>CAJVGC010000589.1:7771628-8311615 GCA_910822075.1 Senecio squalidus | reverse complement strand
CTTCAGGAAATTCTGGTTGTTCAAACTCAAGCTCAAGTCAAGGCACTCCTGTTCAAAAGTCTCAAGCTCAAGCTACTTCAGAATCATCTTCTACCAGTTTGAAAATCGAGCACTTTCATAAAGGAAATGTTGACGGGGTAAACGAAGATATGGCTATGTTGACCACCTTAGTTGCTTCCTATGATAACTTGTTGCAAGGCAAAATTGGAAACATAAACTTAAGTGGTGAAGATTATGAGCAGATTGATCGTGATGAGATGGAACGAATCGACATTATGTGGGGTTTCGCTAATCTTGTTAGGAGGGCAAAAGAGTACGTGAAAAGAACTGGTAAGACAATCGGCGCCAACAAGGAGACTAAGTATGGTTTCGATATGTCTGCCATTACTTGTCACAACTGTGGAGAGAAAGGTCACTTTGCTCGTCAATGTGAGAAGCCAAAACGACCAAGGACTGTTCAGAACCCTTTTAGAGATCAGCAATCGGAATGTGAACAGAAATACTCCTGAGGTGAACAAGAATACTGCCTTGGTGATAACTGGCACAAATATCTCTACTGGTACAGAGAACTCAGATGTCAAGACTTTGGTTTTTCAATCTGACGAAGGTTTGGATTGGCAATTTCAAATTGAAAACAATCCATCTGATGCTGAAGTCAACGTTGTGAAGATTTTGAATCTCAACGAAGAAAGTGACGGGGAGGAGTCCATTACATCTGAAGAATCATCTGAGGAATCTTCAGCAGAATCAGAAGCACCAGAGACAAAAAGGGAGTTTGCAATGATGGCAGGTACTGCAGAGTCATCAAAGGTACAATCTGAAACTAAAATCACTTCCTGTTCTAGGTGTTTTGTTTTAGACGAACAAGTGAATGAACTTAGAAAAGAAAATAACAATCTTGTTGAGGAACTTCGTAAAAACAAAATTGTTAAAGGAAATGAAAATCTGTTTTCAGAAAAGAACAAACTTTTGGCAAAACAAGTTAGTGATTTGGAAATAGCGTTGTTAAACAAACAGGACTCCATTAACAAATATTTAAAAGATATTGATGCCCTTAAACGTGAAAATGCTTCTATAAAAATCAGTTTTGAAACTTTAAATCAACAAGTTAAAAGTTATTCCACCGCATCATACCTTTTAGATCATATCTTGAAAGAAAAACGTCCTAAGAATGGGGAAGGGAAACCAAGGGTTGACTATAAAACGTGTCCATCTCCAATCTTTAACAAATTGATTAAGGCTCCAAAGGAGGAAGGGGACATTGAATTCATTCTTCAACAACCAGACCCAGCTGTCCAAACATCTATTGTCCAAACACCTATTGTCAGTCCCAAAGATACTTCAAATTCTCAAAGTGCTAAAACCGAAAAAGTTAAAGAAACTGTATTAGTTGAAGATTGGGTTTCCGACTCAGATGCGGAAGAAAAGGGTTCGGGTTTGAGTCGTCAGTTACCAAATAAAACGGGTTTGGGTCGTCAGTTACCAAATAAAATGGGTTTGGGTTATCAGTTACCGAATAAAACTTCAAGTAAACCTAAACAAGTTAAAATTTTGAAAAGACCTGAAGTTAAAGGACCAACATTTGTCAAAGCTGGGGAATCACCAATGGAGGTTGAGACAAAAGAAACAGACCAAGTAAAATTCATACCACCTCACTTGAGAAAGACAACTACCAATCCCCAGAAGCCACAAAATGTTCAACAACATAAGAGCTTCATGCGTCCTAATGCTATGTTCTCCAAACCTCTTATACATCACCGGAGAATGACGCGAAGTTCTCAAAATCTTAACAAATGGAGAACTTGTTTTGATTGTGGGGGAAAGGCCATGTTAACTATAATTGTCCAAATTTGAAACAAAGGCCTAGGAATAGTTTTGACCAAAATAGAATGTCCAATGGAAATCGTTTCTCTAGTCCAAATCGAAACAAATTTTCAAACAATAGGTCATCATTTCCAAAACAAAACAATGAGTTGCTTCCTGCTGGTAAATCCAAACAGCAATCTCCTGTTAAACAAATTGAAAAACGTTCACCATCACCGACTCATAAATCAATTGGTTATGTCAAACGTTCTACTCATGAATCACATTCATGGAAACCTAAGGGTGCTGGACCTTCAAATGTACCTGATGGTACCACGGGAAAATGGGTAAACTTACAGGTTTTAGGTGGTGATGGTAAACCCACAGCCATTAAGGCTTGGGTTTGCATCGCGAACTAATTATTTCAATTTAATGTGCAGGTCGTCTATGATCCTATCAAGAATACCTGGATTGTTGATAGTGGGGCGTCTAGGCACATGACAGGAAACATGAAATTACTTTCAAATGTCAGATCTATTAAAGGGGGATATGTTTCGTTTGCTGGAGATAAGGGAGGTTTTATCTTAGCCCAGGGATTGGTTGCAAATAACAAGATCAGTTTTGATAAAGTGAATTTTGTTCAGGCACTTGTCAACAACTTGTTGTCTGTGTCTCAAATTTGTGACAAGAAGTTTAAAGTGATTTTTGATGATTTTCAATGTTACATCATGAGTAAAGATTTCAAGGTTCCAGAAAAGTTGGTTATTACAACTTCACCAAGGGTTGGAGATTTGTATGTGCTCGACATGTCGAAGACTACTGCGAATTCGACTGAACATCAAGCTTTTGTCTCGAAAGCTACTGAACGTGAATCGATTTTGTGGCACAAACGCATGGGACACCTTAGTTTGAGAAAGATGAATCATCTGATGCATAAGGATTTGGTTATGGGAGTAAATGTGAAAGGTTTTCAGTTGCCGGAAGTCTGTATTTCGTGCAAAAAGGGAAAGCAATCCACGAAGTCTCACAAAGCAAAGAAGTTTTACACGATCGACACTCCACTTGATCTTTTACACATGGATCTTTTCGGACCAATTAAATATGCTAGTGTGGCAGGAGACAAATATTGTTTAGTGGTGACTAATGATTTCTCTAGATTCTCGTGGGTCATGTTTTTACGGGAGAGATCTGAAACATTCGAGAATATTAAGCTGTTAGTTACAACGTTGGAAACACTGTACAAATTGAAAGTTTGAAGGTTTAGAACGGATAACGGTACAGAGTTTAAAAATCAGAGGATGGAGGATTTCTGCAAGGATCGAGGAATTCAACAGCAATTCAGTGCAGCCTATACTCCACAAATGAACGGGGTTGCAGAAAGGAAGAACAGAACGTTGATTGAAGCAGCTAGGACTATGTTGGCTGATTCATCACTGCCAGTACGATTTTGGAATGAAGCGGTAGCTAATGCATGTTACACTTTAAACCGAGTCCTAGTAGTAAAGCGTCATGAGAAAACCTGTTATGAGTTGTTGCAGAAGAGAAAGCCAAACTTGCAGTACTTGGAACCCTTTGGAGCTCCTTGTACTATGCTCAAGCGTAAATCAGAGGGAAAAATCGATGAAAAGGCAGTAGAAGGGATATTTCTGGGATACAGCACTCCTAACAAGAGAGTTTGGAATCCAGCTACTAAAGCTATTGAAGAATGGAATGAGATGGACGTTCAGAAGTATTCTAAACCTATTCCTTCCAAAGGATATCCGTGGATGTTTGACTATGATTCTTTATTTGAATCATTTAATCTTCCCGAGTTTTCCGATGAAGATGTTGCGAGGTATTATTCTCACAGAGAAGATTTGGAAGATCCTATTCCTCACGATCCAGTAACTCCAACAGCTGCTACTCCTCCTGGTACTCAAGATCATACTGCAGAGTACCACGCAAATGATGATGGTTCAGATTCTGATGGCTCAGCTACTGTGAATGAGCAAGTTGAAAATCCTGATGTTACTAATTTGGGTCCAAATGTCGAAATTCCTCACACTCCGGCTACATGAACTGAACGTGATCACCCTGTTTCCAAAATAATAGGTGAACACACAGCTGGAGTTCGCACCAGAAGACAAATTCAAAGCGATGTCTACGTTGACCTGTTTAAATCTGGGGATGTCACCTACTGCGCACATGCATGCTTTATTTCCCAGATTGAAGCGGCTAATCTTGAAGAAGCTCTTTTGGATGACAATTGGATAAATTCGATGCAAGAGGAACTCCTACAATTTAAGAAGCTGGGTGTCTGGAGGCTTGTTGCTAAGCCAAAAGGGGCAAAGTCTCTTGGTTGCCGTTGGGTCCACCGTTGCAAAAGGGATGATCAGGGTATAGTTGTTAGAAACAAGTCAAGGCTAGTGGTTCAGGGTTTCCGACAAATACCTGAACTAGATTATAATGAAGTGTTTGCTCCGGTTGCGAGATTGGAGGCGATTCGGATTTTTCTAGCCTTCGCATCATACAAAAGATTCACCGTTTACCAGATGGATGTAAAGAGTTCTTTTCTTTACGGGAATATTCGAGAAACAGTGTATGTCAATCAACCACCAGGTTTTGTAGACCCATTACATCCGGATAAAGTGTATATTCTCGATAAAGCACTTTATGGTCTGCATCAAGCACCGCGCGCCTGGTATGAGACACTTGCAAATCATCTGATCGAAAATGGCTTTCGTCGGGGTGTTATTGATTGTACGTTGTTCATTAAGGAAAGAGGTGATGATATGCTATTGGTGCAAGCATATGTGGACGACATCATTTTTGGTTCTACTAATCAAGAATTGTGTAAGGAATTTGAAGAGGTGATGACAAGCAAGTTCGAAATGAGTTCTATGGGTCCGATTAAGTTCTTTTTGGGGCTACAAGTAGATCAAACAGCAGAAGGAATCTTTATACATCAGACAAAATATGTCAACGACATTTTGAAACGGTTTGAAATGTCGGAAACGAAGTCTGCTTCTACTCCCTTATCGGTGAATCACGGGATATCACCAGAAATTTCGGGGGAGCCAACTGATCAGTCTCTCTATCGCTCCATGATCGGTTCTCTTATGTACCTCACCGCTTCTCGTCCAGATATTATGTTTCCTGTGTGCTTGTGTTCCCGATACCAAGCAGCACCAACTGTTGTTCATCTTCAAGCTGTGAAACGAATCATGCAATATCTGAAGGGTACTCCAGATTTAGGTCTTTGGTATTCTAATGATGACAATTTTGAATTATCTGCTTTCAGTGACTCGGACTATGGAGGTTGCAAGAAGGATGCTAAATCAACTTCAGGAGGATGCCAGTTTCTCGGAACGCGTCTCATAACATGGCAGTGCAAGAAACAGACCGCTGTAGCACTGTCCACATGTGAGGCTGAATACGTAGCTGCGGCTAGCTGCTGTTCTCAGGTTATCTGGATTCAGCAACAACTGCGTGATTACGGTTTGTCTATCACTACTGCTCCTATTTATGTTGATAATTCTGCTGCCATAGCTGTCACTAAGAATCCCGTGCACCATCCTAAAACCAAACACATAGGCGTAAAATATCATTTCATTCGTGATTGCTTTGAAAAACACTTAATTGATGTCATTTATATCGAAACAATGTTTCAAAAAGCAGATATTTTTACAAAAGCATTTGATAAGTGTAGGTTTGGGTTTTTACTACTGGAAAATGGTGTTGTCAAAAAGAGTGACGTACTTGAAGAGGTCAAGTCGGACAAGTAACCGGGATTAATCTTGTACACTACGTTAAGATTTTTTTTAGTTTTATTTTTAGTTGTCTTCTTTTTAGTTTCATAAAATTTCGAAAAATACAAAAAGGTTTTTATATTTAGAATTTTAGGGGGAGAAATAACTTAAAAAAAAAAAAAAACGGGGGAAGTGAGGAAATACTGAACTAAACTGAACATGTAAATTGTCAAAAAGTATGCTGAACGTAACGTTTACACATGTCAGTTGTAGGATATATTGGTAGGCTTATCTCACTGAAACTTGACGAAATTAAATCATTTTAAAAAGGGTTGTCACAGATATCAAAGTTATTTTAAATCATAATGGATATGTCTCAAAGACTGTCTAAATGATATCTGGAGATCAGTAACAATTGAGAACACTGTAAACAGCATACAACAGTCGAAATTAAATTGTTATAATATTATGATTAGCTTTTGTCTCTTAGTGTTTGTGGCTTTTCGCTGGATGAATTTGATGATAGTAAATATTAGGCGTAATATCAGAAAATAAATACAGTATGTCAGTATTTATTGAAGCAATTAAGGGCCATTTCAGTGATTTTGGGATAACATTCTTGAATGATTTGATCAAGATCAAAGAATTTGAAGAAATTATGTGAACACCAAAATAGACTCAGTCTATTCAAGATCAAATACAAAGTAAGAGATAAGTAAACAATTTCAAAATACCTTGATGGATGAACAGAAATATAAGGTCGAAAGAAGATCATATTTCGAGCATTCCAAATAAAGGGTGAGGAAGTACTTAAAAACTTCAAAAATACCTTGATGGATGAACAGAGTTATAAGGTCGAAAGAATGATCATAACTCGAGCATTCCAAATAAAGGGTGACGAAGTGCTTATTCTCTGAATGGTGTAAATTAAACGTTTTAACGATTAAGAATCACTGGTCCTTATTGCCTGTGCAGTGGATGTCATACTGACATACGAAATAAATATTATGATATTACGTTTGATATTTATGAAGATAGAATTGAAAAGGCTGAAAAGTTAAGAGGACAAATACACAAACATACGTACAATTCTAATTATGATATAATTTTGATGACTGTTAAAATTCAAAATGTGTGTTGATATCTATGTTCAAAATATTGGGAGATCTTATCGAGATAACTAGTTTGAAAGAAAAATGTCAAGTGAATGTTTGTTTAAGTTTAAGAGGACAAATATACCAATAATCGTCAACTGATATGTTAATAGTTACTACGAAAAATGAATGACAATGCTATGTTTCAGTATTAGTCTGATCCCTTATTCGAAAAACACAAAAAGATTGTGAAATTTTCAGTTTATGTATTTGTTAGTTAAATTTTTAAACTTTCAGTAGTTTGTCGTAGTTAAAATTTCCTTTGATTTACCAAAAACAGAAAAATACAAAAGGATCTTTAATTTTTAGTTTTTCTTTATTTTTCATTTTGTTAGTTTTACGGTTACTTGTCGTGACTTGAGACCTAAATGTGAAACAGAGATTAATGTCAAATTCGTAAAGTCATAATTGTTGATGAAGTCTTTGGTTGGAATCTTTTGAAGTTATGTTTCATTGAGCAAAACGTTTATCTTTTCTGAAATTGATAATTTTATGTGGTAACGTTTACTTGATGTTTGATTTTGAAGAAAAGTGAAATTTTAAGTTTATGAGTTCGACAGCTCATTCGTGCGGAGGTAAATTACATACGCACGGATAAGTTACTCAATCGCACGAATCAAAGGGAAGGTATTGTGTAAGGCTGAAAATCTCCTTCGTGCGAATGTTCTTTACATTCGTGCGAATGTCCTTGACATTCGGGCGAATGTCTTTCACATTCGTGCGAATGAGATATGTGTATATATATGTTTGATATCCGTCTGACCTGTTCACTTTTCAAAACACATTCGTCCGAAAGAGAGAAAAATTACATAAATTTTCAAAGGTGTTGGAAAGAGTTTTTGATTTCTGTTTATTGTGTAACTTTGCATCGCAATCAAAACCATATAAAACACTTAAGGTATAACGACTGTTTAAAGGTTTAATCGTTGATTTTAGGTCTCAAATAAACATTAATCAATCGGTCACTTGCATGTGTTTGTTACGATTAATTGGGTTAGGGGTTTAGTAAATCGGCACATTGCGAACGTTTTGGTATAGTTTTTGTGACCTAAAACAGGTGTTATAAAATTCTAGGTCTTTGGAAAACCAACAGTTCCGATGAACTTCATTCGCACGAATGTAGTTTCATCCGTGCGAATAGGATGCTCATTCGTGCGAATGTTTAAGACGTTCGTACGAATGTAAAATAAGTAATTCGTTTGTTTGAATTCACTCATTCGTACGAATACATGCTGATCCGTGCGAATGAAAGTGTTTATTCGTACGGATGTACAGAACAGAAATATTAAAAGTTTGAATTTTATTCTAACTGTTTTGCTTTCGAATGTTTATATTTCTGTTTGCAGGAAAATGGCTGAAATCCCTGCTTCTAATGTCGATGCAACCGTGGCACAATCTTCTCAATCGCAAAGTGCTGGCTTGATCGTTGGTACGAAGAATAACATGTGCGCTCATCTGAACGAGGAAACCCACAATGCCACACGTTTTGCCGGAATCATTCAATTCTTGAAGCGATCAAGAATCTTCAGGGCTATTTCTACTGAGCATGTGCCGTATTTGACTCATGTTTCAGCCTTTTGGGAAAATGCTGAAGTTATACGTGCTGATGGAAAGGTTAAAATTCACAGTTCCGTTCTGGGGAATGATGTTGTGGTTGATGAGCAAGTCATTCGAGAAGTTATTGGTTTTGAGGATGAAGCTAGAATGCCCACATTGCTGAACAAATATCTAGTCAGAGGATTGTTTCTCAGAGTGAAGTACAATGGGGATATTTAGAAAGGAGTGATCACAAAGTCAGGGTTCAGCATACAATACATGTATCTCTGCCATGTGTTGCAGCATTGTTTAAGTCCTCGGAGATCTGGACATGATGAAATGCGAGAGTCGATTCAGAGCGCGTTTGCTGCATTGGTGCTGAACATTCCATTTAACTTTTCAGGAATGATTTTGCAGCATATGACGGAGAATTTGGAAATGAAGAAACAGAAGTATTTGATGTATGCTAGATTTGTGCAAATGATCCTAGATGTGAAGATTCCAAACTTGACAAAGAATGATGATGATGCAATCAAGCTAGAAGTGATGAATGATGGAACTATGGTACGCATGCTTTCATACAAGGGCAAGGATGTGAAGCCTAAGGAGAAGAGATGATTGGACATCTTGCTAATCCAGAGTATGTCTGTCCTGGCGGCAAGAAATGGCGACACGAGGGGAGTGATTCAGATACTGAGGATATTGTTGTGCCTCAATCTGATTCCGATGAGGAGGTTATTCCGGTTGAATCTCCTGTTACTGGCACATCGTCATCTCAAGTTGAGTTACGAGATGAAGACGATGTCGTTTTGAGTACTGAGGAGACTCCTTCAGTAAAGAAAAGAAAAGCTGCAGGAAAGTCGTTGAGAGATATTATCAGAACAAAGGAGAAATCTTCAAAACGTTTCAAGTTGGTGAAACTTACTGATCTTGCCAGCACAGCAACTCCAGTTCCTACTCCTATGGCCTCTCAACAACAACAAGGTTCTCAACAAAGCGAGCCTATCATGACGACAACCACGACAACTACAATCACGAGAGAACAATCGTCGGCGTCAGTGCAGATATCTGATTCGGTTCAGCTCTCTACTCTAAATTCTATGTTGTTGGGTGTTTTGTTAAAACAACAGCAACAAGATGAAGAAATCAAGAGACTAAATGATTTGATGGCTAAAGGGGAAGCTGAAAGAGCTGAAATGTCAAAGAAGATTGAGGATCAGAATCTATTGCTTGATTCTCAGAAGCAGTTGATTGAGGATCAGAACAAGGAATTGGCCTTGTTTACAGAAAAGTTCAAGAAGTTGGAGGATGCTACAAATTTGATCCAAGATAGTATGGTTGCAGGTGATGATGGAATATTCAGACTCAACGCACCAGTCGATGCATCTGCTGACCCGACTGGTGAAGATAGTGACAACACGGAGTCTGATGAAGCTGGTAAAGAACATCAGAGTGAATCGCAGCATGATATTACTCCTATTTCACATAAAAAGTCCAATTTAACTTACATTTTGGATATGCAGGGGGTAATACAGTTTAGCGTGGATCACGACAAAGAAGAAGGAGAGATAGTACATAGTTTGACCAAAGAACAGATTGCAGAACTATTTGAGATGAATCCTGATGACGTTATGTCTGACGAATCTGCATCTGCTTCTGACATAAATCCTCCTGATTCTGATGCTGATGATGATGAGATAGAGTTCGAGCAAAATGTTGATTCAGCAGAGCCTATCTATCAAACGAACAATTTCAAAGATCTTCCTGATGATGATGCATTGTTTAATATCAATGATGAAGATCTTAGTCGGAAATTAGAGAAACTTCCGGCAGCCAGTCAAGCTACACAAAATCAAGAAGCTTTGAATGCTAAGAAAGTTGAATGGTGCGAGGCTGTGAAAGATTGTATTCGCCCGCCTCAACAAGTTGTTCAACCTGAGTATATGAAGTTTTATTCCTTGAAGGGTGCGAAGACTGAGGGTCAGATAATAAGTTGGGCATACTTGGAGGATTTGAATGTTTATGCAGTGAAAAGAGAACGGGGCATAGATTACTTCAAACATGCTCAAGATTTGAAGACGTTGCCATATTTTGATATGTTGCAGTTGGCTCGTCTTAAGTTGCTGTATAGTGAGAAAGACGATAAAGCAACTTGGTTGGAGAAACAGCTTGGGTTTGAGTTCAGAAATCAATGGAAGTACCTAAGGCCGCAGTTTCCGAAGATTACCTACTCCAAAGATCGAAAGAATCGGAGAACAGGTAAATCTGTGAAGCATGTCAAGTATCAAGCGCCGAAGGTGATGGAGAAGATACCACTTCGCCAAATGACTGCCGGTTTCCATCGGAGATTCAGATGGTGGTATTACTATGATCGAACCACTGAAGCTGTAATTGTGATGGAGCGTAAAGGTGTTTGGGAAACACTGAGAATTTTTTATCCGATGTGGATTAGAAATTTCTCTGATGATGATATTTTTTGTCTGTTCGAATGCCCTATATTCTTTGATGTCAAGGATATGGATCAAGCGATGCGTTTCAACAAGATTGTACGTGTATGTTTCGCTTACAAGATCCACGCTTAAGAGGGCAGATCGAAGACGTGTTTTGGGTTGCAGCAGAGATTTTTGAAGACTGAAGACATAGAATCTATTTCCTAGGGGGAGTTTGTAGGTGCATTTAGTTAGTTACTAGATTCGTATGTAATTAACGTTTATATCAGTCTTTATATTGTTTGTTTGAATATTAATATTGAATGTTTGATTAATTATATGCTTGAACGTTTACGTTATTATGAATTAATCAAATATGTGTTTTGTGATGTTTTAATAATATTCAGATTCATTCGCACGGATAAGGATGATATCCGTGCGCATGAAGGTTTCTTTCGTACAAATCAGTTAAGTAAACAAAGTGTTTATTAACAGGTTACATTCGTACGGACAAGATCCAGTCCGCACGAATAGGAAGTAATTCGTACGGATGAGATCACATCCGTACGAATGAAAAGCTGGGCCTATATATACCCAGCTAGGTTTCTGCATTCGTTAAGGTTTTTGCTAGGGTTTTCATATTTCGTGCCGAACTGTTGCTGCTGCGTTTATTATTGTTCCAAATCGTTTATAACGTATAAACAATCATCCGAATAGTCTTCCTTAGGTCCGATCGTATCAACAATCGTTGGTTTGATTCCGTTTCCGAAGGTTATATATTCGCTAGATAATCGATAGCTTATTTCTGCTAGGTTATTGATATAACGTTGAGTTCTTAAGATCACACACCCCCATCAGTTATAACGTAACATAATTTAGCTTATATGCTCCAAAAACCATAACTAATTATTACAAAACTCGAAAAATTTGAAAATAAATAAGCTATTAAGTTTTATGCTTAAAAACATGAAAATAACATTCCAAAGAGGCAATTAAATATACTAATACCTAAATAATGCAAAAAAATAATATTGTCTACAAGATTTTTACAAATTCCAATCGTATTGCGATTTTGACGGTACAAGAGAAATAAAAGGTACAAAAAGTTTACTCATTGAAGATGTAAAAAGTAAGTTGTCTTGTTAGAGACAAATAAAAATACATGTTATTATTTTAGATAAATAACCCTCTTTTTATCATATTAGACTTGACAAATATATTTAACACAATTATGAATAATATATTGGAAAATATTATCGGACTTTAATTAAATGTTAGACTTATAGAATATTAGTAAAATTAGCAATGAATATTTAGCATGTTGTTGCCAAAAAAAAAGATTAAATATAAAGATTGAGGGGTGTGATCAGTCTTCAAAACAATAATTCGATGTTTAGAATCACTAACAGGTTGCGGAATCACGAGTTAATGATTGAGTAAATGAATTATGAACAATGAATCAAACTAAAATGAGTAAAGGAATTTTTCATTCATAAGCCATAAATGGCGGGAAAAGTAGTTACAACTGATAATCACACTCACACATACGCTCATACCAAGTGTCTCACTCTCCGCACTATTTATAGACTACATACAATAACTATTAACCTTACATAAACCCTTATGTTCATTAAGAACAATTCGGGTGAACAAATAAACACAACATTCATTTAACTTTTAGTTCGGGTGAACTTGAACTTATCTCTGGTGAAGAGTTAGTTCACGCGACTTAAAGTCTCCATCAAATATTTTAACTACGATTTAGTTTGGGTGATGAACATTGTTCACTCGAACTAAATGTTTTACAAAACACTAATGAAGAATCTTTGGAAGCTTCAGTCATCACCCTTTTTATGCTCCAAAAATCTCCCCCTTGGATTATGCTTCCAAAATATTCACTTGCTATGATTAGCTCCATTCCCATCTTCATTCAAACACAAACAACTATCTTCGTTCCCTTGTTCCTCGCCTGATTTTGTCTACTTCTCAAGCTACAACCTCCAGTGCCATTCTCCTTTCTCTGTCATTAGGTTGCAGTTTCTCAAGAGGTAAATGAAAAATGGTTAAAATGTCTTCATTTGTGAGTTCCCTCAAGTATCTATTCTCATAAAATTCTCATTTTCCCCATCTTTTCTTACTAGAACAATCTCATCACATTCATAGTCCACCCACATCTGAGAATATTTTACTTCTAATGCACTATCTTGACTCTTTTCATGGGAACTTGATGCATAGTCATTCTCTTTTTCTTGTTTCTGTATTTCTTCCTAAAGTTTACAAAATCAATGTTTGCACACTCGTGGATGAATTTTTCATAATCTTTTCCATGAGAATATGCACCATGATTCACCATTTTCAAAGTGCTTTGTTGTCTGCCATCTTCTACAGTTATTTGCATCAGCTTCTCAGTAGAATCAAAGGATTGAGTCATTGTTCCACTTACACTTCTCTTCTTAATCATAGATGCACCATTGTAGTTGTCAAACCTCCAACCCACAATAGGTGGAAGAATGCCTTTTTTCATCCTTTCTAGCTCCTCCTTTTCTGCTCTAGATTCTCTTGGGTTACATCCTTAATCCTTGACCTAGATGCTTCTCCTTTTTCTTGTGCAATTGTGTCTGCAGGATCAACTGGGAATCCATACTGATCAAGCTCCTGATCATCAGAAGTTGTGTTATCTATCCAATCAGACAATTCTTCAATCATTGTAGTGGTAACTGGATCATCAAGTTAGTAATCTTCAGGAAGTGTTGATTTAGATTGAGTTTGTGGTTGATCTTCTGTTTGAGCCTTTGTAAACCATGGCTCATTCTCCATGTATTCTGCAAATGGGTCATCTTCCTGCTTCACCTTCATCTTTAACTGAACTTCTTGACTTTGTTTTTCAACCAAAGACTTCAAAGTCACAGTTTGAATTGGATCAACAACTTGTTCAGAATACCCCTCAACATTATGCACATGAGTCACCATTCGAGTTTCTCTTGTTTGACTCTCCACATTCAACTCAGTTTCATGTGTAGAAGATCCTCCAACATCTTTTGATACTCTTTCTTTTGGTCTCCTTCTTAATTCCTCCTCCAATTTTCTTTCCTTCTTTGACTTTAGTTCATTGATCATTACTTTGGTCTGAACATCCAACCAGTTTCTCTCCAGAGTTTCTATCTTCATTTGCCCAACAGATCTTGCAGATAAACCACCAAATGCTATCAAGTAATTCTTCAAATGTAGCTTGTAGTTTGCCCCAGAAAACTTTTTTTTTGTACCCAATCATTTTCTTTTTCAATTCAATAACTTTTGCATGTACTAAACTTGAAGTTTTAACTGCTTTACTCTTTACTCTTCCTCCAGCTACTGATTTCACACTACTTCCTTCACCAATTGTCTCCTCATTTTTCTCACCTTCTTCTTCCTTCACAACAGTTTCAACAGTATCACCTTCTTCATTATCATTATCAATATCAATTACAATCTTTTCTCCTCCTAACTCCTCATTCCAAGTATTTCTTCATCAAAAGAATGAAATGAAACATGATTTCTTTCTTTGATGTACACAGTGAAGGTTTCGGTTGCATTTTAATCAAAGATCCCTTCATAAAGACCTTCAAAGTGTTTTTCAAATTTCTCCTTATCAATTACTTCTCCAAATTGATCTACAACTTGGAATTTCCTTATATTCTCTCCAGTCATTATACTTTCAGTATCTTCTTCACCACCAGATTTATAATCTTCATCACCCGAATTAACGTTTTCTTCACCCCACTTAAACATCACCTCACTCGAGCTAAACATTTCTTCACCCGATTTAATTTTTACATCACCGGAGTTAAACATATCTATGTCAGGGGTAAATTCAACCATGTTTTCTTTACCTTTTGAGCTCCCTTTAACATTCAACTCCCCCTTAGACATGATTTCATCTTCATTCCCACCTTTAAATTCTCCCATTTGCATTGTTTTCTCTCCCATCTCAGCATTCTCAATCAGAAAGTTGTGGTTTCATCAAACACCACAGTTTTCTCAACATTCACCTCCACAAACTTCTCAGCTTCAACATCATTCTTTTCAGTCTTATCTCCCCCTATTTTGGATGCATCATCCACATGGAGAGACTTCAGAAAGAGATTAAACCTCATTTGGTCTCTAATAATTGCATTACCATCATTTCTCCATCTGAGTTGATTTATGAATGATTGTTTCGTTTTAACCAACTCCTCCAATGACTTATTTATTTGTTCAAGAGACAACATAGTCAAAACACCAGTTCCTACTCCCCCTTTCTTCTTTGACATGTACATTTTGAGAGGACTACTTGTAGAAGCAACTTCTTTTACACTTGGCTCAAAATGGGTGACAAGGGTTGGAACAACAAGTGTAAGTATATGTGTTTCAGCAAGGTTTGGTAGAACTTGACTATCTTCCATGGTATAGAACAAGTTGATATCATCACTGCTTTGAGCATGTGGAACGATTGGTGGTTGAGGTGGTGGAGATGGTACATCAATGATGGGTGATAAAGGTTGATTTATTGGTTGTTCATCTTCTAGTTTTGTTCAGATTGTTTTTTTTTTTTTTTTTTTTTTTTTGTTCTTGTTCTTGTTCTTGTTGTTGATCAATGACTTCTCCTTGTTGTTCAATCATGGGAGCGGAAAATGGTGTAAAATTTCTAGAAACGACTACTCTAGCCTTTGAAAAAGATTTCTTCATGTTATTCATAATTTATCAGTTCATATTCTCCTCCTTAAACTTTGGCGTTTCAAGTACTACGCCTTGTACCTCAGACTGCAAAATGATTTGAAGAAACCGTGGGTATAGCAAGAACTTTTGTACACTCCCTTCAGCCATTCTCTGCATTCGGTCCATTATGAATCCAGAAAAGTTGAATCTTCTTTGGGTGATCATAAATACAAATGTAGAAGCCAACACTCGTTCATTTCATCAAACCCTCCTGATCTTCCTGATATACAACACACCAACACATGTACTAGATACCTCCAGTTGTAGTAGAATCTAGTCTTTTTCATCATACTCTCAGGTAAATCTACTTCATACCCTGCTCTCCTACATTCAGTCTTAATCCCATCAAGTTACAGTCTCTTTATCCCATTAGCATAATCAAACTGCAACACTCTTCTAATCACATCTCCAGTCACAATCACATTCTCATTTGTATTGTAGAGGTAATGGTTCTAACTCCATCAATAATGTTGAATCTTGCATTCTCCCAAAAGTCCACGAACAAGTCTCTGAATAATGTAGGACTCTCAGAAATAGAAAACCTCAAATTGGAATTTATTAGAAAACACAGAATATTTCTCCACTCATCATCTGTTTCAGAGTGACCCATGTCAAGAAAAGCAACAACATTATGCTTTGGTTTAAAAGTAAATGCCATCTGTAATCAATCAAAGCTTATTAGAACACAAATACAACAATATATTCAATATAAACGCAGCAGAACAAAGTAGAAATGAAACACACCTTAAAGACTGAAAAACAGAGGAACTAACAATCAAACAGACTATAATACTAAAAATCGAAACAAAAGGTTCTAAAGATCTAAAGAAAAGATTCTATGAGAAAGCTTCGGTGAAAGGTAAGGGTAAGAAATGAAATTGGGATTAGCAATTTGATTAGGATAAGAAAAGCAATTTGCATTAATAAAAAAAATTATTTGAATGTAAAAGTATTAAATAAATATCCGGATTAAATTAAATTAAAATGTTTTCCCACCAAAATGAAATAAAAGTCGACCAAGAATAGTGACCCCAAGTTAAAATTGAAACAAAATAAAACCTGAATTAAAATAAAAGAATCCGACTCAAAACTTGGTCAACACGGTCAACTCAATTACCAGACATAAATTAAAACACTACCCGAGCTAATTTTTTTACACTCGAATTATGTTAAAATTTCCAAAGCTAATCCATGCAAACCTTTCGAAGTTAAATTCTTAAAACCAGAGTTGAAACAATTTACTTTGAAATTGTTTTAAAAGAAATTTTTCAATATCAGAGATCAAAAATATATATTCTAGGATTCATAAATTAGTTCATATGAGCAAATGTTTTATGAAGAAATGAAATATTTTATAAAATGCAGAAACTTGTATATTTATTAGAATTTAATTTGTGTCAAAAATTCATAAATTGCAGGTTTTAATAATTTAAAAAGGATGATATAGTGTCAAAATTATTAAATACGTTTTTCAAAAGTTGACTTAGTACCGTTGTTCAACTCATTCTTTGTCTCTGCCGTTTATCAATTAAGTATCAAGGTTCTAAGAGGACAGCAAACTAGTTTTTCAAAGAATTTGGACTTATTTACTTGTCTTTGCCGTTTATCAAGTTGGCATCAAGGATCTCAAAGTCAATAAATTACAAAAAACACTTTAAAACTTTAAGAGTTTTTATGATAAATAGATTTAAATGTCATAATTTACTAAAAATATACTTTTTCTTTGCTTTTCAACTTGACAAAATTGATATCCCATGTGACAATTATCCATTTTAATGACTTTGAGAAATTTATAAACCACATATTGTTAGAGGTTTCAAAATACAAGAATATATGCATTTATTAAAATATTTGGTTTCAAGAAATTTTATAAATATTGAACTATGTTAAATTATGCTAGAATTTATGTTTATGACTCATCTCTTAGAAATTTTGTTTTTGTGAAACTTTTTTCAACTTTTACACTGTTTTTTATTGGTTTTTCAAATTATGTATATGATTTTCAAAAAATATGTATATATGAAACAAAAATAACATACTCAAAAATTTCAAAATAAAATAGAAAGAATTTTTTTGAGTTTTATCTATACAAACTGAAAATCACATATTTTTGGATTTTATCTATACAAAAACTTAACATCCGGCTTAGAAATTCCTTAATTCGACTTAAAAAAAAACAATATCAGACTTAAAACTTCTTAACCCGACTTAAAATGAAAACAACACCAGATTTGAAAGAAAAAGAACGCCCGAATTAAAATATTTTTGATACTTTTCATTTTCTCCCCCTCCTTTTGTATTTTGAAAGAGAAAGAAAACATAATACCGAAAGATATGTACAAAAATATTTTTGAAGAAACACTCGATCAATATTCGTAAGACCAATGGCTTGAACAAGATAATTGAACCTTGTGACATCAAAATTCTTTGTTTTTAGTTCAACCAATTGTAGGTCAGTGTGAATCTTAACTAAGTGAATCAAGTGTTTTTCAAAACAATCTCTTATAAAATGATGTCTAAATCTCAATATGTTTAGTTTTGGAATGTTGAACTGGATTCTTAGTTACGAACATTGCAGCAGTGTTGTGTATGTGAATAGAAGTGTTCAAGAAGTTAAGGCCATAGTCTAACATCTAATTTTGAATCCATAAAACCTGGGAAGTACAAGAACCAACAACAATGAATTATGCTTCAGCATATGATTGTGAAACAGAGGTATGTTTCTTGCACTGCCAAAAGACTAGTCTATTTCCTAAGAATTAACATCCTCCTTGTTAGGAATAGAATATTCATAACATTGTATTTGTATTTGTTCTTAAGGGCATAATTGAAATAATTAGGAACTCTTAGTTAAGTCCCCACACTCCTAAAAATAGGAGTATGGGGTGTGATTAATGGAACTAATGGTGCTTAATGCTAAATCCACTTTCTCTCTCTAGAATTAGTTTTCTCTCTAGACTGATGAGACATAACAATTGGTATCAGAGCGGGGTGCTCGAAAACACTTCGTTCAACTAGAGATCATCCATTCGAATAGGATCATTCGACTAGATTCATTCGAATAGCTCAGTTCGACCAGATTTTCAACTTGTTCGACCAGATTTTTCATTCGTTCGACCATATTTTTCACCTGTTCGACTAGGAATTTGACTAGGATCCATTCGAATAGCTCAATTCGAATAGCTTTTTAACTAACACGAATAGGATCATTCGATTATCTTTTTAAACTCACACGAATATGATCATTCGAATAGGTTTGAAGATAGGTTGATTCGAATAGGAAGTTAAGACACGAACTTGATTTTGACTTGATCGAACACGGTGATTTACAGGAATACGTCAAAGGTTAATCCAATCTTGAAAATTTAGCAAAGTGTTGATTCGAACAATTTTTCAACTGACACGAATGCTATTACAAGAATGGATTTTGTTCTTACACGAATAGGTTGGTTCAAATGAGTTTTGTGCATACACGAATAGGATAGTTCGACCAGCATTTCTACATACACGAATAGGAGACATTCGACCAGTATTTCACCTTACACGAATAGGAGTGATTCGACTAAGTCATTCGAATAAGGAGAGGTGTTTACAACGAGCACAAAAGATCACGATCAGTTTTTGAAAAAAGGATTCCGAGACTTCCATATTAAAAAGAAAAAAGAAAAAAAAAAGAGGATTCCGAGACTTCCGAGTACTTTTTACCTCGAGAAAATATGAAGTTTCGCGATTCCACGTTTTCAAGTTAGAGACGAAATAGAAAAATAAGAACCTTTTTAAAGAGAGCGAATTTTATTTTTTCGGGCAGTTTTCGGATACCGGTTAAGTTTACGCGACGACTTTTGACGAGATTCAAGCATCGGAAAAATACGACATTTATATTTCCGGAATCGAAATTGAAAACCGAATTCAACGGTGCTATTCTAAGAGATTGGTTCAATAAGTTTCGGGAAGAAGATTGTACAAGCGTGAGATACCACGGGTGCAGATTATCCGGATTTTTCGTCAAATTTTCAACATTGAGGGATTTTTCTTCAACTTTTATGGGATTTTCGCCATCAAATTTGCATATGAAGAAAGATTATTTAGGAAATATTGTGGATCTCACAATCGACAAAGATGATGGACTTACATTTTATTGTCCTCCGGACCAAGTTTGGACAAAACTAGAGGAGCTAGAGAAATCGTGTGAAGACAGGGGGAAAACATTGTCACCTAATAATTGGAACGGTCATGGTACATTGGATCAAAAGCGAAATATAGCTACACGTGCACGAGAATTTTATCGACGTTATCGCATTTCAACGTCACAGAGTTACAATCTTATCTCGTTATACCCTTGATAATAAGATCATTGAGTTGGAAAAGAAGTTGCAAACTAACATCGAATTGGTTTCAAGGTTTTCAAACGAAAAGGCTAATCTTTTAAATGAGAATTCTAAGCTTTCAAATGAAATTCAAGTTTTGACATCTCAACTTCATGGTTTAAACCTTACCAATTCCAAACTCTAAGAGTTTAAAGAGTTAGCGACTTCTTTGAAGGGGAAATATGATCAAAGTGTGATTAAAATTCAAAATCTTACAAATGAACTTAATGAGAAATTGGATTTAATCAATACACTTAAAAAATAATCAAAAGGCATAACGTTTGATGAGAGGAAATATAATCAAAGTGTCTTAAAGGAACACGCGAATCTTAAAAAAGAACGCATGAATGAAAGGATGAAAAGAATGGATCAAAAGATGAATGAAAGTGCTAAAAGAATGGATCTAAGCAATGAATTAGAAAATGAAAGAATGGAGAATATTCGTGCTAAAGATAATCTTATGGTTTTAAGAAAACAAATTGAAGATTATTAAACGGAATTAAATCTTTAAAAGCACAAGCACTTGAAGTTGAAACTTTAAAGCAAAATGGTTTGAGAGAACAAACGAATCAACTCATTTTTCCAAACAAACCAAAAGAGTTTTGATTTTTCAATCCACGAGAAGGTTTGGGTTATGATAATCCAAAATATCTAAAGAAAGCTATGTATCATGCTCCCGGTCTTTACGACACAAAATCTTTGGGAAAAGCAAATGTTACCATGGCTTTCATTAGATCATCAAAAGAAATTGAAGAACAAGAGGATGCAAAACGACCACTTTTGAATAAAACGCAATTATCTTTTGATTACAAATCATTAAATGAGAGTTACAAAACTAGAAAAATTTCTCTTTCGGATGATTACTTTCCAAATTATGATGAAAACGAACTTCATTCCGATGATGTTTTGGAACAAGTTGTTTTTCAAAAAGTATACGTTCCAACTCTGTTTTAGAAAAACAATTTTCGGAACTTGAACAAGAGTTGGAATGTCGAACCAACTACTTTGAGAATGAAAAATGTAACTTTTTAGAGAAAATTGCGTCTTTTGAAAAAGCATCACTTGATAAATCTTCAACTTCAAATAACAAATCTTCATTGGAAACGACGATTAAAATTAACAATGTTTCAAAACAAGAATCTACAAAACCTTCTCCCCGAATGAACAATCTCTAGATAAGATATCATTTCTTCAAGATGTCTTACATTCAAAAGAAAAAGATATTGAAGCTTTAACGAAAAAGATTGATTCAATGTGAAAAATGAATGGTCCGGTTTTACCACAAACCCCAATTTTTTCACATGAGGAGAAATCTGAAACTCTTGAAAAAGATTCTAAAAAGGAATTTAAAGTTCCATTGAAGGTTTACAACGGTAAATCTTCCAAAACTTTTTCAAAAGTGGTTTCTACGAGTACTAATTCTTTCCAGAAAAAGAGTCAAAAGAATTCACCGAAATCACAAACTAATGGAACTTTTACAACACCTTTGAAAACTTCGAGTTTGAAATCCAAAATCGTCTCAACCAAACATGTTGAAAAGAAAGCACTTTGTCCTCCAATGAACAAAAAGGAAACGAAAGCGTTCACTTATTCAATACCTGAGTTATTTGAATTTGCACCATCACACTTTAATTATTCGGTGCAAAAAGTGAATAGTTTTGTTTCTAACTTTAAACAACGAACTTTAATGAAATCAAATGGTTTTGTCCCAAGAACTCCTACACCAACTCTTAAGTAGAAATGGATTCCAAAGTCTCCACCAATTTTAAAACCAAACACACCGATTGCAAAATCAAGTACCTCAAATGTGTGTTTACCGGAGAAATGGAATTCATATTCTAACCACAAAGGACCCAAAATGTAATTTGCACCAAGGACCCAAATGTTCATTTTATGTAATTTTGGGTCATTACATAAAATGGTTTTCGAACAAATCTAACCACAAAGGACCCAAAATGTAATTTGCACCAAAAGGAGTTTGTTTTGATTGAGCAGAAACGTAGGTTATCTAAATGCCTCTGGAACAACTCAGTTTCGGACTCGAACTTCATGGAGTGCTTACACGAGGTATCAAACAATTTTGCGAAAATGATTACAAACTTAGTTTATCACTTGAGAGACGTAATATTTGGAAGTGTTTAGTAGCGGATTTTTTAAAATCTCGACTAGAACTATCACTTTTTGGTATTATTATCTTATATGATATTTTGAGTTTGTATAGGCTTTCAGTTATTTCAAATTGAAACCCGTTCTAAAACCGGAAAATTACGAATTTATTTATCTATATACAAGTTTAATATGATGAATGTGAATAGTAGCAGATTTTAAATCTCGACTAGAACTAACATATTCAAAGTATTATCTTTGTGTTTGATAGTATTTTCGTAATTAACAACTTTTTTCAAAATGAATCTTTTCAAAATTGTAAACTAGCAAATTTGATTAACTCGACTAGAACTAGATTCAATCGAAAAATATGATTTAATAACGGATTTTGAATCTCGACTAGAATTATTTCATCTTTTAGAGAGGTTTTAGCAGAGGTTTTTCTTATTTTATCTAGTTTACAAAACACTTGTTTGATCGAACATGGAGAATCTAACTTTGAGGGGGAGTTCATAAAATCATTTTCGAAATACATTTTCATGAACACATCAAATGTATTTTCGAAAAGTACTTCCCATAATCCAAAAACAATTTTGTCTTGCATATGTTGAGGGGGAGCGTCTTTTCGAAAATATTGCAGAATTCCAAGTCACTTTGGAAATGTTTTTCAAAATTTGGCAAAATGTTGATGCACCTCGAGCGATATTCAAAAATAAATATTTTTCCTATAGTCCGACTAGAGCCGGAGGGACTTACCCAAGGAATCACTTTCGTATGTGAGGGTTCTTTAGGTCTAGGATTGGATATTAAAGGTGCAAAATCAACAAAAACATCGCCAAAATGAGGGTGGAGTTGAAATTATGAGAGGTTGAGTGAGGAGTGTGTGATACGGTTAAAAGAATGAGAGATCGTTTCTTCACCGATTAAATCGCCGGGTTTCCAAGTTTCTATCAAATTTCATGTTTTGATTTTCGATATTGAAAAAAAAATCATGGACCCAGTGATGCAATGCACATATCCCTCATCGCCACTCAAATTCTTCACAAGAATTTGTTTCAATATACACGGAGAAATAGCACATTTCTATCATATTCTCACTCGGAGAATGTTGACATTGAAACAAGAGAAAACCAACTCCATTTCTCGACTTCCTTTCATGCACTATCGAGTCTAGAACCAAAACTTTAAACATTTTCTAGGTAACGAACGAATTTTCAAATAGCATGTCTGTGTGATATAGCTCGGAACATTTGTAATGGTACCAACGATCTTGGTATTTCACAATGATCGAATGGAAATCCTACCAATGCTAACGCTTTTCCAACATTAAACGTAGGTCACACAATCGACTTCTTTTGTTATTTTGATTTTTGTATTAACGATCAATCTAAGTGATCTCGTAGTTACTTTCCCATTTTTCAAGCCTATGGATACTATTTGAGCTTATTGTCAAGAATTTCAAGATCACCACTTCGGATCGATTACACGTTTACATGATAACTACAACGAGTTAGAATCATCATGAGGGGGAAGAACGTGTATCAAGGAGAAAAACTTGTATAAATGGTGTACCAAGGGAAGAATGTGTGTAAATGAAGAAATGAAAAAAAACATGTAATAAAGGAAAAATTGGGGAAGAACGTGATGAGAAAGAAAAGAAGAATTTTCATCATCAAGCTACAACAAAGGATTACATCAATTTTCGGATAGTTGATTACAAGCATGTTGTTGAGGGGGAGCTAAATGAAAGATCAAAACTTCAAAGAATTTGGAAATGATTACTTAATCAAAAGAAGCTTCAAACCAAGAAATCCAATCAAGCTTCTAGAACTTGAACGATAAAGTGACACTACTCAATTAAGGGGGAGCGTTCCACTTTATGGTTCAAACAGTCAAAGGAAACGGATGTTATGTTTACATCGTAATCAAGAAATCAAATCAAAGACTACAACTCTACATTCAACATTCGTTTGGAATGAGAGATTCTTCAAGTCAACTTTCAAAGTGTGCTTTCCGCGATACAAAGATTTAAACGCTACTCTGATGAAATCTAAAGTTGAATTTGAAGATCACGAAGACAAAGGAGGAGATCATTAAGACTATCATCCAAGGTTCGCCAAAAAGAGTTTTTGGATAATTAGGTTCTTAAGACTTCTTCAAAGAGCAAGACCTTCGAGAATACTTCATCAATGACATATTCAATACAACATCAAGGTTTAGCTTTCAAGAGAAAATAAAATGATTCTTCAAGCAACTTATCTTTAGATACAAAAGTATCAAAGATTACAACAAGCTACTCTGATGAAATCCAAAGTTGCGGTTGAAGATCAAATCAAGCATCTACGCGTTCAAGATAACATCAATGAAGATGCTTCAAGACAAAGACTTCATATTTTGAACCACTACAAATAAGGGGGGATTGTTAGGAATATAATATTCATAACATTGTATTTGTATTTGTTCTTAAGGGCATAATTATAATAATTAGGAAGTCTTAGTTAAGTCCACACAATCCTATAAATAAGAGTGTGGGGTGTGATTAATGGAACTAATGTTGATTAGTGGAACTAATGGTGCTTAATGCTAAATCCACTTTCTCTCTCTAGAATTAGTTTCTCTCTCTAGACTGATCGGATCTAACACTCCTGTGGTAGATTTCCTATTTAGATTTCATCCTCCATAATCACTATCAATGTAAGCATAGAAGTAAAAGCAAGAATTTTTAGGATACCAAAGTCCTAAAGAAGGTTGTCCTTTAAGGTATCTAAAGATTCTCTTAACAGAAATAAGATGGGAAACCTTAGGATTAGCTTGAAATCTAGCACAAATACAAACTCCCAACATTATGTCAGGCCTGCTAGCAGTAAGATACATTAAAGATCCTATCATAGACCTATACAAATTTTGATCAATACTCTCACCATCTAAATCAGGAAGTAGTTTAGCCCTAGTGTCAACATGAGTGGAAGCAGATTTACAATCAGTGAATCCAAATTTAACCAACATGTCTTTGACATACTTACACAGATTAATAAAAATGCCAATATCCAATTGCTTAACTTGCAGTCCCAAAAAGAAATACATTTCTCACATTGAGCTTATTTGGTATTTTGAATGCATGACAGATTCAAATTCTTTGCATAAGACATCATTAGATGAGCCAAAAATAATATCATCAACATATATTAGAACAAAAACAGAATCTTGGCCAACTGTCTTAATGAATAATATCTTATCTATGGTGTCCCTAAGATACCCATGTTTAATCAAATATTTGGACAATGTATCATACCAAGCTCTAGGAGCTTAATATAAACCATACAAAACTTTGTCCAACTTAATTACATGATCAGGGTATTAAGGATCAATGAAACCAGGAACTTAGAATTCTTAGGATACCAAAGGCCTAAAGAAGGTTGTCCCTTAAGATATCTAAAGATTCTCTTAACAACAATTAAATGGGAAACTTTAGGATCAGACTGAAATCTAGCACAAAGACAAACTCCAAACATAATATCAGGTCTACTAGCAGTAATGTACATTAAAGAGCCTATAATAGACCTATATAAATGTTGATCAACACTCTCACCATCTAAATAAGGATGTAATTTGGCCCTAGTGTCAACAGGAGTGGAAGCAGATTTACCATCAGTATACCCAAACTTAGCTAACATGTCTTTGACATACTTAGACTTATTGATAAAAATGTCATTATCCAACTGCTTAATATGTAATCCTAGAAAGAAAGACATCTAATCCATAGAGCTCATTTAAAATTTTGAATGCATTACATATTCAAATTCATTGCACAAAGCATCATTAGTTGAGCCAAAAATAATATCATCAACATAGATTTGAACAAACACATATTCCTAGCCAACTGTCTTAATAAATAAAGTCTTATTAATTGTTCCCCTAAGGTAACCATTTTCAATCAAATATTTGGACAATGTGTCATACCAAGCTCTAGGAGCTTGATGTAAACCATACAAAGCTTTGTCCAACTTTCCCACATGATCAGGGTATTGAGGATCCAAGAAACCATGAGGCTTACTAATATACACTGTCTCTTCAAGAACTCCATACAAAAAGGCTGATTTAACATCTATTTGATATACCTTAAAGTTCTTAAAAGAAGCATATGCTAAAAATAATCTTATGGCCTCTATCCTTGCAATTGGAGCAAATACATCATTGATATGCTTAAAATAATTGACATTTTCTTAATCATATTTCTCTTTAATACTCTTTTTTTTCGCATTTTGTTATGATTTGGGTAGTGTTTTCCTACATATATGTAGATAAGAGTTAAACTTGGATCATGGACAAAAAGGAGTTAAAAACGGTAGAAAACGGAGCTTAAATGAAGAAAAATTATGCAGAATCAAAGTTGAAGATCATGCGAGAAAAGTGTTTTATACACCTTCACTGTTTTGATCATAACTTCTTCATACGATATCCGATTTAGGTGATTCAAATTGGAGAAGAAAGAAGAAAGAGAGAGCTACAATTTATATTTAGGAAAAAAGTTCATCAGACCAATCCAGCCGGCGGCTGAGTTATTTTAGCCGGCGGCTGAATTTCAAAATCTCAAAAAGTCAACTGCGGGTCAAACGAAACTTAGCGCGCAAGGAATTTTATCCACCCGACGGCTGGAGAAGCCCAGCCGGCGGCTGGAAGGTCGGCCAGACCCCTATTTAAGCAAATCTTTGTGTTACGAATCAAATATCCTTTTTTCCACTTTTCCACCACCAAAGGTCGACCAGGAGAGCTTCTAGGAGGGTTTTTGAGGCCTCGGATCACGTTGGAAGTCACGATTAACGCAATTAATCGTCTTCGAAGTTTGTTTAAGTTGGTTTGTAATTTTAACTTAATTTTCTTGATACAATGTTTTTGTCTATTGAATCTTAGGCTATTTTCTCACAATCCAACATGAACTAAACTCTTGAAAGTGATTGCTTGGATTGTTAAGCTTGAATCTGTGGATTATTAAGTTTTATGTTTGAATTATAAAAAAAAAAATAAAAAAAAATCATCACCTATACCCTCATTCTGGGTATATCCCTTAACCACAAGCTTAGCTTCATTCCTCACAATAATACCTCTATTATCTCTTTTGACCTGAAAGATCCATTTAACTCCCAAAACATTCACATCTAAAGGTCTTTCCACCAATGAACCTACTTCATGTACCTTAAACTGTAACAACTTCTCTTGCATAGCTTCTAAACAACTGTTTATAGTTAAAGCAATGCCTACATCCTGTAGCTCAATTTGTGATAGAAAGCAAGAAAACAAACATAAATTTGCCAAACAAGTGCTACTTCTTGTCTTAACTCCATCATTCAAATTTCCTATAATATTACTGAGAGGATGTGTTTTTTAAACTTTCAAAAATGAATTAGTTCCTCAGTATTATCATCGAAAAGATTTGTTTTATGTAGCACAAGATCATCAAATAATAAGGAATCAAGATTTGCTTCACTGGGTTGTTCTTGGCTTGATTCATCAAAATTGTTTTCACTTTCTGCACCAGAGTTAAATTGATCTTCCGCAAAGTTGTTTTGACTTTCAGCTTGTTTACCCGAATTGTTTTGTACTTCACCTGACTTTTCTTGATTTTCAATGTCTGCACCAGAATTATCTTGTGCTTCACCAGAGTTTTCTTGATTTTCAATGACTGCACCCGAATTATCTTGTGCTTCACCAAAGTTTTCTTGATTTTCAATGACCACATTCAAAATAACTTGTTCTTCACCAGAATTGATATCTTGAGCTTGCACAACATTGGCTTGATCTTCAATTGAAACTGGAATGTTATCTCCTTTATGCGTCAGTTTGTCTTTCTGAAGAATCTTGAAAAACAAATGTTGTATCTTCTGGTGAATGGGCTTGATCATGAACTGAATATCAATATCCTGCACTTGCTTGATCACAGACTTCTTGGCTTGGACCAACCTCAAACTCAGCAATATCTTCAACATTGATACATACACCTCTTCTGAAACATGCTCCTAACAGAAACCTTTAAAAGAATTCACAAATGTATCTAAATCAAACAACCAAGCAGCACCTGAATTCTTAACATTTGATGTATATTCATTATATATCACATTAATGGACTCTTCTATGGATCTAAGAAAGTATCCATCATCTGTCTGAGAATCAAATTTTCCTAGGTGATCTTTTGTATTCAAAATTGAGCATTGACATCCAAAAGCTTTGAAAAATCCTATAAATGGTTTGATGTGTAAAATCTAGTCTTAAATTTAAACCTACTATTTCACGCAATTACACACTTCTAGGCAGTGGACCTATCCGTATATAATATAGTTTAAAGCAAGTATAGGTTCGTTCGCAGGGACTAATTTGTTTTAAGTTTTCGAATTAATAATACTGAGTATTTGTGGGGTTTTTTATCGTAACAAAAGATTGCAAATAATTAATAAAAAGAGTTGATTAATTAAAATCGAGCGAAAAGTAATTGATTTAATCAAATAATGAGAAAATATACTTGTTTGATACTTCACCTATTTTCCGTTTAAATTTACGAAATCGATTGTTTTCAAAACTTCTAAGATATAATAAAAGTCCTCCCGAATCTTTCACTAACTTTAATTATCTTTAATTACCCCGTTCCTCCCGAATACAGTAATAACTATTAATAACCAAGCAATAAGCAACAAGTCCGTTTTTAGTGATTTATCCTTATAGAGTTTCCTCCCGAATAACTCCTCTAATGTCACACCCCGCTAAAGCGGAAACACGGAATGTGAGAGCTGGAAGATCATTACACGGTCATAAGCAAATATAAACGATTCAAGTCATTTCAATAGAAGTAAAATAGTTCAAGTTTCAACATTTCAAAACAACCAAGTAGTTCACGATTTAACTTAAAGTACAAATACAAGTTTCAAATAAAATTCCCAAAACATAAAGGACTTTTCCCAACGAGCGCCTCACGTAACCATAACGACCCTTCCTTGCCATGCATTCCGTACACTTACATTAATTTCCTGAAACATAAGATAAAGTGTCAACTACATAAAGTAGTGAGTGAGTTACAGTTTAGAGTTTCGAGAAAAGTTTCCAAAAATAGAAAGTTGCGAAATATATGATGACGTCATAAGTAAAGTGAACAGAGCGACGTTTGAACGTATATGTAAATAGTAAAAGGTTTGAACGTACACAAGTAAGTTAAATAAATAAAACTCGTATAATTAAAGTTGAAGCGGAATCCGGGCGCTAAAAAGGTGTATGCGTAGGGAGTATGTGTTTAACTAAATAGTAACTCGTATCAATCACTTGGCATAATATAAGTAGTAAGTATACACTAAACCGATTGTGTGGTCGTGAACTAGCCCAAAAATGTTTACTTGATTGAACGTTTGAACTAAGCAATATGTACTTGGGACGCTAACCCTGAGCAAGGAGTGACCCCTCCTAAGTATCGATACCCATATGACTAACGGCTAATGCTAATAGTGTATAAAGTTTCCAATACCAAAACGGGCAATTGAACAAAGTTTCCAAAGTTTCCAAAGTTTCTTACGGGCTTATATATCCATCAAGGATTGGTCGCTAACAAGTATCCTAAATTTAGTTATCCTACTAAGGCATCAGCACATATACGCATAATTGTACACAAGTTTCCAAGTTTCCAAAGTTTCGAACGTTTCATAAAAGTTTCCAAGTTTCGTACAAGTTTCCAAAGTTTCGTACAAGTTTCCAAAGTTTACGAGTTTCATAAGTTTAAAATGTTTCAAGTTTCCAAAGGTTTCAATAAGTACCAAAAGTATCAAGTTTCCAAGTTGTTTCAAAGATTCGCAAATAGTGTTAAAAGTTACAAAACATGTGATCTTATGCTTCCCCCAAATAATGTTTAAAAGTACAAAAAGTAAACAAGTGGGGTTGTAACTCACGCTTTGTGGAGAACGAGAACTCGGGAATCGGTCGGAAAAGGAGCCGGGAATCACGGAATGCCTAAGGATACCAAGATTATCCAAAAGTTATTATCTCATTAGGTTACTTTATATAATTGATTATGTAACTTTTGTTTATAATTACGTGTTAAAGTCAAAATTGTCCCAAAATTGGTCCGAAGTGGTTAACGTTTATTTTTAGTCCGAAAGTTCAAAGTTAAAGTTATTATTATGATAGAAATGTTTAGGTTACTGAAATGGTTTAGGTTTTCTAACGAAACTTGGGCAGCGCCTTGCTGTTCTTCCTCGTTTTTGTGATTTCTTTGCTAAAAAGGTTTTATTACTCATGGATTTCGACATGCAACCAGTAGATATTTTATAAAACACCATTTTTATAGTTTCTAAACAACTTTTATCCACAAAAACATAGATCTAAGTATTATTTAGATAAAAATCGTTTTTTGTATAAAAAGTGATATAAATCTTTATAAAAACTCATTTTTATTGTTTAGATCTTACATGCAATTAGTAAAAACAGTAAATAAAGGTAGGAGAAAGATTTCTACCGGATGAAAATGAGTGGATGATGTTTTGAACGGATTAAGAACTCCAAAATCGGTAGAAAGAGTTTGAAACCGAAAATACTTTGCTCCTCCTTGATTGCTTTGATGTTTAAACGTTTTTTATGGTGGATTTAAGAGGATTTAGTTGCTGTAAATCACTGGTTTGTGTGGTGTTCTTGAGGGAAAATAGAGAGAAAATGGTGTGTAGGTGTTTTGTGTGTGTGTTTTGGATTAAAGTAAATGGAAATGAAAATGAAAATAGATAGAGTGTAGTAAAGAGGTCTTGGGATACTGCAATGGCAGTAAATGGGTGGTCTAAGGTGGTGGTTTACAAACACGAGACAAGGACTAAATATGTAAATATTTTGAATTCTGGCGGGAGGTGCTGCGCACCGGGCCCAAATTCAGCCTTTTTCTGATTTTTCGTTTTTACGTTATTGCTTCGTTGGACCTTTTTGTTAATTGAAAGTTCTTAAGTATGATTTGTTATGAACTTAGGAAAGTTCATTAGGTGTTTTCTTGGTATTAGGACTTATGTAATTGATTCCGGGAGTTATTCTGACACTGGTTCCGACAAAATAAAGACACAATATGTACGAGTTAAAGAATTATGAACACTATAGGAAGAGTAACTGGAGATTCGAACGATATAGTTAACTGAGAATCACCTGAATTTTTGACGGTTGTCGCATCATCCCCGGGTTGAAAGAAATTTCGTCCCGAAATTTGACTCGTCACATCAGGTAGAAGTATCTTTGAACAAATGAGGATACTTTTGACGTATCTGGTCTTCACGTTCCCATGTGAATTCGTGACCACGTCGGGAGTTCCAACGAACTTTGACAATAGGAACACGGCTTTGTCTGAGTTGCTTGACCTCTCGGTCTACAACTTCAAGCGATTCCTCGATGAAGTTGAGTTTGTTGTCGATCTTGACCTCGTCGAGCGGGATGACGATGGTCTCATCGGATAAGCACTTTTTCAAGTGTGAGACATGGAACACGTTATGAACATTGGACAGAACTGGCGGGAGTTGGAGTCGATAAGCTACTGGACCAATACGCTCGATGACTTCAAAAGGTCCGGTGTACCTGGGGCTTAGCTTACCGCGTTTTCCGAAGCGAACTACCCCTTTCCACGGCGATACTTTGAGAAGTACACGATCGCCGACCTGGAACTCAAGGGGTTTTCTACGGTTATCGGCGTAGCTCTTCTGCCGAGTACGGGACGTTTTCAGTCGCTCTCTGATGGTGGTGATCTTGTCGATGGTTTATTGAACAATGTCGAGCCTTGTGAGCTGTCGATCACCAGCTTCTAGCCAACAAAGCGGCGATCGGCACTTGCGTCCATATAAGGCCTCGAACGGAGCACACTTAATGCTAGCGTGGTAGCTGTTGTTGTACGAAAACTCGACCAATGGAAGATGAGTATCCCAATTTCCTCCAAAGTCAACTACGCATGCTCTAAGCATATCCTCAAGCGTTTGGATCGTCCTTTCGCTTTGACCATCGGTCTGAGGGTGGTAAGCTGTGCTAAGATCTAGTCGCGTCCCAAGAGATTTCTGAAGCGCGTTCCAAAAGCGAGACGTGAACCGACTATCTCTGTCAGAAATGATGGAGAGAGGTGTCCCGTGGCGAGAGATGATCTCATTGATGTAGATTTGTGCTAGCTTCTCCATCGAGTGGGTTTCTCGTATCGGCAAGAAGTGAGCAGACTTTGTCAAACGGTCCACAATTACCCAAATTGTGTCGTTACCCTTTGCCGTCCGGGGTAACTTGGTAATGAAATCCATGGAGATTTGCTCCCACTTCCACATAGGGATCTCCGGTTGCTGCAGAAGTCCTGAAGGTTTTTGATATTCCGCCTTGACCTTGGAGCAAGTGAGACACTTGGCTACGTATAAGGCGATATCTTTCTTCATGCCCGACCACCAGTAATACTCCTTAAGGTCCTTGTACAATTTGTCGGATCCTGGGTGGATAGAGTATCGGGAACGGTGACCTTCATCTAGGATTAACTTTCGAAGTTCCTCGGACTTCGGGATCCATGCTCGGCCCTTGAAGTAATGAATCCCGTCGGACTTGCGTTCGAATTCCTTCTCATGATTGTGCAAGGTCTCTCCCTTTAGGTTCTCGGGCTTCAACGCTTCTCGCTGAACCTCTGCGATTTGCGTTTGAAGGTTAGTTTGAATCTGAATACCCAATGCTCTAACTCGAGATGGTTTCACCCTTTCCTTCCGACTAAGGGCGTCTGCTACTACGCTTGCTTTACCCGGGTGGTACTTGATCTCACAATCGTAGTCACTCAGCAGCTCGATCCATCTCCTCTGTCTCATGTTGAGCATCTTCTGGTCTAGGATGTGTTGAAGACTCTTGTGATCCGTGAAAACCGTGCACTTAGTCCCATACAAGTAATGTCTCCAGATCTTTAGTGCAAAAACGACTGCTCCCAGCTCTAAGTCGTAAGTGGTATAGTTTTGCTCGCGAACCTTGAGTTGTCTCGAAGCGTAGGCAATGACTTTGTCTTTCTGCATATGGACACACCCAAGTCCTTGATGGGATGCATCGCAGAATACCACGAAGTTATCCGTGCCCTCTGGTAGAGACAATATCGGTGCGTGACAAAGCTGGTGCTTCAGCTTATGAAAGGATTCCTCTTGCTTCGTACCCCAAACAAAATCCTTATCCTTCTGAGTGAGCTCGGTGAGTGGCCAGCGATCTTCGAGAAATTCTCGATGAACCTTCGATAGTAGCCGGCCAACCCTAGGAATTGACGAATTTCCGTAGGAGTCGTCGGGGCTTGCCATTTCTCGATCGCTTCTACCTTAGCCGGATCCACATGGATCCCATCTTGGTTGACCACATGACCAAGGAAATGTACTTCCCGGAGCCAGAATTCACACTTAGAGAATTTGGCGTACAGTTTCTGTTCTCGAAGGAGTTCTAAGATGAGTTTCAAGTGTTTCGCGTGATCCTCCTTGTTTCTCGAGTAGATAATAATGTCATCAATGAACACGATCACGAATTTGTCCAGGTAAGGTCTACACACTCGGTTCATTAAGTCCATGAACACTGCTGGTGCGTTGGTTAGACCGAATGGCATGACTAGGAATTCGTAATGACCGTAACGGGCACGAAAAGCGGGTTTTGGAATGTCGGTCTCACTGACACGAACCTGATGATAACCCGAACGAAGGTCGATTTTCGAGAAATAAGTTGCACCCTGCAACTGGTCGAAAAGGTCATCGATCCTCGGGAGTGGGTATCGGTTCTTGACGGTCAGCTTGTTCAGTTCGCGGTAGTCGATGCACATACGAAAGGATACGTCTTTCTTTTTAACGAAGAGTATAGGGGCTCCCCAGGGTGACGGGCTAGGACGAATAAGACCATGATCTAAGAGTTCCTGAAGCTGTTTAGACAGCTCTTGCATCTCCGGTGGGGCTAGACGGTACGGTGTCCTAGCGACCGGGGCTGCACCAGGAATGAGGTCTATCCGAAATTCCACTTGTCGATGCGGAGGTAACCCAAGCAAATCTTCGGGAAAGACTTCAGGGTGATCCTTGACTACTGGTATATCTCGAATACGGATCTCCTTGGGTTTACGTTCCACAACGTGAGCAAGAAATGCGTCACAGTCCTTCTCGAGGTACTTACGCATTTTAATGGACGACACGAGACGGAGTGATCGTCCGGGTTTGTCTCCTTGAACAACCAAAGTTTCAGTGTCAGAGAGAGGAATGCGAATGAGTTTGTCAAAACAGACGATCTCGGCTCGGAAACGAGAGAGCCAGTCCATTCCGACGATGACATCAAAGCTTTTCAGCTCGATAGGGATTAAATCAATAGGAAAGGTTTTATCGGACAGGCATATGGAACATCCTATGATTATATCCTTAGCTTCGAACTCCTGACCGTTAGCGTACTCTATGGTGAAGCTATCCTTCAGAATCTTAGATCCTAAGTTAATGAGGGGTCTAAATTCTAAGGACACTAGCTTCTTTTAAGTTCCTGAATTGAATAGTGCATGAATAGTTTGGTTGTTTACGGGAAGGTTTACCTGCGGGGCCCGAATTCTGCCTTGACTCCTTGTCGGTGATGGTGAGAGCACTGAAGGCTTCCGCTATTTTGGATATGGGGGAGTTAACACCGGGGTGTTTGTTGCTCCCGAACTTAGGAGTAGTCCACCTCCTTCCTTGCCTAATAGCATACTTGCGACAATGTCAGAAGAGGTGCCCGGTTTTGTTGCATGAATAGCACGCTGGGCAGATCCCAACGTGGTGCAGGTAGCACTTGCCGCACTTGGGGTGTAGTCCAGCGTAACCTCGGGGTCGGGTGGCGGGTCTTTTGTCGCGGTTGTTCCTTATTGGGGGGTACCTAGCCTTCCTTTTCTTACTCTCCCTTCGTGTGACGGGGGCTGGAGGAGAAAGGCGGATATTGCGTCGGGAGCCTTCACCTTCCTCTTGCTTTACTTTGGCTGAGAAGGGAGGGAGGTTATGTTCATGATTGTTCTCTGAGTGGGTGATGTTGGGGTTTTCACCCCCGAAGATTCCGTCGTTGATCCCGGCGATTACCTGGGCGATCAAGTCAGGCATCGCTGCGTTCAGCTGAGCAGCGACCTTTTCGGCGATGATACGAGCAGTCAAGCGCGGAGGTGCCATGATTCTACAACAGACAACAGATTCGGTTTAGAAACGCACGATTAGAGTATGATAAGAACATAGTTCAATGAACAAGTTAACAATCACGCAAGAGTGAGGTAGTAGAACAGATAGTACACGCACGAAAAATTTCAAGAGATTCACACGATACGGTTTCATACGCAAGAAAATGATTCAACACAGTACAAGATTCACAAGACAAGGTAATAATAGATAATAATAAATGGAACTTCATTCATTAATAAAAAGTTGAGTACAAGGTTCGAATAGAAAAAGTACAGTACAATACATATAAAGAATGATGGAAAATGGCGCGAAGCTGTGTACATGGAAAATTACAGCTCGGCCTACAGTACATAATAAAAGAAATGAAGTAGTGGCGCCTCTCCAGAAACACCTTGGCTACCATAGCCACTACCAAAGCCCCTAGGACGAAGCACGTGCTGACAAGGCGCTGCACAGTACGTGCAGTGGCCCGAGCCGATGAGATAGTTCGGATCGACTGTTCCGCCAGCTTGTGCGCGGCGTCAGAGACTTCGAAGAGGTGGAGACTCTGCTGTCGGGCTTCCTCGGAGAGGGCCCGAACCTCGCGGTGCAGGTGGAGAAATGCAGCCGGCGGAGGAGGCTGGAGAGTGGGTGGCATCATAGGTCGGGAGGCTCCGGCCTCCTGGGCACGTCGCCTCTCCTCTAGGAAATGACGTTCCCACGCGTAGCGCTCCATGACTGGAGTGCGCATGGCGGGATCGTATGGGTCCACGAAGGACTGAGGGGGTGCGGGTCGGAACGGATCCGGTTGCTGACGCGCGGCCATCCCGGCGCGGGGCCCTTGGGGCTGAGGTGGTGCTGTAACGGGTGCCGGTCGGGGAGGGGGTAACACGGTCCTCGGGCTAGACCCATTACTGCTGCTAATAGTCATAGACGTGTCCTCCGTCGGGTCAGTCGTCTGATGACGCTGACTCTCGGAGGCCGTATGGCCCTCGGAGGGTTCGCGCAATGGGGAGACGGCTTGAGAGAGGGATCGTGAACGTGAGGATTGAGACATGACGGATCTGCGACGTAAAAGTTTCGTAAGTACGTGAACAAGATAATGCTAAAGGAAAATAAGTAAGGAATGCAGGTAAGGGTCGATCACGTGAGGTTGGGAATAGTAAGACCGGGAATTTTTGTTTTGACTCAAAACCGTTTATCTTTAGTAATTACGTTTCGTCCTTGCATAAGTTATTTTAAACTAGGCAAGGGTGATCAGGTCATGCGTAGTTAAAAACAATCATGCAATCGCAAAATTAATTCTCTAAAGTTTTGAACCCATAATGATTTTCCGAAAAGCCTTGGTTATAGTTTGGTTTCAATAACTTTTTAGAAATTTCTAAAACCGTTTTCACTATAACTTGTGCTCTGATACCAAGTCTGTCACACCCCGCTAAAGCGGAAACACGGAATGTGAGAGCTGGAAGATCATTACACGGTCATAAGCAAATATAAACGATTCAAGTCATTTCAATAGAAGTAAAATAGTTCAAGTTTCAACATTTCAAAACAACCAAGTAGTTCACGATTTAACTTAAAGTATAAATACAAGTTTCAAATAAAATTCCCAAAACATAAAGGTCTTTTCCCAACGAGCGCCTCACGTAACCATAACGACCCTTCCTTGCCATGCATTCCGTACACTTACATTAATTTCCTGAAACATAAGATAAAGTGTCAACTACATAAAGTAGTGAGTGAGTTACAGTTTAGAGTTTCGAGAAAAGTTTCCAAAAATAGAAAGTTGCGAAATATATGATGACGTCATAAGTAAAGTGAACAGAGCGACGTTTGAACATATATGTAAATAGTAAAAGGTTTGAACGTACACAAGTAAGTTAAATAAATAAAACTCGTATAATTAAAGTTGTAGCGGAATCCAGGCGCTAAAAAGGTGTATGCGTAGGGAGTATGTGTTTAACTAAATAGTAACTCGTATCAATCACTTGGCATAATATAAGTAGTAAGTATACACTAAACCGATTGTGTGGTCGTGAACTAGCCCAAAAATGTTTAATTGATTGAACGTTTGAACTAAGCAATATGTACTTGGGACGCTAACCCTGAGCAAGGAGTGACCCCTCCTAAGTATCGATACCCATATGACTAACGGATAATGCTAATAGTGTATAAAGTTTCCAATACCAAAACGGGCAATTGAACAAAGTTTCTTACGGGCTTATATATCCATCAAGGATTGGTCGCTAACAAGTATCCTAAATTTAGTTATCCTGCTAAGGCATCAACACATATACGCATAATTGTACACAAGTTTCCAAGTTTCCAAAGTTTCGAACGTTTCATTAAAGTTTCCAAGTTTCGTACAAGTTTCCAAAGTTTCGTACAAGTTTCCAAAGTTTACGAGTTTCATAAGTTTAAAATGTTTCAAGTTTCCAAAGGTTTCAATAAGTACCAGAAGTATCAAGTTTCCAAGTTATTTCAAAGATTCGCAAATAATGTTAAAAGTTACAAAACATGTGATCTTATGCTTCCCCCAAATAATGTTTAAAAGTACAAAAAGTAAATAAGTGGGGTTGTAACTCACGGTTTGCGGAGAACGAGAACTCGGGAATCGGTTGGAAAAGGAGCCGGGAATCACGGAATGCCTAAGGATACCAAGATTATCCAAAAGTTATTATCTCATTAGGTTACTTTATATAATTGATTATGTAACTTTTGTTTATAATTATGTGTTAAAGTCAAAATTGTCCCAAAATTGGTCCGAAGTGGTTAACGTTCATTTTTAGTCTGAAAGTTCAAAATTAAAGTTATTATTATGATAGACATGTTTAGGTTACTGAAATGGTTTAGGTTTTCTAACGAAATTTGGGCAGCGCTTCCGCGCCCAAATTTCATGTCCAAAACCTACAACCATTTCCGCTCACAAAACATGCATAAACACATAATAACTTAATAACAAGTCCAATAAGTCCAAAGGGTCCAAAACAAATCACCATTATTATAGTTTTTACTCATCTCAGTCCCATAATATTATTAACGAAAGTCCAGAACGTGTATACAAGTTTTAAACGGTCAAACGGCGATTTTTCGGGAGGAACAGCAGCCCGGTGCGCAGCACCTGTCAGGGGGTGCTGCGCACCTCCTTGCTGTTCTTCCTCGTTTTTGTGATTTCTTTGCTAAAAAGGTTTTATTACTCATGGATTTCGACATGCAACCAGTAGATATTTTATAAAACACCATTTTTATAGTTTCTAAACAACTTTTATCCACAAAAACATAGATCTAAGTATTATTTAGATAAAAATCGTTTTTTGTATAAAAAGTGATATAAATCTTTATAAAAACTCATTTTTATTGTTTAGATCTTACATGCAATTAGTAAAAACAGTAAATAAAGGTAGGAGAAAGATTTCTACCGGATGAAAATGAGTGGATGATGTTTTGATCGGATTTAGAACTCCAAAATCGGTAGAAAGAGTTTGAAACCGAAAATACTTTGCTCCTCCTTGATTGCTTTGATGTTTAAACGTTTTTGATGGTGGATTTAAGTGGATTTAGTGGCTGTAAATCAATGGTTTGTGTTGTGTTCTTGAGGGAAAATAGAGAGAAAATGGTGTGTAGGTGTTTTGTGTGTGTGTGTTTTGGATTAAAGTAAATGGAAATGAAAATGAAAATAGATAGAGGGTAGTAAAGTGGTCTTGGGATACTGCAATGGCAGTAAATGGGTGGTCTAACCCGTGTGTGATTGGTGGTGGTTTACAAAAACGAGACAAGGACTAAATATGTAAATATTTTGAATTCTGGCGGGAGGTGCTGCGCACCAAGACAATGGGTGCTGCGCACCGGGCCCAAATTCAGCCTTTTTGTGATTTTTCGTTTTTACGTTATTACTTCGTTGGACCTTTTTGTTAATTGAAAGTTCTTAAGTATGATTTGTTATGAACTTAGGAAAGTTCATTAGGTGTTTTCTTGGTATTAGGACTTATATAATTGATTCCGGGAGTTATTCCGACACTGGTTCCGACAAAATAAAGACACAATATGTACGAGTTAAAGAATTATGAACACTATAGGAAGAGAAACTGGAGATTCGAACGATATAGTTAACTGAGAATCACCTGAATTTTTGACAGTTGTCACATCTAACTATTAAGTCCTTCCGAATCTTAATACTTAGACCTACTCACTTAAATATAATTACCTAAGTTGTTATTACTAAGTCCTCCCGAATCTTAATAATTTCAAATCGATTATAGACCGACCGATTACTTCATATAACTTGTTAAATCTATCTAGATTCCTCTCGAATACCTAGAATATTGATTAGTCAAATTATATATAAACAACTCTGTTAATATACTAAAATTTAAGCAAATAAGGATCACCGGTTAAACACAAAAACATAAACAATCGAAAACGTTAATTAAACTTCAAATAGGATCCGTTGTTCAAACAAGCATAACGAGAATTTAGCTACTCATAACTAGGTATGAAAAAGCAAATAAATCGTTAGAAAGCATTCTGGAAAATAATTCAAACTAAAAAGAAACAAACGAAGAATTTCTGCAAAACGCGTCGTGACCGCCGTTAGCCGAAAAGATGATCTTCCTAGCTTTTAATCCTGCTTCTAAACGTAAATACCAGCTCCAGAGACTTAGAATAATAATTGATGATGATTTCTGGCCGAATTAGCTCGGTATTTATAAGCAAAAATCAAAGCGGAAAACGTATTCGACTCAAACTCAAATTCCTTGTAATTATCCATAGGTGCGCAACACCCATTCATCAGTGCGCAGCACCGCGGCTATCTTCAATCCGTGTCAAGACCAACTGAAATTCCTCGGTGCTCAGCACCTCTTTCACTTGTGCGGAGCACCTGTCCAATTTCTCCGTCATTTCGTCATTTAAACTCATTTCTTCACTCCTTTCCGCTTCCCGATCATGTAAACCTGTAAAATAGATAAAAACACTTTTCCACACGATTAAATGTAAAAACCTATCCTATCCATCATGTTTACTATGAAAAACGACCAAATATCTAATAGAAATATCTATATAAATATGCGATATCAAATCCCCCCAAACTTGCCTTTTTGATTGCCCTCAAGCAAAAACTGTTTTCAAAAATTATCAAAGCCAAAATTTTAAATTACATAACCAAACACCTCACGATTTTTATGGGAAGTAAAATCACACAAACTCTCAAACTAATCTAAAAGGGTGTGTAACGTTTTCTGTAGAATCGCTCAACTGCTCAGTCATGGTGAATATTCTATCATAGGCTTGATAACGTATCAAATCTCCACCACTAGAGTCTAGGTACAACTAAACGGGGACTTTTATTTGGGTTATAATTTACAGGTAAAGGCATGTGGATAAATAGATCATGGAGTGTAAATGGGTTAAATAAAAATAATACAAAACTTAGATTAAATCCGAACTAAGTAGAATCTCTAACGAACCGGATTGCTCAATTTTCTTCAACTTTTACTTTTTCCTCCGAATATACAAATTTCGTATATAATACAAGACTTAGTATACACTATTTCTCTTAAACTCTACAACTAATTTTTTATCGCTTTTCTGTTTTTTTTTTCTATTTTTTTTTTTTTTTTTTTTTTTTTTTTCTTCAGCCTAGTACATGCCTTACAAAATAATAATCATCGTGGTAAGTACATGCTCAAAAGGCTAATAATTAACTATTTTTCCAAATACAATTTAATACAAGGCAATAATAGTATAACTTTTCTTTTATGCCTTAGTAACTCTAACTTTACTTCATATATAATAGCAATAAAAAAAAAAAACTCAGTTCGGACTTAATCTAAAAAGAAACGAAAAATAAGGCGAGTGTACAAGTTATATAGTAGTGTTTAGAAACGAAAAAGTTTAGGCGCAAATTGGTTTACTAGAGTTTCTAACACTAAAAACAAGTGTTACAAGGGTTAGGCGGAAAATATATAAAAAGAAACGAAAAATGGCTAATCAAATGGGTTAATCCTAATTGCCCCTATCATTGTACCAAATCACACTAAGTTATCCTAATGCAATTGCTCATATGTGGTCTCGAAATGTATAACAGTGTCAAGTTCTAAAGTCATCAACCATCGGCACACTCAAAGAAATGAAAAAGTAGTATTAAAAATAAATACTTTCAAAGGCTCAAACTCTCACTATTTTTCTGAATGGGGTAAAAATGCGTCTGGTTATGCTTAAAGTTTAAGGTGTTTACCGACTAGACACGTTATATTTTTATTTTTTTTCAATTTTTCGATTTTTTTTTTTTTGTTTTTCAATTTTTTTCTGACTCAAAAATATACAAATTAACACCAACCTAACACGATGGAAACTAAGCTAAGGGTCGAAAAATAAAATGTAGAATTTCCCGATGACCCCCCCCCCCCAAACTTAAGTAACACATTGTCCCTAATGTGTTAACGACTAAAAACTAAGGGAAATTATACAAAAAACTAATAAGAAAAATAATATACAAAAATAAGAAAAGAAGAAAATAGAACCCGGTTGTAGATATCGAATATTTCTTGTGAAAATGCTTTACTGATCTGAATGCTAGTCCCAAAACCGGTTGTTGAACTTACTTCAAATCTATAAAAAACTAAAAGAGAAAAAGTAAAAACAAATATTAAAAACACAAAAGAAAAATAAAAAAAAAAATAAAAAAAAATAAAAAAAAATTTCAAATTACGACGGAATAAAAAATAGTAGACTATTTTTTAAAGTCTAATAGAGGAAAAAGGTAACAATAACTTTACAAAAAAATACAAAATTTTAGATTTTTTTGGTTTTTTTTTTTTAAACTTTTTTTTTTTTATACCTAGCTAAATAAAAACTAAAAAGTAAAAGGTTAAAAAGTCCTAAAGAAAAGATGACGAAATAATAATAAAAATAAAAAATAGAAATAAAAAGTTACGACGGAATAAAAAATAGTAGACTATTTTTTAAACTCTAATAGAGGAGCATATGTAAACAATAACATTGAAAATTTGTCTCCCTTTTTTTTTGTTTATTTATTTATTTATTTATTTATTTATTTATAAAAGAATGAAAAATTAACTACCAAAGAAAAGAAAACAAACCCAGATTGCCTTCCGAGAAACGCTAATTTTTACGAATGAGTCGTTAGCTTGACTCGATACGCCTCGTGATCAGGTGTTGATGGTATAGAAACCATCCTCGATCATCATTCCATTTTCATCGTCCTCTTCGTGGTATAGCTTGACCCGTTGTCCCGAGACGATGAATGAGTCTCCCTTTTCCTTCCATAACTCGACATATCCCGAGGCAAATGCTCGTTTTACGGTGTATGGCCCTGTCCACTTTTATCTTAATTTTGGAGCCTTGAATTTGTACTTCGACTGAAAAAGAAGCACTTTATCGCCCTCCTTGAATTCCTTACGACGAATTTTTCGGTCGTGGAATTCCTTTGTTCTTTCCTTGTAAAGTCTGGAACTTTCGTAGGCGTGTAACCGTAACTCGTCCATTTCGTGAAGCTGTAAGAACCGCATATCTCCCGCTAAGTCCATATCGATGTTGCAGTTCTTCAATGCCCAGTATGCCTTATGCTCGATTTCGACCGGAAGGTGGCACGTTTTCCCGTAGAGTAGTCGATACGGGGTGGTTCCAATTGGCGTTTTGTACGCTGTCCTGAATGCCCACAGTGCGTCTTCTAGCTTTCTCGACCATATGTTCGGACTGTTGTTGACTGTCTTTTCCAAAATCCGCTTGATTGCTCGGTTTGTATTTTCCACTTGCCCGCTCGTTTGAGGGTGATACGAAGTAGCAAACCGGTGAGTTACTCCATATCGTTTCAAAACTTTTGCAAGCTGAGCATTGGCGAAGTGGCTGCCTCGATCGCTGATTAATGCCTTCGGCACTCCAAACCTGCAAAACAAATTTTTAAGAAACTCAACAACCACGTTAGCGTTGTTAGTAGGTAATGCCTTAGCTTCAACCCATTTAGAAACATAATCCACAGCAACTAAAATATAAATATTTCTATTTGAAGGCTTGAAAGGTCCCATGAAGTCGATTCCCCATATATCAAAAACTTCACAAACTTGGATCCCTTGTTGTGGCATTTCGTCTCGCTTGGTGATGTTCCCCTGGCGTTGACACGCGTCACAGGTGCTCACGAGCGTATAGGCTTCCTTGAAGATTGTTGGCCAGTAGAAACCTGCATCAAAAACCTTTTTACCAGTTACTGTCGGTCCGTAATGTCCTCCGGTGGGTCCATGATGGCATTCGTCCAAAATCCTCCTTGTTTCTCCTCCGTATACACACCATCGCACCATTCCATCAGCACACCTACGAAACAAGTACGGTGCGTCCCAGTAGTAGTATTTAGCATCCGCGATTAGTTTCTTCTTCTGTTGATAGGTCAGGCTCTTGTTGACAATTTTTCCGGCTAGAAAATTCGCAATATCCGCGAACCATGGAGCGTCACTGTCCGTTTTGCTGATGCAGGCCAGCATCTCCCCCGGAAATGCGTCATCTATCTCCCCTTCCTTCAACTCCCCCAAACTTGGGTTCTCCAATCTGTTCAAATGATCCGCTGCTACATTTTCAGCTCCTTTCTTGTCCTTGATCTCGATGTCAAATTCCTGCAACAATAAAATCCAACGAATTAATCTAGGTTTAGCATCTAATTTAGAAAATAAGAATTTTAAAGCAGAATGATCCGTGAAAACAATTGTTTTGCTCAACACTAAGTAAGAGCGGAATTTATCAAAGGCAAAAACAATAGCCAAAAGTTGCTTTTCCGTAGTGGTATAATTCTGTTGGGCTTCATTCAGTGTTTTGCTGGCGAAGTAGATAGGTCGAAAGTGTTTATCGATCCGTTTCCCCAAAACAGCTCCCACTGCGAAATTACTGGCGTCACACATCAGTTCGAAGGGGTGAGACCAATCCGGTGCTACCAAGATGGGTGTATTTGTGATCCTCTCCTTGAGTAACTCGAAAGCTTGTAAACACTCCTCCGAGAAATTGAAAGCTACCTCCTTCTCTAATAATTTCGTCATAAGACGAGTAATCTTCGAGAAATCCTTGATAAACCTTCGGTAGAATCCTGTATGCCCCAAAAAACTCCGAATTGCTTTCTCGTTCGTTGGTGGTGGTAGTTTGGCGATGACCTCGATCTTAGCTTTGTCTACCTCTATCCCAGCTTTTGAGATTTTGTGTCCCAGTACGATTCCCTCTTGAACCATGAAGTGGCATTTCTCCTAGTTGAGGACCAAATGTGCTTCCTCGCATCTTCCCAACATCTGATCAAGATTCTTCAAACAATCATCGAACGAATCTCCAAATACTGAAAAGTCATCCATGAACACCTCCATTGTCTTCTCCACCATATCCTGAAAAATGGCTAGCATACACCGTTGAAAGGTAGCTGGGGCGTTGCATAGACCAAATGGGATCCTCCTATAGGCGTAGGTTCCGAATGGGCATGTGAAGGTGGTCTTTTCCTGATCTTCGGGATCGATGGGGATTTGAAAGTATCCCGAGAATCCATCCAGGAAGCAGTAGAACTCATTTCCTGCTAGTCTCTCAATCATCTGGTCCATGAACGGTAGTGGAAAATGGTCCTTCCTGGTGGCTTCATTTAGCTTGCTGTAGTCGATGCAAACTCTCCATCCTGTGACTGTCCTTGTTGGCACGAGCTCGTTCTTGTCGTTCATCACCACGGTCATACCTCCCTTTTTCGGTACACAGTGAATGGGGCTTACCCATGGGCTGTCTGAAATGGGGTAGATAATTCCTATATCCAACAACTTAACAACTTCCTTTTTAACGACATCTGTCATATTCGGATTTAGCCGCCGTTGTTTTTGAACAACGGGTTTTACATTATCAAGAAAGTTAATTTTATGTTCGCAAAAAACGGGGCTAATTCCGGGTATGTCAGATATACGCCAAGCAAAGGCCTTTTTATGACCTTTAAGGACTGTCAATAATCGAGCTTTTTCGTCACCCGAAAGTGATGACGAAATAAAAACTGGTAATAAATTTGTACCTTCAAGGAAAGCATATTCTAAATGTACCGGTAGTTGTTTTAGCTCCAAGTCGGTTGGTGGTGATTCAATTGAAGATTTGATCCTCATGCTTTGGTCCAACTTCAGTTCTTCCTTAACTTCAACCTCCACTTCCTCGATCTTCTCGTCTTTCAGCTCCTCCTCCAAGCTAGTTTCTATCTCGAGAATTTCCTGCCAATCTAAATCATCAAACACATCAATCCGAAAACAGGTTTCATCAGTAGAATAAGAATGAGTCATAGCTCTATCTAAATCAAAAACAATTCGTTCATTCCCAACCCCTAATGAAATTTGCCCATTTTTCACCCGAATAATTGCGTCAGCAGTGTTTAGGAATGGTCGTCCAAGGATTAGTGGAACCATGACATCCTCATCCATCTCTAGAATTACGAAGTCAACCGGAAAGGTGAATTTTCCTACGTTTACTAGCATGTTCTCAGCAATTCCTAACGGGTACTGGAATGATCGGTCTGCTAGGCGGATACTCATCCTGGTGGGTTTTAACACTCCAAGGGCAAGTTTAGCATATAGTGAATACGGCATCAGGTTTATGCTAGCTCCTAAGTCTGCTAAAGCACTGCAACTGTATGTATTACTGAAGTTGCACTGGATCAGAAAAGTCCCTGGGTCATCCAACTTGGGTGGTATCGTGTTTTTCACCAAGGCTGAACATTCTGTGTTTAAGAATGCGGCTTGCTTCTCCGATGGATTTCCCTTGTTCGTGACCATCTCCTTGATGAATTTAGCGTAGTTTGGCATCCCTGCAATCAAATCAACAAGAGGAACATTAATATTAACAGATTTATTCATGTCACAAAATTTACCGTATTGCTCCCACATTCTTGCTTTTCGTAATCGTTGAGGATATGTGATATGAGGTTTATAAGCTTTAATGGGAACTTCCTCCACTGGTTCAGGTGTTTTGGCCTTGGGTTGAACTTGTGGTTCCTCGTCCTCATCGTCCTCGATCTCGAAATCGTCAATAATCGGTTTAGCAGATCGGCGCTGCGCTCCAGCAGGTTGGTGTTGCGCACCTCTATGGTCAGAGAAGAGGTGTTGCGCACCAGTGTCTTGGTGCTACGCACCGGGCATATTTTCTGGTCGGTGCTGCGCACCAAGAGGTTGGTGTTGCGCACCTGTCTGCTGTTTTGCGCCATTTTCGTTCTGATTTCCTCCATAAGCATTCCCCGAGCGTGTGGTAATTGCGTTCACGTGCTCGTCTCTGTGTTTTGGACAGGTTGGCATTCCGTCTCGTGGTCCTTCGGTTCTTCCAGGATGTTGATATTTTGGTGTCTGATTGGTGGATTTTATTTCCCGGATTCTGTTGTCGTGGATTTGGTTGAGTATTGCTTGGTATTTGGCCCGGTTGCCGATTTGAGTTCCGCTCGTTCATCCTATCGAACCGTCTCTCTAAGTCTTGATGTGATGCCTGCTGATTTCTTTGTCCTTGCTCGATTTGATCAGTTAAAACTTTAAATTGTTTACGGACATCGTCATTGGTTGATTTTTGGGTGTTGATGAACGATTTCAAAAGATCTTTTATGCTGGAATCTTCATCTTCGTTCTTCGGTGGATCGTATCTTTGTCGTGGTGGGGAGTGTGTGTTATTCCTTTTCCATCCGTTGTCTCGATTGTCACTGCGGTTGTAGTTACCTTCGCGGTTTTGCCAATTTGACCCCCGATTAGGATAACCATACTGTGCGTAGTTGGCATCCTCCACTTGTCGATCACACTCACTAGCATAGTGAGGTCCCCCGCATCCTTCACATCCATTCTTCACCAAGTGTATGTCCTTCTCCATCCGTCCCATGCGCTTATTAATTCTATCCGCTAATGTCTTGACCTCTTGAACTACCGAGGATGTTTCATGGCTACTCTCAGCTTGAGCAACTTGTCCTCTGTGTTTTCGGCCTCGACCATCGTCTCGATACTCCCTTGATAGGCTTATGACCAGCTTGTCTTCCATTAGGTTGTATGCCTCGTTGGTAGTTTTATACATGAAATCTCCTCCTCCGGCTAGATCCAACTCGTTTTGAGACTCCTTGGTTAACCCGTAGAAGAAAATTTCAACAATGTTGTCCTTGCCCAATCCGTGACCATAGCAACCTCTTAGCATCTCTTTTAGTCTAGCCCATGCTTCAGTGGAAGTCTCTCCATCTTCTTGTCGGAATCCTCTGATGTCTCTGAGTAATTTCCTACCCAAGGCGGGTGGAAAAAATCTTTTGATAAAGGTCTCGCGCATTTGCGTCCATGTGGTGATTGAATTTTCATTAAGCTCCTCGAACCAAACCTTCGCATCTCCGGTGAGAGACGAAGGGAATAACCTCAGTTTGACAGGATCGCCTTTTCCTTGACCGTATTTGAACATCTCACACAGCTCATTGAATTTGGCTATGTGTTTATGCGGATCTGAATTGTATCGCCCATCGAATGTGTTGTCTTGGATCATCTTGAGATGGTGACCCTTGACAACAAAATCCTCACCCAAGTCCGGAGAGGTGATTGCCGACCCTCGGGTGGGTGGCACTGCTACAACTGCGGCCCGTCGGTGCATTGGTGTGTCCAAAGGATCCATAGCTGGTTGCTGTTCCGGTTTGTCTTCACAAATTACTTCTTCGACCTCTGATTTTGAATCGCTTCCTCCTCCTTCTGAAGATGTAATATCTTCAAATTTCACTGGTGAGACTTGATCAAAACCTGGTGGTGTCTGAAGTGATAAGTTTCCTCTCCTCTTGTCTCGCCTCTTCGATACTCATGGATTTGACTTTGAACTAGCAAGTGGTAATCCCGAAGCCCTTGTGTTCATCCACTAGTTGAATACCTGAAAAAAATAGAAACAAGAAAAGCGTAAAACGTACCGGTGTTATTACAATTAAAAGTAACTTCTAAGTAAACAAATACTCAAAAGGATCGAATCACAAATTCGAAACAAAAACGAAAAATCAGTCCCCGGCAGCGGCGCCAAAAACTTGATGTGTAAAATCTAGTCTTAAATTTAAACCTACTATTTCACGCAATTATACACTTCTAGGCAGTGGACCTATCCGTATATAATATAGTTTAAAGCAAGTATAGGTTCGTTCGCAGAGACTAATTTGTTTTATGTTTTCGAATTAATAATACTGAGTATTTGTGGGGTTTTTTATCGTAACAAAAGATTGCAAATAATTAATAAAAAGAGTTGATTAATTAAAATCGAGCGAAAAGTAATTGATTTAATCAAATAATGAGAAGATATACTTGTTTGATACTTCACCTATTTTCCGTTTAAATTTACGAAATCGATTGTTTTCAAAACTTCTAAGATATAATAAAAGTCCTCCCGAATCTTTCACTAACTTTAATTATCTTTAATTACCCTGTTCCTCCCGAATACAGTAATAACTATTAATAACCAAGCAATAAGCAACAAGTCCGTTTTTAGTGATTTAACATTATAGAGTTTCCTCCCGAATAACTCCTCTAACTATCAAGTCCTTCCGAATCTTAATACTTAGACCTACTCACTTAAATTTAATTACCTAAGTTGTTATTACTAAGTCCTCCCGAATCTTAATAATTTCAAATCGATTATAGACCGACCGATTACTTCATATAACTTGTTAAATCTATCTAGATTCCTCTCGAATACCTAGAACATTGATTAGTCAAATTATATATAAACAACTCTGATAATATACTAAAATTTAAGCAAATAAGGATGCACTGGATCAGAAAACTCCCTGGGTCATCCAACTTGGGTGGTATCGTGTTTTTCACCAAGGCTGAACATTCTGTGTTTAAGAATGCGGCTTGCTCCTCCGATGGCTTTCCCTTGTTCGTGACCAGCTCCTTGATGAATTTAGCGTAGTTTGGCATCCCTGCAATCAAATCAACAAGAGGAACATTAATATTAACAGATTTAATCATGTCACAAAATTTACCGTATTGCTCCCGCATTCTTGCTTTTCGTAATCGTTGAGGATATGGGATATGAGGTTTATAAGCTTTAATGGGAACTTCCTCCACTGGTTCAGGTGTTTTGGCCTTGGGTTGAACTTGTGGTGCCTCGTCCTCATTGTCCTCGATCTCGAAATCGTCAATAATCGGTTCAGCAGATCGGTGTTGCGCACCAGCAGGTGTTGCGCAACTCTATGGTCAGAGAAACCTATTCGTGTGTAATATAGTTTAAAAGCAAGTATAGGTTCGTTCGCAGGGACTAATTTGTTTTAAGTTTTCGAATTAATAATACTGAGTATTTGTGGGGTTTTTTATCGTAACAAAAGATTGCAAATAATTAATAAAAAGAGTTGATTAATTAAAATCGAGCGAAAAGTAATTGATTTAATCAAATAATGAGAAAATATACTTGTTTGATACTTCACCTATTTTCCGTTTAAATTTACGAAATCGATTGTTTTCAAAACTTCTAAGATATAATAAAAGTCCTCCCGAATCTTTCACTAACTTTAATTATCTTTAATTACCCCGTTCCTCCCGAATACAGTAATAACTATTAATAACCAAGCAATAAGCAACAAGTCCGTTTTTAGTGATTTAACATTATAGAGTTTCCTCCCGAATAACTCCTCTAACTATCAAGTCCTTCCGAATCTTAATACTTAGACCTACTCACTTAAATTTAATTACCTAAGTTGTTATTACTAAGTCCTCCCGAATCTTAATAATTTCAAATCGATTATAGAACGACCGATTACTTCATATAACTTGTTAAATATATCTAGATTCCTCTCGAATACCTAGAATATTGATTAGTCAAATTATATATAAACAACTCTGATAATATACTAAAATTTAAGCAAATAAGGATCACCGGTTAAACACAAAAACATAAACAATCGAAAACGTTAATTAAACTTCAAATAGGATCCGTTGTTCAAACAAGCATAACGAGAATTTAGCTACTCATAACTAGGTCTGAAAAAGCAAATAAATCGTTAGAAAGCATTCTGGAAAATAATTCAAACTAAAAAGAAACAAACGAAGAATTTCTGCAAAACGCGTCGTGACCGCCGTTAGCCGAAAAGATGATCTTCCTAGCTTTTAATCCTGCTTCTAAACGTAAATACCAGCTCCAAAGACTTAGAATAATAATTGATGATGATTTCTGGCCGAATTAGCTCGGTATTTATAAGAAAAAATCAAAGCGAAAAACGTATTCGACTCAAACTCAAATTCCTTGTAATTATCCATAGGTGCGCAGCACCCATACATCAGTGCGTAGCACCGCGACTATCTTCAATCCGTGTTCAAGACCAACTGAAATTCCTCGGTGCTCAGCACCTCTCTCACTTGTGCGCAGCACCTGTCCAATTTCTCCGTCATTTCGTCATTTAAGCTCATTTCTTCACTCCTTTCCGCTTCCCGATCATGTAAACCTGTAAAATAGATAAAAACACTTTTCCACACGATTAAATGTAAAAACCTATCCTATCCATCATGTTTACTATGAAAAACGACCAAATATCGCATAGAAATATCTATATAAATATGCGATATCATGGTTTTCTCCTTGAGAACAGTTAATATGAAGTCTTTCCTAGGCTCTTAACAACATGAATTCTGTAATTCATAGCAAATTGTGTTCACTGCCTCAGCCCAAAAAGTAACAGGTAAAGATGATTCACTTAACATAGCGCTAGCTCCCTCAATAAGTGTCCTATTTTTCCTTTCAGCTACCCCATTCTATTGAGGTGTTCTTGGAGAGCTATACTTCCTAGTAATTCCCTTATGAGCACAAAAATCATTCAAAGTTGCATTCTTAAACTCTGTACCATTATCATACATAATGATTTTCACCTTATTACCACAAAGATTTTCAATTTGCACAACAAATTCTTTTATGATCACATATGTCTCATGTTTATGAGCAAGGAAAAAGACCCATGAGAATCTGGAATAATCAGCAGTGATGACTAAACAGTAAGATTTCATTCGAAGACTCTTCACACTAATAGGACCAAACAGATCCATGTGTAAAAGATGAAGAACAGTCTCTACTGAATTTTGAGTCTTAAGTTTGAAACTTGATTTATATTGTTTACCATGTAAACAAGAAACACAATGGTCAAGTAATTGAACATGCATTTTGTGTAATCTAGTTACTAGATTCTCTTTGACCAATTTATTCATGTTTTTAAGGTTAAAATTGCAAAGCCTTCTATGCAATAAATGAAACTCTTTTTCAGTAGTTTTGAATATGAAACACTTAGAGTAATTATTTGATTTAACTTTTTTCATATCCAAAATGTACATGTCTTCATATCTTGGAGTTTGCAAAACTATCATATCATTTGCTATGACAAATTCAGGCTCGAGAATATAAAAATGTTCAGATGTGAAGTAGTGGTGTACTTGTTATCACATATCTGGGAAACTGAAAGCAAATTATAATTCAACTCTTTCACAAAGTTAACATGTTCCAAAGTCAATTGTCCTTTTGAAACTTTCCCTTTTCCAGTGATATTACCACCCATATCTCCTCCAAAAGATACATCACCTCCAATAAAAGCAATGAATTCTTGTAGCAACTTAAATTTCCAGTCATATGCCTAGAGCATCCACTGTCTACTATCCATATATTCTCTTCAGGATCAGTAGATTCCTCCTGCACAAATACATTTCTTAATGAGATTTTGGTATCCAAATTCTTGTAAACTTGGAATTGAACCTTTTAAAGTTGATAAACTTGAAGTGATCACGAAATTTTCTTTCAAGCATACAAGTTTCATAATCCGAATTATAACTTTCATCACCCGAGTTAAAACTTTCTACATCCGAGTTAAAGTAAGAACACAATTATCTGATTTAAACATTTGTTCCTCTGACTTAAAATTTTGTTCACTAGATTTAAACTCAAAATCTTTTTTAGCAGAGTTAATTTTCATTTCTTCCATTTAAACATTTTCTCCTCATCTTTCACTTTTTAACTCAGACATAGAATATTTCAACTTAGGCACATGGAATCCAACCAACAAAACAGGACTTATTCTACCAAATTTAATCATATTCACATTTATATATTTTTCATAGTTAAGCATGCACTCTTTGAAATTTATTCTACCAAATTGCAACTTAACAAACATTTTAATACTTTCAGAAACATAGTCAAGCTTAGGTTTCAACCAACATTCTACTAACTTGTGTCTCTTTTTGCATATGTTGCACTTTGGTTTTCTTTTTGACTTTTTAGGTTTGACTTTCTTAGTTTCAACAGTCAAAGATTCATTAACAACATTTTCATTCACAATCAATTCATGTTTTGGAAACACAGAAACATTCACATTATGAAAATTATAACACTTCTCATTCAAACAGTCATGAACACATTCTACATTTTCCTCTTCAATCTCTAACAACTCAAACTTATTACATGACTAAACATTATTTGAATTGAAATTACAGACTCTAACTGACTCAGACTTAAATTCTCTTACACTCTTAACTTCCTTCTCTTCAACTAATCCTTTACAGCTACTTGACTCTTCTAACTTTAGACCTGCTACAACATTAAAAGTTTCATTTGGACTAGTAGTAGCATTAAAATTAATCACATTATGCACAGAAGAGAAAGTTTCATCAATATGCTTCAAATTCATATCCACATTGGGTTGTAAAACAGAAACATCATCAAAGCAATTCTAATTAGATAAACTACTCTTAAACTTTGTAGATTCAGGTTTGATTGAGTAGTTATCATTGAATGGTGGTGGAACAACATTAAAACCAAGACCAACTTTAGCTTTATGCACAATTTGATTTTCAATAATCCCATTCAATGTTTTAGAAGACAAACTTGAATTATCAACTTGAATTTTTGCATTTTCAAACTCTTGTGTTACTTTCTTAAACCTTTAAAATAAATTTTCATGTTGTGTCTCCAATCTTCCCAATTTACCCTTGTACACATCCACATCTTTCAATAATGAGTCAATTCTGTCTTTCTAAACCTTTTCAGTTTTCAAAAACTCTCTTTGATGAAATTTAAGCAAATCAATCTCTGTAATCAACCTCTGATTATGTTCCCTAGTGTATTTAAGAGTACTAAAGTAGTCTACATGACCAGATTTAGAAAGTACCTCATCAGCTGCATCTTTATCTATCTTACTCATGAGGACCGACACCTTCTTGTTCTTGAAATCCTCCTCCTACACTTCATCTCAATCTCCAAATGTGATCAAAACTAGTTTCCCACTTGTGCTTGCTTCATCACTTCCACCTTTTCCTTCTGCAGCTGTCAACTTATTTTGTTCATTCTTTGCTTGGAAACTGTTCCTTTGATAGTTGTTGTTGTTCACCCTTTTGGTGCCCTGCACTCTCTAGAAAAGTGACCATAATCTTCACAGTTGAAGCACTTGACATTTTATTTGTCAAAACCAACTCTATCTCCATTTTCCTTCCTGAAATTATTCCTTCCTGTTTTCTTGAAGAATCTATTAGCTCTCACACTTACCATGGCCATTTTCCATTTCAAGTCCATTTCCTACAAATCGTCTGGGTGAAGTTGTTCAAAGATCCTCTCTAGCAAATTCAACTTGAGTCAATCCTCCTGCCACAAAGTCTTCATAGCTTGCAACAAAAGCTCTGTACAACATCTCTTTGTCTCCATTCAAATTCATTACATGCACTCCAGAATTCATAGAAGATGACTGATAAGCATTAGATTCACCACTTTGACTAGGATAACCTCCAAAACCACTTGTAGTGTACCTACTAGATGATTGATTAGGTGAATAGAAGCTTCGAGAAAGGTAATTTGTATGTGATTGAGGTTGAGGTTGAGGTTGAGCTTGATTTGGATAGTGAGTTGAATTCACTAGGATCTGAGCTTTTAAAGCACATACATAAGTCTTACCAGTCTGGTTCTTCTCATCAATATGCATATCAACTTCATATGATTGAAGAATCCTAATCAATTCTACCAATGTCGTTGCATTCAAATTGGTAGTTCTCTTGATGATCATTGTAACACCCCGGCTAAAGCGGAATACACCTGAGGCATTACAATTGTTCTTAACTCGTGTTCCTCTATTAGGTTATAATAGACACATTTAATGATTTAAATGAATGCATTAAAGATGAATAAATGTTTTACAGAAAAGTAACCGAAAAACGACAAAAGACTTAAATTATTCATTAATGTCATTAACTAGGTCCAAGCTCTTATGTTTTCTTCAAGCAAACCTATCCATTTCCTGTATCATGTAAAAAGTAAACGTCAATACAAAAGTATTGGTGAATAAACAAGTTTAAGACACAAGTATAAAGTATTAAAAAGATTACGTAATAAAGAGTATAAAAGTAATATAAATGAATATGTAAAATGTAGTATAAAAGAATGTATAATAAAAGAATATATAAAGAAAGTATAATATGTGTATAATGGCATAACACGCGTTTGTATCAAGTCTGATGTATATCATATGTGATCAAAGTCACATAGGGTCCGGTCGAGGGCCTCGACATTCACAGTAACACGTCGGAATGTCTAATAACGGCCAATAGATCTATCACGTTTCCCGTTTAGTATATACATATAATGAATGATTGATTGTTTGAATGTTTGATTTATCGTGTGTGCATCCCATAATGATTGTGTCACTTGATTCATTCTAATGTTTGCCATAATACAAAAATATAGTATCAAATATGAATATAAGTACATATAAACATAAATGACTTTACGAATGAATATAATAAGAATGACTTTTATGAATGAATACCAATATGAATGAACATTACGATGAATATAATACAAAAAGTATACATATAAACATGATTATAAGTGAGTATATAAACATGAATATAAGTTTTAATATGAATATAAGTATGAATCTCAATATGAATATAAGTCTGAATATACACATAAATATAAGTATGAATATAAACATAAATATGAATATGAATCACCATATTACTATAAGTATGAATATAGACATAAAATATAAATGTGAACATAAGTATGAATTAAACATAAAAGTATGAATATAAGTATGAATATAAGTATGAATATGAATGTCATGATACAGCCCAAAGATTTATATAATAAAAAGGGCATCGAGTTTACTCACATGATTAAATACGGAGGTAGATACGGATACTAGATTATGAATACGGAATACGTTGAAAGGAACACCAAACTTGCCTTTACAAATCTAGAAATAAGAATAAATATGAATAAGAATATATCATGAATTTAGAGTTTTCTAGATTAGAGTTTGAATAGACAAGATTAATAAGATGATGATGGTAAGCTTGAGTAACATAAAAGATAAACATGATTATGATGAAAAAAATAGAATTGGGAACCTTTACAATCGATTATGGGAGGCTTGAAGTTTTGATTATGGAGCTTTGTGTTGGTTGGATTTTTGACAAGAAGACACCAATTTATAGAGTTTGATATGTGATAAAGAAAGGTCAAAATGTAACTCCCCTAATAATTAACTCCAAATTTAATTATTGTAGGTTACAAAAAGAAATGATTAAAGAGGTGTTTAAAGCCATAAATAAGAAATGTGTAACTCATTTGACCAAACTTGAAGGCTAAGAACAAGGAAACATACATACATACATACATACATACATACATAGTTCCTTGCATGCATGTGTTAATTAAACTACTTGTCTTTAACACATTACTAGAATTACTTGCATTTATATAAGTCCATATGTATTAAACACATTTTAGTGTACATTAATGTACACATGCAAGATAACACATTAATAATGTTACAAGGTTTAAATAGAATTAAGATAACCCAAATATACATAACTCAAATCGAACTTTTATAAATCGTCAAATGTATACAATTACAAAGTCCGAATTAAAGTTACAAGTCAAGTATCGGGTCGGATTCGGGCACGGTGTTACAATCATAACTTGTACTGACTACTTAGTAGGTAGAGATCCCAGCAGCTTCTTACAAACATCACTATGTTTCAACACAACACCAGCACTCTTTAGACCACTCACTAGTAATGTGTACCTATTGATTTGCTTAGATAAGCTCTCACCTCTCACATATTCAAAAGCTTCATATAACTTCTTCAACATATCTCTCTTACTCTCCTTTAACTCCAAACTGCCTTCATATCGAAGCGTCATAACGTCTATTAGCTCTTTAGCTCAGGTGAAATCCTTGAAATTTTTATAAATTTCAGTAGGTAGAGCCAATATCACTGATCCAAGTGCCCGGAAATCTCTATCAATGAGCTTGTTGTATGCTTCTTTGTACCTTTCTGGTTCAACGTTTACCATACCAGTTCCACCAGTCTCCTGCACTCTAGGTCGATGAGGACCATTTACAATTGAATTCCATAACTGTCTGTCACTGTAGTAGACAAATGCCTTGAATCAAAGTTTCCACGTCATAAAATCATATCCTGGTAGGAATTTTGGAGGTTTACCACCAGAACCTGTTTCATTATCGTAATTCACAACTGGAGCAGACCTTACTATTGCACAAATTTGAATTGAGAAATTTGAATTTTAACTCGGATGAACAGAATATAACTCGGATGAACTGACTTAGCACAAATTGATTCAAACCTGACCGAATTTGCAGAAACTATCCACTAAACCTTATGAAACACTCTAACAAAAAATTCACACTTAAAACAAACGATTAAAATTGAATTACCTCAAAAATGTATTTTACCGCCAGATTTCAAAACTACAAATACTCAAAAACCGTTGATCTTAATCCTTGTAACTCGTCTAAACACCTTGAATGTAGCTCACAATTTCTGATAACTAAGCTGAATCAGGAAGTGATTCAAACTTGATCAAGTTTGCAAATATTATCAACTAAACTTTAGCAAACACTCTAACAATCAAATTCACACTTAAAACTAATGATTAAAACTAGAATACCTCAATAACGAATTTTACCGCCAAATTTCTAAAATACAAATACTCAAAATTGTTGATCTTACTGTTCTAATCCTTGTAACTCGTCTAAATACCTTGAATGTAGCTCACAATCTCTTGATAACTGAGTTGAATCAAACTTGATTTGATTTTACCAGCTCTGATACCACTTGACAGGTCTGATCAGTCTTCAAAGCAATAATTCGATGTTTAGAATTACTAACAGGTTGGGGAATCACGAGTTAATGATTGAGTAGATAAATTATGAACAATGAATCAAACTAAAATGAGTAAAAGGTTTTTCATTCATAAGCCATAAATGACGGAAAAAGTAGTTACAACTGATATTCTCACTCACACATAAGCTCATACCAACTCTCTCACTCTCCCCACTATTTATAGGCTACATACACTAACTATTAACCTTACATCAACCCCTATGTTCATTTAAGGACACTTCGGGTGAACAAATAAACACAAAATTCATTTAACTTTTAGTTCGGGTGAACTTGAACTTAACTCTGGTGAAGAGTTAGTTCACCCGACTTAAAGTTCATGATATATTCTAACTAAGATTTAGTTCGGGTGATAAACAATGTTCACCCGAACTAAATGTTTATTAAAAACACTAATAAATAATCTTTGAAAGCTTTAGTCATCACTATTTTTATGCTCCAACAAAGATTTTACTATATAAAACAAAATGTAACATAAGATTTGCAAGGAAAAAAATATTAGTATATCTCTTAAAATTATTCGACATGGAAAAGTAATTAAACTTCAATATGAAATTTTTTCAAAATTGTGCAACAATTATGTATAAAAAAGGTTAATTAATATTTGATTGAAAAAAAAGTGAAAGTGATATACATAGAAAAGTTTAGTCATTAATTACATTTTTGTTATTAGTATTAAATATGTTCGAGGCACTCTTTCTTTTATAGCGCTCTTTCCTTCTCTTCGATTAGCCTATATAAATCCATTTCTTTTGTCTTACTATCTACTAAAAGGCAAGTAGCTCGATTGGTTCGAAACAACCAGAAGAAAGGTCCGTGTAGAGAAGCAGCGGGAAATGTTATTAACATTGATCATACGGTTTAGAGGAATTCCTCTCTCCACTTTTAGATCAGCACCATGGAGTCCTCTAGTTGACTTTTAACACTCTCTCGATACGATAAGGAGAGTAAGTCCTCTTTCAACACCTATCCTCATTCATTGTAACATTACCCTTATCTCTTCTTTGATTGTCGCGTTCCCCTGGACGAAAGATAAATAGTTGTTTACCACGCCAAACCGTACCGGGATGTATGAGAACTTAAATGAACACCGTGGGGAGCTACGCGTGCGCTTAGGAGAAGAATCATGTGACCCTCCCATGATTGAGCATGCCTTTCGAACCATGGTTGGAATCCGAATTCAAAAGTCAGCAAATGAAAGAGGAGAAAAAGCTAATTAATGTTTATATGAGTATGCCTAGTTGGTATATTATAGTACTTTTCTAAAATATCTAAGAGTACAAACCATTGATTTTACTATTTATTTGGTAAATCCAACAAGCAATTATATATAACATAATTTTCAAAACTTAGAATTTAGTATATTTTGCAAAATGTATACATTACGAAATACAAAATGTATACATAATGATTGATTGGAAAGAGAATTAAATATAGGTTGAAATTGTTATTTCTGTTTTGTTAGATAACTTTGTATTTCGAGTATTATTTTGAATAAAATTGGACATGTTAGTTCCTATTCCTTAAACAATAAAACATAAATCTCCACTCACCCAGTCACCCGTTACATGCAAATGTTTCTACTGGAATATGTGCGAACGAAAGGCATATCCGTCGCACTAAGAAACTGGAATTGATCAATGTTGTATATGATATACATTTTCTTTTTCGCCTCCTTGTTTCGTATTATATAGTGTAATGTCAAAAGAATGTGACTGGAAACATCATATTTTACTAACTACTGGATCTGCTTCAGGAATGTTTATGGAGGTTTTTGTGTTTCCCAAATTTTGCGTCTCTAGGGTAGGAACGATTGGAGGTTTCATTCTTCGTGTTACTGTCATGTTCAAACCTTCTGTTGTGTGAATTGTTGCTCCTGTTGTCATTTTGACCTGATAAAAAAATTATCTTGCTTTTGTAAGTTCTAAATTAGACATGACAATGTCGACACAATAATATATGAATGCCCGATCTGAGTAATGTTTATCCCAATCAGGTCATTTAAATGCAACAAATGACTCTTGTCATAGTAAGAAGAAACATGTATAGTTTGATTCTGAGGTTAAATGAACTAATCTTAGATACATTTAGTATAACTTTATTTCAAATCTTAATCCAAAATTACGATAAGAGGGAAGAAAAGGAGAAAGAGGTTGTTGGACGAGGTATAAGGTTTAACCCATGAGCAACCGGCAAGTTTCTTAATTGTGGTCGAAAGTTTTCCAGTTTGTAGTAGGAACCATGGGGAAAAACTTATATGGTAAAAGGGCAATTTTATTACAGAAATAGTATGCATTATAAATAGACTCCGGAAAACTTTCAACCCATTTAATTTAGAAATCTATGAAATATAGGATGACTTACGGGTGGTGCTCCAAGTGCCATCTGAAAGTTGAATCTACGAACAAGCATTGAGACTGCTACTATCGCCTGCAAGCATATGTTTGCTTAGAAAAAACTTGAATATTGTATATTTTCGTGCAGTGATAATTGACCGGGAAATTACCTCAAATGAAGCAAACATGTCACCAACGCATTTCCTTGGTCCGCCACCAAAGGGCAAGTAACTAAAACAGTTTACAACATACGCAATGAGTTAATGACTCAATTATCTCAACAAACTTAAATTATAAGTTGGCAATAGTTTATGGTCTTTGTCTCTATGTTTAGGTCTACGAAATAGTTAAAAGACAAGAGTACCTGAAGTTTTGGTTGGTCTCATTGGGATTTGGTCCATCCAAAGGCCATCTTTCAGGATTAAACTTATCTGCATCTACCCAATGTGTAGGAGAGCGATGAAGATTCCAAACAGAAATGAACAAGTCTTCACCCCTATCAACAAATAAAAAATAAGTAAATTGTAGCTAGAATAACTAATGATGCATTGGCATTAAACAAAAGTAATAAAGTACTATACTGAAAAGGTGCGATAGCCCTTCAAATTTTAGTGACTAGTCGTGTTTAATAAGTGTAATATAAAAATATAAAGTAAATCATTTTCACCCCCAATAGAGAAAACTGTACTACTATTTTAATTAAAAAGATTTATGGGGTTGTATGTTCATAAAAAAATGCTTCAACCGATTCGAATCGTTCCCCTTTTAGCTAAAATCTCTAATTTGACCCATTTGAGAAAATCAAACAAAACCAAATCGACCCACTTATAAGTAATTGGTCAAAATTGCCACCTTCCCCGCTATTGGTGTGGATTACCCTTTTGACATTTTAGAAAACAAAGGAACTGAGGACCATATGGTCTATGGTCAATACTGAAATAATGATACAGTAACAAAATAAATGGTTCATTTCTTTGCAAATAGATCATAACATATTTGTAATGTTTTCTTAACTCTAATAATTGATAGGCACATGAAAGGAACGAAAGAAACATAATTCTGTAGCCCAAAGTTATATTGATCTGACCTTTTAATTGGATACTTGTCAAGGACATCATCTTCGAGAGAACGGCGAATTAAAACCGGTGGTTGTGGGTAGAGCCTCAAGGACTGCAAATGTCAGACAAACATTGAGCGTCCATTTTTAAGCCCCAAGATTAAAAATGTTTTTTTTATTACCTCATTAATAACTCGAGTTGTATATTTAAGTTTTTTCATGTCTTCCATGGTTGGAAACCTATCACCTAGAACCGCATCAACCTGAAAATATGATGTTGCATATATTGTGTTCAACAATTAATTAGAGATACTGTGAATTGTGTGTGAAGGGTCGTAAACTAATTTTCAACTAACCTCGTTTTGTAGCTTCAACATGACACTAGGTTCCTACAACATTAATCAAAGTACCCATCAGCAAGAACAAAAAAACAAAAAACTGTACTGTCACTTTGTCACAAGAACTGCAATATTTTCCTTTTATGTGAGAATTGGTCAATCCGGTTCATACTTTGTAATAAACCAAGGACAAATATTGTATTGAAGGGATTATATGGAAAGTATTGTATTAGGAAACTAATTTATTCAAAATATAGTCCAAAAGATAATTGGTATCCAAAAATTCAGAATTCTCCAGCAAAATATACTTTTACACAATTTCCAATAGAGATAATTTTGTATTTTTATGTGCAGAAGAAATATGAAAGCTTAAATTACTCTTGAAATTTAATATCTTTAGGAAATCATTTGGTTCATCTTTTGTATGATAAAATATAATCCCTCTGTCCCAAATAAATTGTCTTTTCTTACTTCCTATTTAGAGCTCCAGGAGTGGCCTCGTTCTGGGCTCGCTGTGGTGCCCAGAACGAGCCGGTTGGCTCGTTATCATACCGCCCCCACTCGTTGTGGGGGCTCGTTCTCTAAATCGTTGTGCCTCTAACGAGCTGTTGTGGGTTTTGTATTTTTTTTTTTTTTTTTTTTTTTTAAACCATAATTTCACCTATAAATACCCCACAATTTAACCAAAAAATCACACCATTTCTCAATCTCATTCTATCTCAATCTTTTTCTAAAAACTATATACAACAAAAAATGAGTTCGAATTCGTCAACCGATCACGATGTTACGGATTCGTCATCTTCCGACTCCGAATTGTTCGAAGTTCTAGCCATGGCGACACAAGCTATGGAACAAATGGAGATGGAAGAAAATGAGGCGGAAAGTTCACGCCGTAAAGATTGACAAAAAACTTATGTCTTTATATTATTCACTGAAGCCGTAAAGATTAGATGTAAAAATAATTCTCTTGTTAAAAGTGTAACCACCGGTAGTCGATAAAACATAATCTCTTTTCTTCTTAATCATATAATAATTTGGTATTCAGATGACAAGTAATATTTAGGTAGAGTATTTTGGAGACTAGACACACATCAGATATGCCCACAAAAACGGGTCAGATGGGTCAAAAAGGTTGAAAGTCGCCCAAATTGTATTTTCAATGCATAAAACCTCCTAAATCATTTTTTGGAGACTAGACACACATCAGATATGCCTACAAAAACGGTCAGATGGGTCAAAAAGGTTGAAAAGTCGCCCAAATTGTATTTTCAATGCACAAAACCTCCTAAATCATTTTGTTCTTATAGTTATATTATTATTAAACTAGTATCATTTCATAAGCATATATTACACATTTTAATATATGGACAAAAAGTGTCATAAGTCAGAAGAATCCATTTCTACCCACGGACGTACCAATCATTGCTCTTTTCAACCCATTAACCAACCTGCCCACTCCGCCTATATTACCACCTTTAAATACTGGTAAACGAACCTTAGTTAGAATTTAAGATGATACCTTAGAAAGAAGATAAAAGGTCCATGTCAATACTGCAGCAGTAGTCTCATGTCCTGCAATAAGCATTGTCATTAAATCATCCCGGAGTTGCTTGCTTGACACCTATACATAATATCACCAAAAATATAAGAGCTTCACTAATCTAATAAACATTACAAGTAGGATATCGTAAAAACAATCATACATCGTCTCCTGATGCCAACAAAAAATGAAGAATACTTGGATCACTTTCGTTCATGTATTCCTCATTGAAATCGACATCTTCTTCGTCAACCATCCTCTGCATTGACGTTTTTCAAATCACAAATGTCAACAACAACATGAGTCAAACGAGTTAACTTTCAACTCTAGAAAGCGAGAGTCTTTAAAACAATTCAAATTTCTTTTAATAAAAAGTTATATAAATGGGATTCTCCAAAAATCATCGTGTTTCGATTATTTATATATTGATTTTAATGGTGTTCAAACTGTTTTCCCTGGATCCCTACCCTATATATTATATATTACCCATTTTTTCCCGAATCCATTTAAACCTGTTACCCAACCCACCTGACCTGTCTGTTTAGCAACATATACAGAAATGCATTAAAAGAGTCACCTTGCATATAGCAATTAGATCATCCAGAGTTGTGTTGATTAGCTTAAGGGCTCCATTGACCTTCTTCTGCCTTGGTGAAATATCTTTCCATATCGGAATCTCCCATGTCGGAATAGGTGAGATGCTTCGATCCTCTGCTTCTCGCAAAACCGTGTATACTGCCTGATCTTTGAAGATCGTTAACGTGATCAAAGAATAAAATGTAAATGAAATATCAGGTCCTTTAACCAACGTGACACTTTAACATACCTCCACTATCCCATTATCCGTTGTCAAAGAATCAAAATCATAATTAAATACTGCTTTCCCGATAATGTCTAATGTGAAACGTGAAAAAAGTGACTCCATCTCCACATCCTCACCATTGAATGCAGCAGCATCGAGTTTTTGACATAGGCGATCAGTAGCTTGACCAAACAAGCCAATCATTGCTGCTACATACTACACTTAAAAGTCACTTAAAGATGAAGATATACAATATACTACATATACATACCAATTTATAAAAAATATACTAGAGGGGGAAATTTCAATATGCAAATGGATTAATTTAGGTGCATCACCTGGGTACATATTAAAATAGTTAAAAAGGAAATGGGTCAAAAGGGCAAAAGTCGAATGTTGGCAACTTCATAAAATCTTTTATAAGAGAATTGACCCATTATCTTCGTAATATTATTTGTAATCATATATAACCTATAAAATATTTATGAAAACTTGAAAATGGAACAAGAAAAGAAAATGTAGACGGTGATACCTTGAGATGTAGTGCTGGGACTATAACTCTTCGTCTAACTCGCCAGACCTCCCCATCAGCTGGAATTAGACCAGTTCCCATTACAAATTCTAGAATTTCAGCTAATATACCCTAAACATCAATATTCAAGATTGAATAAGTTAGATTTAGCAGATAGAATCCACCAAAACAGATCAAGAAAATAAGACAGGAACATTAAGACTTACTTTTGAATAAGCTTTTGAATTGTCTTTCAATATGCGTTTTGCAATGTTGGGATCAGAAACTATAAGAAAAGACTGCAATACAAGACAACTGAATCAACATTTGCAACTAAATCTGGAATTTTTGACTCATTTACTTATCAATGGGTCGATTGCAGTTTTGTTTTGTCTCTAACAGGTCAAATGGGTTAAAAGAATAGCTTAACAGAAAAACGGGCAAAAAGTCTCCTAAACTGCATTTTTAATACTTAAAACCTCTTAAATAATTTTATTCAGTAAGTTAGTGGCATACGTTATTACAGAAATAGTACAAGTTTTGAAGTCACATTAACCCCAAGTATTCATAGAAGAAAAAAAAGTCTACTGTTTTGTCGGGTCAACCCGAGCGGACCTATAGAATCAAACAACCCGTTTTGACCCATTACTCGAGCTGCCCGAACTACCCGATTCCCCCATAATGCCAACTCAATGTTTGATTGTATGAGGAAAGGAGCAAGAAAATAAAAAAGAGCCAAACCTTGGGACCAAAAGTCAACCTGAAAATCCCACCATATGTAAGAAAAAGTTCATACAAGGGGATGAAAAACGCCTCACTACGAATGGCACTGATTGCTCCTTTAGCCTCTGGAATCTTTGGATAACTTTCACCCGAATTTATCATTTTTGATAAAGATTCAAGAAATTCTGAAGGCACGCCCAATCTTGTCAAATTACTCACCACCAACGATCCAAAACTGTCACAAAAAACAAAGCATTAAGAACCATAAAAGTGAAAGTACTAGTTTCCTATGAATAGAAATGGGCATTTAAGTAACTAAGCATATGAATACGATTTGAAAACAACTCTTCATTAACATATCACATGGCATGCAGGAAAAGAGTTCCTACTCTGTCCCAAAACAACTTTTATTTCTTCTGTCAAATTTATGGTACTTTCCACTAACACACCTATTACACCTATTTTTATACACCTCGGTTTCAAGTCTCAACCAACTCTTGAACAGACAATCTCTTGGTGGAGATAAGCGAAGCACAATACCCTATAAGCAATTGTATCAAATTCGTATTCTTCATCCATCAACCCTTTGACTTCAAAGGTCAAACGGACTCCCATTCAAACTCTGAACATATATTTATTTTCTATCACAAAAGAGATTGCTATACTGCCGACATTTTCATAATCGTCAATGCCATCTTTTTAGTTTCTTTATGAACCGCAGGTTATGTTTCTACCAGGCGAAAAAAACATTCAACCAATACATAATAATCTAAAACAAAAACACAATTGTTTAAATTTGAATACGGATTAGAGAGTACAAAGTTAATATTGCTACTTAAATAATCATAAACTTAAATCCAACCCATAAATAGAATTAAATGAGTAATATACCTAGGCTTTTCGACAGTGAAAGCACCCGAAGCAATTCGAGCTGATAATTCGGCCCTCCGTTTCTCTTCCTCTAAACTTTTGCCACTTTTTGCTTCTTCAGGTTTTCTTCCATTTGAAGAGGAACATTTAATCCCACAGCTCCTTGAAACCCCTGTTAAAGAATACTAAACATAATCAAATTTTCATACTAATTCAACTTTTAAAAAGAAAAGAGTAAACCAACCATTAAATTTGGGAGTTGAAAGGTTAAATTTGTGATGGGATTGGAGAAAAGGGGAGGGGAATTGAAGGGTTGTTAATCTGGTAGCCATAGTTTAGAGAGAGATACGAAAAATGTGGTAATATCTTGTTTTATAAGTATGCGTGTTTATGTTAGTTATTTCCAAGTAACAGACAAACATGGAATCTTTTAATTTTGGAGAGAGGTGATACTTCCACCTCAACAATGTAACATGTTTAGGGATTAGTAGTGGTAACTTAAAAAAGTATATAATTAAGAAGGGTTGGTTTTGATAAAGACCAACAAAATTTATTGATCAAAATTTTTTTTGTTTTTTTTTTTTAATTTTAAAATATCCTCCTCGTTAACCTCTCGTCCTTATACCTCTTATAAACGTTTTTTTCCCCCTAAATTCTATCTAGACAAAACCCTAACTACAACAGATGTATCATCATCATCGATCTTTGTAATCAACGATCATCAACAATCTCCATTATTGATCTTCATTAAAGCTTCCAGAGTCCAATATTTGTTAAAATCGTTAGTTATTGATCTTTATTAAAGCTTGAAAAGTTCAATATTTAGCAGAAGGCATGAAATCCGAAAGATTATTACAGAACAATACGATCCAAACCAGAATATTATAATTATTGGTATGTTGCTGATTAGCGATACATAGATGTTTATATAAATTTTTATAGTCAAATCACATATGATTTCAGTAAAATAACATGGGATTTTATAAGTGTAAGCTTAAATGAACGTTACTAACGCTAGACTTTAAATGTTTAATTCATATTTTGTTCTGAAATCACTTTGATTTTGGCCAGTAATTATATTTGTAAGGCTGGTAATTTTCAGAAGAGTTTATCTCTGAAATAAAAAAATAGGTAAAAAGATCACATGTGATATTTGGTCTGGTTTGATAGGCATATCATATGTGATTGTTGTAAAATGTTATAAGTTGTTTTAATATTTAGAAGAATTTGACCTGATTATGAAATAAAAAAAATATGTAAATTGTCATATGTGATATTTGGTCTGGTTTGATAGGCATATCATATGTAATTGTAGTAAATGTTATAAGTAGTTACAATTATAAATATATCACATGTGATATTTCATCTTGTTTGATAAGCATATCATATGTGATAGTTGTAAAATGTTTGACACTCAAAATAGTTAAATATGGAAATCATATGTGATTATTAATATTTTTGTTGGATCTATTATAAAGGATTAATGACTGAAGCTTCCAAAAATCTTTGTCAAATTGTATAGTGTTAGATATTTTGTTCGGGTGATATCCCCCGAACTAAATCTTAGTTAGTAATATCATGAAGACTGTAGGTCGGGTGAACTAACACTTCCCCAGAGTTAAGTTCAAGTTCACCCGAACTAAAGTTAAATGATGTTTTAATTATTGGTTCCCCCGAAGTGTTTTTAAATAAACATAAGGGTTGTTATAATGTAATAGTTAGATAGTTTAGTCTATAAATAGTGGTGAAAGGAGTTCAGATGTAAGAGCTTGAGTGACGAAATATATGTAACAAACTTTCCCGCCATTTGAGGCTTTTACAAGAAAAAATTTCATTGTTGAATTCGTTGAGTTTCATTATTCTTATTACAAAAGCTTATTCAATAACTTGTGATTCCGCAACCTGTTATTGATTCTAGAAATAGAGTTTTTGGCTTTGAAGATTGATCAGACCTGACAAGTGGTATCAGAGCTGGAAATCAAATCAAATTTTATTCAACTTGTTTGTAAGCTACATTCGAAATGTTTGGAAAAGTTATAAGGATTAGAGCAGTAAGATCAACGATCGTTCAGTTCTTCATAAGTTTGAAATTTGGCGGTAAAAGTCGTTATTGAGGTATTTTAGTTTTAATCATCGGTATTAAGTGATTCTGTTTGTTAGTGAGTATTGATTAGGATTAGTTGATAAGATTTCTGCGAATTTCGTTGAATTAGTATCAATTTAGTATTAGCCAGTTCATATGAATTAAAGTGTGTTCATCTTTAAAATTCAAATCTCTCAAATCATATGTCTGCAATAGTTATGGCTGCTCCAGTTGTGAATTATGATAATGTAACATCCCGGTTCTCGGAAATTTGAATATTTCATAAGTATTTATTTATTTATGATAATTATGTTCTATATTTATGTTATTTGAGAAGTTTTATAAATGAAGGACTAGAATGGTAAGAAAAATAGTTAGTTGCGGTTAGAAAGGACTTATATGGTTAACAATATTAGTAATTTTGTAAATTTAGCAAAACTTGAAAAGTTGAGGGACTAGAGAGAAAATTCAAGATTTTTGTATGAGTAGGATGATTAGGTGTCAATTGCAGAATTTTTTGTACGTGTTTTGAGTGTGTGTTCTTGAGATTAAGCAAGGAGCAATTGCAAATTCTCAAATTAGTGGTAAATTAGTGAAGATTCTAAAGAGCCAAGGATAGGAGATAAACAAATTTAGCTGAATTGGCTTTTGGAGAGGAGAAGGTAAATTTATATATATATTTGATATTATTTGATGAATTTGAGTTTGTTTTATGGGATATAGTCTTAATTAGATGCTTAAGTAGAAGTAGAAATGCTTAATTGATAAAATTAGGTTTTTGATAATTTGGGGATAATCATGAGAATTGTTAATTTGAGCATTTGTGTATGTTAATTTAGTGTTAGAATTATATGTTTTAATTCTATGAATGAAATAGAGTATGATGTTGTGATTTCTCTATTTGGCATTGCCAAACGGGTCAAAAGACCCACGGAGTGGCAAATGGGTAGAAGTTTGGTTAAAGAGAAGAAATGACAATTTTATGCAATGTGTGTATTATGAGTATAATGTAGATGATGATTTGAAAATGCGTCTATGTATATTAAAAAGCTTAACGGGTCAAAGACCCCAAAAAGTGGCAAGATGGGTAGAAAACGGATAAACAAGTTAATGTTAAGATTTTAGAAAAGATGTGTAACAAAGTTGTTAGTTATGTTTTCGTTATGAGTTATTGAAAGCTATAGTTGTTTTGGTCTTATAAACTCAGATTTAAAAGACAAAGGGAAGGGGAAAGCAACGAGAGAGTAGTAAACGTACTTCGACATCAAGGTGAGTATACGAAGCTCATTTTCATATTGTTATGTGTTTAAAATTGTGTATTAATATCTTGAAGATTGACAAGTATATTATCTCAAATTATAGTTAAGTTGTTAGCGGAAATAGGAACTAGAAGTGGCGTAAACTAACGTGTAAGTGCAGGAAACAATCAAAAACGGAAATCAGCCATGTTACTGGCCTAGATGCGCCGCATCTGGAACTCAGTAGCCATGGGTGATTTCCAGACTTTTTAGTTGCGGAGCAGTTGTCTTAGATGCGGAGCAGTTAGTGCCTAGACAAGTTTTTAGCGATTTCTAAAGTAGTTTAACTATGAGAATGATATCCTAAACCATAATTAAGTTAGAGATGAATAGAGAAGACATTTATATGTCGAAAAGATGTAGAATCGACTTTCGTTAGTCGGGAAGAATTTAGAATCAACTTCACCCATACCGCGAGGATATGTAATGAAGTGAGAACCACTCTATATAGTTGGAGGAAGAGAATGATAAGACTTTAAATAGTCTTAGCGATGTATTAATATGTGACTAAGTATATTCACTAGCTTAACGCTAATGTATTTGTTGATTGTTATGTTTGTAGGTAAAAAGGATCTCTAGATCGCAAGGCAAGCTATGTAAAGAACGGATGGGGAGCTTAACATAACATTAAATCTTTTGTAATGAGCTTCCGCTCAAAACGTTATGAATGTTATTTTAGTAGAAGTAAAACAATAACTTTTATTTGTGTAAGTTATGTAAATGATGTAGAAAACCGTTAACGTTTATAAAATGTTTATGTATATATATAAAAACAAATTGTATGTTTAAAGATCCTAGTGTTACAAGTTGGTATCAGAGCCTTGGCTTGTGTGAGTTGAGTATCTCGGTTGATACTTGAACCCAAGCTGAGGCTTTGTAAGGGGAAGAAGCTTGCCTTGCGGAAAAGATAAGAGTAAGAAAGATTAATTGTTGAGAAAGAATAGAATGTCTTAGTCTAAAATATACATTGATAGTATTGGGTGTACAAGAGTTAATATGTTTAAAATTAACGTCTGGCCAACGCTAATTTTGGACATGTTATGTATATCCAATATGATTGAAGTATATTAAGTACAAGGGACAAAGAAAGTTAGAAAGTATGTATATGACATATAAACTATAATTGTGTATAGATTATAGTTTTATATGGTATTATTAACTGAATTTAATTTTAGTTGGTAGAAATGGAAGAAGAAGGTAGTCATCATGATGACGGTCAGAAGGAAGTAGATATGCAGACAATAGTGGCTAAGGAGATTAGCCAAGCCTTTGAGAAAGCAATATCGTTTATTACTAAACGGGTTAGAGATGATGTTGTGGAGATTATCGATGAAACGATAGACCGCGTGTTTGCGGAAAAAGAATTGAAACAAAAAGAGAAGGAAGATTCATAAAGTGAAGATGGCCATTCTGATCATCAAGAAGAATCAACGGAAAGTTATAAGAAAGGATGTACGTATAAGGATTTTGAAAGCTGTAACCCGCCTATGTTTCTTGGAGAGATTGATCCTATCGTAGCATGTGGTGGGTTATGGAGGTAGAAGGTGCGTTTTTAACTTTCAAATGTGCGGATAGAGATAAGGTCATTTATGCATCAAACTTACTCCGAAATCAAGCTAAAAGTTGGTGGGAGACTATAGTGAGGTTTTTCCCGGCTTATGGGATCGTGAAGATGACATGGGAAGATTTTAAATAAAAATGCATGGAGTACTATTGTCCACCTTCAGCAGTGAACAAAATTACCCGAGAGTTTTTGTCGTTGCAACAAGGAAGCAAAACTGTGAATGAGATAACCAATGAATTTCTAGATAGAGCGGGGTTTTGTCTGGAATATGTGGTAAGCGAATGGATGAAGATGGATAGTTATATGTGTTGTTTGAATCCCAATATTAGAGAGCACGTTTCCACTTATAATCCTCGGACTTTTGAGGATATGGTTGAACCAACTGAAGAAGAAAAGAAGAAACGCAAAGTAGAATATGTGCAAGAACCGTTTAAGAAGCAAAGATTTGAACAGAAGGGCAGAAGTTCGGGAAGAAGATTTGAAAGAAAAGAGTCGTCGAGAAAAGAATATGGTTGTAGAAAATGTGGTAAGAACCATTTTGGAGAGTGTAAATTCGGTCAGACGGGTTGCTATACCTGTGGAAAGCCGGGTCACATTAGTAGTGAATGTCCCAATCCAATAAGGATTTGCTACTATTGCAAAGACCCGGGACATCTTAAAAACGAATGTCCAAAGTTGCCTCAAAATCAGAAGTTGGTGGTGGGACCGAAAGCTCCTTTATTACTTGAAGGAGGAAGTAGTGGGAAGAAAGCTGAAGAAACTAAAGGTCGAAGTCGTGCCTTTCAAATCACAACCGTAGAAGCAAAAGAATCGACTGATGTCGTTTCAGGTATTTTTATAGTAAACTCTCAACCTGCTTATGTGTTGTTTGATTCGGGAGCAAATAGATCTTTTGTATCATGTAAGTTTTGTAAGAAGTTTTCAAAGCCCCTTAGTAAGCTAGAATCTCCTTTAGAAGTAGAAGTGGCGGATAATAGAATTTTTCTTGTGTCAGATGTTTATCATGATAATCAATTAGAGATAGAATCAACAAAATTTACGATAGCTTTGATTCCAATGGTGATGGGAGAGTTTGATGTTATAGTTGGTATGGATTGGCTATAGAAGAACAATGCTATCATTTTATGTAAGATTAAAATTATTAAAGTCACTGATTTAGAAGGAAAAGAAGTTATCATTTATGGGGAGAAAAAGAGTGGTGAGATTTCAGTTTGTTCCTTGATGAAAGCAAGAAGATATATGTCCTGAGGTTGTCAAGCATACCTTGCATATGTGATAGATAAAAAGAAGGATAAGAAGGATTTAAAAGAAGTAGATGTAGTGAACAAATATGTAGATGTATTTCCTGAAGATCTTCCGGGTTTGCCACCAGTGAGAGAAGTAGAGTTTATAATAGAATTGATTCCCGGTGCTGCACCTGTAGCAAAGGCTCCATATAGGTTAGCTCCAACCGAAATGAAAGAATTAATGAGTCAATTACAGGAGTTGTTAGATAAGGGTTTTATTCGTCCCAGTTCTTCTCCTTGGGGTGCACCGATTTTGTTTGTAAAAAAGAAAGATGGTAGTATGCGCATGTGTATAGATTATCGAGAACTCAACAAGGTGACAGTCAAGAATAGATACCCGTTACCAAGAATAGATGATTTATTTGATCACTTGCAAGGGGCGAAGTTCTTTTCAAAGATAGATTTAAGGTCAGGTTAACATCAGTTGAAAGTAAAGGAAGAAGATGTACCGAAAACAGCTTTTCGCACGAGGTATGGTCATTATGAATTTTTGGTTATGCCTTTTGGTTTAACAAATGCTCCCGCAGCTTTTATGGATTTGATGAATAGAGTTTGTAAATCAATGTTAGATAAATCCGTTATAGTATTTATTGATGATATTCTAATATATTCAAAGAGTAAAGAGGAACATGCGGATCATTTGCGACAGTTGTTGGAGATTCTTAGACACGAGAAATTATATGCAAAATTTTCGAAATGTGAATTTTGGTTAGAAGAAGTTCAATTTCTGGGTCATGTAGTAAATGCAGAAGGAATAAAAAGTAGATCCGGCGAAAATTGAAGCAATTGTCAATTGGAATTCTCCGAAAAATGTGAAAGAAATCCGTAGTTTTCTTGGTCTTGCGGGGTATTATCGAAGATTTATTCAAGATTTTTCTAAAATAGCTTCAAGTTTAACCGAATTAACTAGAAAGAATAAGAAGTTTGAATGGAAAGAAAAACAAGAAGAAGCCTTCCAGATTTTGAAGAAGAAACTAAGTGAGGCACTGGTGTTAGTTTTACCGGATGGAACGAAATATTTGGTTGTTTATAGTGATGCTTCTTATACCGGTCTAGGATGTGTTTTGATGCAAAATGGAAAGGTTATTGCTTATGCTTCGAGACAGTTGAAAGAAAATGAAAAGAAGTATCCGGTGCGAGATTTGGAATTAGCGGCGGTTGTATTTGCTTTAAAGATATGGAGGCATTATCTCTATGGTGAAAGATGTACGATTTATACGGATCACAAAATTTTGCAATATTTCTTTACTCAAAATGATCTTAGTATGAGACAACGTAGATGGTTAGATTTGGTGAAAGATTATGATTGTGACATTCGATACCACCCCGTAAAAGCAAATGTCGTTGCAGATGAGTTAAGTAGAAAGAGTTCACAACCGGAAACGAAACTTCATTCCTTAGCTTTAATCATTAACGCAAATTTCTTAGATTCGGTTAAAATGGCTCAGTCGGAAGCAATTAAAGAAGAAAATTGGAAAAGAGAAAGAATTGTGGGTCAAGTGCAAAATTTGACGGAAGATAGCCGAGGTTTAAAGACTAGATTTGGAAGAATTTGGATTCCTAATACGTCGGATTGTAAGAAGATTTTATTAGACAGAGCTCATAAGTCAAAATATTTTATTCATCCCGGTAGTACGAAAATGTATACGGATCTTAAGGAAGACTATTGGTGGCCGGGTATGAAGAGAGATATAGTGAAATATGTAGAAAAATGTTTAACATGTTTACAAGTTAAAGCGGAGCACCAAAAGCCTTATGGAAAATTGCAACCATTGGAAATACCGGTTTGGAAATGGGAGAATATTACTATGGATTTAGTAACGAAATTACCAAAGTCTAGAAGAAAGAATAATGCCATTTGGGTGATTGTAGATAGATTGACTAAGAGTGCTCATTTCTTACCAATCAAGGAAGCTATTTCTTCGGAGAAAATGGCGGAAATGTTTTTGAAAGAAATCGTAGTAAGACATGGAGTTCCGATTTCGATAGTATCGGATAGAGATACACGTTTTACTTCTCATTTGTGGAGAGGTTTTCAGGAAGAATTAGGGGTGAAACTTAATAATAGCACGGCTTATCATCCTCAAACCGATGGGCAAAGCGAAAGAACTATTCAAACATTGGTTGATTGACTTCGTGCGTGTGTAATAGACTTTGGAGGTAATTGGGATGATCATTTACCACTAGTACAATTTTCTTACAACAATAGTTATCAAGCGAGTATAGATTGTGCACCTTATACTATGTTGTATGGAAGAAAGTGTAGAACGCCAATATGTTGGGGCAAAATTGGGCAACGAGAATTAGGAGAGAAAGAAATTGTACAAATTACAACGGAAAAGATAGATCAAATTAGAGAAAGACTCAAAATGGCTCAAGATCGACAAAAGAGTTATGCCGATAGAAGACGAAGACCGATAGAATTTGAAGTTGGTGATTTTGTAATGTTAAAAGTTTCCCCATGGAGAGGAGTAATTCGATTTAGAAAGAGATGAAACTTAAGCCCAAGGTTTATTGGACCATTCAAGAGTTTAGAGAGAATCGGAAAAGTTGCTTACCGGTTAGAATTGCCTGAAATTTGAAGTAAGATACATCCTACATTCCATGTGTCCAACTTAAGAAAGTGTCTTGCGGATGAAACATCATTTGTTCCATTAGATGATATAGAAATAGACGAAAAATTGAACTATGTTGAAGAACCGATAGCTATTCTCGATCGGAAAGTAAAACAACTTAGAAATAAGCAAATTAATATGGTTAAGGTTCAATGGAAGCATAGAAAAGGGTCGGAATTTATATGGGAGCCGGAAAACGAGAGGAAGAAATTTTATCCCAAATTGTTTGAAGAAGGGGACGAAATCTTTAGAAGGAGGGAAGATTTGTAACATCCCGGTTCTCGGAAATTTGAATATTTCGTAAGTATTTATTTATTTATGATAATTATGTTCTATATTTATGTTATTTGAAAAGTTTTATAAATGAAGGACAAGAATGGTAAGAAAAATAGTTAGTTGCGGATAGAAAGGACTTATATGATTAACAATATTAGTAATTTTGTAAATTTACCAAAACTTGAAAAGTTGAGGGACTAGAGAGTAAATTCGAGATTTTTGTATGAGTAGGATGATTAGGTGTCTATTGCAGAATTTTTTTGTAGGTGTTTTGAGTGTGTGTTCTTGAGATTAAGCAAGGAGCAATTGTAAATTCTCAAATTAGTGGTAAATTAGTGAAGATTCTAAAGAGCCAAGGATAGGAGATAAAGAAATTTAGCTTAATTGGCTTTTGGAGAGGAGAAGGTAAATTTATATATATATTTGATATTATTTGATGAATTTGAGTTTGTTTTATGGGATATAGTCTTAATTAGATGCTTAATTAGAAGTAGAAATGCTTAATTGATAAAATTAGGTTTTTGATAATTTGGGGATAATCATGAGAATTGTTAATTTGAGAATTTGAGTATGTTAATTTAGTGTTAGAATTATATGTTTTAATTCTATGAATGAAATAGAGTATGATGTTGTGATTTCCCTATTTGGCATTGCCAAACGGGTCAAAAGACCCAAGGAGTGGCAAATGGGTAGAAGTTTGGTTAAAGAGAAGAAATGACAATTTTATGCAATGTGTGTATTATGAGTATAATGTAGATGATGACTTGAAAATGCTTCTATGTATATTAAAAAGCTTAACGGGTCAAAGACCCCAAAAAGTGGCAAGATGGGTAGAAAACGGATAAACAAGTTAATGTTAAGATTTTAGAAAAGATGTGTAACAAAGTTGTTAGTTATGTTTCGTTATGAGTTATTGAAAGCTATAGTTGTTTTGGTCTTATAAACTCAGATTTAAAAGACAAAGGGAAGGGGAAAGCAACAAGAGAGTAGTAAACGTACTTCGACATCAAGGTGAGTATACGAAGCTCATTTTCATATTGTTATGTGTTTAAAATTGTGTATTAATATCTTGAAGATTGACAAGTATATTATCTCAAATTATAGTTAAGTTGTTAGCGAAAATAGGAACTAGAAGTGGCGTAAACTAACGTGTAAGTGCAGGAAACAATCAAAAACGGAAATCAGCCATGTTACTGGCCTAGATGCGCCGCATCTAGGCTATGGTGCGACGCATCTGGCACTCTGTAGCCATGGGTGATTTCCAGACTTTTTAGTTGCGGAGCAGTTGTCTTAGATGCGGAGCAGTTAGTGCCTAGACCAGTTTTTAGCGATTTCTAAAGTAGTTTAACTATGAGAATGATATCCTAAACCATGATTAAGTTAGAGATGAATAGAGAAGACATTTATATGTCGAAAAGATGTAGAATCGACTTTCGTTAGTCGGGAAGAAGTTAGAATCAACTTCACCCATACCGCGAGGGTATGTAATGAAGTGAGAACCACTCTATATAGTTGGATGAAGAGAATGATAAGACTTTAAATAGTCTTAGAGATGTATTAATATGTGACTAAGTATATTGACTAGCTTAACGCTAATGTATTTGTTGATTGTTATGTTTGTACGTAAAAAGGATCTCTAGATCGCAAGGCAAGCTATGTAAAGAACGGATGGGGACCTTTACATAACATTAAATCTTTTGTAATGAGCTTCCGCTCAAAACATTATGAATGTTATTTTAGTAGAAGTAAAACAATAACTTCTATTTGTCTAAGTTATGTAAATTATGTAGAAAACCGTTAACGTTTATAAAATGTTTATGTATAAAAAAAAAATTGTGTGTTTAAAGATCCTAGTGTTACAGATAACGAGACAGTTTCTGGTGGTAGACCTCCAAAATTTCTACCAGGATCTGATTTCATGATGTGGAAGCTTCGGCTCAAGGCTTTTGTGTACTAGAGTGATCGACAACTATGGAACTCAATTGTTAATGGTCCTTATCGACCTATGATACAAGAAACTGGTGGAACTAGTATGATAGATGTAGATCCATAGAGATATACTGAAGCTGACAATAAGCTGATTGATAGGGATTTCAGAGCAGTTAGAGTTGTTATTCTTGCTCTTCCTACTGAGATCTACAACAACTTCAAGGGATGCAATGGAACTAAGATATGAAGGAAGTTTGGAACTGAAGGAAAGCAAGAGAGATGTGTTGAAGAAGTTGTATGAAGCATTTGAATATGTGAGGGGTGAAAGTTTATCTGATCAAATCAGTAGGTATACACTTCTTGTGAGTGATTTAAAATTCCGCCTTGACCTTCGAGCAAGTTAAGCACTTAGCTACGTACAAGGCGATTTCCGTCTTCATTCAAGGCCATCAATAGTATTCCCAAAGGTCCTTGTACAGTTTTTTGGATCCCTGATGGATAGAGTATCAGGAACGGTGGCCCACATCTAGAATAAATTTCTGGAGGCTTTCGGATCTCGGAATCCACGCTCGGTTCTTGATATAGTGGATCACGTCGGGTTTAACCTCAAATTCCTTTTCGTGGTTGTGCCGGGTTTCGCCCTTGAGGTTTTTGGGTTTCAATGATTCGCTATGAGCCCTAGCGATTTGAGTTCGTAGGCTTGTCTGAACTTGTACCCCCAATGCTCTAACCCGTGATGGCTTTACCCTTTCCTTCCGACTCAGGGCGTCTGCTACTACGTTTTCTTTACCGGGATGGTATTTAATCTCGCAATCGTAGTCACTTAGCAGTTCTACCCATCTTCGTTGTCTCATGTTAAGCATTTTCTGATCGAGGATGTGTTGAAGGCTTTTATGCCTGTGAAAACGGTGCACTTAGTGCCGTATAAGTAGTGCCACCAGATTTTTAAAGCGAACACGACTGCTCCCAGCTCTAAGTCGTGAATCTTTTATTTATGTTCATGTACCTTGAGTTGTGTCGATGCATATGCGATGACCTTGTCTTTTTGCATAAGAACGCAACCAAGACCTTTATGGGATGCATCACAATATACTACAAAGTTATCTGTACCCTCCGGTAGGGACAAAATAAATGTGTGGCACGATTTGTGTTTGAGCTTTTGGAATGATTCCTCTTGTTCCTTGCCCCAAAGTAAATCTTTGTCTTTCTGAGTAAGTTCGGTTAAAGGCTTAGCAATCTTTGAGAAATTCACAATGAACCTTCGATAGTAGCCAGCTAGTCCTAGAAATTATCATATTTCCGTAGGAGTCCTTGGGGCTTGCCATTTCTCAATCGCTTCGATCTTGGCTGGGTCTACATGGATTCCCTCCTGGTTGATCACATGACCAAGGAAATGTACTTCTCTGACCCATAATTCACATTTTGAAAATTTAGCGTACAACTTCTTATCCCTAAGAAGTTCCAAGATGAGTTTCAGGTGTTTCGCGTGGTCTTGCTTATTCCATGAATAGATGAGGATGTCGTCTATGAATACGATCACAAACTTGTCCAGATACAATATACACACTCGGTTCATCAAATCAATGAACACTGTCGGTGTGTTGGTCAGACCGAATGGCATAACGAGAAATTCGTAATGCCCGTAGCGAGTTCGGAAGGCAGTTTTAGGAATATCGGGTTCACTTATGTTGGGCCAAGAAATGGAGTGGATGAAGCTATGGATTCTTCAGTGTATTTGAATAAAGATGATTTTAGTTCGTGGAGAGTCCGAACTAAAATCATCAAGAATAATCCGAAGTGAAGTTTTCAGTTTGGAGAACAAGTTAGTTCAGATACTCTGAACTAAATGAAGTTCCTCCGAACTGAAAATAAACCAAGGTGTAATTTAAGTCAAAAGAAGTCAACATTGAAGATATCACTTCGGAGGATGAAGACTTTAGTTCAGAATTGAAGTGAACTCCCCGAAGTGAAATTAAGATGATGATAATGTTGTAATAATTTAATTCGTAGAGTGTCTGTTAGTTAGATTTCGTCTATAAATAGTGTGATAGGTTGTTAGAGTTTGTTGTCTTTGAACCCGGAACACTCTCAAAGAGGTTCCGTTGAGCTTGTCAATGTCAGATGTAACAGCTCGATCCAAAATCAGTTCACCACTATCAAATGAAATCTAGTAAACACTTACGCTCAGTGTTGTTTCTATCAGTTCTTTCAGTTTCATCTTTGTTCAATTTCGGTTTCAAATTCAAAGTCTCTTGTTTGATTTATTCAACTCAGGTAATGAGATTCCGTATCATGACCTGTTTCAATTCGATTCGCTGACTTAGTGTGTGAGGGAATTCAAGGACCTGTCAATTGGTATCAGAGCCAGACAAATCAATTGATTGAATTCAATTGAGTATGGTTCATCGATTTGACTCGATTCGAAAATTAGGTCAAACTATCAGTGAACGATTAGAATCAAAGGAGTCCGAAGTGAAATTGAAAGAGTCCGAAGTGAAATTGAAGAACTGTAGTGAAGAATCTGGTTAGATTTCAAGGTGTTCATGGTGGATCTGATGTTACACATATGTATTCAAAGACGGTTGGTGTGTATGGACCGAAAACACGAGTTATTAATTTGAGAGAGGGGTGTGTTTGATGTGCTTCCGATCTGAAAACAGATTGACAAATCAAGAGATTATGCTGGCAGTGAAGTTGATAAACTTCATCAACGATTAATTCTTCATCGGTGGAACTTTGAAAGAATGAAGATTACAAAGATTACGAGATGAAGAACAAAATGTTTTCAACAACATGTTTCTTCTAATCTGATAATCGTTTAATCAAATTCTTGTTCCGGAAGAATGATGAAGATCCAAATGCTAAAGTTAGAAGAATTCTTGATGATTTTGGTTGAAGGTTTCGTAAGCAAAGTGGAATTCATGTCTATCATGAAATCATAGGCACATCTAAGGCCAATAATCTTCTCTTCAACATAGGTCTATAAGATTAGTGATCAATATCCATTCAAGGAAAACAGACGCAGGCCTATATTGAAGACTAAAGATAATGTGAAGATTGGAGCTCAGCATGGAGTTATGAAGATTGGAAGACTCATAGCATCATCGAAGGGGGCGATTGTTGGGCCAAGAAATGGAGTGGATGAAGCTATGGAGTCTTCACTGTGTTTGAATAAAGATGATTTTACTTCGTGGAGAGTCCGAACTAAAATCATCAAGAATAATCCGAAGTGAAGTTTTCAGTTCGGAGAACAAGTTAGTTCATATACTCTGAACTAAATGAAGTTCCTTCGAACTGAAAATAAATCAAGGTGTAACTTAAGTCAATAGAAGTCAACATTGAAGATAATTATTCGGAGGATGAAGACTTTAGTTCAGAATTGAAGTGAACTCCCCGAAGTGAAATTAAGATGATGATAATGTTGTAATAATTTAATCGTAGAGTGTCTGTTAATTAAATTTCGTCTATAAATAGTGTGATAGGTTGTTAGAATTTGTTGTCTTTGAACCCGGAACACAAGGAGGTTCCGTTGAGCTTGTCAATGTCAAATGTAACAGCTCGATCCAAAACCAGTTCACCACTATCAAACGAAATCTAGTGAACAGTTACGCTCATTGTTGTTTCTATCAGTTTATTTTAGTTTCATTTTTGTTCAATTTCGGTTTCAAATTCAAAGTCTCTTGTTTGATTGATTCAACTCAGGTCATGAGAGTCCGCATCATGACCCGTTTCAACTCGATTCGTTGAGTTCGTGTGTGAGGGAATTCGAGGACCTGTCAACTGACTCGAACCTGATGATACCCTGAACGGAGATCGATATTTGGAAAGTAAGCTGCAACCTGCAACTGGTCTAATAGATCATCGATTCGAGGGAGAGGGTATTGGTTCTTGACGGTTAGCTTATTGAGCTCTCGGTAATCGATGCACATCCTGAAAGATTCGTCTTTTTTTTCACGAAGAGGATTGGGGCTCCCCAGGGGGGGGGGGGGGGGTACTAGGACGAATTAGACCATGATCTAAAAGTTCCTGCAGCTGTTCTGATAGTTCTTGCATTTCGGGTCGTGCTAAACGGTACGGTGTCTTGGCAACCGGCGATGCGCCAGAAACGAGGTCAATTCGTAATTCCACTTGTCGAGGTGGCGGTGGCCCGGGTAAATCCTCTGGAAAGACTTCGAGATGATCCTTGACCACATAGATGTCTTGCATACGTTTCTCTTTCGGTTTACGTTCAACAATGTGCGCTAAGAAGGCTTCGCAGTCCTTCTCGAGATATCTTTGCATTTTCATGACTGAGACCATACGAAGTTGTTTTCCAGGTTTGTCTCCCTGTACAATGAGGGTTTTGCCGTCTGCGAGGGGTATCCAGATAAATTTGTCGAAACAGACAATTTCAGCTCGGAATCGAGCTAACCAGCCCATTCCGACGATGATGTCGAAACTTTTCAGTTCAATGGAAATGAGGTCTTTGGGGAAAATCTTATTGGCTAAGCACATTGAAAATCCTAGGATTACGTCCTTAACTTCAAACTCTTGACCATTAACATACTCTACAGTGAAGCTATCCTTAAGAACTTTAGATCTCAGATTGATAAGGGGTGTAAATTCAAAGGAAACGAAGCTTCTCTCTGCTCCTGAATCGAATAATATGAATGCGTAATGGTCTTTTACTGAAAATGTACCTGCTAATGCGTTTGGATCATGCCTTGCTTCTTCGGCGGTGACTACGAAAGCACGTCCTCGGCCTTGCTCGGCCTGATTTGGTTGAGCGTTTTGTAATCTAGGGCAAGTATTCCGGAGGTATTTGTCGCTTCCGCATTCGAAGCAAACTGGCTTCCTTCCTTGATTATATGTTCCTTCTCGGCAAAATCTGGAGCAGTGCCCGGTCTTGTTACATTTGTAGCACACCGGGCAGTACCCATTGTGGTGAAGTTTTCATCTGTCATGTGACAACCGTCTAATTTCCAGGTGTATTTTATAATCTATGTCTCTTTCGGTCTATCTAGTCTCTAACTTTTCAATAATGGGAACCGCTACGATGTCGGAATCACAACCGGAATCAAATTAAATAAGTCCTAATACCAAGAAAACCCCTAATGAACTTTCCTAAGTTCATAACATATCATACTTTAAAACTTTAGTTAACGAAAAGGTCCAACGAAACACTTGTACAAAATCAGCCAAAACACAAAAATTATTACAAAAATGGTCCAGGACGACGCACAGAGGCCATGTGCGCCGTCCTGGAGGACGAATTTTGTAAGAAATTCAAATAAATTGCATGTCTCGATTCCACCACCCCTTTACCAAATCAAACTCGATTTTACACACTCATTACTGCAACATTACAGACCCCAACTCCTCATATCTCTATTTTCTTTATTCATTTTTCATTTACCATTTTACAAAACAAAAACACACATATCACTTTTCTCTCTAAAAACTCTCACAAGCCTCCCCATTTCCAGTGATATTGCAGCCTCAAAACACCATTTCAATCCACTAAAAACGTTTAGAACATCAAGTGAAGCAAAGGGGTGCTATTTATTTCGAAAGAGGACTAGTTTTGTAAAGATTTTTGGAGCGTAAATCCGACCAAAACTCAACATCCGAGCTTTTCCCTCGGTAGATCTCTTTCTTTTTACCATTTTATTACAAATAATCAATTGCATGTAAGATCTAACGGTTAAAAATAAGTTTTTATGCAAATCTATGAATTTCTATGTCAAAAACGTTTTTAACCGAAATAACCTTTAGATCCACGGTTTTGTAACTAAAAATGCCTTATAAACTGTTAATATGATGTTTTGATAGGTTTAAACTATTTGCACGTCGAAATCTAGAGCTTAAAACACGTTTTGTAACAAAAACCCGAAACCACCCGAACACTTCGCCGTCCTAAAGCTCACAACGGCGCAGCGGGCAACATTTTCAGCTTATGTGCGCCGTTCTGGTGCTCACTGCGGCGCACAGAGCTGCTGGATTTTTACAAACTCTTCGTTTTTGTCGTTTTTAGCACGTTTGGACCATATGTTGACCCGCTGACTTTTGATACTTTGACTTTTGGGACTGATTATGCAAAAGTTATGATATTTTGGACAAGTGTGGACTACTGAGACTTAATTTGAACTATAATATATATGTTATTGCGTTTTAGGTGATTTGTGAGCGAAAGTGATTGAATATATTTGGATATGAAATTTGGGTGCGGAAGCGCTGCCCAAATTTCCTTAGAAAAATATAAACCACTTTAGCGAGCAAAAGCACTTAAGATTTAATAATAAAAAACGTTAAATCGGACTTTTGGACAAAAACGTGACAATTACCTTTTCGGACTATTTTAACTAAACTTAACCTTGACACTTAAAGTTTACATAAATTTGATCTATATTAGTATATAAGAACATAATAATATAACAACTAATTAAACTATCTTGATATTATTAGGCAATCCGTGATTCCCGGCTTCCATATTCCGACCGAGATTCCGTATCTTTACTCTTCACAATCCGTGAGTTACAACCCCTTATTTTATATGTGTTTTGCATGAATTTTGGGGGAAACATAAGATTATTTGTACTTGAAAACTTTTATGAACAAATTGCAACTTTATGAACTTCGACTTATTACAAATTATGAACTATTTTAACTTGGAACTATTTGAACTATTTTAACTTGGAACTATTTGACCTATTTTGAGCTTGGAACTTATTGAACTATTTTGGACAAACCTTTTGAACTCTTATGCGTAAAACACTTTTACTCTACTTGAACTTACGAACTTGCCCCTTTTCTCGGCTAAACTAACTATTGATGCTTGTATGCGGACCGACCCTTGATGGAACTATGACATGATCTTAAGTGACGAAACAACTATCTCTTTGAAACAAAACTACTTAGTGCCCAGCTACTTTCTAGAACTACACACTATTAACTGCAGAGCCGTATAGTAATTATGGGTATCGATACTTAGGAAAGAACCGTTCCTTGCTTAGATGGCAGTCTAAGTACATATTACTAAGAACTTGAACAACTTCCCGTAGGATAGGCGGGAAGAGAGGGCCTCACGGTTGAACAAACGGATTAGTGTGAACACTTAAGTTATAGATGCCAAGAGGTTGATACAAGAAATCTATATAGTTACCTATACGCATAAATTTACGAACTTTTAGCGATTATTTTCCGCAACTACATTTTGACTAAATTTGACTCTACTTAGTCTTTACGAACTTAGGGCACCAATTTCGCCCATTACTCGAACTTGTAGGTGCATTTTGTTAGTTACTAGATTCATATGTAATTACACGTTTATTCTAATATCAGTCTTTGTATTGTTTGGATATTAATGTTGCTTGTTTGATTAATTATATGCTTGAATGTTTACGTTATTCTGAATTAATCAAATATACGATTTGTGATGTTTAAATTATATCCAGTTTACATTCGCACGGATGAGGATGCATTCGTGCGCATGAAAGTCTTATCCGCATGATTAAGTAAATTAAACAAGAATGTTTATTAAAGTGGTGTATCTGTACGAATGGGATGAAGTTCGTATGGATAGGATATAATGTGTGTTCATACGTACGGATGAGATCACATCCGTACGGATGAATACCTGGGCCTATATATACCCAGCTATTTTCTGCATTACGTAGAAGTCGTTCTAGGGTTTTGTGCGTGAGTTGAACTGCTGCTTCCGTTTTCTTTGTGTTCCAAACCGATTATAACATATAATCAATCATCGAATAGTCTTCCTAAGGTCTAATCTTATCAATAAACATTGGTTTGATTTCGTTTCCAAAGGTTATATATTCGCTAGATAATCGATAGCTTATTTCCGCTAGGTTATTGATATAACGTTGCAATCTTAAGATCCATACAACCCCAACAAAGTGGTATCAGAGCGTTGGTTGTAGAAATCAACTTTCTTCTAGCGTTTTCTATAAGATTTTTCGTTTTGATTGAAACTTAAGTTTGGAATTTTACGTTTAAAAGGATTGTTTTAGTGTTTTAAAACGTTTCTGGGTTATTTTGTTTACAATCTGGGCAGTTAGAAAGTATTTTGGTAGTAAAAATCGAGTTGTAGATCGAGTTTTTAGAAAAACCCTAAAGCTTCAGCGGCGCATACGGATCAAGTTCTTAAAAGTTTCTCATTCGTGCGGATATGTGTCCATTCGTGCGGACTAAGTTCTTGCTTCAAAAGTTTAACTTTTAGTTCATTCGTACGCATAGGTTTCTTCCGTACGTATAGATTTTTCGTTCGTGCGCGTCAATCCAGTCATCCGTACGAATAACTCATTCGTATAGTTTCAGTTTGTTTGTCTTAATTCGTACGTATCACTCTCGTTCGTACGTATCATTCTCTCATCCGTACGTATCAAGCAGTTCATCCGTACAAATCAATTTAAATAAATTTTTAACATTTTGCAATGGAATACGCTATGGCAAGTACTAATTCTAAAATGTCGGAAATGTTAATCAATGATGCTGAAACTGGAAGTATAAACAATGTCCCAAAATTAATTTCAATGGACGATTACCCACACTGGAAACCTCGATTCGAAATTCATATCCAAGGACTGGACTAAAAAATGTGGGATATGATTAAAGTGGGATATACTGAACCAACTGGTGAAGATGGAGAGCTCATTCCCATTCACAGATATACCGAGGAACAAAGGAAAAGTTATGATACTGAGGAAAAGGCGTACTCTTACTTATGTCAGGCTATGCCTAGATCTGTGTTTCATCAGTACAAGACATACAAGTTATCGAAACAACTGTGGGATTCTTTTGAATTAGACTATGAGGGAAACAACAAATTGAAGTCTATGAAGGGAAGAGCATTAAAAAAGGAGTTTGACAACTTTACTTGCTTACATGGCGAATCACTGTTTGACCTTACCAGACGTTTTCAACATCTGATAAGTGAGATGCACGGATATTCAGTGGTTACAACTGGTCCAGAACGAGTAGAATGTTTTGCTGATGCTTTACCAGAAAGCTGGAATGGGTATATTGAAATGTTAAAGGAAAGTGGTTATCTTGCCCGCGCAACTTTAAATGATTTATTTATTAAGCTAAGAGAAAAGGAGCAGGATGACAGGTTTCGTGCTCAGAGAAAGGGACACACTCAAGATCCTTCGTTATATTACGCTGATCCCACTCCAGCCACTCCTACTCAAGCTCCATTGAAGACAACTTTTTCTGCTAACACCTCGAGTAATACGCAAAAGTCTAATACATGAAATTCTGGGTTTTCAAGCTCTAGCTCAAGTCAAGGCACTCCTGTTCAAAAGTCTCAAGCTACTTCAGATTCAGCTTCTACAAGTTTGAAGATCGAGCACTTTCATAAAGGAAATGTGGATGGTGTAAACGAAGATATGGCTATGTTGACAACCGTAGTAGCATCCTATGATAACTTGCTGCATGGTAAAATTGGAAACCATCACTTAACTGGTGAAGATTATGAGCAGATTGATCGTGATGAGATGGAAAGAATCGATATTATGTGGGGTTTCGCTAATCTTGTTAGGAGGGCAAAAGAGTATGTGAAAAGGACTGGTAACCCAATCGGAGCCAACAAGGAAACTAAGTATGGTTTCGATATGTCTACTATTACTTGTCACAACTGTGGTGAAAAAGGTCATTTTGCTCGTCAATGTGAGAAGCCAAAACGACCAAGGAATGTTTAGAACCCTTTTAGAGATCAGCAAAATAGGAATGTGAACATAAATACCTCTGAGGTGAACAAGAATTATGCTATGGTGACGAGTGGTACAAATATCCCTACTGGTACAGAGAATTCAGATGTTAAGGCTCTGGTTTTGCAATCTGACGAAGGTTTGGACTGGCAATTTCAAATTGATAACAATCAGTCCGATGCTGAAGTCAATATTGTGAAAATATTGAATCTCAACGAAGAAGTGGTTCTAGGGTTTTGTGCGTGAGTTGAACTGCTGCTGCCGTTTTCTTTGTGTTCCAACCGATTATAACATATAATCAATCATCCGAATAGTCTTCCTAAGGTCTAATCTTATCAATAAACATTGGTTTGATTTCGTTTCCAAAGGTTATATATTCGCTAGATAATCGATAGCTTATTTCCGCTAGGTTATTGATATAACGTTGCAATCTTAAGATCCATACAACCCCAACAGAACTTTAAAAGTATATAAATTTTAAGCGACTTTTCTCCGCTAACTCTCTTTTGGAAACTTTTACTTTTATATACTTTACTTATATTTTACCGAACTACTTAAACTGTAACTCACTCACTACTTTCGTAGTTGACACTTTATCTTATGTTTCAGGAAATTAGTGTATGTATGAGGTGCATGGCATGGACGGGTCGAGGCGGTCGTGTGAGAACCTCATTGGGAAAAGACTTGGCCATTTCTTTAGGGAATTTTAAATGAAATCTTTAAACTATGTATTCGTGTACTAAATATCTTGGTTGTTTTTTAATTGTAAACATTTTGAATATCTTTAATTAATGACTTGAATGTCGTTATGTTTTATATAACCCGTGTAATGATCTTCCAGCTCTTCACATTCCGTGTTTCCGCTTTAGCGGGGTGTGACAGACTTGGTATCAGAGCCCAGGTTATAGAGAAAAACGGTTTTAAAAATTCTCAAAAATTTTCGAAACCCAACTATAACCAAGGCTTTTCGGAAAATCATTTATGGGTCTAAACTTTAGAGAATTAATTTCGCGATTGCATGTTTATTTCTAACTACGCATGGCCTGATCACCCATGCCTAATTCAAAATGGATCATGCAAGGACGGAACGTAATTACTATTGTTAACGGTTTTTGAGTCGAAATTTCCCGGTACTGTCTTTTCCCGATTCTCACGCGACTGACCCGTACATGCATTTCATTACACATTTCCTTAGTTATTCTTTGGTATCTTCTCGTACTTACGAAACTCATTATTCACAGATCCGTCATGTCTCACTCTTCACGTTCACGTTCACCGTCACACTCACAGTCCCGCTCCCTGCCCAGAGCCGCTTCGCCTTCCGACGGCCACACCGCCTCCGAGAGCCAGCGACAACAGACTACCGATCCCACGGAGGACACCTCCATGGCGATCTTTAGCAGCATCGGGTCCAGCCCGAGGGATGTGCTACCGCCCCCTCCACCGGTACCCGTTGCCGCCACACTCCACTACCGGGGCCCGCGTACTAGGTTGACCGCGCGAAAGCAGGCCATCCTCCCGGGCCGTCTGCCGGATAAGATGGCTGCCCGTCAGGAGGGACCATCCCAGCCTATTCCATCACACCTACCCTTCGTACACCCTTCAGAGGTCCCACGGAACCCTACCATGGACCACTACTCCTGGGAAAGGCAATTCGAGCGCGAAGAGATGCAGCGCGCCAGAGACGTCGAGGTCGCAAGGCAGAGGATGCCTCCTACCCTTCAACCTCCCCCACCGGCCGCGTTCCTTCACTTACACCGGGAAGTGCGGGGACTGGCGCAGGAGACCCAGTACCAGGGACACCTCATCAGTGAGGTTACTGACTCTGCACAGCAGTTGTCAGAGCAGGCGTTGCGATTCATTGCATCGACCCGAGCTATGGCCCAGACTGTGCAGCGCCTCATTGGTGTGTGCCTGGTAATGGGCACGTTGATTGTGGTTATGGCGGCCAAGATGTTCTTGGAGAGGCGCCACTAGTTATTTCTCTTTTTGTACTGTACTTAGTCTAGTCGTAATTTTCTCACTGTACACGACATAGACTTCTATTATCTTTCCTTTCATGTATTGTAACAGTATTTCTCATTCCAGTACTTGTACCAAACTTAATTATTATTAATGAAATTTCCATCTTTTATCATTATACTTATCCTATCTTATGAATCTTGTACTTGTGACAATCATTAAAATTCTATCTCTTGAATCATAATCTTGCGTGTACTACTTGATCATTCATCTAAATCTCGTACTATAATTATCTGTGTCGCTAAATATTATTCTTATCATATTCTATTCGTGCGTTCTAAACTAAATCTGTTCTTCTGATTGTAGAATCATGGCTCCTCGCACCAATGCTAGCATCATCGCTGAACAAGTTGCAGAACAGTTGAATGCGGCTATGCCCAACATGATCGCCCAGATCACCGCCGGGATCAATGCCAATGTCAACAACCACCACCAGCAACAACAACAACAGCAGAACAATCAAAACCAAAATCAGAACCAGAACCAGCATCCTAACCCTCCTCCATCAACTATAAGAGCTTCATGGCGTGCAAGCCTAAGGAGTTTCACGGCACAACTGGTGCTGTAGGACTAGTCCAATGGTTCGAGAGCATCGAGTCTGTCCTACACATCAGCCGATGTGCCGAGGCGAACAAGGTGGAGTATGCTTCCTGTGTATTCCATGGCCGAGCTCTGTCCTGGTGGAACACCGTTGTTCAAACCAGAGGACGCGTGGCTGCCTATGCTCTTCCCTGGAACACCTTCAAGAACTTGCTCATTCAGGAATACTGCCCAAAGGGGGAAATCAAGAAGCTCGAGGCTGAGCTGTGGGACCATGAGATGATCGGAAACGACATCGAGAAGTACACCACCCGGTTCCACGAGCTTGCCCGACTGGTTCCAAGACTGGTAACCCCTGAGGAGAACCGGATCGACCTGTACATCTCTGGTCTGGTTCCGGAAATCCGTGGCATGGTCTTCTCATCTGAACCGCTGACCCTCCAAAGTGCAATCATCCTGGCCCATCGTCTCACCAGCAACCTTCTCACCGCTCCTGGATCCTCTAAGAAGGAGTCGGGTGAGAAGAGAAAGGCCGAGCCAACCCCGAGAAGAAGTGACCGCATCAAGAAGGCCCGCAACACCCGAAACTATGCCGTGACTGCCACACCTGCACCTGCACCACCTGCTAAATATGGGTCCTACTCCGGACCGCACCCGAAGTGCAGCAAGTGCAACTTCCACCATCTCGGGAACTGCCCGGTATGCCTGAAGTGTCAAAAGGTGGGACACTATGCCAAGTACTGCCCGGTCAAGACAACCGCCCCCGCCCAGAAACTGACATGCTATGAGTGCGGAAGCGACCAACACCTTCGCAATGCCTACCCCAAGCTCAATCGGACTCCACAGAACCAAGGAAGGCAAGGTAGGGGCCGCGCTTACGCACTTACGGCGGAAGAAGCACTTACGCTGAGATTCGAATCCAAGATATTCCAGTAGTCAAGGATCACCCCGAAGTCTTTCCTGAGGATTTGCCAGGGCTACCACCTCAACGACCAGTGGAATTCCGAATAGACCTCGTTCCTGGCGCAACACCGGTTGCCTAGACACCGTACCGTCTGGCGCCGCCGGAAATGCTAGAACTGTCAAAACAGTTACGGGAACTCTTAGACCATGGTCTTATTCGCCCGAGTTCGTCCCCCTGGGGAGCCCCAATCCTCTTCGTTAAAAAGAAAGACGGATCCTTCCGCATGTGCATTGACTATCGAGAGCTTAACAAGCTGACAATCAAGAACCGATACCCACTCCCGTGGATCGACGACCTATTTGACCAGTTGCAGGGTGTAACTCACTTCTCCAAAATCGACCTCCGTTCAGGTTATCACCAAGTTCGTGTCAGCGAGACCGATATTCCAAAAACCGCATTTCGAACTCGATACGGTCATTACTAATTCCTTGTCATGCCTTTTGGTCTGACCAACGCACCAGCGGTGTTCATGGACCTCATGAACAGGGTGTGCAGACCATACTTGGACAAATTCGTAATCGTATTCATAGACGACATTCTCATCTACTCGAGGAACAAGGAAGATCATGCGAAACACCTTAAGCTCATTCTAGAACTCCTCCGAGATCAGAAATTGTACGCCAAATTCTCGAAGTGTGAATTTCTGGCTCCGAGAGGTACATTTCCTTGGTCATGTGGTCAACCAAGAAGGGATCCAGGTAGATCCAGCCAAAATCGAAGCGATCGAAAAATGGCAAGCTCCGACGACTCCGACGGAAATCTGTCAGTTCCTAGGACTGGCTGGCTATTATCGAAGATTCATAGAGAATTTCTCGAAGATCGCGAAACCCCTCACCGAGCTCACTCAGAAGGATAAGGATTTTATTTGGGGAAAAGATCAGGAGGATTCCTTCCAGAAACTCAAGTACCAACTGTGTCACGCACCGATTCTGTCCCTGCCAGAGGGCACAGATAACTTCGTAGTGTTTTGCGATGCCTCCCACCAAGGACTTGGGTGTGTCCTAATGCAGAAGGACAAGGTCATTGCTTACGCTTCCAGACAGTTGAAGATTCACGAGCAGAACTACACGACGCACGACTTAGAGTTGGGAGCCGTCGTGTTCGCTTTGAAAATTTGGAGACACTACCTATACGGTACTAAGTGTACGATCTTCACCGATCACAAGATCCTTCAACACATTTTAGATCAGAAGATGCTCAACATGAGGCAACGTAGATGGATAGAACTGCTGAGCGACTACGATTGCGAGATCAAATACCACTCGGGTAAAGCAAACGTAGTAGCAGATGCCCTGAGTCGTAAAGAAAGGGTAAAGCCATCTCGAGTTCGAGCATTGGGTATCCAAGTTCAGACGAGTCTTCGAACGCAGATCGCGAACGCGCAGCTAGAGGCGTTGAAACCAGAGAACATTAAGGTCGAGACGCTTCATAATCACGAGGAAGATTTCGAACGCAAGTTCGACGGAATCTACTACTTTAAGGGTAGAGCATGGATTCCAAAATCAGAGGAATTCGCAAACTCATTCTGGACGAGGGCCACCGATCTAGATACTCTATCCACCCGGGATCCGACAAGTTGTACAAGGACCTCAGAGAATACTACTGGTGGCCGGGCATGAAGAAGGATATCGCCTTGTATGTAGCTAAGTGCCTTACTTGCTCCAAGGTCAAGGCAGAATATCAAAAGCCCTCAGGTCTACTCCAGCAACCGGAAATCCCCATGTGGAAGTGGGAACAAATTTCCATGGACTTCGTCACCAAGTTGCCCCGTACGACTAAGGGTAACGACACGATTTGGGTAATCGTGGACCGTTTGACCAAATCCGCTCATTTCCTGCCGATTAAGGAAAATCATTCGATGGAGAAGCTCGCTCAAGTCTACATCAATGAGATCGTCTCTCGTCATGGAACCCCTCTCTCCATCATCTCCAATAGGGATAGTCGATTCACTTCTCGCTTCTGGAATGTCCTTCAGAAATCTTTAGGTACGCGACTAGATCTTAGCACTGCATACCACCCTCAGACCGACGGCCAGAGTGAAAGGACGATCCAAACACTTGAGGATATGCTGAGAGCATGTGTAGTCGACTTCGGAGGAAGTTAGGACACTCACCTTCCCCTGGTAGAGTTCTCCTATAATAACAGCTACCATGCCAGCATCAAGTGCGCACCATTCGAGGCACTCTATAGACGTAAGTGTCGGTCACCGCTCTGTTGGCTAGAGGCAGGCGATCGACAACTTACGAGACTCGATATCGTCCAGGAGACCATCGACAAGATCACCACTATTCGTGAAAGACTAAAGACATCTCGTACCCGACAGAAGAGCTATGCCGAAAACCGAAGGAAACCCCTCGAGTTCCAAGTTGGCGACAGAGTGCTCCTCAAAGTATCGCCCTAGAAAGGTGTAGTCCGCTTCGGAAAATGCGGTAAACTGAGTCCAAGGTACACCGGTCCATTTGAAGTCATTGAGCGTATCGGTCCCGTTGCTTATCGTCTCCAACTCCCCCAGGCTCTCGCGAACGTTCATAACGTATTCCATGTCTCACACTTGAAAAAGTGTCTGTTTGATGAGACCATCGTCATTCCTCTCGACGAGGTCGAAATCGACGACAAACTAAACTTCATCGAAGAACCGCTCGAGGTTGTTGACCGCGAGGTCAAACAACTCAGGTAGAGCCGTATTCCGATAATCAAAGTTCGGTGGAATTCCCGACGTGGTCACGAATTCACATGGGAGCGTGAAGACCAATTTCGTCAGAAGTATCCACATCGTTTCGAGAACTCTTCTTCATGATGGGACGCACCAAATTTCGGGACGAAATTTCTTTCAACCCGGGGAGAATGTGACAACCGTCTAATTTCCAGGTGCATTTTATAATCTATGTCTCTTTCGGTCTATCTAGTCTCTAACTTTTCAATAATCGGAACCGCTACGATGTCGGAATCACAACATATCATACTTTAAAACTTTAGTTAACGAAAAGGTCCAACGAAACACTTGTACAAAATCAGCCAAAACACAAAAATTATTACAAAAATGGTCCCAGACGACGCACAGAGGCCATGTGCGCCGTCTTGGAGGACGAATTTTGTAAGAAATTCAAATAAATTGCATGTCTCGATTCCACCACCCCTTTACCCAATCAAACTCGATTTTACACACTCATTACTGCAACATTACAGACCCCAACTCCCCATATCTCTATTTTCTTTATTCATTTTTCATTTACCATTTTACAAAACAAAAACACACATATCACTTTTCTCTCTAAAAACTCTCACAAGCCTCCCCATTTCCAGTGATATTGCAGCCTCAAAACACCATTTCAATCCACTAAAAACGTTTAGAACATCAAGTGAAGCAAAGGGGTGCTATTTATTTCGAAAGAGGACTAGTTTTGTAAAGATTTTTGGAGCGTAAATCCGACCAAAACTCAACATACGAGCTTTTCCCTCGGTAGATCTCTTTCTTTTTACCATTTTATTACAAATAATCAATTGCATTTAAGATCTAACGGTTAAAAATAAGTTTTTATGCAAATCTATGAATTTCTATGGTCAAAAACATTTTTAACCGAAATAACCTTTAGATCCACGGTTTTGTAACTAAAAATGACTTATAAACTGTTAATATGATGTTTTGATAAGTTTAAACTATTTGCACGTCGAAATCTAGAGCTTAAAACACGTTTTGTAACAAAAACCCGAAACCACCCGAACACTGCGCCGTCCTAAAGCTCACAACGGCGCAGCGGGCAACATTTTCAGCTTCTGTGCGCCGTTCTGGTGCTCACTGCGGCGCACAGAGCTGCTGGATTTTTACAAACTCTTCGTTTTTGTCGTTTTTAGCACGTTTGGACCATATGTTGACCCGCTGACTTTTGATACTTTGACTTTTGGGACTGATTATGTAAAAGTTATGATATTTTGGACAAGTGTGGACTATTGAGACTTAATTTGAACTATAATATATATGTTATTGCGTTTTAGGTGATTTGTGAGCGGAAGTGATTGAATATTTTTGGATATGAAATTTGGGCGGGGAAGCGCTGCCCAAATTTCATTAGAAAATATATAAACCACTTCAGCGAGCAAAGCACTTAAGATTTAATAATCAAAAACGTTAAATCGGACTTTTGGACAAAAACGTGACAATTACCTTTTCGGACTATTTTAACTAAACTTAACCTTGACACTTAAAGTTTACATAAATTTGATCTATATTATTATATAAGAACATAATAATATAACAACTAATTAAACTATCTTGATATTATTAGGCAATCCGTGATTCCCGGCTTCCATATTCCGACCGAGTTTCCGTATCTTTACTCTTCGCAATCCGTGAGTTACAACCCCTATTTTATATGTGTTTTGCATGAATTTTGGGGGAAACATAAGATTATTTGTATTTCAAAACTTTTATGAACAAATTGCAACTTTATGAACTTCGACTTATTACAAATTATGAACTATTTTAACTTGGAACTATTTTAACTATTTTAACTTGGAACTATTTGAACTATTTTGAGCTTGGAACTTATTGAACTATTTTGGACAAACCTTTTGAACTCTTATGCGTAAAACACTTTTACTCTACTTGAACTTACGAACTTGCCCCTTTTCTCGGCTAAACTAGCTATTGATGCTTGTATGCGGACCGACCCTTGATGGAACTATGACATGATCTTAAGTGACGGAACAACTATCTCTTTAAAACAAAACTACTTAGTGCCCAGCTACTTTTTAGAACTACACACTATTAACTGCAGAGCCGTATAGTAATTATGGTATCGATACTTAGGAAAGAACCGTTCCTTGCTTAGATGGCAGTCTAAGTACATATTACTAAGAACTTGAACAACTTCCCGTAGGATAGGCGGGAAGAGAGGGCCTCACGGTTGAACAAACGGATTAGTGTGAACACTAAAGTTATAGATGCCAAGAGGTTGATACAAGAAAACTAATTAGTTACTTATACGGATAAATTTACGAACTTTTAGCGATTATTTTCCGCAACTACATTTTGACTAAATTTGACTCTACTTAGTCTTTACGAACTTAGGGTACCAATTTCGCCCATTACTCGAACTTTAAAAGTATATAAATTTTAAGTGACTTTTCTCCGCTAACTCTCTTTTGGAAACTTTTACTTTTATATACTTTACTTATATTTTACCGAACTACTTAAACTGTAACTCACTCACTACTTTCGTAGTTGACACTTTATCTTATGTTTCAGGAAATTAGTGTATGTATGAGGTGAATGGCATGGACGGGTCGAGGCGGTCGTGTGAGAACCTCATTGGGAAAAGACTTGGCCATTTCTTTTGGGAATTTTAAATGAAATCTTTAAACTATGTATTCGTGTACTAAACATCTTGGTTGTTTTTGAATTGTAAACATTTTGAATATCTTTAATTAATGACTTGAATGCCGTTATGTTTTATATAACCCGTGTAATGATCTTCCAGCTCTTCACATTCCGTGTTTTCGCTTTAGCGGGGTGTGACATGTCACACTTGGGATGTGGCCCAGCGTACGGTCGGGGTCCGGTTGAAGGTGCAATAGCTACCGCAAAGTTGCGGGTGGTTCTACGTTTCTTGTTGCGATCACTCCTTCTCGGTTGGTGATCGGATTTCTGTTTATCACTCCCCTCTCGCTTGACAGGTGCTGGAGAGGAAAGGAGGTTGTTTGTTAGGCAATGCGCAAGAACAACAACGCTCTGTATCGTCAATGGTTCAACAGAGATGACCATTCCTCTGATTTCGGGAGAGAGACCGGAGATGTAGAGGTCGATCCGGTTCTCTTCAGGGGTTACCATCCTCGGTAGCAATCGGGCCAGCTGGTAGAATCGAGCAGTGTAGGTGTCGATGTCGTTTCCGACCATCTGATGGTTCCATAACTCGGCCTCGAGCTTCTTCTCCTCGCCCTTCGAGCAGTATTCCTTCATGAGTAGTTTCTTGAAATCCTCCCATCTGAGGGCGTATGCTTCGGCTCTGCCTCGGGTTTGGACCACGAGGTTCCACCAGGATAAGGCGCGTCCGTGGAGTACACAGGAAGCGTACTCCACCTTCTCGGCCTCATCACAACGGCTCATGTGGAGGACCGATTCGATACCCTCGATCCACGAGAGTAGTAAGACAACACCAAGGTGGAGTGAAACTCCTTCGGCTTGCATGCCATGAATTTTTTGTAGTTGCAGCCGAGTCGGTTGCCTTGTTGGTTTTGGTTGTTGTTTTGTTGCTGGTTCTGGTGTTGGTCGTTTTGTTGGTTGTTGTCGTTGTTGTTTTCGTGGTTTTTGTTGTTTTTGTTATTTCCCTGGTTTCCATTGTTGATCCCAGCAGTGATTTGGGCGATCATGTTTGGGATCGTTGGGTTAAGCTACGTAGCAACCTGCTCGGCTATCAAGTTAGTGTTGCTTCTCTTGGGAGGCATGATTCAACAACAGAAAGGGAAAACAGTTTAGAACGCACGAATAGGAATACACGATAAGGATTTTAACAACGATTAACAACAACAACGTATATAGTATATAGGAAGGATAGATAGTGCACGCACGATAAGCGATTATGGAATAAAAACACAACTCAAGCCTAATAGACAAGTAAGGATACTAAAGATAGAAATTTCATTCCATAAAAATAGTCGGTTACATAGTTCATAACGATAAGGAAAGTTCAAAACACAAATACAATACGAGTCTTATGATTGTGTATAGGTACGGAAAATTACAGCTCAGACTAATGGAACAATATATAATAAGAAATGAAACTGACGACGCATGTCTAGGAACAACTTCAACAGGATGATGGCTATCAAAGTACCCATCACTAAGCATACGCTCACGAGGCGCTGAACAGTCCTCGAAGTAGACTGAGTCGAAGAGACGCCTCAGAGAGACTGCTCAGATAAGCGGTGAGCGGCGTCTGAGACCTGGAACAGCAGATGAGCCTGCTGCTCAGCCTCCTCTGTAAGTCCCCGAAGGTCTCTACGAAGTGCATGATACTCGGTCGGGGTAAACCTCTGACTGGGTGGCATCATAGATGGTCGAGATGGTCGAGATGGTCCTACGCCATCGGGGCGCTGAATCGAGTGGTCGTTGAGTCGCTCCAACATGTAGCGACCCATGGTCGGCGTGGCCGATGTCACGTATGGGTCCTCGGGGTGCAGTGGGATCTGAGTAGCTCTGGCTGGGTTGGGAGGCGCGTGTCCCAACATACGATCTGATGCGCGGTCCTCGCCGCTGTGGAGCTGCGGCAGGTAGAACAGTCCTTGGACTGGACGTACCGGGGCTGCTAGTGAATGCCATCGAGCACTCCTCTGAAGGATCGGTCGTCTCGTGATGTTGAGCCCCCGATACGGTGAAGTCATCCGAGACTTCGTTCGAGTACACAGCCCGTGAGTGAGAGTGTGAATGCGAATGGGAATGTGACGATCGAGACATGTTGTAACTGCGAATAAACGGTACGAGTAAGTATGGGTAAAGGAAAATGTAAAATGACAGTGCATGTTCGGGTAAGTCACGTGAGAATCGGGAATTAGTAGGACCGGGAACTTTTGACTCGAAAACCGTTAACAATAGCAATTATGTTCCGTTCTCGCATGATTTATTTCGAACTAGGCGTAGTTGATCATGTTACACGTAGTTAGAAACGAACCATGCAATTGAGGAATTAATCCACTAAAGTTTAAAACTCGTGAAATGATTTTTGAAAAGCCTTGGTTATAGTTTGGTTTTGTTTAAAAATTTTGAAAAACCATATTAACTATAACCTTGTGCTCTGATACCAAATCTGTCACACCCCGCTAAAGCGGAAACACTAGATGTGAAGAGCAAAGATATTATTACACGAGATATAGTAAAATACGTACAATTTTCAAGTCATTAAGATAAGTAAAAACGTGTACAAGATTCAAAAATAACCAAGTATTTTAATAATACATTACAAACCAACATAGCATATGTAAAGATTTCAAAAGATATTCCCAAAGTAACAAATATGGTCTTCCCGATTCTTGAATTACGTGACTTACCTGACCCGAGACCAAAAGGATGCACTTCAAATCCTTACACTGTGTTTCCTGAAACATGAGAAAAAGTGTCAGCTACAAAAAGTAGTGAGTGAGATACAATTTTCTAGACCTCGACTAAAAATAGGTTTTGACAAAGTATATATATTTGACGTATTTCTCAACAGAAATAGAGTGGTTCCGGGCTCAGTGATATATATACTAGTAAGGATATGCGTATAAAGTAATAATGATTGTATAAAGACATTGACCTCTTGACATAATATAGTAGCAAGCGTTCACACTAAACCGATTAACTGACCGCGACTATGGCCCCTTTCTTCGCACTATCTACGAGGAGCAACGCATGTACTATAGTATAATGTACTTAGGCTTCCACCTAAGTAAGGGACGGTCTTTCCCTAAGTATCCATACCCATATACTAAACAACTTAAGCATAAGCTAATAGTGTGTAAAGAGACAACTGGGCACTAATTTTATAAAACTGATAGTAGGCACTTACGGTATGACTATATTCCTATCCAGAGTCAATAAGTTTGCCGGTTCTATGGCGTTTAAAAGACATATAATCATTCGTTCAATTCATAAATGTACCAAGTAAAAAGAAATAAGCATGTAAGTTAATAAAACGCTTCACAAGTTCATAAAACGGTTCATTCTCATGTTTCCCTCAAAAATATTTGTACAAAAGTATTTAAACATACAGAGGGGATTAACTCACGGTTTGCGAAGGATGAGACGTGTGTGGAAATGTAGTCGGAACGCGTCGGAATCAAGGAAATCCTAAAACTTACCAAGTCTCGAGTAAGTATTATAATTACTTTTATGTTAAAAATCTCTTTTAACATTTTACAAATTTATACCATTTTGCTTAACTTTGTTAGCACAATTTTTATTACCAAAACTTAATATGTCCAAAATATTGTTTATATTGTTATAATTAACTTTTAGTCCAAATAATGTCCAATATACTTTATGTCAAAGGTTAATAATAGTACGTTATTTTATTAGCTCGTGTTTAAAGTGTTATAATCTGGTCTAACGAAATTTGGGCAGCGCTTCCGCGCCATAAAATTTATGTCCAAAATTCACAAAACTTTCCCGCTTAATTTAAAACATTAAGTGACAATAAATTAACGACATGGTAATTTAGTTATCTAATCTCAACAACTTATCATTCATGTTCCATACCTGATAATATGTTGAAACATATCATTAAATGTAAAAATATTATACGTTCGTCGATCTTTACCGTTAATACGTTAAAATACAAATTTTGTGTTATGAGCGAGATTTAGCCGCTGGCTGAAATTATTCAGCCGCCGGCTGGACCTCAGCCGCTGGCTGAATTATTTCAGCCGCCGACTGAACGGCCGTAACCAGATTCGTTGTTTTGTCACTTTTGCGATATTTAAGTATTTTTATGTTGTAAAACTTACATTTTCATGGTGGATTCGAACATGCAACTGGTAAAACATGAAAAGTATTTATAAATATTCTCAAATAACAACTTTATGTATAAAGATTTATGTATAAGTTTATAAAACTTGTTTTCTTATGTTAATCACCATAAAATCTTAGAAAAACTTATTTTTAGGTAAAACTTGTTTTCTTATTTGTGTATGAAAAGTAAAGATGATGATTTTACCCCAAAGAAAAGTGGATGGATGATGATTTGGAGTTACTTTATGGTGATTTCGGCTTCAAAAATGGTGGAAATGTGTATGTAATCAAAGGGATGAAGGCTCCTTGATATTCTTGATGAGGATGTCGAATTTTTATGGTGTTTGTAGGTAGATTTTACTGCAATTCTTGGCTAGAAATGAAAGAGTAGAGAGAGTGTTGGTGGTTCTGTGTGTTTTGCAAATGAGAGTGGAGAGAGATGTATGTGTTGGTGATGTTAAAATGAGAGAGAGAGGGATTGCATGAGAGTTTAGAGGCTTATTCCCTGGTCTAATGGGGCTTTGGACATCTGTTTGACAGGTGTAAGAGGTGGGGAATCGTTTTTGGGTGACTCACAAGTTAGTGAAACAAAGTTGGTAGCTGGATCTGACCCTTTTAGCCGTGGGCTGGACCTCAGCCGCCGTCTGAACCGTTGATCCAGCTAAACTTGGTTTTAAATTTGCGTTATTCGTTAAGCATTTTCGTTGTTTAGAGTTTACGTTTGTTTTTGTAATGAACTTAGGCAAGTTCATTATATGTTTTCTTGGTATTAGGATTTATTTATTGATTCCGATTTTGATTCCGAGATACACACGTTTAAAGTTCAAATATAAATGAAAGCATTATCAGGATAGTTCGAGCCTAAAGATAACAGAATTAACCTGAATTTGTTTGACGGTTGTCACAGTTAAGGCCATAGTCTAGCATCTGGTTCTGAATCCATGAAACCCGAGATGTACAAGAACCAGCAGCAATGTATTCTATTTCAGCAGAGGACTATGAAACAGAGGTATGTTTCTTGCATTGCCAGGATACTAGCCTATTTCCTAACAACTGGCACCCTCCTTTAGTAGATTTCCTATTTAAGTATCAACCTCCATAATCACTATTAGTGTAGGCATAAAAATTAAAGGTAGAATTCTTAGGATACCAAAGGCCTAAAGAAGTTTGTCCCTTAAGTTATCTAAAGATTCTCTTAACATCAACTAAATGAGAAACCTTAGGAGCAGCCTGAATCCTAGCACAGAGACACACTCCATACATAATATCAGGTCTACTAGCGGTAAGATACATCAATGAACCTATCATAGACCTATATAAATATTGGTCAACACTCTCACCATCTAGATCAGGATGCAATTTGGCCCTAGTGTCAACAAGAGTGGAAGTAGATTTATGTGACAGCCATCACTCTCTCCGCCCTTAGTTAGTCTAATATGCATGTAGATCATTACCGCATTTTACTGAAAAATTTAAAACTTGATTATTACTATTGTTACGAGATTAAAAGTTTGTTTTCTAGTATAAGATGACTTCTTTGTTATGTGTGTATACTTGTTGTGATGATTTCGTTAGTTAAGTGAACATTAGATAGTTCCCTAGTCGAGCTCCTAGATGATTTAACGAGAAATTTATGTTTTCGTACTAAAAGTGGACTTGGGTATATCTAAGCTTATATCTCGTTTACGAATCTCTATTGATAGATTTATAACAATTTCTTATTTATCGCTTGTTTCTGGATTACGTATATCATTTTACTTTTACGTCTCGTGATTATATTCGTTTTCTAGTGTTTTCCTTCACCGAGTTAAAAATTGGTTGTGGTTCATATTTGGTTAAAGGATTGGGTTTTGGCCTAGTTTTAACAAATAACTAGACCCAACCCATCAAAATTAATCTTAACAATTATCTAATAATACCTAAACCTAAAACTAAAACAAACCCTAAACCTAAACCTCCAAAAACCGTCGCCCACCTCCATCCTCCTTGCAGCTGCCGTCCTCCACTTCCATTCCACAAATCGTTTCTATTGCATGTATACATAGGTTGTTATTCCGTGTTGAAAAACTTGTTCCGTTTAAAAAGTTGCTGCTATTTTAAGCTGTTTTAATCGATTAATATCTCTCATGTCGTATTGAATTGGATTCTATAGTCTAAACATAAATTGTAGCCCTTCCTTTCTAGTTTTCAGATATATAAAATACGTAGTCTAATTGTTTTCCAAACTCACAGAATCTGTAAAATAGTGAACGTGGGTCAAAACTGAAATTTGCTAAACGATATACTTAGGATTCGTAATTGGAATTTGTGTTACAATTTAGTAAACGAGAATGTAAATTAATATATACTGGATGTTTCACTACTGGTCTAAAATATGATAATTAAATATCGGGATCGTTTGAGTATTCGTTAGATATTTCAAATTCACTTTAAACATTAACTATATACGTATTGAATTTGGGACAGATTCGAAAACTAGTCGGTAGTCTGTCTCCTTCAATGTCTAACTTTTTTTTGTCTTAATATTAGAATCTGAGACCCGAATGAATTCTATAGGTATTGGAGTCTAGTTTTCAAAAACGTAAGATTCACTTCCTAACTCTTTACGGAAAATCCTAAAAACGTAAATTACTAACAGGGGGTCTAATCTGAATATTTCGAGTAAAATTACTAGGTTTAATAATCTATTTCGTGTAACCATTTAGATAACCTTAAAAGTGATTAAATAGATTTATTATAAGTTAATAACAGGTATAAAAGGTGTTAAAAATATTTATCGTGTCTACATCTAAGTTATACAACTCTAAAACGTAATAAACTGAACTTATACAAATATAACGTTTTTGGACATATTAAGTAACCAGTTTCGGTTTAATCATATCTCTTTCATAACAAACTCTTTTGAAATGATATCTTAGCCTAAAAAGTAGCCCTCGGTGTCTATTTTTTGTATATATATTCCTTAATGTCTAATTCCTTCTAGAACTTCATATATCTCAGTTTGAACGAACGTATGTGTTCGTCGAGAAATTTGTGTCGTTTCATTCAAAGTCTAACCGTCAAATCTATACTTACATCTATACTTACAAGTCTAACCGTCACTACTTGTGATCGACATACTACTCATATTACACACATTTCCTATTTTATCGCTCATTTGATAAGGTGAGTTTATTGCCCCTATTTAAACTACTTTATGCTTTATATGTTTGTAAACTAATCGGGGGGAAGTAAAACTCAACTTACTATTTTAAAAAAACGGATACTAGTTTCAAACTTACACTAAATAGATATTCTATTTATGGAAACTTACTATTTTTGGAAACCTTCTATTTCAGGAAATTTACTACTTTTGATAAACTTACTATAAATAAAACTTCCTATTTATAGAAACTTACTACTTTTAGAAACGTACTATTTTTGGAAACTTACTACTTTTAGAAACGTACTATTTTCGGAAACTTACTACGAACTGGATTTCATAAAATGTGTAACAAAACCTAATGCATTTTTAAAAACTTACGAGATACGGGTATATTTGGATTCATGTTACTTACACACTACTTAACTAACTTAGTACTGCCGAGGCGTACTAAGGGTAGCGTTCGGACCTGACACAGCTGATGCGTGTCATACTGACTTGACGTGGCCGAGGCGCGTCAAGGACAGTGTTCAGATTCGATATTGCCGACGGGCGTTCACTTACAGGGCACTACCGAGGCGTGTCACTGGGTTCACTCGATATGTTTACTATTTTCGATACTACTGAGGCGTGTCACTGTGTTCGTTGGATATGGTTACCGTTTGATGGGTTGAAATTTACTATTTATACTACTTATGCATTAGTTACACGCTTTTCTTTTACTACTGTTGCGCTTGAGATTGAAAAATTGTCTACTTACATTTTCTTACTTACTACTCGATGAATTCGCTCAACCTTTATGTTGACTTTTAAGGTTTACTTTAAGGTATTGATCAGGCATAGAATTTAGCTGGATTGGACTCCTAGAGACTTAGAGTTACTTTCATGCAAGGTGGCTTGGATTCTTATTTTATTATTAACTTTATTTCGGGCTTGTATGCCTAAGTACTTTATTTTCATTTTCGAATTTATTTTGGATGTTGTTTCATTGTAGTGAATGACGTAATTGTGTACCAAGGGGTTTTACCTAGGACATAGTGCCGTCATGACCCACGAATATTATTTATTTCATATAGATTGTTTCTTTATTTACTATTGTGTTATGACGATCGCCAATCAGTTGCACCCTGCATTTCCGCCACTGGCGGGGTGTGAAAGATTGGTATCAGAGCACATGGTTATAGAAAACTAGGTGGTTTCGCCTAGACTATAATTAGGTGTCCTCATATAGATTCTCTTTAGGATCTTTTTTATTGATTTCGTTATGTCTCACTACTTGTACGCGACGAATCATTCGCCTAAGGAAGAAGGCGACCAATATCGGCTTTCGACATGGGAATTTTCTTTGCTTTGGTTTATACTTTAGAATTGTATTTCTTGATTTCATTTTACTACTATCACTACTATTGGAACCTTGACTTGATTCTCTTCTATTTAAATCCTTAATTTGTATATGTTAATATTATGATAATGAACATGGGGAGCGGACATGTATATGAGACGAAGTGAATATAATTTTGGGCGTACACCTTAATTATATCTATGACGAGTCATATATATGTTTACATGACCATGTTTGTAGTCGTAGTATAAAACATACCTAAAGTTCTTATGGTTGAGTTATTGATCATATTCATTTCTTAAAATTCACGATTTCGTTTATATTACCGTATGCTTATCTGGCCGCCTACAAGGATCGTTTTCATGAGCTTTCACGACTCTTTCCTCAGAGGGTAGTTCCGAAGACGCGACGTACCGAGTGTTTCATCTATGGTTTGCACCTCGAAGTTCGTCGTTCGTTGAGGAGTATTGAACCTTCCATTATTCAGAGTGCTATATAGTGGGCTTGAGTCATCACCAATGATGTGGTTCAAGACGGTGTATTGTCGGACGGAAAGAGAAAGGATCGCAGTGACGAGGAGCAGGGAAAGTCCAAAAAAGTTAAACGAGATTCAGGTCAATCTAGCAGCAGTTCGAAATTTGGGTATACTCGTACACTTCCTCTATGTCAGAAGTGTAATCATTTTCTTTAAGCATTTGCGTTGTTTAGAGTTTATGTTTGTTTTTGCAATGAACTTAGGCAAGTTCATTATATGTTTTCTTGGTATTAGGATTCATTTATTGATTTAGATTTCGATTCCGAGATACACACGTTTAAAGTTCAAATATAAATGAAAGCATTATCAGGAAAGTTCGAGGCTAAAGATAGCGGAATTAACCTGAATTTTTTTGACGGTTGTTCGAGTTAAGGCCATAATCTAGCATCTGGTTCTGAATCCATAAAACCTGAGATGTACAAGGACCAGCAGCAATTATTCTGTTCCAGCAGAGGACTGAGAAAAAGAGGTCTGTTTCTTGCATTGCCAAGATACTAGTCTATTTCCTAAAAATTGGCATCCTCCTTTAGTAGATTTCCTATTTAAGTTTCAACCTCCATAATCACTATCAGTGTAGCCATAAAAATCAAAGGTATAATTCTTAGGATACCAAAGGCCTAAAGAAGTTTGTCCCTTAAGATATCTAAAGATTCTCTTAACATCAACTAAATGAGAAACCTTAGGAGCAGCCTGAATCCTAGCACACAGACACACTCCATACATAATATCAGGTGTACTAGCGGTAAGATACATCAATGAACCTATCATAGACCTATATAAATGTTTTTCAGCACTCTCACCATCTAGATCAGGATACAATTTGGCCCTAGTGTCAACAAGAGTGGAAAAATGCCTGTAGATCATTACCGCATTTCACTGAAAAATTAAAAACTTGATTATTACTACTGTTACGAGATTAAAAGTTACGTTTTCTAGTATAAGATGACTTCTATGTTATGTGTGTATACTTGATGTAATGCTTTCGTTAGTTAAGTGCACAGTAGATAGTTCCCTAGTCGAGCTCCTAGATGATTTAACGGAAAATTTATATTTTCGTACTATAAGTGGACTTGGGTATATCTAAGCTTATATCTCATTTACGAATCTCTATTGATAGATTTATAACAATTTCTTATTTATTGCTCGTTTCTGGATTACGTCTATCGTTTTACTTTTACGTCTCGTGATTACATCGTTTTCTAGTATTTTCCTTCACCGAGTTAAAAATTAGTTGTGGTTCATATTTGGTTAAAGGATTGGGCTTTGGCCTAGTTTTGACAAATAACTAGACCCAACCCATCAAATTAATCTTAACAATTATCTAATAATACCTAAACCTAAAACTAAAACAAACCCTAAACCTAAACCTCCAAAAACCGTCACCCCCCTCCATCCTCCTTGCAGCTGTCGTCCTCCACTTCCATTCCATAAATCGTTCATTGATTTTCCTCCCTCTCCATCGTGGTCATCATCTCTTTACTAAAGGTATGGTGTTGTTAATTTCATGGTTCTTGAAGTTCTAATTTCGAAACCCTAATGGTTGTGTATAACCGATTTGTATGTTTCTGTTTGGGTGTGATGACCAGCGAATTGTGAATCGAGAAGCCACCTATTCAGCCCCTTAATCGTGTTCTTCATCGTCGGAATTTGTGGTTTGATTGGTCAGGTTTGTAATCCTTTTAGTCAATATTCGAAAATCCTAAATTAAGTTTGTGTAATCTGTTGTTAACACCTTCTTCGAATTCTTGATTGGCTAGCAAATACCACACCTTCTAAACAGCCCTTATTCAGCCTCTAGTCCGTATTCCAGCAAACATTCATTCAAGGTTTGTGTTGTGATTTCCTTTCTTGATCGATTATGTATTTAAAGTTTTCATTCGTATGTGATTTTAATTGTTGCAGCCTTGAGTTTAAAGCATCGAGATTTAATCTCCGATTCATTATAATCTCAGGTCTTATTTCACTTTCTAATTGTTATTGTTATCATGTGCAAAAATCGTTTCTATTGCATGTATACATAGGTTGTCATTCCGTGTTGAAAAACTTGTTCCGTTTGAAAAGTGGCTGCTATTTTAAGCTGTTGTAATCGATATATATCTCTCAGGTCGTATTGAATTGGCTTCTGTAGTCTGAAGATAAATTGTAGCTTTTCCTTTCTAGTTTTCAGATATATAAGATACGTAGTCTAATTGTTTTACAAACTCACAGAATATGCAAAATAGTGAACATGGGTCAAAACTGAAATTTGCTAAACGATATACTTAGGATTCGTAATTGGAATTTGTGTTACAATTTAGTAAACGAGAATGTAAATTAATATATATTGGATGTTTCACTACTGGTCTAAAATATGATAATTAAATATCGGGATCGTTTGAGTATTCGTTAGATATTTCAAATTCACTTTAAACATTAACTATATACGTATTGAATTTGGGACAGATTCGAAAACTAGTCGGTAGTCTGTCTTCTTCAATGTCTAACTTTTTTTTGTCTTAATATTAGAATCTGAGACCCTAATGAATGTTGTAGGTATTGGAGTCTAGTATTCAAAAACGTAAGATTCACTTCCTAACTCTTTACGAAATTTCCTAAAAACGTAAATTACCAACAGGGGTCTAATCTGAATATTTCGAGTAAAATTACTAGGTTTAATAATCTATTTCGTGTAAGCATTTAGATAACCTTAAAAGTGACTAAATAGATTTATTATAAGTTAATAACAGGTCTTAAAGGTGTTAAAAATATTTATCGTGTCTACATCTAAATTATACAACTCTAAAACGTAATAAACTCAACTTATACAAATATAACGTTTTTGGACAGATTAAGTAACCAGGTTCATTTTAATCATATCTTTTTCATAACAAACTCTTTTGTAATGATATCTTAGCCTAAAACGTAGCCCTCGGTGTCTAGTTTTCGGATATATATTCCTTAACGTCTAATTCCTTCTTGAACTTTATGTAGGTGCATTTTGTTAGTTACTAGATTCATATGTAATTACACGTTTATTCTAATATCAGTCTTTGTATTGTTTGGATATTAATGTTGATTGTTTGATTAATTATATGCTTGAACGTTTACGTTATTCTAAATTAATAAAATATACGATTTGTGATGTTTAAATTATATCCAGATTACATTCGCACGGATGAGGATGCATCCGTGCGCATGAATTGTTATCCGCACGATTAAGTAAATTAAACAAGAGTTTTATTAAAGTTATACCCAGCTATTTTCTGCATTACGGAGTTAGTCGTTCTAGGGTTTTGTGCGTGAGTTGAACTGCTGCTGCCGTTTCCTTATTGTTTCAAACCGATTATAACATATAATCAATCATCCGAATAGTCTTCCTAAGGTATAATCTTATCAATAATCATTGGTTTGATTTCGTTTCCGAAGGTTATATATTCGCTAGATAATCGATAGCTTATTTCCGCTAGGTTATTGATATAACGTTGCAATCTTAAAATCCATACAACCCCAACAAAGTGGTATCAGAGCGTTGGTTGTTGAAATCAACGTTCTTCTAGCGTTTTTCTTAAGATTTTTCGTTTTGATTGAAACTTAAGTTTGGAATTTTACGTTTAAAAGGTTGTTTTTGTTGTTTAAAAATGTTTCTGGGTTACTTTGTTTAAGATTTGGGCAGATAGGAAGTGTTTTGGTCTAGAAAATCGTGTTGTAGATCGAGTTTTTAGAAAAACCCTAAAGTTTCAGCGGCGCATACGGATTAAGTTCTTGAAAATTCTCATCCGCACGAATAGGCATTCATCCGTGCGGATCTAGGTTTTGTTTCAAAAGTTTAACTCTTAGTTCATCCGTACGTATAGGTCTTCCCTCCGTGCGCATCAGTTTGTTCATCCGTGCGAATAACTCATTCGTATAGATTTTAGGTTATCTTTCTCGTTCGTACGAATCACTTTCGTTCGTACGTATCAATCAGTTCATCCGTACGTATCAAAGCAGTTCATCCGCACGAATCTGTTAAATTAAAATTTTCACATTTTAAAATGGAATACGCTATGGCAAGTACTAATTCTAAAATGTCGGAAATGTTAATCAATGATGCTGAAACTGGAAGTATAAACAAGGTCCCAAAATTAATTTCAATGGACGATTACCCACACTGGAAACCTCGGTTCGAAATTCATATCCAAGGACTGGACTCAAAAATGTGGGATATGATTAAAGTGGGATATAATGAACCAACTGGTGAAGATGGAGAGCTCATTCCCATTCACAGATATACCGAGGAACAAAGGAAAAGTTATGATATTGAGAAAAAGGCGTACTCTTACTTATGTCAGGCTATGCCTAGATCTGTGTTTCATCAGTACAAGACATACAAGTTATCAAAACAACTGTGGGATGCTTTTGAATTAGACTATGAGGGAAACAACAAATTGAAGTCTATGAAGGGAAGAGCATTGAAAAAGGAGTTTCACAACTTTACTTGCTTACATGGCGAATCACTGTTTGACCTTACCAGACGTTTTCAACATCTGATAAGTGAGATGCACGGATATTCAGTGTCTACAACTGGTCCAGAACGAGTAGAATGTTTTGTTGATGCCTTACCAGAAAGCTGGAATGGGTATATTGAGATGTTAAAGGAAAGTGGTTATCTTGCCCGTGCAACTTTAAATGATTTGTTTATTAAGCTGAGAGAAAAGGAGCAGGATGACAAGTTTCGTGCTCAGAGGAAGGGACACACTCAAGATCCCTCGTTGTATTACGCTGATCCCACTCCAGCCACTCCTACTCATGCTCCATTGAAGACAGCTTTTTCTGCTAACACCTCGGGTAATACGCAAAAGTCAAATACGGGAAATTCTGGGTTTTCAAGCTCTAGCTCAAGTCAAGGCACTCCTGTTCAAAAGTCTCAAGCTACTTCAGATTCGGCTTCTACAAGTTTGAAGATCGAGCACTTTCATAAAGGAAATGTGGATGGTGTAAACGAAGATATGGCTATGTTGACTACCTTAGTAGCATCCTATGATAACTTGGTGCATGGTAAAATTGGAAACCATCACTTAACTGGTGAAGATTATGAGCAGATTGATCGTGATGAGATGGAAAGAATCGATATTATGTGGGGTTTCGCTAATCTTGTTAGGAGGGCAAAAGACTATGTGAAAAGGACTGGTAACCCAATCGGAGCCAACAAGGAAACTAAGTATGGTTTCGATATGTCTGCTATTACTTGTCACAACTGTGGAGAAAAAGGTCACTTTGCTCGTCAATGTGAGAAGCCAAAACGACCAAGGACTGTTCAGAACCCTTTCAGAGCTCAGCAAAATAGGAATGTGAACAGAAATGCTCCTGAGGCGAACAAGAATACTGCTATGGTGACAACTGGTACAAATATCCCTACTGGTACAGAGAATTCAGATGTTAAGGCTCTGGTTTTGCAATCTGACGAAGGTTTGGACTGGCAATTTCAAATTGATAACAATCAGTCTGATGTTGAAGTCAACATTGTGAAAATATTGAATCTCAACGAAGAAAGTGACGGGGAGGAGTCTATTACATCTGAAGAATCATCTGAAGAATCTCCAGAAGAATCAGAAGCACCAGAGACAAAAAGGGAGTTTGCAATGATGGCGGGTACTGCAGAGTCATCAAAGGTACATTCTGAAACTAAAATCACTTCCTAATCTAAGTGTTTTGTTTTAGACGAACGTGTGAATGAGCTAAGAAAAGAAAATAATGATCTTGTTGAGGAACTACGTAAAAATAAAATTGTCAAAGGAAATGAAAAACTGTTTTCTGAAAAGAATAAACTTTTGATAAAACAATTCAGTGATTTGGAAATTGCGTTGCTAAACAAACAGGACTCCATTAACAAATATTTAAAAGATATTGATGCCCTTAAACGTGAAAATGCTTCTATAAAAGTCAGTTTTGAAACTTTAAATCAACAAGTTAGAAGTTATTCCACTGCATCATACATTTTAGATCACATTTTAAAGGAAAAACGTCCTGAGAATGGGGAAGGGAAATCAAAGGTTGATTAGAAAGCATGTCCACCTCCAATTTTTAACAAATTGATTAAAGCCCCAAAGGAGGAAGGGGACATTGAATTCATCGTTCAACAACCAGACCCAGTTGTCCAAACACCTACTGTCAATCACAAAGATTCTAAAAGTGCTGAAAACGAAAAATTAAAAGAAACGGTATTGGTTGAAGATTGGGTTTCCGACTCAGATGAGGAAGAAAAGGGTTTGGGTTTGGGTCGTCAGTTACCGAATAAAACTTCGAGTAAACCTAAACAAATTAAAATTTTGAAAAGACCTGAATTTAAGGGACCAAAATTTGTAAAAGCCGGGGAATCACCAGTGGAGGTTGAGAAAAAAGAAACTGAAAAAGTAAAATTCATACCACCTCATTTGAGAAACACAAACACCAACCCACAGAAGTCACCAAATGTTCAACAAAATAATGGCTTCATGCGTCCAAATGCTATGTTCTCCAAACCTCATACTCATCATCGGAGAATGACGCGAAGTTCTCAAAACATTAATGAATGGAGAACTTGTTTTGATTGTGGGGAAAAAGGCCATGTTAATTATAATTGTCCAAATTTGAAACAAAGGCCTAGGAACAGTTTTGATAAACATAAAATGTCTACTGGAAATCGTTTTTCTAGTCCAAATCGAAATCGATTTTCAAACAATCGGTCATCATTTCCAAAACAAAACAGTGAGTTGCTTCCTGCTGGTAAATCCAAACAGCAACCTCCTGTTAAACAAATTGAACAAAAGTCACCATCACCAACTCATAAATCAACTCGTTACATCAAATGTTCTACTCATGAATCAAAGTCATGGAAGCCTAAGGGTGCTGGACCTTCAAATGTACCTGATGGTTCCACGGGAAAATGGGTGGACTTACAGATTTTAGGTGGTGATGGTAAACCCACAGCCATTAAGGCTTGGGTTTGCATCGCGAACTAATATTTTCAATTTAATGTGCAGGTCGTCTATGATCCTATCAAGAATACCTGGATTGTTGATAGTGGGGCGTCTAGGCACATGACAGGAAATATGTCACTACTTTCAAATGTCAGATCTATTAAGGGAGGATATGTTTCTTTTGCTGGAAATAAGGGAGGTTTTATCACAGCCCAGGGATTGGTTGCAAACAACAAGATTAGCTTCGATAAAGTGAATTTTGTTCAGGCACTGGTCAACAACTTGTTGTCTGTGTCTCAAATTTGCGACAAGAAATTTAAAGTGATTTTTGATGATCATCAATGTTACATTCTGAGGAAAGAATTCAAGATTCCAGAGGAATTGGTTATTACAACTTCACCAAGGGTTGGAGATTTGTATGTGCTCGATATGTCGAAAACTACTGTGAATTCGACTGAACATCAAGCTTTTGTCTCGAAAGCTACTGAACGTGAATCGATATTGTGGCACAAACGCATGGGACACCTTAGTTTAAGGAAGATGAATCATCTAATGCATAAGGATTTGGTTATGGGAGTAAATGTGAAAAGCTTTCAGTTGCCGGAAGTCTGTATTTCATGCAAAAAGGGAAAGCAATCCAAAAAGTCTCACAAAGCGAAGAAGTTCCACACCATCGATGCTCCACTTGAACTTTTACATATGGATCTCTTTGGCCCAATAAAATATTCGAGTGTAGCAGGGGACAAATATTGCTTAGTGGTGAATGATGATTACTCTCGATTCTCTTGGGTCATGTTTTTACGGGAAAAATCTGAAACATTCGAGAATATCAAGCTGTTAGTTATTACGTTGGAAACTCTGTATAAATTAAAAGTTCGACGATTTAGAACTGATAATGGTACAAAATTTAAGAATCAGAGGATGGAAGATTTCTGCAAGGACCGAGGAATTCAACAGCAATTCAGTGCAGCTTATACTCCACAAATAAACGGAGTTGCAGAGAGGAAGAACAGAACGTTGATTGAAGAAGCTAGGACTATGTTGGCTGATTCGTCATTGCCAGTACGATTTTGGAATGAAGCGGTAGCTAATGTATGGTACACTTTAAACCGAGTGCTAGTAGTAAAGCGTCATGAGAAAACCTGTTATGAACTGTTGCAGAAAAGAAAGCCAAATTTGCAGTACTTGGAACCCTTTGGAGCTCCTTGTACTATGCTCAAGCGTAAATCAGAGGGAAAGTTCGATGAAAAGGCAGTAGAAGGGATATTTCTGGGATACAGCACTCCTAACAAGAGGGTTTGGAATCCAACTACTAAAAGCTATTGAAGAATGGTATGAGGTGGACGTTCAGAAGTATTCTAAACCTATTCCTTCCAAAGGTTCTCCGTGGATGTTTGACTATGATTCGTTATTTGAATCATTTAATCTTCCAGAGTTTTCCGATGAAGATATTGCAAGGTATTATTCTCACAGAGAAGATTTGGAAATTCATATTCCTCAAGATACAGTACCTCAAACAGCTGCTACTCCTCCCAGTGCACAAGATAATCTTGCATATCCACACACAAATGATGATGATTCAGACTCTGATGGCTCAGTTAATGTTAATGAGCAAATTCCAAATGACGAGGAAATGGAAAATCCTGATGTTAATAACTTGGGTCCTAATGTTGCAATTCCTAATACTCCGGTCACACGAAATGATCGTGACCACCCTGTCTCGAAAATAATAGGTGAACATTCGGCCGGAGTTCGCACAAGAAGACAAGTTCAAAGCGATGTTTACATTGATCTGTTTAAATCTGGGGATGTCACCTACTATGCACATGCATGTTTTATTTCCCATATTGAACCCGAAAATATTGAAGAAGCTCTTTTGGATGACAATTGGGTAAATTCAATGCAAGAGGAACTGCTACAATTTAAGAATCTGGGTGTCTGGAGGCTTGTCCACAAGCCAAAAGGTGCAAAGTCATTGGGTTGTCGTTGGGTCCATCGTTGCAAAAGAGACGATCAAGGTATAGTTGTGAGGAACAAGTCAAGGCTAGTGGTTCAAGGTTTTCGAAAAATACCTGAATTGGATTATAATGAAGTTTTTGCTTCTGTTGCGCGATTGGAGGCAATTCGGATTTTTCTAGCTTTTGCATCATATAAAAGATTCACCGTTTACCAAATGGATGTAAAGAGTGATTTTCTTTACGGGAATATTCGAGAAACAGTGTACGTTAATCAACCACCAGGCTTTGTAGACCCAATACATCCGGATAAAGTGTATATTCTTGATAAAGCACTTTATTATCTGCATCAAGCACCGCGCGCCTGCTATGAGACACTTGCAAATCATCTGATCGACAATGGTTTCCGTCGAGGTGTTATCGATTGTACGCTGTTTATTAAGGAAAGAGGTGACGATATTCTGTTGGTTCAAGTGTATGTGGACGATATCATTTTTGGTTCTACGAATCAAGATTTGTGTAAGGAATTTGAAGAGGTGATGACTAGCAAGTTCGAAATGAGTTATATGGGTCCGATTAAGTTCTTTTTGGGGATTGATGTGAAAAATCTAGTTTTCCGAAAATTAACCTTTACTAGATTACGACACGGGCAGTGTACCCTTGTCAGTTGTAAAATAGTATTAGCAAATATCGGGTTCGAACACAGGGACTATTTATAGTTGATAGTATTAGTTTATAAAAACACGTAACAAGTAACAAGTTGGTTTTAATCTTAATGAAGATTTGCTTATAATAATAGTAAAAATACTTTAGAATTCAAATATGGATAAAAAGACGCTTGCTTAGACCGTTTACGAATATATGTTATCTCTTAAGTGTGAAAATGTCGAAAAAACTTCAAATATAAAACCCTAAGCTCCTCTCGAATACCGGATTTCTCCAATTACCTAACCATGCAACTATTCCTCTCGAATATAGTTAACACCTCAAATAATTGTGCATAAAGTTCCAAGCCGATGTGTAAGAATTAACCTATAAGCTTCCTCTCGAATACCTTACTAACTAATAAACCGATCTCTCTTAATTTATTAATTAGCGTTTGTGTTGTTACTTACTTGTCTAAATTGTTGTTAACGATTCCTCTCGAATACCGCTAACTTTTAATCAACTAAAGACCGGTCGATTAATTCGTTCTTATTTTAGTAAAAATTACGGATTCCTCTCGAATACCCGTTTTTAGTTTACCAAATAAAAGTATAAACAATTTCAACAATATAATCAAAATAACAACCCAAACGGATCCCCAATTAACCTCTACACATCAATCGATTTTCACACCCAAAATCTAGCACATAAACGATCACATAATCCAAGCAAACGTACAAAGAAATTAGCTACGCATAATTGTAACAAACACAATCAAATATGTAAAAGACATAATTCGAATTGCAATAAAAATGATAAAAGAATTAATACCAAAAGCTGGAAAATAGGTTCCAATGATCTCCAAATTAACAAAGTAGAAATTAAAGTAACGATTGTTCAAACTTGAAATAACGATAATGAAAATTCCTTGGCTTCCCCCTTGCTAATTGATGATTTAGAACTGGTAATATGATGATAATGATAATGTATTTGTCCAGAAAATCGTTCATAAGTATTCTCTCCACTAACCCCTGGGTTCCCACTTAATTAGGATTAAAGAAACAAAGTTGTAACTGCCAGCAGCACGTCTTGCGCCGCAAGCCATCATCTTGCGCCGCAAACCATATAAATTCACGAGCCAGAATATTTCTTGTCTTGCGCCGCAAACCATATTACTTGCGCCGCAAGCCAACTCCAGATGTCACCATAAACTTCTTGACTTGTCCTTCTTCGCCTCTTTTGGCCCAAAATTGCTTCCTTTAACTCCAAACGTAACTAGAAACCTATAAAACAAACTTTACACAAAATATAAGTAATACGGGGCCTATCCATTACGTTTTTGACTCTAAACATAACAAATATCGCTATGAAATACTCGTATAAATGAGCGATATCAAACCCCCCATACTTAAGCATTTGCTTGTCCCTAAGCAAATCCGACTCAAACCTACTAACAAGTTTACAAAACATACCACTTAAGAAAAGTTAGGGAATCACGGGCTCAAACATTTAACTAAATTCCGGTGTTAGAGATAAAGATTTGCGTGAAATTGCTAGATCGTAAAACGACTACAAACATCTAAAGCTACTAAATTACTTAAGCAAACAAGAACCGCAATTTACCAATTTTAACTCCTAATTCTTCCCCTAGTTTAGATATGTCAAGATAATCACCCCTTTTCCCTCACTCTCTAACCGAAGTTAGAGCGATCAGCCATTACAGCCGACCCCTATACCGCCTTACTTTCGGGGGAACCCTTAAAATATTACTAAGCATTTTCTTCATTTGAGTACTTCTTTCTTTTGAGAATTATTTGGTTAGTCTACATCTTTTTCTTTTCCTCTCACTTTTGTTCACTTCAAATATTATAGATTTGTATTTTTATATTTTCTTTGAAGTGAACGGTATAACGGGATTTGAGTCTTCGTTATAGTGAGGATCAATTTCTATTTTGTCGACGGGAAAGACCTATGGCCTTTTTCTTCGCCTCTAATTCTCCAAGGGCTTAAGTAATACTAGGATTCCCCAACTACCCCCGAAAGGGTGCAGGGACTACAAGGGCTCGGTACTAAGGATATCTAGTGATTATCTATCGTTTTGATTTTTCAGGGAAACTTAAGGAACTAAAATTAGAAAACCTAAACTCTTATTTACAAGTATTTTATTAACTAAAGATGTTCCTAAGCAATTTCACGTTAAAGTACCAGAATAAAGTTAAATATACAAGCCCCTATCATTTTCCCTAACTACATTTAAGCGTTTTTTTTTTTTTTTTTTTTTTTTTTTTTATGACTCTAAAAGACTCAAATGGGACTAAAATAACGTAATGGATATAAGGGATAAAACTAACTAATTTCCCGACTCACCCCCCATACTTGAATAACACATTGTCCCTAATGTGTTCCATCAAAAGAAAATCTAACTAAAAGGGAAATTAAAATAAAACTAAAAATACAAAAATAAAAGGAAAAAAGAAAGATAAAACCGTGCGAGTTCCGTTTGATGTGGTATGAATTCCGAGTCTACTCCGCACGTGCTGAACTTAATGCCAGTCTTGGTAAGGTACAAACACATAAACAAACACGTTAATTAGCATAAAAATAAAAATCCTAAGCAAGGAAAATAAAAGAGTTCCAAACATATCCAAACACAACGAAAAAGAAAATAGTTCAACATCACAAAATACAATAACAATCAAGTAAGCCCCACAAGCGGATTCAACTTCTTCATTCTTCTTCATTCGGCGGTGGTGGGTTGAACATTGGAGGTGGGTTGTATTCGGTCCAACTACTGGCGGCCTCGGGATTATGCACATGGTATTGAGAAGTAGTCATGTATTCCCACATTGGCTGGTATCGTGCCATGTGATACTGCGTGTAATCCCCGATCTGATGAACCTCCGTCCGCATATGAGAAACATCCGCATATGAGAAACATCCGCATGAGTAGCATCCACCTGGCGCCCAATCCTATACATTTCGTGCATCATTGGGTTGAAATCAAATGGGCCAAGTGGTGGCGATGTGTGACCCCCCGATGTTGGTCCCTGTGGAGTGGGACCCTCATCCTCCTCGTGATCTGCCTCCTCATCTACATTCTCTTCCGCCTGCACATTACCAACAAAAATTCCCTCTGGTGTCACAATTTCATACCTCAACAAATCATTCCTTGTCACCATCTTCCGACCCACCGGGGGACTACACTGTTTAATCCCCGCTTGCGTTAGCACTCCCAAATTTTTCGCAATCCTCGTAATAAAATGCCCACAAACCATGGGCCCCGCTGATTGTCTCCCGGACCCCTTCTCTTTCATATATTGTACCAAACCCCAAGGTTCACATATTGTTCCGGGTTCTGTTTTGCGAAAAAGTGCAACAGCCAAAGGTCCTCGATGTAGACCTTGTCTTGATGTTGGTAGCGTTGAAAGAAGGAGTTTGAAATAGCTTTCTGAATTAATTTCAGATAAGGGTCCGTGATGTTTTTCGCTTTGTTGGTAGTAGAATGAGGTCTTAACCCGGATAACGCGAACCAAACATCATCTTTAGCTTCTGGGACATCATTCCAGCTCCAATTTCCATGTACCCCATATCCGCTCATCTGATAGCGGTTCTCATACTCCGCCTCAGTAAACAACCCTGCCAAAAACCCGAATTGTGAGATAGTGACTTCATGATCTTTTCCCCCTAAACGGAACTTGATTATCTTGGCATCATAGACTTCATGACCCTTGGTGGGTACCCGATCAACCGTCAAACTGGAATAGAATTCCAAACACAATTCCTGATAACTACTTTCTTGCACACTAAACCCCTTTTTCCAAACTGCAACATCAAAAGGTGGAGCGTTCAGTTCTCGTACGAACCGTGTCAGGAGGTAAGAATCCAATTCCTCCGTGATCCCCAAATCCCTAATCACGCCCCAATCCAAAAACTTTGCCGGCCACGGTGCTTTATCTTGAAGTGCTGCCAAATTATTGTTTAATCGGATTTTCTCATTGGTACTACATCCTTGCCACTTGAGCCAAGGGTGTGTCTCAGATCGCATCATCATGGATGCAGGTGATGGAGTGTGGGATCGTGCTACTCGATGACCCGTGGATGTTTCTTCGACTTCCGGGTCCTCCACTGCTTGGCGTTTACCCTACAAAATAATACAACAACACAAACAAAACAACCAGCCACAACTGTTAGACTAAAATGAAACGAAACAAATTTTTTTTTTTTTTTTTTTATAAAAGTGCAGGTCTGGAGTGGTCTTGCGGCGCAAGATACCTGTCTTGCGGCGCAAGATAATGTTTTTCGTGTGATTTCTGCAGCGACACCCTTTAAACCCGACACAACCAAATCAAAACCTAAGAATACTAAAGATAAGCTAATTCATGATATCTCCTATCTAATTAACTAATTAAACTCTAAAGAACCCTAATCTCCAATTTCCCCCAAATCAATTTCAAGTTATAAACCTTAATTGAACTAAATTAAGAGTAAGAATAACACATACCGATCTTCCCATGACGTAAATTGAGTGGATTTGAGAAAATAAAGGTGGAAATCGATTTTACGAATTGAAGGTGTGTGTGTTTTCTGTCTCTTGCGGCGCTGGTGTTTTGAGAAAGAAGTGTGGTTTTCGGTTATAAGGGTTTTTGAATAAAAGAAATGTTTTTTTTTTTTTTACTGCTATGTCTTGCGGCGCAAATGAGAAGGCCTGCGGCGCAAATGGTATAGCCACATTTTTCTTGACGAGTCTGAAGTTGCCTTGCGGCGCAAGACGACTGTTTCAGCAGATTTCTCTTTTTTTTTTTTTTTTTTTTTCTCCCTAAATTACTTAAACACTAGAACTAATCTTAAACTGGTTACTTCCTAAGTTACTTAAGACAAATAAAACAGTAAGAAAAATCGAAATAAAAGAAAAGAAAATAAAATTGATACAACAAACCGGGGTTTGATCCGTAGGTGCTCGTTTTTTTCTCGAGTCACTAGCTTGACTCCTCGTTGTGCCTAGACTTAGAACGGGTGGAACCCATCCTCCATATGCATTCCGTTCTCCTCATCTTCCTCACAATAAACTTTTACTCGTTGCCCGTTCACTATAAATGATTCCCCATCATCTCTCATAAGTTCCAAATATCCCGTTGAGAAAACCCGTTTCACCACATACGGTCCCGTCCATTTGGATTTTAACTTGGGAGCTTTGAACTTATACTTCGATTGGAACAAAAGGACTTTGTCTCCTTCTTTGAATTCCTTCCTTCGGATTTTTAGATCATGCATCGCCTTTGTCCTCGCCTTGTATAAACTCGAGTTTTCGTACGCGTTCCACCTCAGTTCATCTAACTCGTGCAATTGTAGGAATCTAGTCTCCCCGCTTTCCAATAAATCCGTGCTACATTCTTTTAACGCCCAATACGCTTTGTGCTCAATCTGCATGGGTAAATGACAATTTTTACCATAAAGTAAGCGAAAAGGGGTTGTACCGATTGGTGTTTTGAAGGCAGTCCGGAACGCCCACAATGCATCTTCCAATTTCCTTGACCAAAGTACGGGATTATTATGCACCGTTTTCTCCAAAATCCTCTTTATAGCTCGGTTGGTGTTCTCGACTTGCCCACTAGTTTGGGGATGATAAGAAGTCGAAAATCGATGTTGCAATCCATATCGCGTAAGCAACTTCTCCATACTAGCATTTGCGAAATGAGTTCCTCGGTCGCTAATCAATGCTTTCGGCATCCCAAACCTGCAAAATATACTTTTCAAAAAGTCAATAACAACTGCGGAATTGTTAGTGGGTAGTGCTTTAGCTTCGACCCATTTGGACACGTAGTCCACCGCCACCAAAATATACATATTTCTATTCGACGGTTTGAATGGTCCCATGAAATCGATCCCCCAAATATCGAACACTTCACACACTTGAATGCCTTGTTGCGGCATTTCATCCCTCCTTGTTATGGTTCCTTGCCGTTGACATGAGTCACATGTGCGTACCAAGGTTTGTGCCTCTTTGAAGATCGTTGGCCAATAGAAACCCGCGTTAAAAACCTTCTTCCCCGTAACCGATGGACCATAATGTCCTCCCGTTGGTCCGTGGTGGCAATCATCCAAAATTTTTCTCGTCTCACTTCCGTGTACACACCTTCTAATCATTCCATCCGCACACATTCGGAATAAGTAAGGTTTCTCCCAAAAGTAATATTTGACATCCGAAAATAGCTTCCTTCTTTGTTGATAGCTCAAGTCCCGATTAATAATTCCTCCTACCAAATAATTTGCTATATCCGCAAACCATGGCACATTTTCGCTACTAACTTGCCCAACAAAAGCCAAATGCTCTCCCGGAAACTGATCTCGTATTTCTCCTTCTCCTAACTCACCAAGGTCCGGGTTCTCTAAACGACTCAAGTGATCCGCCGCCACATTTTCTCTCCCCCTTTTATCTTGTATCTCAACATCGAACTCTTGTAACAAAAGAATCCACCGAATTAGTCTTGGTTTCGCATCTAACTTAGAAAACAGAAACTTCAAAGCCGAGTGGTCCGTAAACACCACCGTTTTACTCAATACTAAATAAGACCGAAACTTATCGAATGCAAAAACAACGGCTAGTAATTCCTTCTCGGTAGTGGTATAATTTTGCTGAGCCTCATTTAACGTTTTGCTTGCAAAATAAATAGGCCTAAAATGTTTCTCAATCCTTTGACCCAAAACAGCCCCCACCGCAAAGTTACTAGCATCACACATCAACTCGAATGGTAGATCCCAATTTGGCGAAACTAAAATCGGTGTATTCGTCAATCTTTCCTTCAATAATTCAAACGCCTCTACACACTCCTTCGAAAACTCAAACTTCATGTCCTTCTCTAGCAATCTAGTCATGGGTCTAGTGATTTTTGAAAAGTCTTTAATGAACCGCCTATAAAAACCCGCATGCCCCAAAAAGCTCCTAACCGCCTTCTCATTTGTTGGTGGTGGCAACTTCGATATCACCTCTATCTTAGCTCTATCAACCTCAATCCCTGCTTTCGATATCTTGTGCCCCAAAACAATTCCCTCTTTTACCATAAAATGGCACTTTTCCCAATTCAACACCAAGTTAGTTTCTTGACATCGTGCAAGCATACGATCCAAATTCTCTAAACACCCATCAAACGAACTACCATAAACCGAGAAATCGTCCATAAACACCTCCATGGAATTCTCGACCATGTCCTGAAATATCGCCATCATGCACCTCTGAAATGTACCCGGTGCATTACAAAGTCCGAATGGCATCCTCCTATATGCAAAAGTCCCAAATGGACAAGTGAAGGTCGTCTTTTCTTGGTCCTCGGGGTCTATTGGGATTTGAAAGTAACCCGAAAAACCGTCTAGAAAACAGTAAAATTCATTTTCCGCCAACCTCTCTATTATTTGATCCATAAATGGCAATGGAAAATGATCCTTTCGTGTGGCCTCATTTAACTTCCTATAATCGATGCAAACCCTCCATCCCGTCACTGTTCTAGTTGGAACCAATTCATTCTTCTCATTAAGCACAACGGTCATTCCCCCCTTCTTTGGTACACAATGAACCGGACTAACCCAAGGGCTATCCGCTATCGGGTAAATGATTCCTGCATCCAAAAGCTTAACAATCTCCTTTTTGACCACATCTTGCATATTCGGGTTAAGTCTCCGTTGTCGTTGGACAACGGGTTTTACATTATCCAAAAAGTTGATTTTGTGTTTACAAAAATCTGAACTTATTCCCGGAATATCTGAAATGCGCCAAGCGAAAGCCTTTTTATGGCTTTTAAGGATTGTTAGTAATTTAACTTTCTCGTCTTCCAAAAGTGAAGACGAGATAATAACAGGGAGACCAGAATTACCCTCTAGAAATGCGTATTCAAGGTGATGTGGTAGTTGTTTAAGCTCCAAATCCTTGGGAGGATCTTCTAACGATGTTTTAATCCTCATGTCATCTTCCACTACCAATTCCTTCGCTTCACTTGCTACTTCCTCTTCATCATTATTCTCAATCGCATTTATCATTTCCATCTCCTCCTCGTCCTCTAAGATTCCTTCCCAATCAAGATCATAATCTGCATCGTCTATGACATCAATTCTAAAACAAGATTCATCAGTAGAGTAAGAATGTTTCATAGCTTGTTTCAAAGAAAATGTCGCTCGTTCATTACCCAAACCCAATGAAATTTCCGTGTCCCTCACACGGATTATGGCATCCGCGGTGTTCAAAAATGGTCTTCCTAAGATGAGAGGAACTTTTTCATCCTCTTCCATCTCAAGAATAACAAAGTCTACCGGGTATACAAAATCTCCAACTCGTATGAGCATATTTTCCGCAACACCCAATGGGTATTGATAAGATCGATCGGCCAATCTTATGCTCATACGTGTTGGTGTTAAAGCATTTGAAGAAAGTTTAGTATAAACAGAATTGGGCATTAAATTAATACTTGCCCCAAGATCCGCTAATGCACTACAAGTATAATCATTATTAAAAGTGCATGTAAGTAAGAAACTTCCTGGGTCTTCAAGTTTCGGTGGAATAGACTTCTTCACAATAGCCGAGCATTCGGCATTAAGAAATGCCGTTATCTTTTCCATATGTTCTCCTTTTCCGCTTGCCAACTCCTTCATGAACTTAGCATAATTGGGCATACCTGCAATAAGATCAACTAAAGGGACGTTAATTTTAACAGTTTTCATAAGTTCAATGAATTTCCCGTATTGTTCCCTTTTCTTCTCCTTTCTAAGCCTTTGAGGATATGGGATCCTCGGCTTGTATGCCCCCTTTGTGTTCATTTTCTGCTCTTGTTCTTTGTTTTGATCCATTGGCTCATTTCCAGGTTGCGTTTCCATTTCAATCTCCTCTTCTTTGTCAGAATCACTGTCAACGGGTTCCCGGTTCTGTATCTGGGTAGGTTGCGGCGCAAGTGGACTGTGTTGCGGCGCAAGAGGCTGATCGTCAACAATTGGATCGACTTCTGAAGTTGGGTTGTGGCGCAAGTGGTCCCTGTTGCGCCGCAAGTCAGTGTCAGCTGATTTTTCCGTTTCTCTCTTGTTCAGCATGTTTTCTCGACCCCCCCCCCCATACTTAGGTCCTGAACGAGTCTCAACCACATTAACATGCTCATCACGATTATTTGGTGGTACATACTTCGACCCTTGGTTTGATGATCCTCCGGTATTGTTTTGGTTTTGCCTCGGGTTTGGTTGGGTTGAACTTGGCATTTGACCCGTTGGTCGGTTTGAGAACTTTTCACTTAGCCTCTCAAATTTTCGTTCCAAGTCCTGCATGTTGGCTTGCGTGTTCCGTTGGCTTTGCTCCCATTTCGAGGTAAATCCCTTCATTGAGTTAGCCATTAAGTCGTTTGTCGCCCTTTGGGAGTAAACAAACTCTTTCATCATTTCCTCAAAGTTCTGTTTGTTATCCTCCTCCTTTTGTTTCGATTGGTTGGGTTGAAATCTTGCCTCGTTTCTATTTCCCCGGTTTTGATTTCCATATCCACTATTGCCCCGGTTTTGATACCCGTAGTTTGCATAGTTTGCTTCTTCGGTTTTCGGCTCACAATCATCCGTATAATGTGGCCCCCCACATTTCCCGCAACCGTTTTTCACTAAGTGGACATCTTTTTCCAAACGACCCATTCGGTTTTTCATTTCTTCACCCAAAGACTTAATTTCGTTCACCACTTCCTTGTTGCTACCACTACTTCCTCCTTCTTCAACTTGGTTGACCGTTCCTCTAACTCTTCTATTCCTAGTAACCCGATCCCTAGCAATTCGAGCTTGAACTTGGTCTTCCATCATTCGGTGCGCCTCATTCGGTGATTTGTATAAGAAACTACCACCACCCGCTAAATCCAAGTCGTGTTGAGAACGACTATCCAAACTATAGTAGAAGATATCAATAACTTCATCTTTATCCAAATCGTGCCCATGACAATTCCTTAACAATTCCTTAAGCCTAATCCAAGCATCCGTGATAGTTTCGTTATCCCATTGTTGAAAAGAACGGATTTGGTTCAATAGCTTCCTACGCAAAATGGGTGGGAAAAATCTCGTCACAAAGATCTCTCTCATATCTTCCCAAGTTTCGATTGTACCCGGCTCCAATTCATTAAACCACGTTTTCGCCTCTCCCGTGAGAGACGATGGAAACAAACTTAGCATAACGCTTTCTTCTTGACCCGCTCCATATCGGAACATTTTGCATACCTCCATATAATGTGCCACATGCTTGTGCGGGTCGGACTTGAAATGTCCGTCAAAAGTGCTATCTTGAATCATTTTTAAGTGATGCCCTTTAACGGAAAAATCGACCCCCAAATCCGGTGCTACAATGGCCGACCCATTCGTTTGTGGTACTATCCTATTCCTATTGATCATCGGTATGTCAAAAGGGTGGGGTGGGTTGTTCTCTATTATCGGTCTTTCGTTGTCTTCCCCGTTTCCTGCCATCTCTTCTTCAAAAACTACCTCGACTTCCTCCTCGGAAGATTCGTTCTCACTATAAATTACCGACGCGACTGCTCCTAAACCTCGTTTCCTCAAAAGTTTTTCCGGATCCGAAAGAGGACTATGCACTTGTTTCCCTTGGGATCTCGTGTACATCCACAATCAATAATCCTGAAAATCACAAAACAACAAAACAAATACCCGTGAAAAATATTCAAACAAGTAATCAAACAATAAACTAAAAACTAAAAACTTCAACTAAATCAAGTCCCCGGCAGCGGCGCCAAAAACTTGATGTGAAAAATCTAGTTTTCCGAAAATTAACCTTTACTAGATTACGACACGGGCAGTGTACCCTTGTCAGTTATAAAATAGTATTAGCAAATATCGGGTTCGAACACAGGGACTATTTATAGTTGATAGTATTAGTTTATAAAAACACGTAACAAGTAACAAGTTGGTTTTAATCTTAATGAAGATTTGCTTATAATAATAGTAAAAATACTTTAGAATTCAAATATGGATAAAAAGACGCTTGCTTAGACCGTTTACGAATATATGTTATCTCTTAAGTGTGAAAATGTCGAAAAAACTTCAAATATAAAACCCTAAGCTCCTCTCGAATACCGGATTTCTCCAATTACCTAACCATGCAACTATTCCTCTCGAATATAGTTAACACCTCAAATAATTGTGCATAAAGTTCCAAGCCGATGTGTAAGAATTAACCTATAAGCTTCCTCTCGAATAGCTTACTAACTAATAAACCGATCTCTCTTAATTTATTAATTAGCGTTTGTGTTGTTACCTACTTGTCTAAATTGTTGTTAACGATTCCTCTCGAATACCGCTAACTTTTAATCAACTAAAGACCGGTCGATTAATTCGTTCTTATTTTAGTAAAAATTACGGATTCCTCTCGAATACCCGTTTTTAGTTTACCAAATAAAAGTATAAACAATTTCAACAATATAATCAAAATAACAACCCAAGCGGATCCCCAATTAACCTCTACACATCAATCGATTTTCACACCCAAAATCTAGCACATAAACGATCACATAATCCAAGCAAACGTACAAAGAAATTAGCTACGCATAATTGTAACAAACACAATCAAATATGTAAAAGACATAATTCGAATTGCAATAAAAATGATAAAAGATTCAATACCAAAAGCTGGAAAATAGGTTCCAATGATCTCCAAATTAACAAAGTAGAAATTAAAGTAACAATTGTTCAAACTTGAAATAACGATAATGAAAATTCCTTGGCTTCCCCCTTGCTAATTGATGATTTAGAACTGATAATATGATGATAATGATAATGTATTTGTCCAGAAAATCGTTCATAAGTATTCTCTCCACTAACCCCTGGGTTCCCACTTAATTAGGATTAAAGAAACAAAGTTGTAACTGCCAGCAGCACGTCTTGCGCCGCAAGCCATCATCTTGCGCCGCAAACCATATAAATTCACGAGCCAGAATATTTCTTGTCTTGCGCCGCAAACCATATTACTTGCGCCGCAAGCCAACTCCAGATGTCACCATAAACTTCTTGACTTGTCCTTCTTCGCCTCTTTTGGCCCAAAATTGCTTCCTTTAACTCCAAACGTAACTAGAAACCTATAAAACAAACTTTACACAAAATATAAGTAATACGGGGCCTATCCATTACGTTTTTGACTCTAAACATAACAAATATCGCTATGAAATACTCGTATAAATGAGCGATATCAGGGATACAAGTTGATCAAACAACAGAGGGAATCTTTATACATCAGACTAAATACGTCAACGACATTTTGAAACGGTTCGAAATGTTGGAAATGAAGCCTGCTTCTACTCCCTTATCGGTGAATCACGGGATATCACCAGACACTGCGGGGGAGCTAATTGATCAGTCTCTCTCTCTCGCTCCATGATCGGATCTCTTATGTACCACACCGCTTCTCGTCCAGATATTATGTTTCCTGTGTGCTTGTGTTCCCGATACCAAGCAGCACCAACTGTTGTTCATCTTCAAGCAGTGAAGCGGATTATGCAATATCTGAAGGGTACTCCAGATTTAGGTCTTTGGTATTCTCATGATGACAATTTTGAGTTATCTGCTTTCAGTGATTCAGACTATGGCGGTTGCAAGAAGGATGCTAAATCAACTTCAGGAGGATGTCAGTTTCTCGGAACGCGTCTAGTAACGTGGCAGTGCAAGAAACAGACCGTTGTAGCATCGTCCAAATGTGAGGCTGAATACGTTGTTGCGGCTAGCTGCTGCTCTCAGGTTATCTGGATTCAGCAACAACTGCTTGATTACGGTTTGTCTTTATCTACTACTCCTATTTATGTGGATAATTCTGCTGCCATAGTTGTCACTAAAAATCCCGTGCACCATCCTAAAACCAAACATATAGGCGTAAAATATCATTTCATTCGTGATTGCTTTGAAAAACATTTAATTGACGTCATTTATATCGAAACAATGTTTCAAAAAGCAGATATTTTTACAAAGGCATTTGATAAGTCTAGGTTTGGATTTTTATTGCTGGAAAATGGTGCAGTAAAAAAGAGTGATGTGATTGAAGAAGTCAAGTCGGACAAGTAACCGAAATTACTTTTGTATACTACGTTAAGGTTTTTATTAATTTATTTTTCACTTTTTATTTTCTTCTTTTTAGTTTTATAAAATTTCAAAAAATACAAAAAGATTTTTATTTTTAGAATTTTAGGGGGAGAAATACTTAAAAAAAAAAAAAAAAAAAAAAAATGGGGAAGTGAGGAAATATTGAACTAAACTAAACATGTAATTGTCAAAAAGATATGCTGAATGTAACGTTTACACATGTCAGTTGTAGGATATATTGGTAGGCTTATCTTACTGAAACTTGACGAAAATAAATCTTGTTTAAAATGGTTGTCGCAGATATCAAATTTTAATTTAAATCATTATGGACATGTCTCAAAAACTGTCTAAATGATATCTGGAGATCAATAACAATTGAGAACACTGTAAACAGCACACAACAGTCGAAATTAAATTTTTAAATATTATGATTAGTTTTTGTCTTGTAGTGTTTGTGGCTTTTCGCTGGATCAATTCGTAAAATAGTAAATATTATGTGTAATATCAGAAAATAAATACAGTATGTCTGTATATATCGAAGCAATTAAGGGGCATTCCAGTACATGATTTGATCAAGATCAAGAAAATTGAAGAAATGATTTGAAAACCAAAATGGACACAGTCTATTTAAGGATCAAATACAAAGTAAGAAATAAGTAACCAAACTTCAAAAATACCTTGATGGATGAATAGAATTATAAGGTCGAAAGAAGATCATAATTCGGGTATTCCAAATAAAGGGTGATGAAGTGCTTATTCTCGGATCAAAAATAAACTTCAAAAAATACCTTGATGGATGAATAGAATTATAAGGTCGAAAGAAGATCATAATTCGGGTATTCCAAATAAAGGGTGACGAAGTTTCAATGATCAAGAAACTGGTCCTTATTGCATGTGTAGTGGATGCCATACTGACATACGAAATAAATATTATGATATTACATCTGGTATCTATGAAGATAGAATTGAAAAGGCTGAAAAGTTAAGAGGACAAATACACAAACATACGTACAATTCTAATTATGATATAATTTTGGTGACTGTTAAAATTCAAAAGGTGTGTTGATATCTATGTTCAAAATATTGGGAGATCTTATCGAGATAACCATTTTGAAAGAAAAATGTCAAGTGAATGTTTGTTTAAGTTTAACAGGACAAATATACCAATAATCGTCAATTGAGATGTTAATAGTTACAAAGAAAAATGAATGACAATGTTATGTTTCAGTATCAGTCTGATCCCTTATTCGAAAAGATTCTCACAAAAATAATGTGAAATTTTCAGTTTGTGTAGTTGTAAGTTAAAATTTGTAAACTTTCATTATTTTGTCTTAGTTAAAACTTCCTTTGATTTACCAAAAACAGAAAAATACAAAAAGAATTTTTTTTTAATTTTTTTTTATTTTGCTAGTTTTACGGTTGCTTGTCGTGACTTGAAATCTAAACGTGAAAATAAGATTAATGTCAAATTCTTACAACGTCTCAAGTTCATGATTGTTAGTGAAGCTTTGGTTAGAATTCTTCGAAAGTATGTTTCGTTGAGCAAAACGTTTATTATTTCTGAAATTGATAATTTTTATGTGCTTAACGTTTACTTGGTGTTTGATTTTGAAGAAAAGTGAATTTTTAAAGTTACAAGTTTTACAGTGCATTCGTACGGATGTATATTCCATACATACGGATCAACACAGCAACCGCACGAATCAAGGGAAGGTATCCCTTAAGTTGTAATTTCTCATCCGTGCGGATATCATCACATCCGTGCGGATCAAAGGTGATTTAGACTTTAAATGTTTGTTCGTTAAACGCACGGAAGAATGCTCCTGCGTGCGGATGTCTTTCACATCCGTGCGGAAGAAAAATGGGTATATATACCTACGCGTCCGTGCTGTTCATTCACCACAACTCTCATCCGTGTTAAGCAAATTTCATCAATTTTTCAAAGTGTTAGAAAGAGTTTTTAATCTGATTTTCTCGTGTAACTTTGCATTGCGAACAAAACCATACAAACCACTTAAGGTAAAACGACCGTTTAAGTGTTTAATAGTTGATTTTTAGGTTCAAATAGACTTTAATCAATCGGTCATCTATATGTGTTTGTAATGGTAAATTGAGTTAGGGGATTAGTTAATCGGTGGATTGCGAACATGTTGGTATAATTTTTGTGTCCAAAAACAGGTGTATGTAAAATCTAGGTTTTGGAAAACCAACAGTTGCAATGAACTCTGTCCGTGCGGATAGGAACTTCATTCGTACGAGTGTTTAGTTCATACGTACGGATGTATAATGTGTAATCCGTTTGGTTTGAGTAGTTCATCCGTACGGATACATATTGATCCGTGCGGATGGAAGTGTTCATACGTACGGATGGCCGAAACAGAAACATAAAAAAAACGTTTGAATTTTATTCTAACGGTTTTGCGTTCGATGTTTATATTTCTGTTTGCAGGATAATGGCTGAAGTTCCTGTCTCTGAAATCCCTGTTTCAAATGTTGATGTAATTATGGAATCATCTTCGCAATCTCAAAGCGCTGCCTGAAGCATTGGACCGAGAAACAATATGTGCGCTTATCTAAACGAAGAGTCTCGAAATGCTAAAAGATTTGCTGGAATCATCGCGTTCTTGAAGAGATCCAGAATTTACAAGGCTATATCTACTGAGTGTGTGCCTTATTTGTCTCATATATCATCGTTCTGGCAAAATGCTCAAGTTGTTCGTGCAGATGGAAAGATTCAAATTCACAGTAAAGTTCTCGGGACAGATGTGATGATTGATGAGAACGTTATTCGAGAGGTTATCGGATTTGAAGACGAAGCTAGGAGGCCAACTATGTTGAACAAGTATCTTGTGAGAGGGTTACTTTTGCGGGTGAAGTATGAAGGTGAAATAGAGAAGGGAGTGATTACGAAGTCTGGGTTTAGCATACAATACAAGTATTTGTGTCACGTGTTGCAACACTGTTTGAGCCCAAGAAAGGTTGGCCATGATGAAATGAGGGAAATAACTCAAAGTGCCTTTGCAGCTTTGGTGTTGAACATTCCTTACAATTTTTCAGGAATGATTCTGCAGCACATGGCGGAGAATGTGGAGATGAAAAAGCAAAAATATCTGATGTATGCGCGCTTTGTGCAAATGATTCTTGACGTGAAGATTCCAACGTTGCCCAAAGCTGCTGATGATACGATCAAGCTAGAGGTAATGAGTGATCTGACAATGGGACGATTACTTACGTACAAGAGCAAGAAGGTGAAACCGGTGGAGAAACGGTTGATTGGTCACCTTGCTGATGCATCATATGTCTGTCCTGGCGATAAGAAATGGAGACATGATGACAGTGAATCAGATACTGAGGATATTGTTGTACCTCCACTATCTGATTCCGATGACGATGTTGAGGTTATCCCTGTTGAATCTCCTGCTGCTGGTGGATCATCATCTCAAGTTGGTTTGAGAGATGAAGATGATGCTGTCATGAGTGCTGAAGAGATTCCATTAGTACGTAAACGAAAAGATCCTCCAGCTGCTAAGTCATTAGGAGAAATTCTCAAGAAAAGGGAGAAATCGTCTAAACGTTTCAAGCTGGTGAAACGTTCTGACATTGCTCCAAAGACGACTGCCAGCACTGCAGCTCCAATTCCTCCTATTACTACAGCTCCAGAGCCAATCATGACGACAACTACCATAACCACAACAATTGCTGAAAAGTCATCTTCGTCATTGCAGACTTCTGATTCTGCTCAGCTTGCCATCTTGAATGCTATGTTATTGAATGTCTTGGCAAAACAGCATCAACAAGACGAAGAAATTCAGAGACTTAATGCTGAACGTGCTGAAATATCTGAAATGATAAAAAATTGGAATCTACTGCTTGATTCACAGAGATTGTTGCTTGAGGATTGCTAAAATAAGAACAAGGAATTGGAACTTATCACCGCTGAGCAATCCACGAAAATCAAGAAGTTGGAAGAAGACTACAAGAAGGTGAAAGATAATATGATTGTAGGTGATGACGGGATTTTCAGACTTAAAGGATCAGACGATGCATCTTCTGAACCGTCTGCCGAAGCCGAAGGAAGTGAAAGCACAAAGTCTGATAATGCTGGTAAAGAACCCACAAGTGAATCACAGCATGATATTACTCCTATTTCGCATGTAAAGTCCAAGTTAACTCATATTTTGGATATGCAGAGGGTAATTCAGTTTAGCGTCGAGTACGATAAAGAAGAAGGAGAAATAATACATTGTTTAACGAAAGAACAGATTGCAGAGCTATTGAGAATGAATACTGATGAAGTTACTGAAGAAACTGCATCTGCATCTAGAACAAATTCTCCTGATTCTGACATTGATGATGATGAGATAGTGTTTGCGCAAAATGTTGATTCAGCAAATCCTATTTATCAATCAAATGATTTTCAAGATCTTCCTGATGATGATGACGTTTTTAACGTTGATGATGGGGATCTTAACCGGAAATTACAGAAACATCCAGCTGCCAGCAAGTGCACACCAGATCCCGAAGAACTGAGTGTCAAGAAAGCTGAATGGCTTCAGGCAATGAAAGGTTGTTTCCGCCCGCCTCGTCAAGATGTGCAACCTGATTATTCAAAGTTTTATTCTTTGAAAGGTGCGAAGACCGAAGGTCAAATAATCAGTTGGGCATACTTGGATGATTTAAATGTTTATGCAGTCAAACGAGAGCGTGGCATTGATTATTTTAAATTCGCTCCTGACTTGAAGACTCTACCGTACTTTGATATGTTGCGGTTGGCTCGTCTTAAGTTGTTGTACAGTGAGTCGGATTATAAGGCAACTTGGTTGGAGAAGCAACTTCATTATGAGTTCCGATCATCGTGGAAATACCTGAGGCCACAGTATCCAAAGATTACCTATTCTAAAGATCGAAAGAATCCGAGAACAGGTAAAGCTTTGAAGCATGTAACGTATAAAGCGCCAAGGGTGATGGAGAAGATTCCGCTACGCAAAATGAAAGCCGATTTCCATCGGAGATTTAAATGGTGGTATTACGATGATCGAACTACAAAAGCTGTGATTGTGCTGGAGAGAAAAGGTGTATGGGAAGCACTTAGAACTATTGATCCAATGTGGATTAGAAATTTAACTAATGATGATATTTTCGCTTTGTATCAATGTCCTATATTTTTTGATGTTAAAGATATGGATCAGGCGTCGCGTTTCAACAAGGTTGTACGTGTATGCTTTGCTTACAAGATCCACGCTTAAGAGGACAGATCGAAGACATTTTTGGGCAGCAGCGAAGATTTTTGAAGACTGAATTCGTTGCAATCTAGTTCCTAGGGGGAGTTTGTAGGTGCATTTTGTTAGTTACTAGATTCATATGTAATTACACGTTTATTCTAATATCAGTCTTTGTATTGTTTGGATATTAATGTTGATTGTTTGATTAATTATATGCTTGAACGTTTACGTTATTCTGAATTAATCAAATATACGATTTGTGATGTTTAAATTATATCCAGATTACATTCGCACGGATGAGGATGCATCCGTGCGCATGAATTGTTATCCGCACGATTAAGTAAATTAAACAAGAGTTTTGTTAAAGTTTTGCATTCGTACGGATGAGATCAGATCCGTACGAATAGGAAGTAATCTGTACGTATGAAATCACATCCGTACGGATGAATATCTGGGCCTATATATACCCAGCTATTTTCTGCATTACGGAGTTAGTCGTTCTAGGGTTTTGTGCGTGAGTTGAACTGCTGCTGCCGTTTCCTTATTGTTTCAAACCGATTATAACATATAATCAATCATCCGAATAGTCTTCCTAAGGTCTAATCTTATCAATAATCATTGGTTTGATTTCGTTTCCGAAGGTTATATATTCGCTAGATAATCGATAATTTAAATTATATCCAGATTACATTTGCACGGATAAGGATGCATCCGTGCGCATGAATTGTTATCCGCACGATTAAGTAAATTAAACAAGAGTTTTGTTAAAGTTTTGCATTTGTACGGATGAGATCAGATCCGTACGAATAGGAAGCAATCCGTACGTATGAAATCACATCCGTACGGATGAATATCTGGGCCTATATATACCCAACTATTTTCTGCATTACGGAGTTAGTCGTTCTATGGTTTTGTGCGTGAGTTGAACTGCTGCTGCCGTTTCCTTATTGTTTCAAACCGATTATAACATATAATCAATCATCCGAATAGTCTTCCTAAGGTCTAATCTTATCAATAATCATTGGTTTGATTTCGTTTCCGAAGGTTATATATTCGCTAGATAATCGATAGCTTATTTCCGCTAGGTTATTGATATAACGTTGCAATCTTAAGATCCATACAACCCCAACACTTTAATATCTCAGTTTTAACGAACGTATGTGTTCGTCGAGAAATTTGTGTCGTTTCATTCAAAGTATAACCGTCAAATCTATATTTACATTTATACCTTTATCTAGGGGAGCTCTAGGACTAGTGACGACACTACTTGTGATCGACATCCTATTTTATCGCTCATTCGACAAGGTGAGTTCATTGCCCCTATTTCTACTGCTTTATATGTTTTAAACTAATCGGGGAGAAGTAAAACTGAACTTACTATTTTAAGAAAATGGATACTAGTTTCAAACTTACCATAAATAGATATTTCTATTTATGGAAACTTACTATTTTTGGAAACCTTCTATTTCGGAAAATTTACTACTTTCGATAAACTTACTATAAATAGAACTTCCTATTTATAGAAGCTTACTACTTGTAGAAACGTACTATTTTCGGAAACTTACTACGAACTGGATTTCATAAAACGTGTAACAAAATCTAATGCATTTTCAAAAACTTACGAGATACGGGTATATTTGGATTCATGTTACTTACACACTACTTAGCTAACTTAGTACTGCCGAGGCGTACTAAGGGTAGCGTTCGGACCTGACACAACTGATGCGTGTCATATTGACTTGACATTGCCGAGGCGCGTCAAGGACAGTGTTCAGATTCGATATTGCCGACGGGCGTATCACTTACAAGACACTACCGAGGCGTGTCACTGGGTTCACTCGATATGGTTACTATTTTTGATACTGCCGAGGCGTGTCACTGTGTTCGTTGGATATGGTTACTGTTTGGTGGGTTGAAATTTACTATTTATACTACTTATGCATTAGTTACACGCTTTTCTTATACTACTGTTGTGCTTGAGATTGAAAAACTGTTTACTTACATTTTCTTACTTACTACTCGATGAATTCGCTCAACCTTTGTGTTGACTTTTAAGTTTTACTTTCAGGTATTGATCAGGCATAGGATTTAGCTGGATTGGACTCCTAGAGACTTAGAGTTACTTTCATGCATGGTGACTTGGATTCTTATTTTATTATTAACTTTATTTCGGGCTTGTATGCCTAACTACTTTATTTTCATTTTCGAATTTATTTTGGATGTTGTTTCATTGTAGTGAATGACGTAATTGTGTACCTAGGGGTTTTACCTTGGACATGGTGACGTCATGACACACGAATATTATTTATTTCATATAGATTGTTTCTTTATTTACTATTGTGTTATGACGATCGTCAATCGGTTGCACCATGCGTTTCCGCCACTGGGGGGGTGACAATTTACAATCAGTATATCCAAACTTAACTAATATATCCTTGACATACTTTGACTGATTGATAAAACTTCCATTTTCTAACTACTTAACCTGTAATCCTAATAAGAAAGACATCTCACCCATAGAGCTCATCCGAAATTTGTTATGCATAACTGATTCAAACTATTTACATAAATCATCGTTAGTTGAGCCAAAAATGTTATCATCAACATATATCTGAACAAATATAGATTCCTGGCCAAGTGCCTTAATAAATAAGGTCTTATCAATTGCCTTTCTAAGGTAACCATTGTCAATCAAATATTTGGACAATGTTTCATACTAGGCTCTAGGAGCATGATGTAAACCATACAAAGCTTTATCCAATTTGAATACATTGTCAGGGAATTGATGATCCAAGAAACCAGGAGGCTGACTAACATATAATTTCTCCTCAAGAACTCCATTCAGAAAGGTTGATTTAACATCCATTTGATAAACCGTAATGTTCTTATATGCAGCATAAGCTAAAAAAAAAATCTAATAGCCACTATCCTAGCAATTGGGGCAAAGACATCATCATAATCTATACCCTCTTCCTGAGTATATCCTTTCACTACCAGGCTTTCCTTATTCCTCACTATAATTACCATATCATCCCTTTTCACCTTAAATATCCATTTCACACCTAGCACATCCACATCAGTTGGTCTCTCAACTAAAGTTCCTACCTCCTGAACTTTAAACTGTAAAAGCTCCTCTTGCATAGCTTCTACCCAACTATTAATGGTCAATGCAATATCTACATTCTTAGGCTCAAGTTGGGACATAAACCAAGAAAACAAGCACAAATTAGCTAAGACAGTACTGCTTCTAGTCTTGACCCCATCATACAAATTTCCTATAATATTACTTAGAGGATGAGTCTTGTGAACTTTTAAAAATGAATGTAATTCCTCAGTAATATTAGTAGAAAGATTTGTTTGATTAGGGACGATGTCATCAAAGAATAGAGATTCAGAAGTTGCTTCACTAGGTTGTTCATGGCTTTTTTCAGCAGAATAAGCTACAGTTTGTTCACCAGAGTTGAATTATGCTGCACCAGAATTATTTTCATGTTCAGCTTCTGCACCCGAATTATGTTGAATGTGACCATAGTTTTCTTCAATCTCCATTTGTGCACCCGATTTAACTAGTGGATCACCCGAATTATTTTCACCTTGGTCATGAATACCCGAATTAAAATGTGGATCACCAGAGTTAACTTCATTAGCAGCTTGTGCATCAGAGATATCTTCAGTAGGTTGTAGTGCACCCAAGTTATCTTGATTCCCACCAGAAAGAAATTCTTGAGCTTATACAACATTGTCTCTATGCTCAAAGTTTGCTGGAATGTCTTCTTCTTGAAGAATGTCTGCTTCAGTTTGACTCTCTGAAATATCTTCACTCACAACTGTTGTACCTCTACTGAACTGGTGTGATCATGATCTAATGTGGAAGGGCTTGCACTTGCATTTGCTGGTTTTCCAAATTCAAAATCATTAATGTCCTTAGCATTTGACACATCCCCTGTTGATACCTGCACTTCCTCTGAAACAACTGGACAGAAACGATTAAAGGAATTCACAAATGTATCTAAATCAAACAACCATTCAACACCTGAATTCCTAACATTAGGTGTATATTCATTGAATATCACATTAATGGATTCTTCTATGGTTCTAGTTGTTCTATTATAAATCCTATAAGCTTTTGAGACACTATAATACCCAAGGAAGTGACCATCATCAGTTTTAGCATAAAATTTTCCAAAGTGGTCTTTGGTGTTTAATATAGAAGATTGACAGCCAAAAGCTTTGAAGAATCCTATAAAAGGCTTTCTTCGAAAAAACAAATCATAAGAAGTTTTTCCTAAGCTCTTAACAACTGGACAGAAACCATTAAATAAATTCACAAATGTATCTAAATCAAACAACTGCTCAGCCCCTGAATTCCTAACATTGGGTGTATATTCATTGAATATTACATTAATGGATTCTTCTATGGTTCTAGTTCTTCTGTTATAAATCCTATAAGCTTTAGAGACACTAGAATAACCAAGAAAATAACCATCATCGGTCTTAGGATTAAATTTTCCTAGGTGGTCTTTGGTGTTTAAGATTATTCATGGACAACCAAAAGCTTTGAAAAATCCTATAAAAGGCTTTCTTCCTGAAAACAATTCATAAGATGTTTTTCCTAAGCTCTTAACTATATGAATCCTATTTTTGACATAGCACATTTGTATTCACAGCTTTAGCCCAAAATGTAACAGGTAATGATGATGCACTTAGCATGGCCCTAGCTCCCTTAATTAATTTTCTATTATTCCTCTCTTCAAAACCATTCTGTTGAGGTGTTCTAGGTGAGCTATACTGCCTAGAGATACCCTTAAGTGCACAAAACTCGGTCACGGTGGCATTCTTAAACTCTATGCCATTATCACATCTCATGATTTAAACCTTTTTATAACAAAAACTTTCCATTTGAATAAAAAAAGTCTTTAATAATCTCAGATGTCTCACTTTTATGAGCAAAGAAAAACACCCATGAAAATATTGAGTAGTCATCAGTGATACCTAAACAATAAGATTTCATGCCAAGACTCTGCACACTGACTGGACCAAATAGATCCATGTGTAGAAGGTGAAGGACAGTATCTACAGAAGTTTGAGTCTTAAGTTTAAAACTTGATTTATGTTGTTTTCCTTTAAGACATGAAATACAATGGTCAAGTAATTATAAATTCTTTTTAGGTAATCTAGAAACTAGATTATTTGTGACCAGTTTATTCATGCTTTTAAGGTTGACATGACAAAGCCTTTTATGCCATAAATCAGACTCTTTTTCAGTAGTTTTAGATATGAAACAGTTTGAAGATTTAGTTGATTGTACATTGTTCATATCTAAAATATACATGTCTTCACATCTTGGTGTTTTCAAAACAATCATGTCATCTGGGATGACATATTTTTGTTTAAGAATATAGAAAAAATCTTTTGTGAAAGTTGTGGTATAATCATTGTCACATTCCTAAGATAATTCAGCAGGTTATAGTTTAATTCTTTCACAAAATTGACCTGTTCCAGAGTCCAAGGTCTATTTGTCACCTTTCCTTTGCCTATGATTATGCCTCCCATATCTCCACCAAAAGACACATTTCCTTCCATAAAAGCAATGAAATGATGAAGCAACTTTATATTCTATGTCAAATGTCTTGAGCAACCACTATCCACCACCCATATGTTGTCTTCTGAACTAGTGGATTGCCCCTGCACAGATCATTGTTTAATGATATTTTGGAACCCGAGTTTTTGTAAACTTTGAACGCAATCTTTTAAATTTGTTAAACTTGAAATGATCGTGCATTTTTCTCTCAGGAATTCAAGTTTGATAATCCGAGTTAAATTTTTCATCACCCGATTTAAAATAATATATAACCAAGTTAAATTGGGAATTCAAATTTTTACCCGACTTAAACATTTGTTTATCCGAATTAAAATTTTGTTCACCAGAGATATTTTTGAAAATATGTTTACCAGATTTAATTTGCATTTCACCCGATTTAAACATATTACCATTATTTTTCAACTTTTTAACTCGGATACAGAATATTTTAACTTTGGTAATTTCAAATCATTTAACAGATCAGGATTAATTCTACCAAATTTCATCACATTCTTTTACTTTACAGAATTAAGTTTACATTGTTCAAAGTTCACTCTACCAAATTTCAAATTTTCAGAAGTTAACACACATTCAAAAACACATTTAGCTTTTAATTTCATCCAACATTCCTCTAATTTGTGTTTCTTTTTGCATGTCATACACTTTTGTTTTCTCTTTGATTTTTTAGATTTCACCTATTCTTGTTTAACATTTTCAAAGTCAATGACCGACCAGTCAGCTTTTTCTGCTCAGTTTGATGAGTGTTTCTCTTGTAACTGTTGTTGTTGTTATTGTTCATCCTTCTTGGGGCTCTTCACTACCTTGAAAAATGCCCATAATCCTCACAATTGTAACACTTCACCTTGGACTTGTCAAGCCCCATATTATCACCAGTCTCCTTCCTGAAGTTGTTCCTCCCAGTCCTTTTGAAAAACATGTTTGCCCTCACACTGACCATAGCCATCTGCCACTTGAGATCAATCTTTTCCAAATCATCTGGATGGAGTTGTTCCAGGTCTTCTCTTGATAGCTCAGCTTGGTTCATACTTCCAGCAACAAAGGCTTCATAGCTTGCTACAAATGCCTTGTAGAGAACCTCCTTATCTCCCATTCCAGATGCTTATGTGTTTGCAGATGGTGTGTGATGCATGCTAGCTTCATTATTCTGACAAGGGAAACCGAGCAGACACTTTACTTGGTGGACAGAAGTTTGCAGAGTGATAGCTTCCTAAATGATAGCTTGCATATGACTGAGGTTGAGACTTAGGTTGACTTGAGTAGTGAGGTGGATTCATTGGAGCTTGATCCTTCAATGCACATCCAAATGAGCTCATTGAGTGTTCCTTCTCATCAAGTTGCATATCCATTTCATAGGATTGAAAGATTCCAATCAGCTCCACTAGAGTCATAGCATTAAGATTTGCAGTCAACTTGATTATCATCACTTGAACAACCCATTTCAAAGGAAGCGACCCCAAAAGCTTCTTGCAAATGTCAATGTCTTTCATAAATACCTTTGAGCTCTTCAAACACTCACAAACAAAGTATACCTGCTAATCTGCTCAGACAGACTCTCACCTCTAATGTGCTCAAAATCCTCATACAATTTCTTCAGGATATCCCTCTTACTCTCCTTCAGTTCCAGGCTTTCTTCATACCTCAACTCCATAGCATCCATAAACTCCTTTGCAGAGATACAATCCTTGAAGTTATTGTAGATCTCAGTTGGCAAAGCAAGTATGACAGCTCCAAGTGCCCTGAAATCCCTGTCAACTAGCTTATTATCAGCTTCTGTGTACCTCTCTGGATCAACATCAATCATTCCAGTTCCTCCAGTCTCCTGAATCATTGGTCTATGATGTCCATTGACTATTGAATTCCAAATCCGTCGATCAATATAGTACATAAATGCCTTAAACCTCAGCTTCCACATCATGAAGTTCTGACCAGGTAGGAATTTAGGAGGTCTACCACCAAATCCAGTTTCATTGTCATAGTTGACTGTTGGAACATTCATTGGAATTGAAAACATGATGATTATGATTGATTGATTTTATCTCGGATGATTGAAATTTTAAATCGAATGAACTGAACAACACCAAACTGATTCTAATTCACTCAAATTCACATCAAACTTAGCAATCACCTCTAATTAGTACTCCTTAATGCACAGAATCACTTAAATCGATTAATCAAATACAATTCCTCAAAACTAACTCTTACCGCCAAAATTCAAATCTTCTGAAACTCCGACTGAACGTTGATCTTAATGCTCTAAACCTTAAAGCTATTCCAAACACTTCGACTATAGCTTAAGCTGAATCAAATTGAATTGATAACCAGCTCTGATACCACTTGTTAGGTCTAGAAATCCTCAAAGCTAACGATCTATGTATGGATTCAATAAACTAGTGCGGAATAACTAGTAATTGATTGAAAGCTGGACATATTAAGAACACGAAATCAATTAATTAAGAGAGAGTTTATTTGAAAGCATTAATTGGCGGGGAAATCAGTTACAGGAAAGTATCTCAGAAACTCGTACATTCTGCATGACTTTCACCCCTATTTATAGGCTATTCTACCTAACTATTACATTACAAACACCCTTATGTTTATTATAAAAAACACTTCGGGTGAACCATAAATTTACAACTCAGTTGACTTTAGTTCGGGTGAACTTGAACTTAACTCTGGTGAAGAGTTAGTTCACCCGACCTAAATTCTTTCTGAGACTACACTTTATTATTTAGTTCGGGTGATGAACATAGTTCACCCGAACTAAAACTAAACTACACAAAACTATGACTTAGATCGTTGGAAGCTTCACCATCGCTCTTGTATGCTCCAACAGACACAATTAAAACATTAGAAGAACAAAGAAGATCAGCCTCTAGGGGAATTGAAAATTTAGAATCTCAAGTAAAATCTTACAATGAATTAAGCTATTAAGATAAGATACAATTTGTAGAATGGAAAAGAGATGACTTGTTAGTGAAATTAAAGGAAGCTATGGAAAAAATTAAAAGAATTAATGAGGAAAAAGATAAAGTTGAACCGAATGTATGGAAGTTAGAGTATGCTTCACAGTCTGTAAATAACCTTATTCAACAACAAATTATTGGAAAAGAAAAATCAGGAATAGGTTATAAAGAAGTAGCCCCACCATTCAATTAAAATTATAGTCCTCCATATTTAGACAAACCTAGGATTCCAATTTCAAAGACACCACCAACAGAATCATTCAAAATTGATCCAATCCATTCTGAAGAAGTTCTGATTGAGGACTTAGTTGAAGAGAGTAACCTGGAAATTGTGAAAATTAATGATATTCCTCAAGAAAATCATATAATCACAATTGAAGGAGTTACTCAACCTAATTCACAAAGTCTAGTGTCAATGGTGCTAACTCAGCCAATTAAAAAAAGGCAACCAATGTGCATGTAGTTGTTTTCAAAAGAAAAATGTTCTCAAAGAAAAAAAAACTGGGTACATATAGATACTAGAGGAAATCAGAGAAATAGGAATCGGTTAAAATCTCATAAACAACAAGTTCATATCATTAAAAGACCAGTAAACGTTTGTTACATATGTGGAAAGGCAAATCATTATGCAAAATTTGTTTTTATAACTCTAAAATCAAAAGAAACCTATGCAAAAGAACCATAGAGGGTTGCGGTATAAAAGCAAGGCTGAATCATCTCAAAAAACATGGAAAATTTGATAAAACATCCAAACTAGTTGTTGTTAACAAATTAGAAAGAAAATCTCACATGCATAGTAATAACAAAGTTAATACTGCAAAATATGACTCTTTAATACTGCACTAGGGAAAAAGAGCATTAACATATCTCAAAAAGAACATTTCTTTAAACACAATAGAAACAGAGTTAATACTGCAAAACAGAATTTTGTTAATATTGCATCTGTTAATACTACAAAACGGAATTTTGTTAATATTGCATCTCTTAATACAACAAAAAAGCATTTTGTTAATACTGTATCTGTTAATACTGCAAAACAAAGTTTTGTTAATACTTCACCTTTTAAAATTGCAATAATAACTAAAAAGGTTTGGAGACCAAAAGGCAAAGTGACTCAAACTTCTAAACAAACTGGTTTTGAAAACTTAATCCTAAAGAAGGTAAGTTACTTTGATGAGATGGGTAAACCCAAGTCAACTTTGGCTTGGGTTCCCAAAATGAACTAATCCTTTTTCATTATGTGCAGGAACAACCAACAAAAAGGGAAGAGAGCAGTTGCCATGTAGATAGTGGTTGTTCCAGGCACATGACAGGCAACATATCTTGTCTTAAAATCTTTGAAAAATACAATGGAGGATATGTTGCTTTTGTGGGGAATCCAAAGGGGGGAAAGATTACAGGAAAAGGAACAGTGAGCAATGGAAAGATTTATTATATGTTCAATAGTTGCAGTACAACTTGTTAAGTGTGTCACAAGTGTGTGACAAGAAGAATACAACAATCTTTACATATACTGAATGATTAATAATGGAACCTGGATATGTGATTGATGAAAGCAATGTACTGTTGAGAACTCCAAAAAGGACAATGTGTATAGCTTTTATTTATCAAAGATCCCTCCAACTGGAGCGGTAAACTGATTTCTCTCAAAAGCAACCATAGATGAATCAACACTATGGCATAGGAGGATGTGTAATATGAACTTCAAGAATATCAATCCACTGGTCAAATCCAATATGGTGACAGGTCTTCACCAAAAACAATTCTCTGTTGAAGACAAATGTGTAGCATGTCTTAAAAAGAAAACAAAACAAAACCTCTCACAGATCCAAGGAAGTCAACACCATTACTACTCCTTTACATTTAATACATATGGACTTGTTTGGTCCTACAAATGTAAGGAGTATAGCAAAGAAGTCTTATTGTCTAGTAATCACTGATGATTACACTAGATATACCTGGGTGTACTTTCTAGCAACCAAAGATGAGACAAGTCATATACTCATCTCTGTCATCAATAAGATATTCAAGAAGACCATGTTAGGAGTTTCTGTGTTACTGTTGTTGTCTCTAAACAAAGTGATGCCGCGATTATAAAAGCCACTGTGGATAGTAGAAAAATCACTGTGACTGAAACATCTCTCAGCACTCATCTTCAACTTCAGGATGAAGAAGGAATAATCACTCTTCCTACTCAAACTCTTTTTGAAAACTTTCAAAGAATGGGATATGAGGGACAACTTACTACAACTTCTTTTAAAAAATCCATGTTGTCCCCTCAATGGAAATTTTTAATGCATACTTTGCAACAATCCCTTTCTCAGAAAAGAAGTGGTTGGAATGAATTAGGCAGTTCTTTGGCTACTGCCATGGTCTGTCTTGAAACAAACCAACTATTCCATTTTTCAAAACTAATATTTGATGATATGTTGTGGAACTTGGCTCATCCTGATCAAAAATTGTTGATGTATCCAAGGTTTCTACAACTTATACTTAACTGTTAGATTAAGGATCTTTCTAAATCCAAATCTGGTTTTACTCCTAAATCTCATGGTAGAAAAGTTTTTGTATATATGAAAAGAGTTAATAAAGGATTTTCTGGCCATGTTACCCCATTATTCTTTACAATAATGGGGGTAACACCTTCTTCAGGTGAGATAAAAAGTACTCAACTTTTGTCTCAACCCCCAACTGCCATTGCTTCTATTGTGAGTACTTCTACAGTTCGTACTGTGAGTACCTCACCAGTTCCTACTCTCACTCAATATGTGACTAAACCATCCACTCTCTCTGCTTCTCCATCCAAACAACAACCTCCAGTTGTTTTTCATTTCAAAATAAAGACAAAGAGAACTCCTCATTCTCTTGTGTCTACACCTACCCCTAAATCTTTTCTTGAAAGCACCTTACCTGAACAACCTTCAGGTGAGACTTTACTATGGGAACATAATGAGCTTTTTGCTAGGCTCCAGGAGGTGTCTTTAAGGAGGGGGATGACCATGATGGAAGGGCTCATTCTATTTTTGCATCACCTAGTAGTGGAGAGGCCAGTATGACAGTCATTAAGACCCAACCATTGGCAACACTATAAGATGATGCTTCTTTTGAGGCAGCATTAGAAGGTGGACCCAGGTGCCAAGAACCATGGGGGAAGGGGATGCTTCTGCTAGGAAGGAGGCTCCTTCTAATGTTCCTTCCTATGATCTTCCCACTTTTGGTACCCAACAAAAAGGGGATGAGGATAGTTGTGAATACTCAAACATGGAATTGATGGATATGTTCCTTAAATTTACTGCTAAGGTGGATAAACAGGATGAGGAGCTTGCAGTCCTCAAGAAGTTGGTGCTTAAGCTTGTGTAGAACCAAAAACATTTAAAATTTCACCTTAAGAAGAGGAGGCATGTGATGAAGGATGTTGGTACATCTCCTCTGCCCTCTGATTCCCCAAGTTCTTCTTCAGATAGAGATGATGATAACAAAAAGGGGGAGATTGATTTTATAAAGAAGACAGAGGAGGTTACTACTGCTTCTGGAGTTAGTATTGCAGTATTAACATAATCAGTTTCTGTTGGAGTATTATCTCCAATACACGAGGAAGAAGAAGATGCAGTTGAGGGGAAGAAAGATAAAGAGATTGAAGGTGGTGATGAAGATGCTACTGTTGCAGCTACTACTGCAGTTGAGGGGGAGAAAGAGAAAGAGATAGTAGGTGATGATGAAGGTGATAATGTTGCAGTTATTACTTCAGTTGAGGGGGAACAAGAGGAGATAGTTGTTAGTAGTGTTGTTACTATTGTTGTTACTGCTTCTACAAATGATCAAGCTGCTACTACTGTGGTTAGTACTTTTGCAGTTGATCAAGCTGTTTCCACTGTTGCGGTAACTCAATCAGAGACTATTCTTACTATGGTTACTTCTCCTACTACTACGGATGAACCTACAGTTGAAGAAAGAACACTTGCTGAATAATTACTCAAGATAAAGAGTGATATCATTCAAAAAAGGAAACCAGAACAAGCCAAAAGGCCCAAGGAAAAAGGAGTAACTATTTCTACCGTTTCTGAATCAAGAATATTTGAGGGTGAGGACTATGTTATGGATCCTACAGCAAGATATGGTGTTACTCCAATCATTCCTCCTGACACAAGATAACTCAACATACCAGTGCATCAGTACATTGGAGGAAGAAGGGTTGACCCAACTGACTCTACAGTGAAGGCAAAGGTAAAAGAGTGTTGGTTGAAGAAGAGACTGAAAAGACAACTGAAGAAGCTAATAAATTGAGAATTGATGAGCTTGTTTCCTTACAAGTGGCTTCTGAAACCATGGATGTGTTTTGAGATGCTGCTATTTCAAGAGAAGTACAACTTCAAAGGAGAGAATTTGAAAGGATTGAAAGAGAGGAGAAGGAAAGACTGACTTTGCTTGTTGAGTATAACAGAGATCTTGAGATCTTGCCAAGAATAAAAGAAGTGTAGCATAAAAGAAGTCAAAGCTTGAAGTCAAAAAGATAACCAAGAAAGAAAAGATGACTATTGATAAACAAAAGTTCATGAACTACTTGAAGGACATAGGGTATAGTGGTAAATCCTTAGGTCCTGTGAGCTTTGGAAACATTTTTGGATTGTTTGAAAAGGAAAAGAAGAAAGATAAAGAAGAAGTTGCCAGGTTAACAGAACAACAAGAACAAGAGAGGTATGAATTAGAAAGGTTGGTGAAGAGGGCTCATGAAGTTGGAGCTAGGGTGTTAAATGAACATGGACAGGTAATTCCTAATCCATTTAAATCTCAACCTGTTGTTAATCCTGAGCAACAGAAAGGAAGAAGTTTATATCTTCTAAACAAGTTAACAAGAAACAGAGAGTTCAGTTGCCAACTACTGTAGAAAAGGAAAATCTTACAGCTGAAACTACTCATGCTGAAACACAACTTGATGAAGAAACCACTGTTTCAAATCAGTTTATTCTTGTTTATTCTACTGCAATAGTGGAAAGGGAATGAGATGTAGAGATATCTCTTGATGATTGTTCAGCTTTGATTCTTCGTGAAGAAGGCATACATGTTGAGCCTTTAGCTCTTGAGTTACCAGAAATCATTGACTGGGAGTTTGTTGGAGGGGAAAACAAAACAACTTACTTGGTTACAAGAGTTGATAACAAGAAGTACCAGATGTTGGCTTTCTAGAGAATGATCAAAAACTCCACAAGACAAGATATATTCAGACTGCATGAAATTGGAGTAAGAAAGTACTCACTGAAATAGAGGTTCTTGCTCTGGAACTGATCTTGCTCTTGATTGGCTAAATGGCATGTTCACTCCTGAAGTTGAGATGTATAGCAGTGCATTTCACAGAGGAGGACATGATCCTGTGATTAAGTGGGTTCTGTATGAAAGAAGTGGGGTGCATTCAATCATTAGAAAACAAGGTGTGATAAGGTTCTATTTAGCGGAGAGAAGATATGATTTGGATTTTGGTACTTTACATGATATGATCACTATCAGGTTGTTTGCCCTAAGACAGTCTCAGATGGCTAATGATTTGGTATGGAGAATGGTGATTCAAAGAAATGAAGAAAAACTGAAGATGAAGGAAGAAAGAGCTAAACAGAAGACAGTAGAAATTAGTTTTGTAATCATCATTTATATGTAATGAAACTTGTTACTTTAATGATAATCAAAGTTCAAGTTTAGGGGGAGACTGTTACTACTGCCCGTCTTCTGTTACTACTGCATGAAGAGTTTTAGATAATTTTAGAATAGATTGTAATTATCTATTCCTTATTTGTAGTTAATTTACAATTGTAGTTATATTACAATTGTAATTGTTAAGTCGTTTCCTAGATTTGTGATTATCTTTTCCTTATTTGTAGTTAATTTACAATTGTAGTTATATTACAATTGTAATTTTAAGTCGTTTCCTAGATTTTCTAGGTTTAGCCTCAAGGTCTATAAATACATAGATCCTTGTATTAAGAAAAACACGTATATTGATCATTTATTCAAAGATTAATATATTGAGGCTTGTTACTAATATTCGTTATTGTTCTTGTTCTTTATAAAAAATATTCGTTTAATCACAAAACTTGTAATATCAAAGTGTTTAAATCCGCTGCTAAACTTCTTTGATAGATCAAGATCTTTATTCAAAGTGTGGTTGTGTGTACATAACCTAATTGATCCTGACAATGAGCATACTAACATACCAGCATACTCATGTTTATCGGTAGTGTCTAGATTTTCAATAGTAGCACCCTAAGTATAGTTGTAAAGTAGTTTATGTTTTAACTTCCGTAGCCAAACCACCTAATCACCTTTCACCTTAATCTTTATCTATTCACCTTAAGCAGACAATTTCTAAACAAGCTAATGGTCTTATTATTTAATTATGCAAACGTGATAAACGACAAATTGTCACGATTATCGAATCGACAAACAAGTGAATAAATTCCTAACCACTTTCCCGCGACATCAAAGATCTTTCAATCTTATCCAAATCTTCCATTAAACGATTGCAAGTAACGCTAAAACAATCAATAATACAGTCAATACTAATAACCCGAAAATCTAAATTGTTATGCATTCGGTTTGGAATATGAATGTACTGACCTTAGCAATCAAAAGCAACGAGTAAGGTACTGAAAATCAAGAGAAATTATCACAAATCAACCAGAAAAAGTCCCAGATCGTAAAGAGTGAAACCTAACCGAAAACACAAAGAACCTAGGTTAATTAAAACATAAATCACCCAGAAAAAAGTCCCAAATCGTAAAGAGTGAAACCCAACCGAAAACACAAAAAACCCAGGCTAATTAAAACCCATAAATGAACAAATTGGCTAAATAAACGATGCAATCATAATAAGAGTATGAGATTATACCTTCTGAACGAATCCTAGAAGATAAACGAACGCAAGTTCACAAAAAGGAAGATCAGAGACATGAATTATGACTCCAAGCACTCCCCAAACATTCCCCAACCGCTCCTGGATTGATTGCAAAACACCTATGGACGGAAACACTCGAAAAATGCAACTTAGGGTCGTCTAAGTGTAGTGAAAACCCTAAAGTTCGAATTTATATTGATGTTAGGAGTCGGATACACCGTAGTCACATATATATGCAGACGCAATATGTGCTAGGCGACAAAAACCCCGTCTCAAAAAATTCAATTTGATACAATATATGCTCAAAGAAAGACATGTGTCATTTCTCGTCTTGATCCTAATGACGAACTCCTCGTCTTACATCATATGCACAACATCATCAAAATAAATTTTGAATAAGTGCATAACTATGTTTTATGTTTACTATATATTTCATAAAAAACACTAAGTCACCGACTGACTTAACATACACATACAATTTATAGTAATTTTTCCATATTATTCAAATTATATCACTAAGATTTTGAATATATAGTTGAAGAAACATGTATAAACGAAAGTGCATAATATTTAATCATACAAGTAATCTGAAAAAACTGGTTAAGAGGTCATTATCAATACGATTTATATCAGATTACATGATCTGGGTTAGTTCCACAAAAATGGTGAAATGAAATAAATCATTGATATACATCTGAAATTAAGGATTTAAGGAAATAGTATCTTTATGAAGACCAATTAAGGCAGGTATAACAACGCTTTCTACGAGACGGGTATCACACCTCTTTCTACCCATCCTGTATATTGTCCTTTTTGTTATGTATTGTAATAAAAACTTAACTTGTTTTTCTCAATGTTTTCTCACGTTTTCAATGAATTCCTCTCGTAAAAATATTTGGAACAATACTTTGGCTTATATTAATCGATGCTACTCGAACCAAGCTTTTCCTATAATCTTACATATTTTAATAATTTTCTTTATACACACCTTTTTAGTTTTCTATATACCATAATTGGATTAATTTCAAACGTTTCTTGTGGATATGCGGGATATAAGCTAGTCTAAAATCATGTAACCATACATTAATAACTGTTTATCCAGATTAGATTAATTTCAAAATACATATCCAAACAAGCCTAATATAACATTACCTTACATCTAATTGTAATACTTGATAACTAAATCTCAGAGAAGATTCTAATAAAGCCAAATAAAATTACCAAATATACTTTAAACTTTTTAAGATACAAACATAAATTACAAGCTTGTCTATCTTGTATTCAAATCAAACTCTGCTCCTTCACGCCAATCACTCTGCACACCTGTATCTCCATTCTCCCTTTCTTCATCATTCAAGAAATCCTCAGATGGTTCTTTCTCGTCTCTTTGATTATTATTATTATTATTATTATTCCATCCATTCATCATCTCATCTGGATTCACTTCTTGTTCCTGCTCACCCATTGACCCCATTGCACTCGCTCGTATGGGTGCCCTAGCCATCATTTCCGCACGAGCTTGTTCTGCTTGTGCCATGGCTGCCATCCTCATATTAGCCGCATGGGCTTCTCTGCCCATCATTTTTTGTTTTTCAATTTCTGCCCTTACCTCGAATAATGCCTTTCTTTCTTCTTGAAGGAGAGCTTGTTCGACTAATAATCTTTCTTCTGAGCGGAATTCCCCTAAGGCCCGTTTACGGGAAATGATATTGAAGGCAAGTACTTGTTTCTCGAAGGTGGCGGTGAATTCGGAGACTTTATTGGCAATGCTGTGATCCCATTGTTGTGTACGAGATAGAACTTGGCCTGTGGTGTCAGAATCGAGGATTCTATCATCTTCCTCGGCTTCATAATCTGCTACCACATGGTAAGGTAGCAGTCTGGAGAGATTAAAGATATAATGAGGTTATAAAAGTAAACCTCAACTGATTTTGCACAACATAATTAGCTACAAGCTGTAGTTTTTTCCAGCTTAAGTGGCGGCAATTTCAACCTAGTGACCTTATGAATGGATCAAAGTAAAATCAGAACTTTAGCTAACAAGGTCAAATTGGTCAGAAGTTTCCCATTGTGTACTTTTTAATACGTTAAAGCAGCTACAATATCTGTTTAGAAAATCAGATTATTTTGAACTCGTATAATTTTTACTCATCAGGCTTAACAAAAATTTATTATTTTTCTAAAAAATTGGCCAAAAAGTTTTTTCATGGAAACCTGACCAACTTCTAGAGAACTTGCACGTTTTGACAACTTACCCAACCTGCCGTACCCACCCATATTGCCACTTCTAATTAATTTTGTAAATTGAAGCATAATTGCTCATGATAAGAAATAACAAAACACACTCGGGCCAGTAAAAACAAATTCGGATGGTGCTTTTTTGTCCATTTTTATATTTCGAAAATAATTAATGTACTAAATGTTTTTTAAAATAACAATATTATCTTAATAATAAGATAATTTGCTTTAAAGAAACACCGATCTAAAATAATAGCATTCGAATACACATTATCTGCCTTTTGACACATTGAACCCATTTGACCATTCGGTTTACCGAACTTTTTACGTTTCAACAGTCATCAATAAAATACAACCCTAAACAATAAACAAGCAACACAACTTTTTAACATTGAATCACAATAGGAGAGTAAAGACCATCGGACCCGCAGATGGTTTATATGTTCTATATCACTAAGGGAGCATATACAATTACAGTTAGAAAGATGTATGCAATCAAACTGAAGGACAAAGATGAGAAAATATCCCTAACAAAATCTGCTACTATGTATACCTATAAATTCTCGCCCTCAAAACCTCCAAATCCGATCTCTACCTTATAATATATGCTAATAATTCAGTGCCAAAAACCCATAACGATTCGTCTGTTAAATCCCGGAAAGACGAATACTTAGTGTTGCTATGTACTAAAAAGATAAATTCCGGATTTTCTCCCATCTTCTCTCTCAATGTGTATACAGATTTGGTTGTCATATAACCAACCCTAAGATACAAGAGTTCTTATACTTCCTTGTGTTTAAGTCTAAGTTATTAGGCCTTTATTTCCTCAAAAGTTATTAGGCTTTACATACACAAAAGTATAAACCCCTTGTAAATTAAGCCTATATAAAAGATACAGTACTACAAATATCCATGTGTAGTATCTCGTGAAGAGAACCTTCAAGTTGTTGAATGAGAGTAAAAAATTTATACACATTGAGAGAAAAGTAATTAGAGAAACTTAAAAATTCACATTTTTTTAATACATAGCCGCACTCGTAGATAAGAGACTGAAAGATTGGATCATCATGATTTTTAAACAGTGCCTTCATAACATCTAGCCAAACATTTTCAACGATAAAAGAAGAGATCCTTTGGATGGGATTTTATAAGCTGAACAGTAACAGCTTTTTTTGGATGATATTTATCATTTTTTAGTTGGATTCTATATAAATTGATGTATGTTTCCAAGAGTAAGAGTATGATGGTGATTGCATGCCTCTAGTTCTATCCAAAGAAGACTTTATTGATTGCTCACACTCTATAGATTTCAAGTAGGCCTGGCAATCTTGACCCATATACTAAAATTTGGGTCAATTTGGGTTATTAAATTAATAGTATGGGTTACATTGGGTTGTGCAAAACTTGCTTGCGGGTCAGCTGGGTTGAAGCGTAGAGAGGTTAGATTAGAAGCAGGTCCAAATGGGTGAATGGTGATAAAACATTGGCAGAAGAAAACAAAAGCGTGTAGGGATAATTTTTATATCATTTCTGTTATAAATTATATTATTATTATGATTTTTATTTTTATTTTTAAGGTGTGGTATTCTCACCATGTCCACGTCATTAAATACATATATTAATTTTTAATCATAATTTTTCAATGTTAGTTTTTGTGTACTTTAGTATTGTTTTCTGTTGTTACATTTTATTATTTTTGTGTCCTGTAATACAATTTGAAATTTCATTTAAATTTGGAGTTTTAATTAGTTTTGAGTAAAAGGACCCGTTTCAACCCGCACCCGTTTTGACCCGCATCCGTTTTGACCCGCATCCGTTTGGTATATTTTTAAAGTGACCCATTTGGACCCGCATCCGTTTTGATCCACACCCATTTTGACCCGTGACCCAATCCAACCCAACCCGCCCATTTTGCCAGGTATAATTTCAAGCGACCGTAGAGTCACTTTCCAAAGATCCGATATAGTATATAGGTTCTAGAGTTCAATCTCTATCAATAATCATACAAGCAGCAATGTTGTAAAGGGCACACACAGGTAGCATAGTCGAATATGTCATTTAACCAGTTTTTACTCCAAATGACAGGTAAAAGTAGTGGCGCGCAGCTAAGATTTGTGGATTGGGTTGCCAAAACAAGCATAAAAAGGGCTATAAAAAATAAAGTTAAACAAGTGTAAAAAGCTTTCAATAAGATTATGCCAATTACATAATGACAATATGCTTGTGTTAAACGTGTTAATTGAATTACAACTTTGGGACAAATTGGTGTCGTGTTGTAGAACGGGTTCTTTGGACCAAAATAGCAAATGTGGTCCCATGTATAAGTAAACAAGTTATTTAACAGGGAAACACATAAAAGAGGTAAAAAAGGTAATTATGTTAGCAATAACAAGTAATGTTGATTAAATACCTCTCACAGGCGTCTTCGAGAGTGGAAAAGGGGCGTTTAAAATCAGGATGGCAAACACGCCAAGCATCCTGATAGGCCATCTGCAATTCAGCCTGGTTTGCTGGAGGAGAAGAAGGAATCGTTTGGGATCGATTCGGAGGTCTAATCTGCTGCTGTGACATAGGGTTAGGGTTAGGGTTTTGTTGATTTTGATTGTTGGTAATTGGTCGTTGTTGAATTGGACGAAGATGTGCATCAATGTTTGATGGGAATCGAGAAATAGCTTGTTGTTGTTTGTGTTGTTGCTGGATTTGCTGTAACAAAAGGAATTGTTGATTTTGAGTTTGTTGTTGTTGTTGTTGTTGTTGTTGTTGTTGTTGGTTTTGTTGTTGTTGAAGCATTAGGTATTGTTGTTGTTGTTGAGCAGACGCCATGGCTTTGGCATCTTCCATTTTGGTAGGGATTTGGTGATGGAGAATGTCGGATCTCCTTTTCTATCGCTCGATAAAACTCTTACCTCCCCAAAAATACCAAACTCATATCCTCCCAAAAAACTCGATAACATAACATTTTCATTTTAAAATATTTTATATATATTAGCGTATGTCTATGTTTTACAAGTAGTTTATTGCTTATAAAATATAAATTTTTAAATTGTTGTGAAGTGTTTGAAATAGTTTATAAACTTATGAAAAGATAAAAATGTTTGATAAGTCTATACCCCTTACAAAAAGAGCTTAAAAGCTTAAACAAACATTAAAGCCTCGTTTGTTTTTTCAATAAGATCTTAAAATAGTTTATGTGTATTATTCGATCAGAGGAAAATCAAATAAGATGTTTTGAATTTTTATTTGATTAAGATCTTACTGTCACTTATTTTTCTCTTATTCGGTCAGCCTAATTTTAAGTCTGAATCCCTCTTATTAAAACTAAGGCCCACGTCTGTTAGTGTATTTGTTTAAAACTGGTATTTCAATCAATAAAATTAATTGTTACTTAGGTTTTATATTTATCTAGTTTTTATTTAAAAGTTTTTGAGTGGGTTACTTTACTATATGTATATTTTAATTTAAAATCTTGTTATTTTAAGTTTAAACTAACTTATAATTTTTTAATAAGTGTTACATACGTTATATATATATATATATATATATATATATATATATATATATATATATATATATATATATATATATATATATATATAATTATTTACATTGATTTAAAAAGGTAAAAAAAAAGTCAATGTTTTGAATAGTTATGATTAATTTACGTGAAAAATAACTGGATAAATTATGAAAATGAAAAATAATTGATCGAAATTTTTTTATCATGTTAGTTTACAAAGAAAAAAGTACTACATTTCCCCCTTTTATCGTACTTTGCTTGTTATAATATTTTCAGTAACATTTTATTAATATTCGGTATTATTGTTGAAATCACTTGTTTTGTAATATAGAGATATTTTTTTTGATAAATTTTACATTCAATTATTTGTTTTTTTTTATATGTCATTTAGCTAGTTTAATATCATTAAAAATGATAAGAGGAACCAAAAGAGAAAAGAAAAAAATAAAAAAATAAAAATGTTCAGAATATTTTTCAAACAGTCTTATTGATTATGCTTTCAGGTTTCAGACACTGCCTCTTATCATTCAAAACTGGTATTCAGATTTCAGACTAAGTATTCAGAAAAAACAAAAGACCCCTAAAAGTGGGTTTATTTCTTTTATATAAGCTAATAAGTTCGTAAACCCCTATATAAGCTAAAAACACCCTCTTAGTAGCCAACTTGGGTTACGCGGCATAGTACTAAACTTATAAGTAATTAACGAATTTTTATTACATTGAAATTATATAAATATTAAAAAAAATATAATTATTGTTATTTTTACGATATTTGAATGAATATAACTTATTATATAAAAATTATATGAAATGTATATTTAAAATAATATATAAAGTACAATTGATACAAATTAATAAGTTTATTAATAAGATAAAACATCTTGAAATATTCACGTTTAGTATTATCCTACAAAAAAAATAAGACGTTTATAGTAAATATTATACTATTATAATTATCATACAACATCCTTTATTTTACAAAAGAGAAAAATATAAAAAATAACATTATAATAGTGATTTGTATTTGGTCATAATAACCGTTTAATAATAAAAATTACTCCAGTAGTTATATTTTGACTATTGACGAAATGTTACATTTTAACTATATTGAATGATTATGTTATGAAATGGTCAAATAGAATCAATACATTATTAAAAACATAATTGATCATGTTGTATCAGATTTCAGACTAAGTATTCAGAAAAAACAAAAGACCCCTAAAAGTGGGTTTATTTCTTTTATATAAGCTAATAAGTTCGTAAACCCCTATATAAGCTAAAAACACCCTCTTAGTAGCCAACTTGGGTTACGCGGCATAGTACTAAACTTATAAGTAATTAACGAATTTTTATTACATTGAAATTATATAAATATTAAAAAAAATATAATTATTGTTATTTTTACGATATTTGAATGAATATAACTTATTATATAAAAATTATATGAAATGTATATTTAAAATAATATATAAAGTACAATTGATACAAATTAATAAGTTTATTAATAAGATAAAACATCTTGAAATATTCACGTTTAGTATTATCCTACAAAAAAAATAAGACGTTTATAGTAAATATTATACTATTATAATTATCATACAACATCCTTTATTTTACAAAAGAGAAAAATATAAAAAATAACATTATAATAGTGATTTGTATTTGGTCATAATAACCGTTTAATAATAAAAATTACTCCAGTAGTTATATTTTGACTATTGACGAAATGTTACATTTTAACTATATTGAATGATTATGTTATGAAATGGTCAAATAGAATCAATACATTATTAAAAACATAATTGATCATGTTGTATGGAATTGATGATCATAATTAAATGGATGGTGATCTTTTTCAAATGAATAGATGGCCAAGATTTGTGTTCCCTAAAAACAAAACTTAAAATTAAAAAAGGAGATATATTTTATATAGGAGTATAGATATGTTGCGACATCAATTAGAACGGGTTGGTTAAGACGACCGAGAGGTGCCGCTCCTCGTCTTCCCGAGCCCGAAGTATAGAGAACTCGTTAGAAGGGGACCCGAGGTCGAAGCCCCGGATCCACCCTCCAACAATAAGGTCGGATATATATGTACTGAGAGTAAAATAGAGAGAGTTATAGAGAGGAAAAGACTTACAAATCATGGTGGATGAATTTCATATATATAAACATATATTTGGGTAAAGGAGTGTACATTTGGATCACCCGAAAAGACAAGTGGGTAATCCGGTGATACCTATTGTAATGTGTGGAAAATTTTAAAAACGTTAAACGTAATTAGCAAACATTAACATAACTAAAACCGACAAAAATGTATAATATAAAAACTCATTTTATCTAAATATGTTTTTCCACCGCACCTTAGGTTATGTAAAATCGTTGTGACACCCTAATGATGTATTTTTAAGACTTAATCATGTTTATGAAAGTTATGTTTGGAATAGGTGTGTTACACAGCTTAGGCTCTTTCACTTGTAGGAAACTTTGACCTAAGTTGATTTGTGAGTTGGGTAGAAATTGGATTAAGATAAGATAGACTGCTTTAGTCTGCTCTAGGAATCTCGCCTTCAAGTAAATATACCAAAATGATTTGATTACACGTTTTAAACTCTTGTATTGATTAACACATTTCCATTCATCAGATGTCGAATAGTCGGAGAATCGGGAAGAACATTAAGCATCAACGAGAAGAAGCAAGGGAATAAAGACTTTTTCACCCGAATGAACGAAATATGATTTCAACCTTAGTTATGAAAACCGCCAAAATGATTCGTCAACAACCAAAAATCAAAACCCCCAGAAGAGAGGATACAAACGGGGAGAAACCGGCCAGTGGGATTCATGTTTGGTTAGCCAGATTTCAAAAAAGGCACCCACTAATTTTTGGTTCAGCAACTTCTCCGGTAGAGGCAGAAAATTGGATAACGCATATTGATAAAGTATTTAGTGTTTTGGGTATAGAGGAACGGTTCAAGTTCCGGTTAGCAACGTATAAGCTAGAGGGTCACGCACAACAGTGGTGGTTGTCTGTGCATCAAGCAAATGGAGGAGATTATTTTAGAAAGTTATTCTTTCATAAGTATTTCCCTAGAGCTGACAAGACTACTGCAATTTGGGAGTATACTAATATCCCACAGAGACACGGCGAGTCTGTGACAATGTTCTGCAACCGTTTATTGGGACTGGTTCGATTGATTGGGGCAAGTGTCATTTTACCTACAGATCAGGCCGAAAAATTTCAATGGCCAGTGTTATCGAATAATTATGATCAATAAGGAGTTCAAGGATGTTACTGAGGTTGCGGCTCTTGCGAAGAGTTTAGATTACTGAGGTTGCGGCTCTTGCGAAGAGTTTAGAGTATGAGAGAGCAAAATTCACTGCAAGTAGGTCGGACGATAACCGGAAGAAGTCCTAAAATGATCGGTCCAACCAGATCCCGACACATACACCATGTAAGGGTAATCGCAATGGGAATTCCAACAAGGGTAACCATTTTAACCGAGGGCAACCAAATCAGCATGGTAATCAAATGGTAGGGAATAATCATTTCGGGGAATGCCTCGCAAACTCTGGGAATTGTTATATTTGCGGCCAGTATGGTCATACCGCCAAGAATTATGGGAATCAAAGGAATGCTAATAGAGTTGTTGTCTGTGTTGCGCCTCCTCCACCACTAGCCCTTGCAGGGTGGTCGTGTTTTTCATCAAACAACCGCGCAGGTCGCGAAAACCGAAGGTACGATCTCGGTTACGTGTTTGTTAACAATCATGTTTTCCTTACACTGTTTGATGAAATTTCGGGTTATTTGAATGTTACTCCTTATATGTTAACGAATTCCCTTTCTATCTCGACGCCAATGAATAATGTTTAATTAATTGATCGCGTTTTCAAGGATTGTCATATAGAATTTTGCGACTGTATGTATCTAGCCGATCTTTTTCCCAAATCGATGCATGATTTTGACCTTATTCTGGGATTGGTTGTCTCGTCATCGGGAATTCATTGACGGAATGTCGGATCTCCTCTTCCTCCCTTTTCTATCGCTCGATAAAACTCTTACCTCCCCAAAAATACCAACTTATATCCTGACAAAAAAAATCCATAACATAACATTTTCACAATAAGTTTTACAATTTGAAAATATTTTACATATACTACTAGCGTAACCGTGTTTGCGCTACGCTGGTATTGAATTTTTATTTACATATTAATAATGGTTTGTATTTGGTCAAAATAACACTTTTATTATATAAACAATTCCGATAGTTATATTTTAACTATTATTTAATGATGAAATGTTATATTTTAACTATTATTGAATGATTATATTATGAAATGGTTAATTAAAATTAATACATTATTAAGAACATAATTGATCATGTTGTATAGAATGGATGATCATGATTAAATGGATGGTGATTTTTTTCAAATGAATAGATGGTCAAGATTTGTAATCCTTAAAAACAAAACTTAAAACTAACCAAGGAGATATGTTTTATATAGGAGTATAGATATGTTGCGACATCATTTAACACAGGTTGGTTTAGACGACCAAGAGGTGCCACACCTCACTGTTAGATGCATTTTACGCATCTTAGCTGCATTATTTTCATTATTTCACTTCTTTTTATGTAAATAAACACGCATATATGTTGCAATTCGTGATTCCTAAATCTATAGAATATATGATATTTCACACATTTTAAATGCATTTATAGGTTATAGATGATATGTGGACGAGTGGGAAAAGAAACGCACACGAAAATGCGAGAAAACGAAGCCCCCAGATGACACCAGGCGGGGGTCGGGCCAGGCTTGGAGATCCACCCGCCCGGGCACCACCTGCTGTTGCTATTTGTATTTTATTCAAGACCCGCCGGGGCTAAATGGATAGTGAAAATCCACTTGTCCGAGCATCTGCTGGAGCTACTTATGAAAACCTGTTGTTCCATCTTGTTCAAAACCCGACGGGGCAAACACCATATGAGGAGCGACACGCCCGGGCATTCTCATGACCCGCCCGAGTTTCTTTGTTCTTACTGGATACACGCGAGGGTGTGGAGCCCCGCCCAGGTCCATTTACCTTATGATTGTAACTCGCCCGGGTCGTTGGCTGAAAATTCGGATGTGTTTGTTTTGGCAGCTCCAAACACGATTTAACTCACATTTTTAGACAGTTTTCTTTATCTTTTTTCATATTAACATTTCCGGAAACAAGTTTTAGGCATTGTAAAGTATTAATTTCATCATTTCGACACCGAATTCATCGTTTGTAAGCTTTTGCTCGAATTCATGTTTATTTGTATGATAATTGTTGCCATGCTTGACTAATTTCTTAGATTTTGGTTCCAAACTAGACAAGATTATGTCGTTTAATTAATGAAGTTGATGTTTATTTATGTTTATATAGTGATTGTGGTTTGTTTTTACGGTTATTGGTATTCATTTCTCGGCTTTGATTGATCACCTAGGTTGAGATATTGATTAATTGTTGATATAATTAGGTTGTAAAATCCGTAATTGTTTAATAATCTAATATCCAGTAACAAAACGTTGTTTGCTCAGTGTTAAACACAATCACATAATTATGGAAATGGCTAAACGTCAACTTCCCATGCATTTCGAAGATGTTAGATGGAAGTTAGGTCGAGCCAAAGACCTAAAACAAAGGCGCTTTCCGAGAGGAAACTCGGTGTTTATTTATTTTTATGTTGGTTTTTGTTTTGTTTATTTTGTAGGTGGTAAATCGTTTAGAGAAATCCGTTCCCATATTGCACAAAGACTAAGCTTGGGGAGGTTTGCAACATTTCAGACGAAGACTGTTGGGAAAATTAGCAATTGAACCCAAATTATAAGTCTGTTTGATTAAAGTTTGAGTCTGAGTGACTATCATTATGGGTCTGAGTAAGTCAACTCCATAATGTGTCTTGAACCGAAAGTTTAGGAAGTTAGTTAGATAAAATATTCCATCTTTTTAGAAGATTTTCTAAGATTCGTCCTTATCAAGCTCCCTCATATTGTGTATAAATAGGGATCTTGAGACTTGTAATTCGGTGCCGTTTTACTTTGAATTAAACTAAGTGTTATTCAATCTCTTGCTAATTGTTATAATTCCGCTATAACCTATTACCAAGAACTGTGTGTTTATCAAGAGTGATAATTAACATTTGAATACTCATTTGTCAATTGATTAAATCATACAAGATAAATTAATTATCTGTTTATCAAGTAATTGGGATCTTACTCAGACCTAACAACTGGTATCAGAGCAAATAAGATTTAAATTTTAGTATTTGCAAATCTTAAACGATCAATCAGTAATATCTAAATTAATAAAAATGTCTTCATCATCACAAACACCTGCTATGTTATGGCTGAAAAAGGCATTTCCATTTTCAATGGACATAGCTTTGCCCATTGGAAACTCAAAGTTGAGTGACATTTTTCTGGAATTCATGATGAAATGATGACAACAATCAGTGAATGACCCATTATTCCTGGAAAATAATTCGAGAAGTGAGAGAAGGAGACAAAGTCATTCAACGTGCCAGATGGGTTTAGACTCCAAAATCTCAATGGACTGATCTAGACAGACAACTATTCAATCTAGACCCAAAGGCTAGAAGCATATTAGGAAATGTTGTGTGTGAGCAGATTTTCTCCAAGATTGCTGGATGTAGATCAACAAAAGAAATTTGGGATACTCTCATTGTATCCTATGAAGGAGTGCAAGTGGTAAAAGAACAGAGGCTGAATAGTTTCATCAGGAATTATGAGAACGTCTATGTGAAAGAAAAGGAGTCTCTTGCTGATGAACACACCAGGTGTCAAATTCTATTGAATGATTTATCTGCACTTGGTGTTATGAAGGAGGAGGATGAAGTGTGCAAGAAATTTGTTGATATTATTCCAAATAGATATGAATCAGTTATCACTTCCCTAGTAGTAGGTGAAAAATTGTCCACCTACAAGCTTCCTGGTTTATTTGGGTTATTGTTAAACTTTGAAGAAACCCAAGAGAGAAATAAAATAAACCAAAGGAGGATTTCTAGAGATCCTGAAGCTGGATTAGTTGCAACAAGCAGAAGGAATAAAGAAATCTATTCAAAGGCTGAAACCGACTCAGATGAGTCTGAGTCAAAATGAGACTCAAAGTAAGACTCTGATGATGAATCTGAGGTAAAGAAACTAAAAGATCAGCTAGCCTTACTCACTATGAAGCTTGAAAAAGAGACAAGCTGCAAGGGAAAGAAACTTTTTGACTTGAAAAAGGTTAAATGTTTCAAATATGGAGAACATGGTCACATGGTTGCAGATTGCAAAGTGAAGAATGCTCAGACTGAACACATGGATGCATTAGCTGAGAGAGCTCAAAGATACTAGAAAAAGTATCTTAAATACAAGAATGGAAACACCTCAAGAAATCAAAAGCCTCAAGCTGAGCAAAAAGCCTTCTTTGCTAAAGAGTGGTTGGATGAAGATTTATCATCAGATGATGATGATGGAGTGGTGGATAAATGTCTGATGGCCTTCATAGATGAAACTGAGTCATCTACCTCTCATTTTGAAAAATATTTAAAGGAAGCTGAGAGATTGAGCTGCAAGTCAGACTGGGACAAGTCAAAATTATATAAGGTACACAATTTCAATCTACACACCGAAGATCAAAAACTTCAAATGTTTGAGTTTTTTTTTTTCTGGATTTTAGAACATCAACAGAAGATATTTCTGCTCTCAAAATCAAATTAAAAGATTTAGAAAATATTTTACAAATCAAAAATAAAGAGATTTCTGAGATAGAAAACTACATAGTCACACTGACTGCTCAGACTGAAGCTTAAAATGATCTTGCAAAAGAAAATCATAAGTTCAGGGAAGAAACTCAACATTATAAAAGTATTTGTAAGTCTTGGTGTATCTCATCATTAAAAAATGAAGATTGTTTGAGTAGGCAAGTCCCTAGAAAATTTCAGGCTGTGTTCGGAGAAGATTTCAGTCTCAAGAAACATATGACTGAAGAAGAAGAAGATGAAGAGGCTGAGAGGGAGAAAATTGTTTTCAAACCTAATATTTTACCAGACACATTTACATATATAAAAGGAAACAAAACAAAAATGTCAAATGCATTTGTCAAACCTGTCATGTCTCAAGAGTCAAACAAGTGGGAATCTTCAACCACAAGTCAGTATGACCTTCATTTAAAACCTGAAACTGACCAAAAAGTGAGTCACAACACTAAACCTTTTTTACCTAAGAATGTTGTCAAACCCAAGGTTGTGAGTAAACCACAAGTCAGTCTCAAACAAGTCAATTCAAACACTTTTGAAAAGGAGTCAGTTCAAAAAGTAATTTCTATTGATCAATTAGGTAATCAACTTTTGCAACTAACTAATATTGTGAAAAAACTTGTTACTTATAAATCACCAATTTCAAAAGAACCAAGGACTCCTCCTAAAAGAACTTGTTATAATTGTGGTGAAAAGGGACATGAAGTTGCGTTTTGTAAAAATTTACATCAGACTAGACCTAGATACAATGGATTAAAAGTATCTCAATCTTCAAAACCAAAGTCAGTCTCACCCCAAAAACGAAGGTCAGCTCAACCTTCAAAACAACATGCAGTTTCACCCCAAAAACAGAGGTCAACTCAACCTTCTAAACATAAGTCAGTCTCATTCCAAAAGAAAGAGTCAGTTATAAGGGCTACAAACAACTCAGATCCACAAAAGACTAATCTGTAAAACCAACCATGCAAATATTGTGGAGTCATAGGGCAGTATTCCATGAACTGTATGAAAGAAATAAATAAATGGAATTATGACAACCCTGAATCTGAGTGGAAAAGAATCTCACATGTTGAACTGGAAAGGAACAAAAACATGTGAATGAACCCACTCAAAAGTGGGTTCCTTGAAAGAACTAATTTTGTTTGTGTTTCTATGTGCAGGATTCCACAAAATGGTTTTTAGACAGTAGAGCCTCAAGGCACATGACAGGAATGAAGTCCTTTTTATCTGAGTACAAGGATGAAGCTGGTCCACAAGTTAGATATGGTGATAATGGTGTCTCTATGACAAGAGGTTATGGAAAGATTCATGCTGGATCTGTCACATTCAAAAGGGTAGCATATGTGGAAGGTTTACAACATAACTTACTTAGTGTGAGTCAGATTACAGATGAAGAACATGAAGTCAGATTCAGGAAACAAGGAGGGATAATATACAATGCCAAAGGAAAACCTTTGCTGTTAGCCAAGAGAGAGATGTGTTCTATCTGGATCTGAGTTCAGTTAATGATGAAGGTGGGACCTGTCTTTTTACTGAGACAAAAAGAAGAACTCAATTGGCTATGGCATAGAAGATGATCTCATTTGAACTTCAAAAACATCATCATCTTATCCAAGAACAAACTGGTTAGAGGTCTTCCTGAACTGACTTATTCAAAGGACAAGGTTTGCTCAGCCTGTGTTCTTGGGAAGCAAACAAAGGTGCAATTTCCTTCCAAAATGCTTCACTCAATTGCAGAACTTTTGTATATGCTTCATATGGATCTATTTGGACCCATAAGTATAGAAAGCTAAGGAGGAAAGAAGTATACCCTAGTAATTGTAGATGGGTTTACAAGATACACCTGGGTGGTTTTTCTACAAGCCAAAAGAGATGCAGCTGAAGAAATCATCAGTCTGATCAAGAGGGAGCAGAGGCAAAAGAATACTTTGGTTTGACAGATGCGAAGTGATCATGGAACTGAGTTCAAGAATTCTGTATTGATAAAATTCTGTGACAAAAGAGGAATTGTTCAAAAATTTGCATCAGTTAGAACTCCTCAACAAAATGGAGTGGCTCAGAGAAGGAACATGACTCTAATTGAAGCTGCAAGAACAATGTTATGCTATGGAAACAAGAAGATCAAATTATGGGCTGAGGTTGTCAACACTGCTTTTTATTTTACTCAAAACAGATCCATCATAGTTAAAAAGCATGGGAAGACTTCTTATGAGATGTATCACAATAAAGTTCCCTCCATTCATTATTTTCACATCTTTGGAAGTAGATGCTATATTCTTAATCAAAGAGATCAATTGTGTAAACTGTCTCCTAAGGATGATGAGGGTCTATTTGTTGGATACTCAAGTGTGTCTAAAGCATTTAGAGTATACAATAAAAGAAGAAAAGCAGTTGAAGAAAGCATCAATGTGACATTTGATGACACAACTCAGTCTGACAAGGATGAACTGACTACTCAGTCTGATCTAGTATCCATCAATCATCTGTGTGATGAACTGTTTGTTACATCTTTTGAATAAGATCCAACCTAGACTAAAGATCAAATAGTCTCCATAAGACAAACACAAGGATCTGAGAGTGAATATGAAGAATTCCCCATGAATTTCTTCAAAGATAATAAAAGTGATGAGTCTGAACCTGCTCAAACTGACTTAACTCAGTCTGATGGAACTCAGACTGATGAAGCTCAGACTCCCAATGAAGAAGGTCAACAATCAGATTCAAGAAATTTCAAAACTGTCAAGGATCACCCACTGACTAACATCATTGGAGCATTACAAGAAGGTTTTAAAACAAGAAACAAGTCAGCTACTGCTAATTTCTGTTTTTACACTAATTTTCTCAGTTTGATGGAACCAAAGAAGGTGGAAGAAGCTCTTGTGGATGAAGACTGGGTTGATGGAATGCAAGAGGAACTAGGTGAATTTGTTAGAAATGATGTATGGGAATTGGTTCCTTGCCTATTACAAAAGATTATCATTGGCCTCAAATGGATCTTATGAAACAAATTTGATAAAGATGGTGTAGTGATCATAAACAAAGCCAGGCTGGTTGCACATGGTTATAAACAGGAGGAAGGAATTGACTATGATGAAACCTTTGCTCTTGTGGTAAGAACTGAAGCCGTTAGACTGTTTCTAGCCTATGCAACATTCAAAGACTTTCTGGTATATCAAACGGATGTGAAGAGTGCTTTCCTAAATGGTGATCTAAAGGAGGAAGTCTATGTCAAGCAACCACTAGGTTTTGTCAATCCAAACTTTCCTAATCATGGTTACAAACTTAAGAAAGGATTATATGGTCTCAAACAAGCTCCTAGAGCTTGGTATGATACTCTGTCTGACTTTCTTCTTCAAAATCAGTTTCAAAGAGGGTCAATTAACAAAACACTTTTTATAAAGAAAGAAAAAGGTCATGTAATTTTGGTTCAAATATATGTTGATGATATTATATTTGGATCCACAAATGAAAAGTTGTGTACTTGGCTTTCAATTTTAATGTCTAATAAATACATAATGAGTATGATGGGGGAACTGACATTTTTTCTTTGTCTGCAAGTAGAACAAAAGAAAGATGGGATTTTCATAAATCAAAGTAAATATGTTCATGATCTTTTAAAGAAATTATATTTTGACTCATGTACTGAGATGAAAACCCCTATGAGCACCTCTGATAAGTTGCAAAAGGACAAAACTGGCAATTTAGTCTGTCAAGAAACCTATAGAGGTATGATTGGCTCTTTGTTATATCTCACTGCAAGTAGACCAAACATAATGTTTTCAACATGTCTATGTGCAAGATATCAAGCTGACCCAAAAGAATCTCACATGAAAGTTGTTAAAGGATATTCAGATACCTTAAGGGCACTCCAAATCTTGGACTTTGGTACCCTAAATATTCTGGATTTGATCTAATTGGTTACTCAGATGCAGATTATGCAGGATGCAAATTGGATAGGAAGAGTACATCAGGAGGATGTTAGCTTCTGGGAGGAAAACTAGTCAGTTGGTCTAATAAGGTGGTTTGGATATTTGATTTAGTTTATTAAGAAGTTTATTAGAGTAGTGTGGGAATATGGACAAGAAATGGTAATGTAGGATAGGGTTGTGTGATATTAGGGTTTTTAGAGTACCTATGGGTTTCTAGAACTAGGGTTTTGATTATAAAATTGTATGGCGGGTTTGATTAAGTTTTTTTTATTGATGAAATGACTTCTAATACCAATCTTAATACATTCTTAATGCTATTATGACCTACGGGATTATGAAAAACAAATATTACACACATAAACAGTAATTCTAACGCATACCGGATGAAATCTCGGTTTACAAGGAAAGAGGAGTTTTGGTGTGGAAAAGGTGGTTTGGATAGTTGATTAAGTTTATTATGGTCGTGTGGGAGTATGCACTAGAAATGGTAATATAGGATAGGGTTTTATGATATTAGCGTTTTTAGAGTATCTATGTGTTTCTAGATTTAGGATTTTGAAATTAAAATTGTATTTGGAGTTTGATTGAGTTTTTGATTGATGAAATAGCTTCTAATAGAATTATTAATACATTCTTAATGCTATTGTGACCTAGGGTATTATGATCATACATACATTACACACCTAAACCGTGATTCTAACACGTAACGGATGAAATCTCGGTTTTACAAGGAAAACAGCGTTTTAGGGTGTAAAAGGTGGTTTGGATAGTTGATTTAGTTTATTATAAATTTCATTAGGTTATTGTTGGAGTATGGACTAGAAATGGTAATGTAGGATAGGGTTTTGTGATATTAGGGTTTTTAGGGTACCTATGGGTTTCTAGAACTACGGTTTTGATAATAAAATGGTATTTGGGGTTTAATTGAGTTTTTGATTGAGGAAATGGTTTCTATTAGCGTTTTTAATACATTTTGAATTCTATGATGAACCATGGGATTATGAAAATAAATATTACACACCTAAACCGTGATTCTAAGGCTTACCGGATGCGTCACGGTTTTACAATGAAAGTAGCGTTTTGTTGAGTATAAGGTGGTTTGTATCGTTAATTTAGTTTATTAAGAAGTTTTTTAGAGTATTGTGGGAGTATGCACTAGAAATTGTAATGTAGGATAGGGTTTTGTGATATTAGGGTTGTTAGGGTACCTATGGTTTCGAGAACTAGGGTTTTATTATAAAATGGTATTTCGGGTTTTATTTAATTTATGACTGATAAAATGAATTCTTATAGCAATCTTAATACATTGGTAATGCTATTTGACCTACGGGATTATGAAAAATAAATATTACACACCTAAACCGTGATTCTAACGCGTATCAGATGAAATCGCAATTTTACAATGAAAGAATTGTTTTAGTGTGAATAAGGTGGTTTGGATAGTTGATTTAGTTTATTTAGAAGTTTATTAGGGTAGTGTGGGAGTATGGACTAGAAATGGTAATGTAGGATAGGGGTTTTGTGATATTAGGGGTTTTAGAGTATATATGGGTTTCTAGAATAAGGATTTTGATTTTAAAATTGTATTTGGAGTTTGATTGAGTTTTTGATTGATGAAATAGCTTCTAATAGAATTATTAATACATTTTTAATGCTATTGTGACCGACGGGATTATGATCATAAATACATTACACACCTAAACCGTTATTGTAACACGTACCAGATGAAATCTCAATTTTAAAAGCAAAATCACGTTTTGGTGTGTAAAAGGTTGTTTGGATAGTTTATTTAGTTTATTATGAAGTTTATTAGGGTGGTGTTGGAGTATGGACTAGAAATGGTAATGTATGATGGGTTTTTGGGATATTAGGGTTTTTAGGATACCTTTGGGTTTCTAGAACTAGGGTTTTGATTTATAAAATGGTATTTGGGGTTTGATTTAGTTTTTGATTGATGAAATGGCTTCTATTAGGGTTTTTAATACATTCTTAATCCTATGATGACCCATGGGATTATGAAAATAAATATTACACACCTAAACCGTGATTCTAAGGCGTACCGGACGAATCTCGGTTTTACATGGAAAGTAGCGTTTTGTTGATTATAAGGTGGTTTGGATATTTTATTTAGTTTATTAAGAAGTTTATTAGGGTAGTGTGGGAATATGGACAAGAAATGGTAATGTAGGATAGGGTTGTGTGATATTAGGGTTTTTAGAATATCTATGGGTTTCTAGAACTAGGGTTTTGATTATAAAATTGTATGTCGGGTTTTATTGAGTTTTTTATTAATGAAATGACTTCTAATAGCAATCTTAATACATTCTTAATGCTATTGTGTCAGGATCGTATTAGCTTGAGTAAACTAATAAGTTCGCCTTCGTTAAGATCTTGATCTATTGAAGAAGTTCAGCAGCGGATGAACACTTCAATATTACGAGTTATCGAACAATGAATAATGAATAAACAAAAGTATTGTCGAATTATAAGCCTCAATCGTATTAATCTTAATAATATCAATACAACGTGTTTTTATGAATACGAGGATCTATATTTATATAGACCTTGAGGCCGACCTAGATAAACTAGGAAACAACTTCTATCCTTATCTAAATAAATCGTTATCTAGAAATAAGGAAACTCTATCTAATTAACAAAAGGAAATATAATCTAATTACAATTCTATAAATTAGATTTATACTTGCACGGCAAGTTGTCTTCCGTGTCTTGACTTTGACTTCTTCTGTATCTTGACTTTGCCCGTAGTGACTTCAATATCACCGTAGCAACTTGACTAGCCGTAGTAACTTGTTGGACAGCCGTACTAACTTTTCTTCCGTAGTAACTCTTAATATCTTCCGTATTAATAGTTTAAGTTACTATTCTTGTTTGTTAAGTGAATTGTTCATGGTTAAACTATTTTAGCTAAGTTATAACCCAACAATCTCCCCCTAACCTTGAACTTTTATGACACATCAAAAGTACAAGTTTTATACTCCAACAGTACTAACTTTTTACAAAAGATGATAAATCATTTTCAAATATTTTGATCATCTTTGTGTAGGCCAATCACTCTCTGTGCCTTTTTGTTTTTCCTCCGTGATCTGCACTAGAATTCTCCAAACTAGCTCATGGGCAAGGTCTGAATCATGAAGACCATTAAGCTTCACTTCTATCATTTCTTCTAATGTCTTCAGCCCGTGAGGATATTGCATATCAACCAAGTAGAATTCCATGGCTCCCTCCTTTCTTCTGATGGAGTAGACACCACTGCGATCATAGATAAACCACCTGATGACTGGATTATTTGGACCTCCTTTCTTGAACACTGAGCTTTTCTTCTCATACCCTGGTTCAAATAGCCCACACAGAATGTCCATAGCAAGTTCAGTTCCTGACAAAGCTTTTCTTTGATGAGAATACTTTGTCTTGCCTATGTGATACATTCTTTCCAATTCATCCCTGTCAAACACTCTTATGGCTTCATGGAAGGCATGAAGTATCCTCTTTGATCCATCTTGTCTTTTAACTTCATATTCAGTCCCACCAATGTACTTCCAGTCAACAATCATTGGAAGTCTCTTAGCCAATGGAGTAAACCTCAGTCCTTCTTCATGATGAATATACTCAGAATATCCCATTGGATTAAATTTGAGTCCTTCATCTCCCCCTTGATCAGTCACTGGAGGATCTTGTTCCATGTCTTCAGGTTCTGATTTGACATCCATGAATGGAACACTAGGACCTTCTTGTTGAGAAGCAGCAGCATCATCATTCATCCTCCTTCTTTTAGCTAGAGGAATCCTTTTTGATGGTCTTTTCTGTCTTTTGAGCTTGGGCTTCTCTTGAGGTTTCTCTTCAACAGGTGCAGGTTCTGGTTGGATAAACACCTTTCTTCCAGTTTTAAGAGCAGCTTCTAATGCTTTATTTTTCTTCTCATGAATCTTTGCAAGAGCAGCTTCCCTTCTGGCTTCCTTTTGTCTTTATTCCTTCACAAGGTCCAACATATTAGTTAACTTCATAGGGCCTAAGGATCTACCACTGTGACCTTTGCTTTTGAGGTACTTAGTGTACTTCTCCCTATCTTCAGCCAACTTTATTTGAGTAGACTTGGACACTTTCTTCTTCTCAGGCTTTGTTTTAGTTTTTGATCTTTTGAGAGCAATTTCATCTTCTTCCAGAGTCTGCATTCCATACTCGAAATCTGCTCTAACTTGGCCTTGAGAACAAAGATGTTGAAGGAGTTCTTCATTATACATCTCCTTTGCTTTGATTGCATCCTCTGCAACAATCTTCTCCATTCTTTCCCTTTCTTCTGGAGTTGGAGCTGTATTCAATTTAACATGGAGCTCATCTTCTTGAGTTATCTTCCTTTTTCTTGCTTTTTCCTCCTCTTCTTTCTCAGCAGCCATTCTGTTAAATAATTCTGCTTCTTCATGCTCTTGTCTGAGTACTTCAATCTCTTCAGCTGTCAGACCTTGAAAATTAAAGGCTTCCTGAGTACTTCTTTCTTTTTCAGTCTTTGATTTTTCCACTACAATGGATTTTCCTTTTCCTTTTTCTTCTGGAGCATCAAGGTCAACCCTCTGTACTTTCTTCTTTTTCATATCCACTGTGATATACCCAAATCTACCTGTAGGAATAGAAACAGACAAACCAGTAGATTGTTCAGGTAATTTTAAAGCGGTTTGTATTGGTTTTTCACCCAATGCAGCTGATGCTCTCTGTTTTGCAACTCGCTCAGCTAACATCTTCTTTCTTTCCTCTTCTGTTTTCTCCTCTTTGATCTTAAGCAGCTGTGATGCTATAGTGTCTTCATCAACCATCACACTTGTTCTTGACATTTCTGTTCTTATAAGAACATTTGCAGCTTCTTGTTGATCAATAGTAGAAGGAGTTTCTGTTACAGTGGTTGAAGGAGTTGTAGCTTCAGATTGGATTGCTTGAAAAGGAGTTGAAGCTTCATTGAATGTGGGGGGAATGGTTGTGAACATGTATGAATGATCTGCCTCTGCATCCTCTGTTCTTGGACTTGTGACCATGGGGTCCGTAGTAACTGGATCCGTAGCAACTGGGCTAGTCACCATAGGGTCCGTAGTAACTGGATCCGCAGCAACTTGCTCCGCAGCAACTGGGCTAGTCACCATAGGATCAGTAGTAACTTGATCCGCAGCAATCGAGTCCGCAACAACCATTTCAACATCAACTTGATCCGCAGCAAGTGTTTCAGTAGCAACATTTGGTGAAGTTTCAGCTTCCATCTCGTCTATTGTTTCTTCAACCATTTGTTTCACTTCTTGCTGCTGCTCCCCCTCAAGTTGAGTATCAACTTCCATCTTTTCAACTCCTACATCTACCATCATATCAACATCATCAAAATCTGTCTCCCCCTCAAAGGTACTGCATGTCTCCATTTCTTCATCTTTATTTGAAGTGGCAGAAATGACAGTGTCTGTGCTTCCCTTGTATTCTTCACCCTTGCTTTCTCCAGATGATAACACATCTATTGCTTCTTTCTCCCCCTTGTTTTCATCTGCTGGGGAGTCATCTGAAGAGGATGAACTGGATGGTTTTGGTGAAGTGCCAGCATCTAGTGTGGTGATTCTTTTGTGATGTAATTGGACTGATAGTAGAGCCTATTGTGCCAGTACCTGTTGCACCAAAGAAGTAAGAGAAGACAGCATCTCTTCTTGTTTTTCCACCTTCACCATTAAAGATTGGTACATGTCCATCAATTCCTTAAACTGACCACCACTACCCTCACCCCTTTTCTGTTGGGTACCAACAGGTGGAAGATCATAGGGAATAGAGAAACTCTCTTGCCTAGCAGAAGCAGGTATCTCTCCCATGGTCTCTTGGCGCCAGGGACCACCTTCTAAGTCTGAGAACAAGTCCTCAGCAAGGGATGGTGTTGCCGTAGTTTGGGTCTTAGATATGTTGATACTATCCTGAGCTCTACTATGAGAAGTAGAAGCTGCAGTAGTATCAGCCCTCCCTACATGGTCTCCCCCCTCCTTATGGACCACCTCAGTGAACAAGGGGGTGTGTTCAATGTTTTCCCCTATTGTTTGTGGCATTCCTGAAGATGTTTCAGGGAATGCTTTTGCAGTGAGAGATTTAGGGATGGTTTTAGACACAAGAGGCTGAGGAACCCTCTTGAGTCTCTTTGAAGCAGCTTTGGGTGGTTTGTGAGGTGATGAAACAATGGGTTTAGTCACTTTAGCAGTAGTGACTGGGGCAGTAGCAACTGGAGTAGAACTTACAGTAGCAACTGGAGGTACAGGGGCAGTAGTAACTGCCGTAGTAACCTCAGGGATTCCACCTACAGTACTGGCTTCAGATATGGCACTAGTGCCCACAGATATTGCCGTAGTACTGATGGTGGCAGCTGGGGGTTGGGAAAGAGGTAGAGTTACTTGTCCTGCAGCTGTGGGAATCGTGACCACCAACATTTTAGAGAATAATGGTGTCACATTGGCTGGACCACCCTTGTTAACTTGTCTCATGTTTGTGAAAACCTTCTTTGAATGAGCGTGTGATTTTAAAAGGTTTTCTGATCTTGGAAGATCTTTGTGGACACAGTTAATAAAATGTTGAAGAAATCGAGGATACATGAAAAATTTAGTTTGAGGGTTCTCGATATTCTTTCTCATTGATTCAAAAATCATGTAGGAAAAATTGTAAGTTCTTCCAGTAGCCAAACACACCATAGCGTTGGCTAAAGTAGAACTGCCTTCATGTCATCCTGTGCGTTTTGGGGACATATATTGTTGCAAAGTATGCAACATGTATTTCCATTGAGGGGAGAATTTTGATTTTAAAAATGTTGAAATATTTACATCCCCCTCATATCCCATGTTTGTAAAAGTGTTTACCAGGATGTCATAAGGTACTCTCATTATACCTTTGGAGTCTTGAAGGTTCAGATGTTTTCGGAGAGAAGACTCTGTAACCTTGATCGCTTTTCCCTTTACGATAGCATTGATGGCAGCCTCTGTTTCATTCAGAGTAGCAGACGTCCAGAAATCCCTAATGTGGGATTCATCAATATCGGGATTGATGGTTAACGCCGTCTTGATCTTCGATTGATCAAAGAAATCGATTATTTGATGGAAATCGGCGTTATCGGCAGTCTTTTCCAAGCAAGCCACCATGTTGTGAGTTTTGAAGAGTTGTAATTGTTCCGCCATTTTTTATTCTGTTAATTGATTATTACAGTGATAAACAAGAATATAAATGGTTAGTCACAACGATAAAGAAAATCGATTGATTTTAGTTCTAACGGTAACTTTTTTGGAAGACTTAGGGGTTTTTGCAAACGGTAAGTTTCAAACGGTTAAAAACATCCCCTTTTATACTGAAAAATTGTAACAACTTGATGCCCCTGATTAGACGCGGGTAATGATTCAAAAGTGACGGTCCAATTAAAAATTGTCACGTGTCACGAGTAGCTGTGCCTCGCGCCTGAATTTTAAAAATTAGGTCCAATCAGTACTTGCCACGTGTTAAAGATGTGTTACCGGGGCTTGACACGTGTAAAGTTGGGTTACAAGTTGTGTTTTGACTTGTCAAATCATCATTAATTAGGGTATTCTTATCTCTTAAGAAACCCCCTTTTTTTTAATATGATGATCTGCAGTATTAACAAAGGGTCCGTAGTAAGTTGGTTAAAGAGTTCGTAGTAATGGTTCATGGGCCGTATTAACTGGACTGTCCGTAGTAACTTGAGTTACTGGCAGTATTAAACCAGAGGTCCGTAGTATCACATTACTCGTCTGTATTAACCATTCCGTCCAAATTTATTGACATAGGGCAATAGTAGTTAAACCTTCCCTTAGTCTTAACAATTTGGTCGTACTAATCATACTTTGGACACAATTTGCCTTTACTATTAATGTTGCAGTAGTAACATAGTACAATGCTAGAGAGTAAGGTACTTGATTTTCATCATAAGGTTACTACTGCTTCTCGAAGGGACTTGCTTTAAACAAATAGAAATACTAAGAGAAAAGTATATGAGTTATTCATCCGTATTGATCATTCCAATGCTTGTAATCAGAAAAGTGAATCTCCCCACATCGAATGCTTTGGTGAGAAGGTCAGCAAGTTGATTGTCAGTGTGGATCTTCTCAACATGGTTTAGTTTCTTCTCGTTGCAATCTCTTATAAAGTGATAGCGTATCTCTATATGTTTCGTTTTGGAGTGTTTGACTGGATTGTTGATGATGCTTATAGTGCTTTGATTGTCAATGTAGATTGGCGTGTTCATGAAGGAATAGCCATAGTCCATCATTTGATTTTGAATCCAAAGTACTTGAGCGCAACAACTAGCAGCGGCAATGTACTCAGCTTCAGTGGAAGAGGTTGACACCGTTGTTTGCTTCTTGCATTGCCATGACACCAGACTTGAACCAATAAATTGGCACCCTCCAGTCGTTGATTTCCTGTCTAAGTTTTCACCACCATAATCACTGTCAGTATAAGCAATTAAATCAAAGGGAGAGTCTTTAGGATACCATAAGCCTAAGTTAGGCTTGCCCTTTAGGTAACGAAAGATTCTCTTGACTGCAATTAGGTGTGACATCTTGGGCCTTGTTTGATATCTTGCGCATACACAAACTCCAAACATTATGTCTGGTCTTGAAGCTGTGAGATACATGAGAGATCCAATCATTGATCGATAGTTGGGTATATCCACATCCTCCCCCTCAAGATCAGGCGTCAATTGTTTGTGAGTTTCCACCGGAGTGCTTGCAACCTTGGCATCCATGAGTCCAAACTTGGTGAGGATGTCCCTAACATACTTGGGTTGGCTTATGAGGAGGCCATCTGGCTTTTGCTTGACTTGTAAGCCCAAGAAGAAAGTGAGTTCACCCATTGAACTCATCTGAAACTTAGTGTGCATGAGATCCTCAAATTCTTTGCACAATGAATCCTTGGTGGATCCAAAGATGATGTCATCAACGTAGATTTGAACAAGAAGAATGTCTGAGTTAGACTTCTTGAAAAATAGAGTTTTTTCAATTGTTCCTCGTTGAAAGTTGTTTTGAAGAAGGTAGTCTGAAAGAGTATCATACCAAGCTCGTGGTGCTTGATGAAGCCAATAGAGAGCTTTGATCAATTTGTAGACTTTGTGAGGATGTTGAGGGTCCTCAAATCCAGGAGGTTGTTTGACATAGACCTCTTCTTCAATGACACCATATAGAAAAGCACTTTTGACATCCATTTGATAGACTTTGAAGCCCATAAATGAAGCAAAGGCTAGAAATAGACGAATTGCTTCAATCCTAGCCACTGGAGCAAAGACTTCTTCATAATCAATTCCCTCTTCCTGTGTGTAGCCTTGTGCAACCAGTCGTGCTTTGTTTTTAACCACAATTCCACGTTCATCTTTCTTGTTTCTAAAGATCCAGCGTGTACCAATCACCTTCTTGCCATATGGGACCTCAACTAGTACCCATACTCCTTGTATTTTGAATTGGAGTAGCTCTGCCTGACATGCCTCAATCCAATGTGGATCTAGGAGTGCTTCTTGAATTTTCTTGGGTTCCATTTGGGACAGGAAGCATGCAAAGAGACATGTATTGATTAGAGCAGTTGTATGATCCGTTTTGGACTTGGTTTGACTTCTAGTTGCCATAGAGTAGTCAAGTTCTCCAATTATTTGAGAAGGTGGATGATTCTTGGAAACACGAGATGATGGAATCTTCTCAATCCGTATTTCAACGCCCAGGTTTGTATCATTCATATATGGCATCTCATTATTAGGATTATATGCATGGTATGGAGGAGTAGTAAATGGAGAGGTGGTATATGAAGGAGCAGTAACCGAAGTTGGTATATCAGTAGGATAGTGCTCAAAATCTTCATAGACGATTTGTTCAACTCCATTTTCATCCTCTTCAATGAGGCGTGGAACACCATTAGGGCGTGTTGCATTATCCGTAGCCAATGGTGAATGTGGTTGTGCTTCTTCGTCCTCCTTTGTAGAGTTTTCTTCAGTGTGAGGAGAGTCTGGTTCTTCTGGGATGATGGGATCTTCCAAAAGAATTGGAAGATTGATATATTCCATCACATCTAATCGAGCAGTACCTGTGATGGGAGCCGTAGCAACTCGCTCCGTAGAAACAGGTGCAGTAGGAATAGAGTTTTCCGTAGGAACTGGAGCCGTATTAACTTGGTTTGAGTTAAACTCAAAGTTGGAGTTTAATGATTTGGTCAGGGCATCCAAGTCAAATACCCAGTCTGGTCCATGTCCCTTCTTGGTGTAAGTGTGCTCATTGAAGGTCACATTGGAGCTCTCCTCGATAATCTTCGATTTGTGGTTGTAAACTCGATAAGCTTTACTTTGAGATGAATAACCAACAAATGTGCCTTCATCAGCTTTGCTATCAAACTTTCCAAGATAGTCCTTAGAGTTTAGAACTGTGCATGGACATCCAAAGCCGCGTAGGAAGCTTATCACAGGTTGTCTCTTGTGGATAAGCTCATATGGAGTTTTGTTGTGTGCCTTGACTAGTAGGACCCTATTCTGAACATAGCAGGCAGTGTTAACTGCTTCTGCCCAGAAAAACATGGGAAGATTGGAGTCAGCCAGTATACTTCGTGCTGCTTCAATCAATGTCCGGTTTCTTCTTTCAGCAACTCCATTCTGTTGAGGAGTCCTAGCAGCGCTGAATTGTCTCTCTATTCCTTTCTTGTCACAGAAGTCATTCATCACTTGGTTCTTGAATTCTGTGACGTTGTCACATCGAATTTTCTTGATCTTCAGGTTGAGTTGGTGCTCAACTTTGGTGACAAACGTGACGAGTAGCTGACTTTTTTCATCTTTGGTTCCAAGAAAGTATACCCATGTATATCTTGAAAAATCATCAGTAATGACAAGGCAGTATGACTTCTTTGCAATACTCTTTACATTGGTAGGACCAAAAAGATCCATGTGGAGTAAATGTAAAGGTGTGGTGTTAGAGTTAATCTCCTTTGTCTTGTGTGAAGATTTGTGTTGCTTGCCCTTCAAGCATGCTAAGCAGTTATCTTCAAGGTTGAACTGCTTGTTTAGGAGACCTCTAGATTTAACTAGTTTATTGATGTTTTTCAGGTTCATGTGGCACATCCTCCTATGCCAGATAGTGGATTCATCTAAAGTAGCTTTTGAGAGAAAGCATGCTTCAGGTGAATTTATTTGAACCTTTGACATGTCTAAGCAGTAGACATTGTCTCTCCTTGGTGTTCTGAGTAGAATCATACTTTCATCAATGACATACCCAGGCTTCATTATAATACATTCTGTAGCAGTGAATATCGATGTGTGTTTCTCATCACAAACTTGAGATACACTCAACAAATTATATTGAAGCTGTTGAACATAGTACACGTCTTTGAAGTGCAGTGTACCATTGCTTATTGTTCCTTTCCCAGTAATCTTTCCTCCTTTTGGATTGCCTCCAAAGGCAACGTATCCACCGTTGAACTTTTCAAAGTCCTGAAGGCATGACATGTTGCCCTTCATGTGCCTGGAACAGCCACTATCTACATGCCAACTGTTCTCACTTTCTTTTGTTGGCTGAACCTGCACATAAACGATAGAGATTAGTTTCTGGTGGGAACCCAAGCCAAAGTTGACTTGGGTTTGCCCATTTCATCAAATTAACTCACCTTCCTTTGTACTAGTTTTGAAAAATCAGTGGGGATAGGTGGTTGAGTTACTTGAACTTTTGGTTGCCACACTTGTTTGAAAGATTTTGCTTTTTGAACAATTTTAGTGTTAACAACTTGTGGTTTAACAATAGGAACGGGTACTGGTTTGACATGTCTTTGTTTCTTATTGTTAATAGGAGCCTTGGTAACAAAGTTACTTTTGGAAGTATTAACACGAGCAGGTTTAATACGGGTATTTTTCACAGTATTAATACGGGCAGTATTAACACCCTTACTTTTGGCCGTATTGACAGTAGCCGTAGAAACAAATCTTTGTCTAGCAGTATTAATTCCATTTTTCTTGTTAGACATTGTGTTTCTTTTGTTAACACTTTGTTTTCCTGAAGAGACTTGTTTGTTATTTTTATGGGCAACCCTTCCTTTGTATCCCACCCCATTATGTGGTTTTTGAATCACTTGCACTTGGTTTTGAGGATTGTGATAACAGATTTTGGCATAGTGATTCAATTTACCACAAATAAAACACCCTTTTCTTGAGTTTTTAACAAGTTGTCCTTTTTTAGTTTTGACTTGATTCATTTTCGTTGGTTTCCTCTTCTACTTATGTGATTCCAAGTCTTTTCTTTTTCTTGAGGAACTTTGTTAGGTTTTGTTTGAGATGATGTTTTAATTTTGGTAATGGGTTTAGGACATGGCATAGACACCAGACTTTGTGTAGAAGGTAAGGTTATTCCTTCTATTGTGAGTAAGTGATTTTCCAATGGAATATCCTTGTTTTTCACAACATGGACTTTACTTTCTTCAACTAAGTCCTCAATTAGAACTTCATCATAGTTGATTGGATCAACATTGAATGATTCTTTTGGAGGTGTCTGAGAGATGGGAATCCTAGGCTCATCTAAAGATGGTGGGATGTAGTTTTGGTTAAATGGAGGGGCAACTTCTTTGTAACCTAAACCAGCTTTAACCTTGCTATGTATTTGTTTTTGACATAGGTCATTCACTGATTTTGAAGCAAATTCTAATTTCCCTACATCTAACTCAACTTTATCATGTTCTTGTTCTAGTAGTTTGATCTTGTCCCTAGCCACCTTGAGTTTAAGGAGTAAATCCTCTTTTTGCCATTCAATTAAATTTATCTTTTCTTGATAACTTTGTTCATTAACTTTGTGTGATTTTATCTGACTTTCTAAGTTATCAATTACCCTATGTGCTGACTGTCTTTGTTCTTCTAACGTCTTGATTGAATCACTCATCAATTGATTGTGATTTTTGTATTTAACAATTATAGTTTTACATTCAGTAGTACAAAGTTTGGAATTTACCTCAGCCATAAGAGATGGAGTTTCTGGAGTTGGTGAGTCAATAGCCATGAAAGCATCCTCGTGTGGTGCTCCTTGATCATCATCATTCCAGTCATATCCCAGTATGTTGTTGCCGATTTCAGGAATTCCAATATCAGTATAAGTTAGCTCCGTAGAAAATAAGTCATCCGTAGCAACTAGATCTCCCAGAATGTCCAGATCATCCATTACTACGACTATGCATGCATGGTGAACAGTAGTAATAGTTTCTACGTGATTTTGTTCTTCAGAGATTAGTGCTCTATTTTGACTTGTTTCTTCAGCCAAGTCACTCCAATCATATCCAAAGATGTCCTGCGACATAAGTGCACTCTGATTTGTGTCTTGAGTGGTTTGTGGATTGTTGGTTCTTGACTTATTTGGACAGTCTCTAGCAAAGTGACCTAATTCACTGCATTCATAGCACTTCACTTTGATTTTGTCGAAGGTAATTCGTTCGTTGTTTCGTGGATTGAATCGCCTTCCTGTCCTATTCAAGAATCTTCTTGCTCGTAGTGCCAGCATAGCAGATTGCCACTTGAGATCGATTTCATCACAGTCATCTTTATGCATCTGTTTTACTTCTTCACCTGTGAGATTCGAACACTTACAGATAAAGGCTTCGAATGAAATCTCTTCATTAGTTTCATGTTTTGGTCCTACAGATGTTGAGGCAAGTGCAGTATTGGCATTAGTAGTACTTGGGATGCCATTGTCAGCCTTTTCTGCTTCCACTTCTGCCTCAAAGACTCTTAAGTCGTTGTAAAGATCATCTAGTTCAAGTTGTTCTAAGGTGTCCCCTTGTCTGTAGTGAACGGTGTATACTTTCCATTCCTTGCCTAGAGCTCTTATGAACTTTCTGTTTAGATCATCTTTATCATACTTGATGCCTGCGCTGATCATCTCTCCGGTGAGCTTTTTGTATCGATCAAAAGTCTGGGTCATTTGTTAGCCATTCAGGGAGTTGAAGTTTTCATACTCCTGTTTGAGAAGAGCTTTCTTGTTCTTCTTTGTATTCTTTGTTCCGCTGAATCTCTTCTCCAAAGCTTCCCATAGCGATTTGGCATCTTCATATTCTTCAAATTGCGATTGATATTCGTTGGGGATTGCAATTAGAAGAATACTTAGTGCCTTGATTTCAGTTTTTTTTTCCCTTCGTTCAAGATCAGTCACTGGTGCACGAGCAGCCATTCCTGGTTCTCCATCAGCTCCATTGGCGGTAAGAGGTTTGTTACCATTGATGATTACATCCCATACTGTGTAATCAGACAGTAGGATGTGTTGCTTGATTCGTAGCTTCCATAAGTCGAATTCGTTGCTGTTTAGAATAGGAACTTTGCCAATTGCAACTTCAGTCATGATGGTTGTCTTGATTCTTGCTTATGAGGATTATGAACTCGTTGATCAATGGATCTAAAGCACCTACTGTGCTCTGATACCACTTGTCAGGATCGTATTAGCTTGAGTAAACTAATAAGTTCGCCTTAGTTAAGATCTTGATCTATTGAAGAAGTTCAGCAGCGAATGAACACTTCAATATTACGAGTTATCGAACAATGAATAATGAATAATGAATAAACAAAAGTATTGTCGAATTATAAGCCTCAATCGTATTAATCTTAATAATATCAATACAACGTGTTTTTATGAATACAAGGATCTATCTTTATATGGACCTTGAGGCCGACCTAGATAAACTAGGAAACAACTTCTATCCTTATCTAAATAAATCGTTATCTAGAAATAAGGAAACTCTATCTAATTAACAAAAGGAAATATAATCTAATTACAATTCTATAAATTAGATTTATACTTGCACGGCAAGTTGTCTTCCGTGTCTTGACTTTGACTTCTTCCGTATCTTGACTTTGCCCGTAGTGACTTCAATATCATCGTAGCAACTTGACTAGCCGTAGTAACTTGTTGGACAGCCGTACTAACTTGTCTTCCGTAGTAACTCTTAATATCTTCCGTATTAATAGTTTAAGTTACTATTCTTGTTTGTTAAGTGAATTGTTCATGGTTAAACTATTTAAGCTAAGTTATAACCCAACATATTGTGACCTACGGGATTAGGAAAAATAAATATTACACACATAAACCGTGATTCTAACGCGTATCGGATGAAATCTCGGTTTACAAGGAAAGAGGCGTTTTGGTGTGGAAAAGGTGGTTTGGATAGTTTATTAAGTTTATTATGGTAGTGTGGGAGTATGCATTAGAAATGGTTATATAGGATAGGGTTTTATGATATTAGCGTTTTTAGAGTATCTATGGGTTTCTAGAATTAGGATTTTGAAATTAAACTTGTATTTGGAGTTTGATTGAGTTTTTCATTGATGAAATAGCTTCTAATAGCATTATTAATACATTCTTAATACTATTGTGACCTAGGGTATTATGATCATAAATACATTACACACCTAAACCGTGATTCTAACACGTAATGGATGAAATCTCGGTTTTACAAGGAAAATAACGTTTTAGTGTGTAAAAGGTGGTTTGGATAGTTGATTTAGTTTATTATAAATTTCAATAGGGTAGTGTTGGAGTATGGACTAGAAATGGTAATGTAGGATAGGGTTTGTGATATTCGGGTTTTTAGGGTACCTATGGGTTTCTAGAACTACGGTTTTGATAATAAAATGGTATTTGGGGTTTAATTGAGTTTTTGATTGATGAAATGGCTTCTATTAGCGTTTTTAATACATTTTTTATTCTATGATGAACCATGGGATTATGAAAATAAATATTACACGCCTAAACCGTGATTCTAAGGCGTACCGGATGCATCTCGGTTTTACAAGGAAAGTAGCGTTTTGTTGATTATAAGGTGGTTTGTATCATTAATTTAGTTTATTAAGAAGTTTTTTAGAGTAGTGTGGGAGTATGCACTAGAAATGGTAATGTAGGATAGGGTTTTGTGATATTCGGGTTTTTAGGGTACCTATGGGTTTCGAGAACTAGGGTTTTGATTATAAAATGGTATTTAGGGTTTGATTAAGTTTATGTCTGAATAAATGACTTCAAATAGCAAGCTTAATACATTCTTAATGCTATTGTGACCTACGGGATTATGAAAAATAAATATTACACACATAAACCGTGATTCTAACATATACCGGATGAAATCTCGGTTTTATAAGGAAAGAATTGTTTTGGTGTCAATAAGGTGGTTTAGATAGTTCATTTAGTTTATTAAGAAGTTTATTAGGGTAGTGTGAGAGTATGAATTAGAAATGGTAATGTAGGATAGAGGTTTTGTGATATTAGGCTTTTTAGAGTATCTATGGGTTTCTAGAATTAGGATTTTGATTTTAAAATTTTATTTGGAGTTTGATTGAGTTTTTGATCGATGAAATAGCTTCTAATAGCATTATTAATACATTCTTAATGCTATTGTGATAAATACATTACAGACCTAAACCGTGATTTTAACACGTACCGTATGAAAACTCGGCTTTACAAGGAAAATAATATTTTGGTGTGTAAAAGGTGGTTTGGATAGTTGATTTAGGTTATATGAAGTTTATTAGGGTAGTGTTGGAGTATGGACTTGAAACGGTAATGTAGGATAGGGTTTAGTGATATTAGGGTTTTTAGGGTACATATGGGTTTCTAGAACTAGGGTTTTTATTATAAAATGGTAGTTTAGGTTTGATTGAGTTTTTGATCGACGAAATGGCTTCTATTAGGGTTTTTAATACATTCTTAATGCTATGATGACCTATGGGATTATGAAAATAAATATTACACACCTAAACCGGGGTTTAGGTGTGTAATGTATTTATGATCATAATCCCTTAGGTCCCAATCGCATTAAGAATGTATTAAGATTGCTATTAGAAGTCATTTCATCAATCAAAAACTTAATCAATCCCCAAATGCCATTTTTTAATTAAAACCCTAGTTCCAGAAACCCATAGGTACCTTAAAAACCCTAATATCACAAAACCATGTCCTACATTACCATTTCTAGTTCATACTCTCACACTATCCTAATAAACTTCTTAATAAACTAAATCAACTATCCAATTACAAAACCGCGCACCATTGAAATCATAACGAACGAACTAACGAACGAATAAAGAGGACAATAAATACTTCTGCTAATCAAATGAATACGAATGAAATGAGTTTAACACTCATGAAATCAGAAATGAAAACGTGAATTATTCCTCTCCAATCGAATCTACAAATCGAAGAATCGAAACCACGAAAAACGAAATGATTACGCTATTCTAGAATGATCCAATTACCATAACAATGCTCCAAATCGTCCCTCACACACCATAGGTTGTCTATCTCTCGAAAACAGCAGTTATGGATGCTAGGACTGTTAAATGAAATGTAAAAACCCTAAAAATCGAATTTAAGGAACTTGACCGCCTTTACGCAGTAAGGGTTTAAGCCTTTACGTCTTGAGGGTGCAAACCATTTATTTCCCAAAACAAAGTTGTAGCTCTCTTCGTTACGGTTCTTCTCCAATTTTAATCACCTCAAACGGAGCCCGTGTGAATATGTTATGGCCAAAACGGTTCTTCTCCAATTTTAATCACCTCTCACGAATGATTCTCACTAACACTTTCGCATATAACTAATGAATACCATCAAGACTATTTCCAGATCACATAACTTTAATATCATTGACATTTGTTGACCTAATACTCGAGCTCTACGACGTATACTTATTCATTCTAAACACCGTATATAAATGGAGTTTCGGGTCGTTACAACCAACATTATCATCTACAGTTCAAGGGTCTCAATTGGTTATTACGGAGAAAAGGGTATTGGAATGGAATGATGAAGGTGGTGTAGAGACTTTGTGTAACACTCCGTATTTTCATGCCCACGATATTGTTCGCTTTGCCAGCAAGGATCACATAATTGTTTTTGGTAGAGTTTCCCAGGGAGGTCACTCAGTCTATGACTACTCTGTCCTAAACACGCTTAACTACAGAGTTTCTAAGCAATGTAGTGCCTTTAGCCACCAAAACAGGTCATGTCATGAAAGACCAAGGTTTACCCTATGAACCTAGCGTCACTCCTATCCACGACCGATGTGGCATTTTCCGAAGGTGTCACACACAACCCCCCCCCCCCCCCCCCCCCCCCGCTTCATGTTTCCACCGTTGCATGTCGTATCTGACCACTTATAAGAAAAAACCCGAGATTTCAAGGTAAAAAATGGGTCCAGGAGGCGACCTGGGCGGGCTCCTTTTCAAAGGAAACCTGGGCCAAGAGGGCCTTGGCCTGATCTTGTGATCTCGTCACTTTTTGTCTCGTTTTAGTGGTTATCGAGCTTAAATGTTACTCATGGTCTTGTTACATGTTCATTCCAGAGCCTTGAAGCCTCGGAAATCGTCAACTCTTCACCATCAAATACCTTTTCGCCAAGGAATCTCTCTGTAAGTTACTCAAAAACTCTTGAATCGTTAATATCCTTCCATGCATGTGTCGATTCCGTCATGAAACTGAGATTTGGAATATTTATCTTATTTTCAGAAGGTGAAACTTTGCTCGGTTGGAATCGTCACACAAGGAAAAGGTATATTTCGTTTTCTTTTCTGTTTCACCTGGGTGGGCTCGTTTCCCATGCAAAATGGAGCGGGCGGTTAACTTGACTCGGGCGGGTTTCCTTGCAAAGCAAACCCTACCCGGGAGGGTCCTTGGAAGATTGCCATTTTTCGCTCGTTTTCATTCCGTTTGAACTCGTACCGACTCGTAATGCTTGAATATTGTTTTTCCTAGGTTATTTCAGTAGGTCAAGCCATTGTGATCGTCATCACTTTCACTACTCCTCATTTCAGTTAAGGTATAACCCTTGTAACCCTCGTAACGTTGTTTTTGTTATATAGTGTTATCGTAAACCGTTGTGTCCATACAAGTGTACCGAATCCGAGAACTTTGAAAAACTGAATTTGTATAAGTCCCAAACTGAATATGTTGAGATATTAGTCGAGGTTGATATTGGTTATATTTGTAGGATATTAACCATTGAAAACCATCCCGGAATTGTATACAAATTGGTTAAAGTCGGTACATTGCGTAGTGGACATACTTACTTATCATTAGGAAGCCCTTTTCGGACTTAAAAATTGACCCATTTGTCGATTGATTTTGTTTGGGTATCGCTCTTTCTAGGACAAGCACTCCGTAGTTTTACACCCTCTTAGCCGATCTTTCATCGTGAGTTACTTAACCCCTCTTTTTATGTTTTTGAATGTATTTTGGGGTGGAAAGCATGAACAAAACCTTATATCAAATCATATGTATAATTGACATCTTTATCAAATGTTTTCGTGATTGTATGTGTAACATCTATGTCATAGTAGTTGACATCTTTTTATCAAAACCTGGTAGTTATATTAGGCCTCTCGCATGTGCCCTCTCTCAAAACAATGCCCGTTATTCACACTATTAACTTTTGCTAAATCCGTGACTTATATGAATATCGATATTTAGGAAATGGTTGTTCCTCGCCTTTAATGGAAACTAGGGTGCATATATTTACTTGTTGCTCCTCGTAGATAGGCGGGGAAAGGGGCCTCACAGTCGGTTAAATCGGTTTAGTTGCGGTCGCATGTACCTAATATTTTACCAAGGTTTTCTAGTTACCATCATAATACAATCTATGTCAATTATTACGTTATCTTATTTTACGAATCAACAATTGTATTTGCTTTACAATTCGTTATATTTTCTTAACGAAGAAAACCTGGAAATTTATCGTAAAATACTTCACTTGTAGCTCACCTTCTACTTTTGTAGTTGACATTTTTCATGCTTTCCAGGAAACGATATGTAAGAAGTAAATCATGTTATATATGTTTGTTAAGGTCAATCAAGTCAATCAAGAGAATCAGGAACATCAAGCACTTTTGGACATTTATGTGAAAATGTTAAACACTTAGTCAGGTTTTGTAAATATTGTAACATGACGTAACTTTTTATTTATCTATGTCTTTTGTTGTGATATCGTGCTCTTCATACCCCGTGTTTCCACTTTAGCGGGATGTGACATATTGGCCGATAGTCCGTAATTTTAACCGGAGTAGAAATCTTCCGAATAAGAGCAATCACAGTATTATTTAATTCTTTTAATAATTTACCATTATAAAAAAGAATTCATAACAGCATTGCAAATATCATCACCAATACAATTCCACGCTCCCTTGAAAAAAGCAGCTGAAAAACCATCCGGACCTGCTGCTTTCTCATCGCCTATAGCAAACATCGCTTCCTTAATTTCGTCTTTTTGGATTCCACGTATCATATTAAGCGTCGTATTACTAGAGCGCTTTTTTATGAATAAACTGTGCGGATCCACAATAGAAGAAGGATCTAGTGAGAAATCAAAATTTGGTGAGAAGTGTGAGAAGAATTCTAAACCAATCATTTAATAGTAGGCCCCTGAATTTTTCACATTCTCTCTCCTGCAAGAATTTTCTCTATACTTTTTTAACACTCTCTTTCCTAAATGAGTGGTAGAGATTGCTTCTCACATTTCTCACCAAAATTTGATTTCTCACCGAATCCATAACCTATATATATATATATATATATATATATATATATATATATATATATATATATATATATGTATATATATATATATATATATATATATATATATATATATATATATATATATATATATATATATATATATATATATATATAGGGACTGATTCATGCGAGAACTCTTATTTCTGCGAGAACTGCGAGAACTCTTAAAAAAAGTGTCAATCAACATGTAATTATGTCTATTAACATGTAAAAACCATTGAATGTTAATAATCTAGTAAAAATATAAATGAAAAATTAAAAAAAATTGTATGAAATCACGCGTATTTAGAAATGTTCACATGTGAATGTTTTTTTTCAAAAAATGAGTTCATATATGAACGAAAAAATTTTACGTTATTTTATATGATTTTTTTTTAGTTTTTTACGTTTATATTTACTTGATTATTAATCTCCAAAAGAGTTTGCATGTGAATGAACAAAGTGAAACGTGATTTAACACTTTTTGTGAGAGTTCTCGCAGTTCTCGCAAAAAAAAGAGTTCTCGCATTAACCATTCACTATATATATATATATATATATATATATATATATATATATATATATATATATATATATATATATATATATATATATATATATATATATATATATATATATATATATAAAGAAACCGGATCAAATAAAACCAAAATCAGGTAAGAACCAATTTCTAGTAAAAAACTAATGATGCACAACTTAAAATAAAGCATCAAAATTGAAATTCAAATTAAATTAGTGGATAGAAATCACCCATGTATCAAATTTCCCCCTTGTGCATCAATAACGAGTGTCTAGAAATGATTCGTACGGTTCTTATTAAATTTTGGTTCTTGATGAATCTCTCCCTTTTATATATATATATATATATATATATATATATATATATATATATATATATATATAATGAACACTAACTTAAAGCGACCGGGAATGAGTACCTTTCCCTTAAAGGAATCGAACCCGTGTCATATATATATATATATATATATATATATATATATATATATATATATATATAAAGTTGGTTTCAAATGAGAACCATACAAATAACTAGGAACCACATATACACTAGTGAATATAGACATATATTCACTAATGTATACAAGCTTTTATTTGATCCTACTATACATTAGTGAATATATATACATTAGTGAATATATGTCTATATTCACTAGTGTATATGTGGTTCCTAATGATTCTCAATTATTTAGTGGTTTCTATTTGAACCTCTCTCTCTCTCTCTCTCTATATATATATATATATATATATATATATATATATATATATATATATATATATATATATATATATATAATGTGGATCAAGTAAAAATGGGATAAAAAATAAAACAATAAATACACCTCCAAAACCAATCTAATAAAACCCAAAACTTAAAATTAACGTATCTAAAATATAAATAGCTTTTAGAAAAAACTGATTACGCCATTAGAATGGTCATTTAAGTATTTTTCTGTAGAGTACCCACTTTATATAATTTTGACGACTTTTCTCTTTCTTATTTTGAAAAACAACTGTATCTAATATTTTAAAAATGCATCTAAGTTTTTCAAAAATGCATCTAACTTTGTAAAAAATGAATCTAAGTTTTGAAAAAATGAATCTAATTTAAAAAAAAGGTGTATCTAATTTAGGAGTAAAAAAAACTAGAAAAAAAAGATTTTTTTTTTTTAACATGAAAAGTTTATGAAAGTTATTTAATTAGAATTCTCTCAATAAATCTTCCAAAACATATTTTTTAATAAGGTTTTTATTGATTTTGTGGTGCTTTTAACGATTTATATATGGGTTTATTTTTACATGAACCTCACCGTATATATATATATGAGAGAGAGAGAGAGAAAGAGAGAGAGAGAGAGAGAGACTAAATGAAGAGAGGTGCACATAGATAGCCGGTCCGTTATGTACATAATCCAAGAATGATACGAATATAAAGAAAAATACACTTTTTATTTTTAAGTTTGACATAATTTCACTCAATATTTTTAATTGGATGTTGTTTATGACATCACCTAAACCCAAAATTTGATAATTTATTCCCTAAAATATTTCAATAATAATGGTTAATTTCCTGAAATCTCATCGTATTCTCTGTTTTGTCTATTTCATACCATTGAACTATTTTATTCCATATCTGATGATTATAAGTTCTCAAGTTGTCCCTTTTTGTAATTTTTCTGCTTATACTAAGTGTTGGGAAAATCAACGATTTAACCCAAGTTAATAAATCTGTTTATTAAAGTCTTAGTCTGAGTGATCTGAGTCTGAGTAATTCTGAGTCTGAGTGACTGAGTGTGAGTGACTAGAATAAACTAAGGGATTGTGGAGCTGACTACTCAGCTCCATAATGAAAAACGTAAGGCGTAACTTAAGGCAATTCAGTTAGATAAAATCTTCTATCTTTGTAGAAGATTTTCTAAGATTCATCCTTATCAAGCTCACTATTATTGTGTATAAATAGTGAGCTTGAACATTGTAAACGCTGCACCTTTGAAGAAATATAACTAAGTGTTATTTTCACTGTTTCTTTATTATAATTCCGCTATAATAATACGTGAAACTGAGTAATCAATCGATTAATAAAAATTAACGTCTAAATACTTATTTGCGATTGATTAGCCATTGTTTGAGATCTTAGTGAGACCTAACAACTGGTATCAGAGCAAATAAGATTTAAATTTTAATAAATTTATAAATCTTAAACGATCAATACTTAAAATCTCAAAACAATGTCATCATCTTCAAACTCATATGCAATGGCTGGTAAAGGAATTCCTGTTTTCAATGGTCATAATTTTGCCCATTGGAAGCTTAAAGCTGAGTGGCATCTCTCAGGAATTCATGAAGAAATGATAAGAATAATAACTGAAGGACCCATAATCCCTGGAAAGCACATCGATGAAGTAAAGGAAGGTGATAAAGTAGTCTCATTAGAAATTATGAAAATTTCTATATGAAAGAAAATGAGACTTTGGCTGATGTTCACACACGTTTTCAAATTATGCTGAATGATATGTCAGCTCTAGGAGTGACAAAGGAAGATGATGAAATCTGTAAGAAATTTGTTGACATCTTAACTAACAAATTTGAATCTGTTATTACATCTCTTGTAGTTAGCGAGAAACTGTCCACCTACAAGCTGCCAGGACTCTTTGGTTTATTGTTATATTTTGAGGAATCTCAAGAAAGGAAAAAGATTAACAATAGACGAACTGCAAGGGATCCTGAAGGTGCATTAGTTGCAACCAGTAGAAGGAATAAAGAAATTTATTCTAAAGCTGATTCATCTGAATCTGAATCCCACTCAGACTCAGAATCAGATGATGAAACTGAAGTCAAGAAATTGAAAAGTCAGCTTGCTCTACTAACAATGAAGCTTGAACAGAAGACACGCTACAAAGGAAAGAAACCTTTTGATCTAAAAAAGGTGAAATGCTTTAAATGCAACGAATATGGTCACATGGCTGCTGACTGTAAAGTAAAGAATGCTCAGACTGAACACATGGACGAAGTTGCTGAGAGGGCCCAAAGATATCGACAGAAGTATCTTAAATACATGAAAGGCAACAGTTCAAACACACAGAAGCCTCAAACTGAGCAAAAGGCATTCTTTGCTGAAGAATGGTTAGATGAGGAACTATCATCTGATGAAGATGAAGAAGTGGTGGATAAATGTTTAATGGCATTTACAGAAGAGGTGACTGAAACTGAGAAATCTGCATCTCAGTTTGAAAAGGATCTGAAGGAAGCTGAGAGACTGAGCTGTAACTCAGACTGGAACAAGTCAAAGCTGTATAAGGTACACAATTTCAACTCTTACACAAATGAACAAAAACTTCACATGTTTGAGTATATTTTTGTTGACTTGACCACCACTTTAGAAGAACAAACTGAACTCAAACAAAAATTCAAAGATCTTGAAAATAGTTTGAAAATTAAAGATGATAAAATAGTTGAACTAGAAAGCTATAAAGTACTTTTAAATGCTCAGACTGAAGCTTATAGTGATCTTGCAAAAGAAAATCATAAACTTAGAGAATAAACTGAGCATTATAAGAGAATTTTCAAATCATGGTGCATATCATCCTTAAAAAATGAAGATTGTTTGAGTAGACAGGTACCCAAACAAGTTCAATCAGTATTGGGGGAGGGATTTAGTTTGAAGAAGTATATGAGTGAAGAAGAAGAAGAAGCTGAAAAAGCTGAAAGAGAAAAATTTATTTTCAAACCAGAAATTCTTCCAAACACTTTCACTTACTTGAAAGGAGAAAAAATAATGATGTCAAATGCTTTTGTAAAACCTGTAATTTCGAAAGTTTCTAATAAAAGTGATTCATCATTTTCTTCTCGGTCTGATTGTGTTAATTTGTCTGAAACTGAACAAACTGCGCAAGCTGAAAAAGCTTTTGTGCATCTAAATAATAGATTGCCCAAGGCTGTGAGTAAATCCAAGATTCAACACCCAGTCAGTCCCAAGAATCTGAATAAAATTCATGAAACAAAAACTATTGATAAACTGGGAAATCAATTGTTGGAACTGACCAATATAGTCAAAACTCTAGTTAGGAACAAATCACCAACTCAAGTCAGGCCCAAAACTCCTCCTAAGAGAATTTGCTACAATTGTGGTGAAAAAGGGCATGAAGCTGTATTTTGTAAACAACTGACTCAGTCTAGACCACAAAAAATTAATTTTCAAAAGTCAGTCTCACCAAAACATTGGTCAGCCTCACATAGGTCAGTTTCATCAAAGTCAAGGTCAGTTTCATCAAAGTCAGTTTCTCCTCAAAAACAAAGAAACAGTTCTCCATTAAAGACAACATCTGTGCAACCCATTAAAAATAAGTCAGTTCCATCTCGAGTCAGTCTCAAAAATACCCCATGTAAATACTGTGGTGCCATAGGTCACTATTCTGTTAACTGCATGAAGGAAATAAACAAATGGAACTATACCAGTCCCAAAACTGACTGCAATTTTGAGCGTGAACTTAAACCTGCTCCAGTTCATGGATCCACTCTAAAGTGGGTACCCAAAAGGAACTAACATCTTCTATTTCATGTGCAGGACTCTACAAAATGGTATTTAGATAGTGGAGCGTCAAGACACATGACTGGAATGAAGTCTTTTCTACAAGACTATAAAGAAGAAGATGGGCCTCAAGTGAGATATGGAGACAATGGGGTATCAATGACACGTGGATATGGAAAGATTCATGCTGGAGCTGTCACTTTCAAGAGAGTAGCATATGTGGAAGGATTACAACATAACTTACTCAGTGTGAGTCAAATAACTGATGAGGATCATGAAGTCAGATTCAGGAAACAAGCTGGAATAATCTACAGTGACAAAGGCAAACCATTACTACTCGCGAAGAGGGAAAGAGATGTATTCTGTCTGGATTTGAGCACGGCAAATGATGAAGCTGAGACATGTTTGTTTACAGAAACCAAAGAAGAACTCAATTGGTTGTGGCATAGAAGGTTATCTCATCTAAACTTCAAAAATATAAATGCTTTGTCAAAGAGTAAATTGGTTAGAGGTCTCCTTGAACTGACCTACACCAAAGACAAAGTTTGCTCAGCCTGTGTGCTTGGAAAGCAAACCAAGACTCAATTTCCATCCAAAATGTTGCACTCAATTAATGAACCGTTGTTTATGCTCCATATGGATTTATTTGGTCCAATTGGAATTGAGAGTAAAGGAGGAAAGAAATACACTCTTGTCATTGTTGATGAATTTACTCGATTTACATAGGTTATCTTCTTAAGGGCTAAAAGTGATGCAACTGAAGAGATCATCACTCTGATCAAAAGAGAACAGCGCCAGAAGAACACTTTTGTTCGTCAAATGAGAAGTGACCATGGAACTGAGTTCAAAAATTCAGTTTTAATTGACTTCTGTGATCAATTAGGCATAGTTCAAAACTTTGCCTCAGTCAGAACCCCTCAACATAATGGAGTTGCAGAGAGAAGAAACAGAACTCTAATTGAGGCTGCTAGAACAATGTTGTGCTATGGAAACATGAATATCAAATTCTGGGCTGAAGCTATGAACACTGCTTGCTTCACTCAAAATAGGTCCATCATTGTGAAGAGACATAGAAAGACAGCGTATGAACTGTATCATAACAAAGTCCCTTCCATTCATTATTTCCATATATTTGGAAGTAGATGTTATATTCTCAATCAACGGGATTTGCTATGCAAGATGTCTCCTAAAGCTGATGTAGGCCTATTCGTTGGATACTCAAGCATCGCCAAAGCTTTCAGAGTCTACAATGAAAGAAGGAAAGTAGTAGAGGAAAGCATTAATGTTACTTTTGATGACACTACTCAGTCTGACAAAGATGAATCGTCATCAGAAACTGACATAGCTACCATCAATCAACTGTGTGATGAATTACTGGTAACCTCATTTGAAGCTGACTCTCAGATTGACGATCAGAATGCCGCCAACAATCAACTAAACGAAGAATCTGAGAGTTAACCTGATACATCTTCTATTCAGAAGGTTCTGGCACTAGAAAATACAAATTCAAGTGAAACTGGTGATACTCAGACTGACACTTTTCAGTCTGACCAAGCTCAGCTCCATACTTCTCAAACTGATGACTGTCAGACTCAAGAAGACGAAGTTTCCGAAAATGTTTCAGGAAACATCAAGACTGTCAAGGGACATCCTATTTCGTCAGTTATTGGTTCAATATATTCCGGTGTTAAAACGCGACGAAAAACTGCTACCGCGAACTTTTGTTTCTATACAAATTTCTTGAGTCTGATGGAACCAAAGAAAGTTGAAGAAGCTCTATTAGATGAAGACTGGGTTGATGGAATGCAAGAAGAACTTGGAGAATTCATCCGAAACAATGTTTGGACAAAGGTCCCACGTCCCCTGTATAAGACCATTATTGGACTTAAATGGATCTTTCGAAATAAATATGACAAAGATGGAGTGGTTATCAGGAATAAAGCTCGACTAGTTGCTCAAGGCTATAAACAAGAAGAAGGAATTGATTATGATGAAACATTCGCTCCAGTGGCCAGAATTGAAGCCATTCGCCTCTTCTTAGCATACGCAGCATTTAAAGATTTCTTGGTGTATCAAATGGATGTGAAGAGTGCATTTCTGAATGGAGACTTGCAGAAGGAGGTCTATGTCAAGCAGCCTCCAGGTTTTGTTGATCCTAATTTTCCTGATCATGTTTTGAAATTAAACAAAGCTTTATATGGTCTCAAACAAGGTCCTAGAGCTTGGTATGATACTCTGTCTAACTTTCTTCTTAAAAATGATTTTGAAAGAGGTTCCATTGATAAAACATTATTCATCAAAAAGGAAAATCGGCATGTGATTTTGGTCCAAATATATGTTGATGACATCATATTTGGTTCCACAAATGAAAAGTTGTGAACTTGGTTTTCAAAATTAATGTGTAGTGAATATCGAATGAGCATGATGGGAGAACTCACTTTCTTCCTTGGTCTCCAAGTAGAACAAAAACAAGATGGCATTTTCATAAACCAAAGTAAATATGTTCATGATTTATTAAAGAAATTTGGTTTTGAAACAAGTTCTGAAATGAAAACACCAATGAGCATTTCTGATAAATTGCATAAAGATTCCTCTGGCAAGTCGGTTTGTCAAGCTACTTATAGAGGAATGATTGGTTCTTTACTCTATCTAACTGCCAGTAGACCTGACATCATGTGTTTCTACATGTTTATGTGCACGTTATCAAGCTGACCCCAAAGAATCCCATCTTAAAGCTGCCAAAAGAATTTTTCGATATCTTAAGGGTACACCAAATCTTGGTCTGTGGTATCCTACAGACTCTGGTTTTGAACTAATTGACTACACAGATGCAGATTATGCAGGATGTAAACTTGACAGGAAAAGCACTTCTGTAGGATGTCAGCTTCTAGGAGGAAAGCTAGTCAGCTGGTCTAGTAAGAAGCAAAACTCAGTTGCAACTTCCACATTTGAAGATGAGTATGTGGCAGCAGGGAGTTGTTGTGCACAACTACTATGGATGCAACACCAATTGGCTGATCTTGATATCATGATTCACAACACTCCAATATTGTGTGACAACAAGAGTGCCATTCAAATCACTGAGAATCCCGTTTTCCATTCACGGACTAAACACATCGAGATCAGACATCATTTCATTCGAGACTGTGTGGAGAAAGGAAAGGTCAGAGTGGAGTTTGTACCTACCAATGATCAATTGGCAGACATATTCACGAAACCTCTGAGTGAGGACAGGTTTTTCTATCTATTAGGAGAACTGGGAATGTTAAATCCTTAATCTGTCAAAACATAAATCTCAAGCTGACCTTTTAGTCAGCTTGTGAATTTTCAGTCTGACTCAATAGTCAGCTCCAGCAATCTCAGTCTGACTAAGTGCCTAGACTAAATGTAATTTTAGTAAATATCTTTTGACATATTCTATTTTTTTAATTAATTTTGGTATATATCTTTTGCATTTTTTTATTATTATTTGTTATATATCTTTTCAATTTTTTTTTTAAACGAGTCAAGGTACAGTCAAGGGTCAAAAGTGTCAATCTGATAACCATAGAAGGACTAAATTGAAAGTTTCCTAACTTAGTTTCTTAATTTTCGCTCTCTTAGTTTATATTCAACTGAATTTTAAATTTTTAACCTAATTGCTTTCATCTCTAATCATCTCCTTGATTCTTTCTCCAATGGCGAATGCAAATATGATCCTTCATGTCACACCGCGTATGATTCCTGGTGCCGACTTTCAACAACGCGTTCAAATCAAAGACAACAACAGGGTAGCCACTGTTGACATTCCCGCCAACCGGCGAAACAGGGGTTTTAAACAACTCATTCAATATATGAAGGCACATCCTCTCTACGGCGCTTTCTTCTCTGTGAATGGTGGTATACCTGTACCGCCAACGCTGACAGGACAGCCCTTTCTGGCACATATAATGATGGCCGCGAGACAATCACCATCACTGAAGAAACTATTCGGACCGCTTTATTACTTCCCACACTTGCTGAAGCTGGAGAAGGCGGTTTTCAGGCCAGACGGACCAAACAGCAAGCTCGCGCTGAGGCATTCCCTCTTATTGGTCAGCCTGAAACTGTTAGGTCTCACTAAGATCCCAAACAGTGGCAAATCAATAACAAATAAGTATTTAGACGTTAATTTTTATATATCGATTTAGTACTCAGTTTCAGTGTATATTATAGCGGAATTATAATAATGAAACAATGAAGATAACACACAGTTATATTCCAATCAAAGGTGTACCGATTACAAACCTCAAACTCACTATTTATACATAACATAGTGAGTTTGATAAAGATCAATCTAAGAGAATCTTTTAAACATATAAAAGATATTCACTAACTAGATTACCTTAAATTACGCCTGACTTCTCTCATGAGTCTGAGTTAGTCAGACTGAGTCACTCAGACTCATGTCACTCAGACTGAGTCACTCAGACTCAGGTCACTCAGACTCAGACTTTGATTAACAGATTTATTAAACTTGGGATAGATCATTGTTTTTCCCAACAATCTCCCCCTATCTGTTTCAAACAAAGTCTTTTACAAAATGTGCAAGAAAATAAACACAAACATAAACATCTTCAATTAATCACTGTTTGTGAACAAAACAAGCATTATTCTGTTTTTACATCTTCTTCTTTTAGGTCCTTCTTTTCTTTTTCACTGGAAGATCAAATGGTAGAGGCTGATCTCTTTCCCTCATCCATCTCGTCCTATCTTTCTTCCACTCCATCAGTGTCTTCATTTCAGCATCAGTCTTATTGAAATGCAGTTGATATTCACTTTTTACTAGCTCCACCCTATCTGCCAGTGTTCCTATTTCTTCAATTCTTTTCAGATTCATGAACAGCCAGCTAATCAGTCTCACTCTAAATGGAAGACATTGAGGAGACTCACATTCCTTGAGTAAAGCAATACAATGATGAACAGAAGTTGTGGTGATGCTGTCCTTAGGTTGAAAGCTTTCTTCTCCCCCACAATCAATGTAACATAGCCCTGTATGCTTCTCAGTCTCAATGTATGTTCTGTCTTGAAATGCAACCTCTTTAGGAACTGGATGCATACTGCTTGACTCCAACCCCAAAGATTTCGTTTTGACTTTCACATTGTGCTTGGTGCAATAGGCTCTGTAGTCTTCATCTGACACTAGATTCAACATATGAGCTGCATTCATGTTAAAAGTGGCCTCTCTCCTTATGGCTAATCCTTGAGCTTTGTCAGTCAGATCGTAGCTTAAACTGGCTATTTCCTTCCATTCTTCTAATCCCATTGTGTGCAATCTTGTTAACCCAACTCTGAACGATCCATCTTTATGTGTGCATGTAAGCAGCAGGTATGTTCCATTATGACTCTTACAGTCTAAGTAAGTAATCTTGTGCTTGAGTTTTCTCATAGAGAAGTTTGTTATAATGTAATCAACTCTTTCTTCCTCTCTGAGAACAAGCTTGGCCATCTGTGCATCAGCTTCCAACCTCATCTGTTCCTCTTCAATGGCCATTTCCTCCTCAGCTTGCATCTCAGCTTCAAATTCTGCAGCTGCCTTTTCAGACTGATCATAAGGATTGAAGTCAAATCTTTCTTTGTATAGCCCCTTCACATACTCTCTGTATTGCTCCACTGTCATTCCAGCACTTTGAGCATATCTTTGTAGTTTGGCTAGTTTGTCAGCTTCAATCTTTTTCCTTTTGTTTTCAGCCTCTTGTTCTATTTCAGCCTCAGATTTGGTTGTAGCATCCATTTTGCTCCCTTCCCCTTCTTCAGTTTGTTCCTGGTCACTTGCATACCCAGTCTTTCTTTCCAGCACATTAATATCTGACATTACTTCTTCATCCCCAGAGTTCATACTCCAATCCGTCTCATAATGTACTTCAGACTGACCAGTTTTTGTGTTAAGTCTGGTAGTCTTATAGTACCTTTTCTCCCCCTCTTTGCTCTTCCTTTGCAACTTCTGCTTGGGTATCTCAGATTCATATATTGCTGCATCAGCTAATTTCTCCCCCTGAAGCTGAGAACCCTCTGCAATAGCCTTGCCTTTTCTCATCATACTGACTTCAGATGTCAGTTTGGACACCATATCCTTCAAATCCTGCATTTCCTCTGCATTTTGAGTTCTTAGAGCATGAAACTCAGTCTGCATTGCACTCAGTCTGTCATCAAACTGAGTAGACATATCCTTAAGTGCCTTTAGCAGGACAGGAATAGTCAAAGCAACCTCAGACTGGGTTGATGTAGTAGCAGTTGTTGATGGAACTGGTGGCACAGCCTCACTCCCTCCCTGTGATATGGGAGAATGATCATAAGCCATAGAAATTGAAGTCTGTACCTCACCCAGTTTTGGGAGTAAGGCATTGGCGACTAGTGATAAAGAGTGTAAGAGATTTGGAGGTGGTACCTTATCGTGAACCAGCACAGAGCTGGTGAAAATAGCCTTTGGAATAGGCTGTGAGACTGAAGGGGGTATTCCCATACTAGGTACAGGTGTGTCCAGGAGTGGAACACTTTCTTCAATGCTTGCCACATGTGTCGGTGTGGTAGCAGGAATGTAGTTCTCCAAGTTTACCATCAGACTGGGGTTTTGGGTGGTCCAAGCAGTCAGATCCAGCTCATCATCTAGCAGAGAGAGACTAGTCTGTACTGCAGCACTGGAGGGGAGTTCTTGACTCTCAGCCTCATGGAATAATGTGTCCATTAGTGCTTGATTTTCGGTGGGGCTTGATGTGAGAGCTTTATCAAATGAACGTGGTGAGTTCACATGTTGGGTCGCTTGTGTAGCCAGGGCATCAAGCAATGGAGTGGACTGCTCAGCCTGAGAGGGGATACTCTCAGACTGAGGTAAATTTAGAGAGATGTCCATACCTTGGATTTCAACATTAGGCCCAACCCCACCCAGATTCACCTCAGCATCTGCAGCAGGGATATTTCCCTCAGGCCCACCGTCAATTCGTTCAGCTTGAACCTCTGAGTCTGATGAGTCAGACTCAGTTGGTTCCTGATCTATGAAAGGATTAGCAATCCATTCAAGCATCACAGCAGTAAGGGGAGCTTCATTCTCAGTAATGTTGATATATGTAAAAATTTTAGGAGTCAGCCTGGGCAGTTCACATGTGTAAAATCGTTGATCAAGCTGAGCATATGGTTCTTTGCCCAGAACCTCCTCAAAACAGAGAGAGAGCACCCGAATGAATGGAACATCGTTATTTCGTTTTGGTTTGACAACTAGGGAGAGAATCTCATCAAAGTATAGTTGTGAAAAGGAGATTCGTCTACCCGTGACCATGGCATGGAACAGATGAGTTTCAAACTCATTCATCTGATCCAGACTGCCTGATTTACCCCCCAAGCATCTTGTAATCATAGAGAACAAGAATTTCCATTTTCCCGTAAATAAATTGTATTTAATGACTCCCTGTGTTTCAGGCTGACCAATGAGAGGGAAAGCTTCAGCCCTGGCTTGTTGTTTGCTTCGTCTAGCCTTGAAAGCCACCTTCTCCAGCTTCAGCAAGTGTTGGAAGAAGTAGAGCACTTCTGATTGTCTCTTCAGTGATGGCAATCGTGTCACGCGCATTGTTGTAGGTACCGGTTATGACAGTTCGGTCATCATTGGCAGTGCAAGTGTACCACCATTCACATAGAACTGGAGGACACATAGTATTTGCACAGAAGAAAGCGCCATATAGAGGGTGAGCCTTCATAAACTGAATCAATTGCTCAAATCCCCTACCTTCGCGATTGGAGGGAATGTCAGAAGTTGCCACACGATTGTTGTCTTTTACTTGAACTCGGTGTTGAAACTCAGCCCCTGGAATCATTCTTGAAGTAACATGGAGCATCATATTAGGTTTAGCCATTAGAATAAAGAAAATCAGAGAGTTTGAAGGAGGAAGACCTAGGTTAAAAAAAATTTAAAATTCTGTTAGCTTTAAACTAATATTGTTTAAGATTTTAAACCAAGCGAAAATACAATTTAGACCCCTATAGATTTACAACTTGCAATGAATGACCGTTGACAAGACTTGACCGAATAAAAAAAATTAAATAAAACTATCTAATGATGAATTAGAGATACAGAAGATATAAAAAAAATTAAAAAAAATTTGTTCCAAAAATACATTGAATCTGAGGTCAGATTTAGGATCCTGAAGCTGACTTTTAGTCAGACTGAAAATAGTCAGACTGAAAATGGTCAGACTGACTTAGTTGTCAGCTCGAATTTTGAAATTATCTGGACTAAGGATTTAGCATGCCAAGTTCCCCTAACAAGTAGAAGAACCTTTCCTCACTCAGAGGTTTGGTGAATATGTCTGCCAGTTGATCATTGGTTACCACGAATTCCAGTCTGACCTTCCCTTTCTCCACACAGTCTCTAATGAAGTGATGCCTGATTTCAATATGTTTAGTCCTGGAATGGAAGACTGGATTCTCAGTGTTTTGAATTGCACTCTTGTTGTCACACATGATGGATGTGTTTTGAATTTTGATATCTAGATCAGCCAATTGATGTTGCATCCAAAGTATATGTGCACAACAGCTTCCAGCAGCCACATACTCAGCTTCAGCGGTGGAAGTGGCAACTGAGTTTTGCTTCTTGCTGGACCAACTCACCAGCTTGCCTCCTAGAAGCTGACACCCTCCTAAAGTGCTTTTTCTGTCAAGCTTACAACCTGCATAATCTGCATCTGAGTACCCAATTAGTTCAAAACCAGAATCTTTAGGGTACCATAAACCAAGGTTTGGTGTACCCTTAAGATATCTGAAGATCCTCTTTACTGCCTTAAGATGAGATTCCTTAGGGTCAGCCTGATAACGTGCACACAGACATGTAGAGAACATGATGTCAGGTCTGCTAGCAGACAGATAGAGTAATGAACCAATCATTCCTCTATAAGTAGCTTGACAGACTGACTTGCCAGATTTGTCCTTGTGCAATTTATCAGAGGTGCTCATGGGTGTTTTCATTTCAGAACTTGTAGCAAAACCAAATTTCTTGATTAAATCATGAACATATTTACTTTGGTTTATAAAGATTCCATCCTCCTTTTGTTCAACTTGCAGACCCAGAAAGAAATTTAGTTCTCCCATCATGCTCATTCTGTATTCACTACACATAAGTTCTGAGAACCAAGTGCACAGTTTGGTATTAGTGGATCCAAATATGATGTCATCCACATAAATCTGAACCAGAATGACATGACCAGATTCCCTTTTTATAAACAAAGTTTTGTCAATTGAACCCCTTTTAAAATCATTTTTAATTAGAAATTTAGACAAGGTTTCATACCAAGCTCTAGGAGCTTGTTTGAGACCATAAAGTGCTTTATTTAACTTATAAACATGATCAGGGAAGTTGGGGTCAACAAAACCTGGAGGCTGCTTCACTTATACTTCCTCCTGCAAATCTCCATTTAAGAAAGCACTCTTGACATCCATCTGATAAACCAAGAAGTCTTTGAAGGCTGCATATGCTAGAAACAGTCTGATTGCTTCAATTCGTGCCACTGGGGCAAAGGTTTCATCATAGTCAATTCCTTCTTCCTGTTTGTACCCCTTAGCTACCAGTCTGGCCTTGTTCCTGATTACCACACCATCCTGATCGAATTTGTTTCTGAAAATCCATTTGAGGTCAATAATGGTCTTGCGTAGTGGACGTGGGACCTTTGTCCAGACATTGTTTCTTATGAATTCACCAAGCTCCTCCTGCATACCTTCAACCCAGTCTTCATCTAACAGGGCTTGTTCTACAGTCTTGGGTTCCATCAGACTCAAGAAGTTTGTGTAGAAACAGAAGTTGGCTGTAGCATTCTTTCTTCTTGTTTGAACACCTTCAGTTATGGATCCAATGACAGATGAAATTGGATGGCCCTTTACATTTTTGATGTTTCCTGAGCTATGAACAGCAATTTCTTCTTCAGGCTGAGTAGTGTCAGTCTGAGTATGTTGAAACTGAGCCTGGTCAGACTGAGGTAACTCAGACTGATTAGAATCAGTTTCATTTGAAGGTAGCATTGCAGAGCCTGGAGCCTTCTGGACTAATTGTTCATCTGTTTCACTTTCTTGCAGAGCCTGGAGCCTTCTGGACTAATTGTTCATCTGTTTCACTTTCTGATTCTTGAGTTTGAGTCATGTGTCTGGCAGGCTGATCACCATTCTGAGAGTCAGATTCAGAAGAAATTTGAAGCAGTTCGTCACAGAGTTGATTGATTGTAGTGATTTCAGTCTGAGAAGATGATGCAGCTTCATCAGATTGAGTGGAGTCATCAAAAGTAACATTGATGCTTTCCTCAACAACCTTTCTTCGTTCATTATATACTCTGAAAGCCTTGGCAACACTTGAGTATCCAACAAATAGTCCCTCATCAGCTTTGGGGGACATTTTACATAGCAGATCCCTTTGATTTAGAATGTAGCATCTACATCCAAAGACATGAAAGTAATGAATGGAGGGAACTTTGTTGTGATACATTTCATATGCTGTCTTCCCATGTCTCCTCACAATAATTGATCTGTTCTGTGTGAAGCATGCAGTGTTTACAGCCTCAGCCCAGAATTTTATCTCCATCTTTCCATAACAAAGCATAGTTCTGGCAGCCTCAATAAGAGTCATGTTTCTTCTTTCTGCTACCCCATTTTGTTGAGGAGTTCTAACTGAGGCAAAGTTTTGAACTATCCCCAGTTTGTCACAAAAATCTATCAATACTGAGTTTTTGAACTCAGTTCCATGGTCACTTCTCATTTGTCTAACTAGAAGATTCTTCTGTCTCTGTTCTCTTTTAATCAGACTGATGATTTCCTCAGCTGCATCACTTTTGGCCCTTAGGAATATGACCCAAGTAAATCTGGTGTGTTCATCAACAATGACCAGAGTATACTTCTTTCCTCCTTTGCTTTCAATTCCAATTGGTCCAAAGAGATCCATATGTAGCATGAACAGTGGTTCATTAATGGAATGTAGCATTTTGGATGGAAATTGTGATTTTGTTTGCTTTCCAAGAACACAGGCTGAGCAAACCTTGTCTTTGGTATAAGTGAGTTCTGGCAACCCCCTTACTAGCTTACTTTTGGATAGGGCATTAATGTTCTTGAAGTTTAAATGAGATAGCCTTCGATGCCATAGCCAGTTTAATTCCTCCTTGGTTTCAGTAAACAAGCAGGTCTCAGCTTCATCATTTGATGTACCCAGATCCAGACAGAACACATCTCTTTCTCGTTTGGCAAGTAGTAATGGTTTTCCCTTGGCATTGTAGATTATCCCAGCCTGTTTCCTGAATCTGACTTCATGATCTTCATCAGTAATCTGACTCACACTGAGTAGATTGTGTTGCAGTCCTTCTACATAAGCAACTCTCTTGAATGTGACAGCTCCAGCATGAATCTTGCCATATCCCCTTGTCATTGAAACTCCATTGTCCCCATACCTTACTTGAGGTCCATCTTCTTCCTTGTAGTCCTGTAGAAAGGACTTCATCCCTGTCATGTGCCTTGATGCTCCACTGTCTAAGTACCATTTTGTAGAATCCTGCACATGAAATAGGAGAAAATTAGTTCCTTTTGGGTACCCACTTTAGAGTGGATCCATGAACTAAGGCAGGTTTAGGTACTGGTGCAATCTTGCATTCAGTTTTGGAACTTGAATAGTTCCATTTGTTTATTTCATTCATGCAATTTATAGAATAATGACCTATGACACCACAGTATTTACAAGGAGCATTTTTGAGATTGGCTCTAGCTGGAGCTGATTTAACTTTAGAAGATTGACCATGTTTAGCTTTTGATGGAGAAGTGTTTCTGGAAGGTGAGTTAGAGTGTGATGAGACTGATCTGGATTTTGATGATCCTGAATGATATGAAGTTGACCCCTGTTTTGATGAAACTGACTTGTGAATATAAGGATTCTTAGGTCTAGACCTGATCAATAGTTTACAAAACACAGCTTCATGCCCTTTTTCACCACAGTTATAGCAGTTTCTCTTTGGAGGGGATTTGGATCTTGCTTGACTAGGTGATTTATCTCTGACTAAAGTTTTGACAATGTTGGTCAGTTCCAGTAATTGATTTCCTAATTTATCAATTGTTTTAGATTCAGGACTTTTGTTATGACTTTTGGGACTAACAGAGATTCTTGGGTTTTCTCAAAACCTGGGGAACAACTTTGGTCAAGGATGAAGTATTCTTTTCAGTCTGCTTATCAGTCTCAGACAAGACAACACTTTCAGATTTAGAAGAAGATGAAGGCAAAAGACTATTTTTATTCAAAACTTGAGAGATTACAGGTTTGACAAATGCATTTGACATCATTGTCTTATTTCCTTTCAAATAAGTAAATGTATTTGGAAGAATTTCTGGTTTAAAAATGATTTTTTCTCTTTCTGCCTTCAAAGCTTCTTCCTCCTCTTATGTCATATACTTCTTCAAACTGAATCCTTCACCCAGCACAGCTTGAACTTGATTTGGTACCTGTCTGTTTAAGCAATCCTCATTTTTTAAAGATGATATACACCATGATTTACAAATTCTTTTATAGTGCTCAGTTTCTTCTCTAAGTTTGTGATTTTCTTTTGCAAGATCACTATAAGCTTCAGTCTGAGCATTTAGAAGGACTTTATAACTTTCTAATTCAGTTATTTTATCATCTTTACTTTTCATAAGATTTTCAAGGTCTTTGAATTTTTGTTTGAGATCATTTTGTTCTTCTATAGTGGTGGTCAAGTCAACAAAAATATACTCAAACATTTGAATTTTTTGTTCATTTGTATAAGTTTCAAAGTTGTGTACCTTATAAAGTTTTGACTTGTTCCAGTCTGAGTTGCAGCTCATCCTTTCAGCTTCCTTTAGATCCTTTTCAAACTGAGAGGCAGATTTCTCAGCTTCAGTAGTTTCCTCCACTATAGCCATCAAGCACTGATCTATCACTTCTTCTTCATCAGAAGACAGTTCTTCATCCAGCCATTCTTCAGCAAAGAATGCTTTTTGTTCTGTTTGAGACTTTTGAGGATAGGAGCTGTTCCCTTTCTTGTATTTTAGATACTTGTTTCGGTATCTTTGGGCCCTTTCAGCAACTTCATCCATATGCTCAGTCTGGGCATTCTTTACTTTGCAGTCAGCAGCCATGTGTCCATAATTTTGAAGCATTTTACCTTTTTCAGATCAAAAGGTTTCTTTCCTTTGTAGCCTGTCTTTTGTTCAAGCTTCATGGTCAACAGAGCAAGTTGACTCTTTAGTTTCTTGACTTCAGATTCGTTTTTAGATTATGAGTCTGAGTGTGACTCAGACTCAGATGAGTCAGCTTGAGAATAAATTTCTTTATTCCTTCTGCTTGTGGCAACCAATGCAGCTTCTGGATCCTTAGCAATTCTTCTATTATTGAGCTTCTTTCTTTCTTGAGATTCTTCAAAGTTTAATAGTAGGCCAAAGAGTCCTGGCAGTTTGTAGGTGGACAGCTTCTCACTCACTACAAGTGATGTGATAACAGATTCAAATTTGTTAGGTAGTATATCAACAAATTTCTTACATATATCATCATCATCTTTTGTCACTCCCAGAGCTGACATGTCATTCAGTAAGATCTGAAATCTGGTATGAACATCAGCCAAAGTTTCCTTTTCTTTCATATAGAAATTCTCATAATTTCTAATGAGACTGTTCAGTCTTTGCTCCTTTACTACTGGAACACCTTCATAAGACACAATTAATGTGTCCCATAGCTCCTTAGCTGTTTTGCAGCCTGCAATTTTAGAAAAGATTTGTTCTGACACTGCATTTCCTAAAATGCTTCTGGCTTTGGGATCAAGATTATATAAAAGCTTGTCTTGATCTGTCCATTGAGATTTGGTGGTTTGAACCCATCTGGCACGTTGGACAACTCTATCACCTTCTTTAACTTCATCAATCTGTTTACCTGGAATAATAGGTCCTTCAGTTATGACTCTTATCATTTCTTCATGAATTCCTGATAAGTGCCACTCAGCTTTGAGTTTCCAATGTGCAAAGTTGTGACCATTGAACACAGGAATTCCTTTTCCAGCCATTGTGGTTATGTTTGAAGATGATGACATTGTTTGAGATTTTAGGTATTGATCGTTTAAGATTTATAAATTTATTAAAATTTAAATCTTATTTGCTCTGATACCAGTTGTTAGGTCTCACTAAGATCCCAAACAGTGGCAAATCAATAACAAATAAGTATTTAGACGTTAATTGTTATATATCGATTTAGTACTCAGTTTCAGTGTATATTATAGCGGAATTATAATAATGAAACAATGAAGATAACACACAGTTATATTCCAATCAAAGGTGTACCGATTACAAACCTCAAACTCACTATTTATACATAACATAGTGAGTTTGATAAAGATCAATCTAAGAGAATCTTTTAAACATATAAAAGATATTCACTAACTAGATTACCTTAAATTACGCCTGACTTCTCTCATGAGTCTGAGTTAGTCAGACTGAGTCACTCAGACTCATGTCACTCAGACTGAGTCACTCAGACTCAGACTTTGATTAACATATTTATTAAACTTGGGATAGATCATTGTTTTTCCCAACAGAAACCCAAGGAGTCATCCAATACAAGTTCTTTACAGGAAAATGGAAGTTCTTATTTTCAATGATTACGAGGTGTTTGGGGGGTAAATCGGGCAGTCTGGATCAAATGAATGAGTTTGAAACTCACTTGTTCCATTCAATGGTAACGGGTCAACGAATCTCTTTTTCACAATTATATTTCGATTTGATTCTCTCCCTTGCCCTAAAATCAAAACGACCGAAGGATGTTCCTTTCATTCGTGTTCTTTCGCTATGCTTTGAGGAAGCCCTGGGTAAAGAAATTTATGATTAGCTTGAGCAAACGTTTTACACTTGTGATCTTCCCAGGCTGACTCCTAAAATTTTTACATACATTCACATCACTGAGGATGAGGCAGCATTAACACCTGTTATGCTTGAATGGATTGCAAATCCTTTCATCGATCAGGAACTGACTGAGTCTGATTCCTCAGACTCAGAAGTCCAGGCTGATAGAATTGTCGGGGAGATTGAGGGAAATAACCCTGCAGCAGATGCTGAGGTGGAACTGGGTGGGGCTGGGCCAGATGAGACAGACCCATGTATGGATATCATTCTTACTTTACGTCAGTCTGAGAGTATTCCCTCTCAGTCTGAGCAGTCCACTCCACATCTTGATGTACTGGCTACTCAAGCGACCAAACTGATGAACTCACCAAGTTCATTTGAAAAAGCTCTAACATCAAGCCCCACAGCAAATCAGGCACTAATGGACTCACTTTTCCATGAGGCTGAGAGTTCTGAACTCCCCTCCAGTGTTGTAGCTCAGTCCACTCTTCCTGTGCTAGAGCAGGAGGTGGATCTGACTACCAAGTCCACCCTAAGCCCCCCTAAGGCAGAAAACTTTGAGAAACACATTGCTGCTACCACACAGACACATGTGGCAAGCATTGAAGAAGATATCCCACTCCTGGATATTCATGTACTCAGTATGGGACCACCCCCTTCAGTTTCCAGGCCAGTTCCAAAGGCTATTTTCACTAGCTCTGTGCTAGTTCACGATCAGGTACCACCATCAACTCTCTTACACTCTCTTACACTAGTCGCCAATGCCTTACTCCCCAAACTGAGTGAGGTACAGACTTCATTTTCTATGGCTTATGATCATTCTCCTAAACCACAGGGAGGGAGTGAAGCTGTGACATCTGTTACAACATCCACTGTTACTACTCAACCCCAGTCTGAGGTTGCCTTGACTGTCCCCGTGCTGTTACAAGCTCTTAAGGACATGTCTGCTCAGTTTGATGACAGACTGAGAGCAATGCAGACTGAGGTTCATGCTATCAAAACTCAAAATACAGAGGAGATTAAGGAACTCAAGGAGATGGTACTGAAACTGACGTCTGAGGTCAGTCTGATTAGGAAGGGGAAGCATGTTGCAGAGGTTTCCCAGATTCAGGGGGAGAAAATGGATGTCACAACTGATGAATCTGAGATCCCCAAACAAGATATGAAAAGGAAGAGAGAAGAGGGGGAGAAAAGGTACTATAAGACTACCAGATTCAACACCAAAACTGGTCAGTCCGAAGTGTTCTATGAAACTGACTGGAGTGACATATCAAGTGATGAACCTGAGAAAGAAGAGAAAAAGGGGAAAGACAAAGTGGGGTATGAAAGTGACTCAGATCAAGCTGAGACTGAACAGACACTTGAAAAACCAACAGTTCAGACTGACTCAGAGGTGGAATTAAAGAAGAAGAATGAAGAAGCTGAGAAACTTGCCAAACTCCAACGGTATGCTCACAACTCTGGAATGTCTGTGGAGCAATACAAAGAATATGTTAAGGGGCTATACATGGAGAAGTTTGAGGTCAATCCATATGATCAGTCATCAAAAGACGCGGAAGATCTTGAAGCTGAGATGAAAGCTGAGGAAGATCTGGCCATTGAAGAAGAACAAATAAGGGTAGAAGCTGATAGATTAATGGCCAAACAAGTTCTCAAAGCAGAAGCCAGGCTTAACTACATTGAAACAAATTTCACAATAAGGAAGCACAAGAACAAAATTCAAAATTTAGAGTGCATAAGTCCTGGTGGATCTGACCTTCTACTCACATGCTATCACAAAGGAGGATCCTACAAAATTGGGCTAACCAGGTTACATACACTGGGTCTGGAGGAATGGAAAGAAATAGCCAAGTTGAGCACAGGAATAACGAACATAGATCACAGAATGGCTATAAAAAGAGAGGCTGTATCCAATGTCAATGTAGCCCATATGTTGAATCTGATGCCTGATGAAGACTATAGAGCATTCTGCACTATGCACAAGGTGAGAGCTGGGGCTAAATCGTTGGGTCTGGAAACAAGTAACATGCATCATGTTCCCAGAGATGTTGTATTTCAAGACAGGACCTATGTAGAGACTGAGAAGCATGCAGGCCTATGTTATGTTGATTGTGGGGGAGAGGAAAGCTTCCAAGCCAAAGACAGACTAAATATGGCTTCAATTTATCATTGCATAGCCCTGCTCAGTGAATGTGAGTCTGCTCAGTGCCTTACATTTCGAATGAAGCTGATTAGCTGGCTATTCAATAATCTCAGGAGGATTGAAGAAATTGGAACCTTGGCTGACAAAGTGGAGCTGATCAAGAAAGAGTACCAACTGCTCTTCCATAAGTCTGTTACTGAAATGGAGAGATTACTTGCTTGGAAGACAGAAAGGTTGAAATGGTTAGAAGAAGTGAAGCAGCCTGTGCCATGGGAGACTTCCTTGAAGAAGAAGAAGAGGACCGTCAAGAAGAGAAAGTAATTTGTGTGATGTATCTTTTTGTTCACAAACACTGTTTAGTTAACAATCTTTGTTTGTGTTTATTTTTGGTTCATAGTTTGTAAAAGACTTTAATTGAAACATATAGGGGGAGATTGTTGGGAAAATCAACGATTTAACCCAAGTTAATAAATCTGTTTATTAAAGTCTTAGTCTGATTGATCTGAGTCTGAGTAACTCTGAGTCTGAGTGACTGAGTCTGAGTGACTAGAATAAACTAAGGCATTGTGGAGCTGACTACTCAGCTCCATAATGAAAAACGTAAGGCGTAACTTAAGGCAATTCAGTTAGATAAAATCTTCTATCTTTGTAGAAGATTTTCTAAGATTCATCCTTATCAAGCTCACTATTATTGTGTATAAATAGTGAACTTGAACATTGTAAACGTTGTACCTTTGAAGAAATATAACTAAGTGTTATTTTCATTGTTTCTTTATTATAATTCCGCTATAATAATACGTGAAACTGAGTAATCAATCGATTAATAATAATTAACGTCTAAATACTTATTTGGGATTGATTACCCATTGTTTGAGATCTTAGTGAGACCTAACACTAAGTTACAAAACAACCCTTTTAGTTTGTATAATTTCAAAATTCGTCCCTAATATAATTTTATTTTACGAATATCGTCCATTATTTCCTTATTTCTTATTATTTTACTCCCTCGTTTGTTAAACTTAACGATTATTATCTTAAAATAACAAAATTACTATTTTTTTCTTAATATAAAACACTATCAACGAATGAACCCCTTCTTTCCCCCTTATATCTTCTAATAATGTGACATTTAGTAGCATCCAAAGTTTTGTTTCATCATCTTCGTCGTATTCTAGGAAACCGTAACCGTCATTATCTTTCATTTACGAAATCCATAAGATCTATTAAAAAAAAGTGTAAAGAAAACCCAAAAACCTTAGATATAGATGACAATGAAGATTACATTTGGTGAAAGTAACAAAACTTTTGATTTTATAAAATCTAACAGGATTCGATGACGAAACGTGGAAGAGGGTGACGCGCTCGTTTATAGTGTTTAATATTAAAGAAAATAGTAATTTTGTTATTTTAAAATACTAATTGTTAAGTTTAACGAACAAGGGAGTAAAATAGTAAAAAAATAGTGAATAAAGGATATATCCTTAAAAGAAAATTAAATTAGGGACAAATTTCGTAATTATACAAACAATAGGGGTTGTTTTTTAAATTAGTCTAAAAAAAATATAAAAAAAATAACTTGACAATTTATAATAATCAGGTAGGAAAAAAATAGTTCGATAGTGCGAAAGAGATAAAACAAAAATTATATACGATTCTAGACAATTAACCCAATAATAATTTAGTATAATCATTAGTTCTCATTTTATTAAATCAATACTTTTTTTTATAATAAATCAAATAAATATTTTATCTATTATTTTATTTACAAGATAATCAACCTTTTTATCCCAATAATATTAAGTATTAATAAAAAAGATTAATTGTACTTTTTATAAAGTTATATTATTAACCAAATTTATCTATATGGATTTGTGCATTATATTATTATTATAATGAAAATATTGTTTTTAAATGCAATTTTTATGATTTATGTTACAAAACAAGTTGTTGCCAGAGTGGTTAGCGCGCCGTCCCACTGCTAGGAGACCAGAGTTCGAATCATTCAACCACATCATTTTCTTTCTTTTTTTTGTACTGCTTTAAAATAAATTTGTTTGGTTTGGGTTTGGGTATTAAACTTTGGTTGGTGTTGGATTTTCATTTTTTTTTTTTTTTTTTTTTTTTTAGATTAGTATTAAATAAAAAATATACTTTACGAATCAAATAATCCCGTCAAAACAAACACACATTTCGTTTTTGCCCCGAACTCGTGCAACGCACGAGTCCCGTGTAGTTAACTTTATAATACCACTAATTTCATCAACTTTATATATTTAAATAACTATAAGCCAAATACATAAGAAAAATAATAAAATAAACACAAATAAAAAAATTATTATATTTGGAGGGGGAAAGATATCAAAAGAGGCCAAAAGTTTGAAATTTGGCATACCGATATTCTATTATGTGTTAAAGTGAACCATTTCGATGCATATTAAATGACTTCTTTACCTAATTATATTAAACACCAATTAATTCGCCCTTAAATGCATTGTTCGTTTATTTATGTCTATAATCCGTGTATTTATATCTGTTTATTATGTTTAATTATATAACATAAATATAAGGGTAATCTTGATTCACTGCTTCAGACCTATTAATATTTGTGTTTGGTGGATTTTAAAGGTGAGTTTTCGCAATGTGTATGAAAATGGGTTAAAAATGAAAGAATTTAAATATTACAATTTACAAGTCAACTGAGTCAAATTCAATTGTACCATTTTTATGTGCTAGTCTTACAAGTTGTTTATGAGTTTTTGTAAAAAGGAGTATAATCTTGATTCTCACATCATAAGAAGTGGAAGGTTTCAATGTAATACTAATCTGACATTTTTTATGTGTTATATATTAATTTAGGTTTTTACTTAAATTTTTGGTATAATAGACTAGTTCTAACCTAGATAAACAAAATAAAGTAATATACTACATGATTTTGGAAGAAGCATATATGTGTAGAGAGGGGATATTTAAAACTTTCTCCCATGGGTTATAAAAGAACTCTACCTTTACATGGTACTAATTGCAAATTACGTGTAATTATATTATAATCACAAGAACACATGATGAATGGATCGGTTTAACTATAAAGCGAATAAAGCAAATCGCTTTAGACCCTATATTCTCGAAGATCTCAATTTTTATGTTTATATAAGAATAATAGAATCAGACTAAACTATATATTAACAACTTTATACATATACATTTTACATAATTGAGCAACTATTCTGATGGAGATATTTTTGTTCTACCAAAGAAAATATAGTTTCCATTTAGTAAAACTCTTAATCAGTCTCTCAATCAAAAAAATCCCACGAGTTTCTTTCAAAGCTCTATTAATTCATGAATTTGTGACATCTTCTATCACCCAACTCAATTTCACAAGGTATTAGTCATATATTTTCGTTTCATGAAGTTTTGAGGGTCTTAAGAAAGTTTTTGCTCGAGTCAAACACCCTCTAGCTATTTTTAGGTTGCTCTAAGTGAGGTTCTATTGTTCCATGTTTTTAGTGTTTTGTAATTCATTTATATATTTTGGCGGTTTTCGATTCTTTATTGGCAATTAGAACCAACAAATTCTTGAATATGTCAATTTGAAAATGTTGATCTAGCTACACAAAATTGCAAGATCTAGTTAATATAGGTATACAACTAGAGTTATATTGTCAAACAATACATGGCAGCGGAATTTAGGATCACATAGTAATTAATAAATCGGATAAAAAATTACCTTGAATTAGAAGCAAGCGAAATTCGTAGATCTAAGTGTAAGATCTAATCTACGGTTACGTGCGCGACACCTTCTTTTAGCAACGGACTAGTATGATAGTACACGTTTAATTGTTTTAAACAACAATTGTCTAGCAGCAACTCTTTATTACAAAAACCAAAATAAATAAATAAAAAAACCGATCGGCCAAAAAAAAACTTTAGTCGATCCTTTTTTTTATTTTTGTGTAATTAGGGTTAAGGGTTTATCTTCTATTTATAGGTTTTCAAATATAAGAGTTTGAGTTATATTACAATAAGGAAACCTCCTTATTTACATAATAAACCCTTCATTTAATAAATATTACACTTATCCCATTAAGTAATATTTACTAAAATACATTAAACTAATAGTCGTGTCTAAATGTCGATGTATACGCTCCCGTAGTCTCACACATTTACGGACACACATTTGTTAAAACTATTCAAATACCAACAGCTCTCACTTTTGAATAATTTTCAAACAAAACGTGATAACATTAATTAATGTCTAGTAACATATCAATGCTCCCATAAATGTACGAGTAAGTTTCTCCAAAACTCACTTGTGAGCCTAAATTCGGTTCATATCCTTTTGTTACAGATATTTAGTTAAAATCTTTTGATGGATCAAAATCATTTCATTTTAACTACTGTTTCTAATTTCTCGAATCACTTAAGATTACCTAATACAGTCGAGACAGTTATGTACTTATTTGGGTCTGGCCAGATAAACATCTTAAGTATTCATAAGTGACCCAATTAGTATCTAGCTTCAGTTTTCACTGAAGGAACAAATCCTATATTGACTACAATTGGTAGTCATCGTATTTCGCAACATTACCAAAAATAGCCTTTATAACACCCTTATTCAGGAGTGCGTTTGACTAGAATCAAATAATGCACTACGTACATGATTCTCAACTTGTATCTCAAGTCAAAGGACATTAAACCTTAGAAATTATACTTAATGACAAGGATCCATAAGTACTAATTCATGTGGGATAATCTAGTGTTCATCTCCATGCACACCATCCGGGTTAGTGAGTCAAGCTGACTACTCAGATATTGTCTTAATTCAATTATGCTCCCACATAATCAAACGACAACGGATATTTAGAAAAATATTTAAATATAAATATAAATATAAATCAAGGATTAAAACATGCAAAATTGGACAACAATTAAATATGAATTAAAATCACATATCCTCAATATTATTTAATCATAATAAAATTGTTTATACATCCATATATCCAAATACTTAATAAATTCACAGGTTTACATGGAACAACTAGACAAACGAAGTCCTATGCCCTCAGCCAAGTGAGTTTGTTTCGTCTTTGCCAAAGCCTTTGTAAAAGGATCTGCCAAGTTGTTATATGTGTGAACTTTGAGTAGCTTGATTTCATTATCATTTATGCGCTCACGAATATAATGAAATTTCCTTTGAAAGTGTTTGGCTCCCTTTTGAACACCTGGTTCATTAGCTATGATTATTGCACCCGTGTTGTCGCAATATATATCCATGGGTAACTTGGCGGTAGGAACTACACCAAGTCCAGAAATAAATTTCCGGATCCAAACAACTTCCATCGCAGCTTCAGCAGCTGCTATGTACTCAGACTCTGTTGCAGACATTGCAATGGTGGACTGCTTTTTTGCTTTTCCAGACTACATCTCCTCCATTTATTATGAAAACATAACCTGTTTGAGATTTGATGTCATCATGGTTTGTCTGAAATCCGGCATCACAGTAACCAGTAACTTTAAGTTCTGCCTCGGGATTTCCACCATACACCAGAACCATATCTTTAGTAGCCCGTAGATACTTCAGAATGTTCTTTACAGCAATCATATGTTTTTCACCTGGATTCTGTTGAAACCTACTTACGATATTCTTCGCAAAAGCTATATCAGGTCTTGTACATCTTGTTGCATACATAATGGATCCTACTGCCGAAGGATAGGGAATCCTTTGCATACGTTCCACCTCTTGAGGTGTAGATGCACCATCCTGGATACTGAGTTTAAGTCCATCTTGCATTGGGATAAATCTACGCTTGGAGTTTTCCATACTAAACCGTTTGACTTAACTCTATCATCCGCTTAGATCTATCTCTCGAGATCTTGATACCTAGAATATATGCTGCATCACTCAAGTCTTTCATGGCGAAACACTTTCCAAGATAAGATTTTACATCTTCAAGCATTGGAATGTAGTTTCCCATAAGTAATATGTCATCGACATATAAGACAAGGAATACAACATTACTCCGACTGGTCTTTAGATATACACATGGCTCATCTAGATTCTGAACGAAACCAAATTTCTTGATTTCTTCATCGAATCTTTTATTACATCTCCTTGATGCTTGCTTAAGTCCATAAATGGACTTCTTTAGCTTGCATACTTTGTTGGGATGTAATGGATCAATAAAACCTTCTGGTTGGTTCATATAGACCTCTTCGTCTAGATAACCATTCAAGAACGTTGTCTTGACATCCATTTGCCATATCTCGTAGTCATAGAATGCAGCTATGGCTAAGAGAATTCTAATAGCTCTTATGTCTGCCACTGGGGAAAAAGTCTCATCATAATATATACCATATACTTGAGTAAATCCTTTTGCCACGAGACGAGCTTTATAGACGCGTATATTCCCATCCATGTCAGTCTTTATCTTAAAGATCCATTTACAATAGACAGTCTTGGCATTTGGAGGTTTATCTACCAAATCCCAAACTTCGTTGTCATACATGGATTGGATCTCCAATTTCGCAGCTTGAAGGCATTTTTCAGCGTATGGACCTGATAATGCAACTTACAAGTTTCGAGGTTCATTAAGATCCTCTGGTACGTCACCATCCTCTAGATTCACGTTTAAGTTCAACCTAGGAGGTGCACGTATCGTCCTGTCGGACCTACGAATTGGAGCATATACAATTTTTTGTTGAGACTGAACTTGTGGCTCAATCACAACTTGAGTCGGACTAGATTGAGGCATATCCTGAGGCTCAACTCTATCCCCCCCGAATTTTTGATCACCAGTGTTAATAGAAAGTGACGTATCTTCCTCTTGAACCTCGTCAAGGTCTATAACCCTCCCACTGTTTCCTTGACCAATAAGCTTTGTTTCGAAAAACTCAGCATATCGAGCCACTTTCATAGTGTTCTCAGAAGGATGATAAAAGTAGTAACCCATTGTTTCCTTTGGGTATCCTACAAAGATACACTTAACAGATCTCTGTTCGAGTTTGTCAGACGAATTAGGCTTCACGAAAGCCTCACATCCCTAGACCTTTAAGTAAGACAAATTTGGCGCTTTGCCAAACCATAATTCATATGGTGTCTTATCAACTTTCTTGGTTGGAACCATATTGAGAATGCGTGCTGCAGACTCTAAGGCATAATCCCAAAAAGAAAATGGCAAGGTTGTAAGATTCATCATCGATCGAACCATATCCAACAATGTTCGATTTCTCCTTTGCGATACACTATTGTGTTGTGGTGTATAGGGAGGAGTTAGCTGTTGGACAATTCCACAAGCTTGTAGATGATTCTTAAACTCTTGACTGAGATATTCACCACCACGATCCGATCGGAGGACCTTGATGGTTTTGCCGAGTTGATTTTGTAATTCGTTTTGAAATACCTTGAAGATTTCAAACACCTCATGTTTATGTTTAAGAAAGTAAACATAACCATAACGGCTGAAATCATCGGTAAATGTAACGTATTAGTAAGCACCTCTCCTAGACATATGCTTAAAAGGACCGCATACATCAGTATGTATGATTCCTAGTAAGTCGGTCGCCCTTTGATTCTCATGCGAGAAGGGTTTCCTTGCCATTTTGCCCGATACACATGACTCACACCTATCAAATGAATCCTCACTTGATTTCAAAAGCCCTTCACGTTGAAGCCTTTCGATACGGTGTTTGCCAATGTGTGCAAGACGGCAATGCCATAGGAAGGATGAGTCTAAGTTAGACTTAGATCGTTTTGCGCTTAAATTAAACAATGAATTATTATTTGGTGATGAAATACGATCATGCAAATCAATTTCAAATATTCACATTAATAGCAATAGCATTAAAGTAAAGAATATTATTCATAGAAACATGAATCCCATAATCGGTAAATGTATTACACAAACCATTATCTTTCAAAACCGAAACTGAAACAATTCCCCTAATAATAGAAGGTGCATAATAACAATTGTCTAATACAAGAATTATGCCCGAGGGTAATCGTAAGTCATAACTTCCAATGGCATCCACTGTTGCTCGTATGCCGTTGCCGACGTACAGGTACAAGGATCCATACTTCAATTTCTCTTTCGCTCTAAACCCCTGCAAGGAGTTACAAATATGAGCTCCACAACCAGTGTCATAGACCCAAGTATTTGATTTAGCGAAAGAATATAATTCAATGTTGAAAATACCTGTAGAACCGGCCGTGCCGTTCTTTTTGTTATTTTGCACCTCAGCAAGCCACTTAGGACAGTTCCGCTTCCAGTGACTCTTATCTCCACAATAATGACATGTATCATCTTGTGCGACCTTTTCCTTCTTAGCTGGAGGAGTTTGCTTAGGCTTGGAAGAATAAACAACAACTTATTTATTTTTACCACCCTTTGCAATGTTCCCCTTAGCCTTTAGCGGTTGCTTTTTCTTCTTATGAGCTTGGCTGCCCTCAATCATTAAGACTTGAGTGCCTTTCACCTTCATTTTTGACTTTTAGAATTCCACCAACATAGCGTGGAGTTCGTTGATGCTTTTGTTCATACTTTGCATATTATAACCTCGTGTGAACTCCTCAAATTCCGGTGAGAGAGAGTTGAGAACAATGCTCACAGCGACTTGGTTATGATATGCAAATTGCATCCTAGTCAAACGATCAAACAAGCTTTTCATGTTCATAACGTGAGTCCCAACGGGCGTTCCTGACACATGATGACATACATGTACTTCTCGAATCAAGTCATGTAGCTCAAGGTCGACTTGTTTCTCATACGATGCACGTAGCTCAGATATGATCTGATTGGGTTGCTTGATGTCAAACTGCTTTGCTAACTCAGAGGACATGCAACTCAATATAAGACATTGCACTTCTACGTGAGCTTTATAGGTTGCCCTATACAAGTCACGTTCCTCTTGAGGAGCCTCAACAGCTGGCTCAACACCCAAAAGTGTTTCAAGGATATGTTCGCGCTCAGCTGGTTTCATTCAAAATCTCATCAGTTGCGTTTTGAGCCATTTCTGCAAAAACAGAGTGAAAGTTCTTATTAGTACTTTCGACATAAAATTCTTAACATAAAACGTAAAACCCATGGTTTACTTTTAGTTAAGTCTAGGATCCAATTGACATATCACCGTTCTATCAGTTGATCTGCTAGGAACTAAGTAATACTCAAAAAGTAAGTGACGATCCGTAATCGCATTTACCGGTGCAACTCCTAGAAAATGGGACTTAATGTCATAATTCGATCCGAGCATCTAAATGGTGATCGTGACATTAATCATGTTTCGTCGCATCTTATCGCTATCGGCGTTTACAGTCTCACTGCATAACCCGATTTAAGTCATCCGACTGAAGACTGCAGATAGTCCACCATAGTCTCACTATGAGTGGTAATCCGCCTTGGATACACTTCACCTACGTCTCACGTAGAGTGACGAGCAAGTACAAGTTGTCTAGGCAATACGGATAGCAATTGACTTAAATTCGATGGGTGTTAATAATCTACGTACGCAATTGCCTTGCAACAATTTCGTACCGTAATTTAATTAAAAACAAAATGTTTTTATTTTACTGGTTATTATACGTGTTTCTATGATTACCTAATTTATACAACTAATCGTAACATGGTCATCATTAAAACCCTTTCGGTAGCTCTACGAGAGTACGACCAGGAAAGCATGTGAGGTTTAGCGAATGGTTCAACATTTCTTAATAGCATTGCCTCATTAGGAGTGTACCCCACTCCGCATAACTTTCCTAGACATCGTCCCCTATTGTAGGTGAGCCTAGTTGGGTACTAATACAATGAGCATGTACAATCTAGTTATAAATTACCAATCACGCGCTTATTAAATCGATGGTTTTTATAATATTTTGTAAATTTATACGTTCCGTCGCTGGACCAAATTACGGTATATAAACCCAACCAAATGCCTTATAGAACGTATAAAATTTTCCAAAATAAATTAATAACTCATTGTAATAATTCTTTAGTCATATTAATTTAATTTTGTTTCTTTCAAAAACATTTGACAACAATATTAACAATATACATTAAGAATTATTCTACGCATCAAGTGGGTATCCTAAACATGCAAATGGTCTATATGGTCATTTTAAATATACAAACCCTTTTACCCCCGTTTCAACGGAAACGGACCACATACATCCGGACCACATACATTCGTTCACAAAAATCAAATATGGATTGCGTAGGCGGTTTGTATATTCAAAATTCTCAATATCAAATAAACCACAAATAGACCTTTTAAGCATATAGTTTTTATTAAGGTGTCACACATATACAATTAACCAATTAATAATATGTCACTAATTCAATTTACTTTTTAACAATATCAATATATCTAATTATTCTTACAAAGTTATGCATGTAACTTTGTAAACATAATTTTGCATAAAAGTAAATAAGGTAATTAAACATAAAATTGCAAGGTACATTGATTTCAAATTAACTTTTTAATTTTGTAAAATCATACAATAAACCAACTCTAGATCCCCCCTCAATTTTGATGTTTTAGATCCAAAATAATATTTACTTATGTTTTGGCTGATACCACTATAGGTATACAACTAGAGTCATATTGACAAACAATACATGGGAGCGGAATTTAGGATCACATAGTAATTAATAAATCGGATAAAGAATTACCTTGAATTAGAAGCAAGCGAAAGTCGTACATCTAAGTGTAAGATCTAATCTACGGTTACGTACGCGACACCTTCTTTTAGCAACAGACTAGTATGCTAGTACACGTTTAATTGCTTTAAATAACAATTGTTTAGCAGCAACTCTTTATTACAAAAACCAAAATAAATAAATAAAAAAAACCCTTTTTTTCAAAAAATCGATCGGCCAAAAAAAACTTTAGTCGATCCTTTTTTTTATTTTTGTGTAATTAGGGTTTATGGTTTATCTTCTATTTATAGGTTTTCAAATCTAAGAGTTTGAGTTATATTACAATAAGAAAACCTCCTTATTTACATAATAAACCCTCAATTTAATAAATATTACACTTAACCCATTAAGTAATATTTACTAAAATACATTAAACTAATAGTCGTGTCTAAATGTCGATGTGTGCGCTCCTGTAGTCTCACACATTTACGGACACACATTTGTTAAAACTATTCAATTACCAACAGTTACAACCTTTTTGAGGCCCCATTTAAAGGACCTTCTTTAGGCCGCTCATGACCTTGAGCCGTTCCTGATGATTAATATGACATTTTAAATTTTCCAACCAATAACAATAATCGATGGACATGGAGACGGTTCATGATTTGGGGGCGAAGATGATTGTGGGGTTAAGGAGGGATAATGTTTGAAGCGGTGAATCAAGGGAGGTTTGATGAAATAAAGGTAAAGTAGTAATTTTCATGTTCTAGTTAATGAAATGGTTAATTTTTACATATATATGATATCGGTGTATCATTTTACAAACTTTGGACTTGCGATGTTACTTTTGAAACTTAACGACGAAGAGTGAAATTTTGGATCAAACTTGTTAACAAACGGTGTAATTTTGTATAAATTAAAAAACGTGTGTGGACGCACATAGTGCAAAGTGTATACACAAGTTTTTAGAGAACGATAACATTTCAAAGAGTAATTTGTATAATCGGCACTCAACAACTAATTCTAATTCCCACCCTTTTTTTTCGAATTTTCATCTAAAGTTTGGGAAAATATCTCGCTTGTACGTGCATGAGGAATATCCCTCCGATTTGGAGGTATTATTGATCATTTGCGCCCAATGTCTAAAAGGAACAACATTGCTAGTAATTTACTCTATTTTATGTGACTTATAGAGTAGTTTTGTTATAAGATAAAGAAACTAATCTATACACATTATATAGCATTAGGGTATAAACTTTTAAAGTTAAAATTTAAGTATGATAAAATTACTAAACTATCTTTTTAAGTAATTGATTATTAAATAAATTACAAATATCTAGACCATTATATAAAACATTTCATCATTTTTGGTTTTAAGACTTTTTTTTTTTTTTTTATCTAGATTAAATCTTGATCATTCATATTATAAAGTAATCTAAGTCATTCAATATTTTAAATAAATTCTTTTAAATCAATTTAACTAATAAATTTTATAACCTATAATTAAATAAATAACATTTTAAAGATAACTTAATACACAATACTAATCATAATTACTTGAAATAAAAATAAAATCAAAAAACTCTTTAATAATTAATTAATATTAATAAATTAGAATGTCTAAAAGGAACAACATTGCTAGTAACTTACTCTATTTTATGTGACTTATAGAATAGTTTTGTTATAAGATAAAGAAACTAATCTATACACATTATATGGCATTTGGATATAAAGTCTTAAAGTTAAAATTTAATTATGATAAAATTATTAAACTATCTTTTTTAAGTAATTGCTTATTAAATAAATTACAAATATCTAGGCCATTATATAAAACATTTCATCATTTTTGGTTTTAAGACCTTTTTTTTTATTTTATCTAGATTAAATCTTGATCATTCATATTATAAAGTAATCTAAGTCATTCAATATTTTAAATAAATTCTTTTAAATCAATTTAACGAATAAATTTTATAACCTATAATTAAATAAATAACATTTTAAAGATAACTTAATACACAATACTAATCATAATTACTTGAAATAATAATAAAATCAATAAACTCTTTAATAATTAATTAATATTAATAAATTAGAATGCGCATATTAATAAAATTAGAATACACATATTAAATTTAGTATTATAAATAAAATATGAATGAAAAAAAGTTGGCATAATTTTTATGATTAATAGTAATACGTAAATTAAAACGCATTCGAACTTTATAACGAAAAAATATAACACGTTTGATATATTATTAACTAACCATTTAAAAAAAATAATTATTGATTATGTATGCACAATTATTCATTCACCCCACACATCTACTATGAATTATCTTGTTATTATCATCACGTCTCATTTTATCATTTCTATTCACCGCCGCTGCGAATTGCGTATACGCTTTTAGAAATATTGTTATCGTTTCTGCCAGTAACGGTTTAGCAAAATGTTTAGACTTGTTAATTGCAAAAAAAATTCTGCTAAATACGATATCCACACAAAAAATTTACTACAAGGACGATACATGCAATTTCAGAACTGTAAGGACAAAAACTGTAACTAAACAAATGTTAGGACGATGTCCGCAATTAACTCTTATATATTTTCGCTTCTTGAAACAATTTAGGACATGGAAAGAAGTAAGATACTTACCTTAAACTATTTTCGTTGTTAGAATCGAATTCGAAGAGTATATCATTTTCCATCGCAATAATATTGCAAATTTTGATCTCAGAGATATTATAGTTTTGGATAAATTATTATCCATATAGTAATATGGTCAAAACGGATAATGTAGGTACTACTCTACGTGACAAGTCAATTTAAGTTGACCAAAAATTCTTTTCTTTGGTGTTCTATATAACCAACTTGGGGGTGTTTGGAATTGCGTTTTACTACTTCTCGAACTAAGTTTTCTTGTACAAAGATGTAATTAAATAGTTATTTCAGATGTTTATGAAACACTGTTTTCTTATTTTATCCTAATTAATAAACATCACTTTAAAATTTACCCAATTTTAAGATAATATGAGAAGAGAAATGATATATTAACCTAATTGTTAAACTTAAAAAACAATCTGATGTGTTATATATTTATCCATTATGTATTGCATTTGAGAAGAGAGAAATATGTTATATATTTAATACATGAAATACAAACATACACTATATTAGGCCTATTTGTAGGTTTATTAATCATTTTTCATTTGAGAAATTAAATATTTTTTGTTTACATTTGAACGTTCGCTTGGGCTAGTAACAGCCACCCAAATTTGGCCCATTATTTTAACATCTATGTCATCAGCCCTTTTATTTATTTATCATGCTTCTATATCGTGCTTACTGAAATTAGACGATGTTAATTAAAGCTGATCAATAATAATTATGATTACAAATTATTATGATTACAAATTAAGTGACATATATTAATGGAGTTAAGCCATGACTTTTATTGAAATAAGAGTTAATTACATAAATCGTCCCTGTGATTTAATCAAAATTACAAATTTTGTCCCTAAGTTTAAAACGTTGCATAAATCGTCCACTTTTGGAAAGTAATTACCTTTTTTTCCCTAATATGGATGCCCGTTAAAATTTCCGTTAAAATCATCGTTAATTAATTACACATTTCATCCCTACAATGGACGTCCGTTAGAAATTAGGGATGAAAAACGAAATTAGTTTCAAAAAGTGGACGATTTATGCAACGTTTTAAACTTAGGGACGAAATCCGTAATTTTAAGTAAACCATAAGGACGATTTATGTAATTAACTCTTGAAATAAATATTATTTTATTGAATGATTATTACACGAATTTGGTTAAAATCGTATCCGCGATATGAATTTTGAAAGTCATATTTGTTTCAATTTTTATACTATTGTTTGTTTAAATAATGAATAAAAATTTATAGTCGATATTAAAAGATGTTATTTGTTATTTATATTTTAAAATATTATATTGTGATATTTCTTTTTAATTTTTTATTCATTGTTATAGTTTTATGCTACTCATTATATATTAGTCATTTCTAGTAAAGTAAATTTCATCTATATTTTCTTCATAATATTATAAAAGAATATGCATGTATGAATATATATTTTTTTATTGATTAATGAAAGTATTTATTATTCTAATTACAGTAGTATATAAAAGTATATATTAATTAATTTAAAGAATTTATTTATTAATTAAAAGTGTTTTTTCTTATTATTTTAGTTTAAATATACTATTAATGATTTGTTGTACTAGTTTTGATACACATATGGTAATCGAAAAATTACCATTTGATATTATAAAATTATTTTATAAAAATTTATCTAATTTTACTAATTATTTGTAAGTATTTGAATTTGATACTAAATTCAGTAAGTATAACTAGAATTTAAACAAAGTTTATAGGATATGAGTTATAAACCAAATTATTTACTACAACAATAATTTTAGTTTTACGATGATAGCCTGATACGTTTACAAACTTATGAGCACTCGATACACTTTAGAAGACGAAACCCTATTGACAATTTCTACTTTGTTTATATATTTATACATTGAACTTGTTATCATTAAAATTTAATATGAGTTACTAGGTTTCGAAGGGAAGTATCTACGTAAAAGGTAAGGATAGCCTTAGCTATCCGTTAAGTCTGAGAAATTGTTTTTATAAACTTTTGAGTAAATCTTTAATCTTATCTTAATTTTAATATATAATAAAAGAGAACCCTAAAATGCAATTTGGCAAAGTAATAACCATTGGATGTGTTTATAACTTTAATTTAGACCATTAGTTCATTTTGATGATGTCATCATTAATAATTTTCGTTTAAACCCTTTTATTTTAAATAATTTAACCCTTATATTTATACTAATAACGAAATAGAACTAATTAACCTTTCAAATTTAATTAATCTAACAATTGTATTTTAAATTAATATCTGAAAAATACGACACATATTTTTTTCTTCATACAAATAAAAATTATTGGTATAAAAAGAAAATAAAATTATTTTATTGTTTTACGAGTGTTTTGCGTATAAACGAAAAACATATATGAAAAAAATCTTCTTTTCTTTTTCTTCTTCCTATTTACGCAATATGTTTAGTTTTTTATATATTATAATTATTTTATTTTTAATAAGTTTTTTCGAGAATTACGTATCAATTGTTTTCTTTATCCACATTTGCTAATCTAATCATTTTGTGTACATGACTAATAGTTTTTCTATTAATCTTTTCATATACGTTATTTTTTCTTTGTTGGCATTATATATTTTTGACATAATTGTCCGCGTATTACGCGAGTCAATAAACTAGTTTTATAAAAATTTTGGACTTAGTTGACGATTACTATGATTTCAAATTTTGTGGCTATATATTTTAAGTGGTAGAGAATTATCATTCTAATAAATGGAAGGAATTGATTTGAATGGTGAATTAGTCTCTTTCATGGAACAGGGATTCAAAAAGTGTCGCCACCCGCTACTCTTGATGTAAATTCTTCATGTGATCTTGTTGGAATTATAAGGTTTTTCATTGGCTGCTCGTCGAATTTATCTCTTTGGTCATGCTAAAGCTTGTGGTTCTCTCATGGACTTTAGGAATTAGTATATGTTCTTTAATGTATCATGTGATCCTTTTTAATTTGTTTTTTCATTAATAAATAAAAAAAGGTTTTGATATTAATGATTCTGGCAACAAATAAACTTTCTTTTTATAAGTTTCAAACATTTAATGAAAATTATTATTTTAACAAATGTTTCAATTATAAATGAAAAATGAATTATAAGTAATATTCAAATTCAATTAATGTTTATTATTTTCATTTATAACATTTAGAGTTAATTACATAATTGGTCCCTGTGTTTGTTCCAAAACAACGGGTCCAGTCCCTGGGTCGCAATTCCTTCGGACCCAGTCCCTGGACCCTATCTTTGGTTGCACGTTTGGTCCCTCCCACTAACAATCGTTAAAAAATCCCGTTAAATACCCCATGTGACTGGCACATGATGGGTAAAAAAGACATTTTGCCTTTATTTTCCCCTTCTTCCCCAAATCATCTCCAATCCCCAAATCAAAAACCCTAATTCAACAAAACACGATCTTGATATGAAAAGTGGGAAAAAGATTCAAGCTTGGGTATAAAAAGATTCAGCAAAAATACAAACGTCAATCGCTTCAATTCATTACAAAACTCTGTCACCTGATTCAATATATCTCTTCCTGCAAATAAATTACGTGCTGATAATGTGGTTTTCAGCAGCCTCGGTGTTTCTTCTTTCGTTAACAAAACGCTTTCAAGACTGTTGTCCTTCTCCGCACTTGACTTGATCATTTCTTTTATCGACTTTGCTTTGTTTGCAGGAGGAGGAGTTAATAAATTAGGGTTGTAATTTTGGCTATCCTGGACATATTTACTACTTTTCGAATCTTTGGTTGGTGGGAAACCTCTTTTCTTTAGTGGTGCATCTCTATTAACCAGAATAAAACAAAGATTTACGATTTTGATGCATAAATTCAATAAGAAGTTAAAGTTTTTGAAGCCAGAGTTGTTTATTTATACCTCAAATTTCGTTCGCCAAATGGAGAGGTAGCAGAAACTGTACGAGATCTTTGAAGCTGCATAAAAAGATAAAAGAAGACAGTTTCAAATTTTAGACCAGATCAAAACCGAACAGAAAACCAACCAAATTGTGTGGCAATGTATATCAAGGTCTATTAGATGTATAAAATCTTTAAATAAAATAGAAAGGACAGAATCGATTTTAGATGAGACAGAAACCGAACCAAGAATCAACTAAATTTTGTTGATGTAACTGATTCCGTACTGATATGGTTCCTTATGCAAATGGTAGTTAAAAAACAAAAACAATTTGTAGAAAATAAAACACAAATATGATCTTCAACCTTTGAAGAATCTGGTGTCCGTTGTTTGTAGAAATCTTCAACTGTTTTAGGATGATTACAATATGTATTAGAGCATCATAATCTACCCAAGCTTGAATCTTTTTCCCACTTTTCATATCAAGATCGTGTTTTGTTGAATTAGGGTTTTTGATTTGGGGATTGGAGATGATTTGGGGAAGAAGGGGAAAATAAAGGCAAAATGTCTTTTTTACCCATCATGTGCCAGTCACATGGGGTATTTAACGGGATTTTTTAACGATTGTTAGTGGGAGGGACCAAACGTGCAACCAAAGATAGGGTCCAGGGACTGGGTCCGAAGGAATTGCGACCCAGGGACTGGACCCGTTGTTTTGGAACAAACACAGGGACCAATTATGTAATTAACTCTAACATTTATTTGTCATCTTAAGGACGATAAATTTCAAAACTAAAAAAAAAACACAACAGAAGATACGGATTTTGTATTCTATAACTAATTTGTTATTACAAGAAAGTTTTTGCTCATAATATCTTTATGAAGCATTTCTAAGAAATATTTTTACAAATTATGGTTTGTACAAAAGCTAAAGTCTTAAATTGGAGTGAATCGTCAATATACTGTGTTCGTTGTATTATATGACGGATGATAGTTAACATGTGAGGTAGTCACGTATATCTAACAACTCGTTGAATATCATGTTTTTATAATATAAAAAATTTAAAAATTTCTTTTCTATTTTTATTTATAATAGTCTATAAAAAAATCATTATGACTCTGTAAAAAAGATTTAAAGATAGCTTTTGAAATAGCCTAAGGTAGATCATGTTTGTCTCCATAGTTAATAATTTATCTCAAGTTTCTCCCCAATCCTTTATATTTGATAAATTTGATATTAGTATTCACTTTATAAAATATGGTAAATGGTCAATTAAGACATTTAAAAATAAAAAATGACCAAAAGATAAAACTTTTACCATTCATCTTATTTTAATCTAATGGTTAAAATTAAAACCAAAATCTACTTCTCTTTTATTTTTTTAAATTAATTTATTTCACAAACTATTAATCGTTAGACGAAACAAATTACAACGTTGCGATCGTCTCCATTTTATCTTAATTAGAGCAGTGGTGTTATATACATTCGACGATTTTTTTCTTTTTTTTTTCTTTGTGATATTGAAATTGTAATGATAATATCACATGTGATATTAGAAGCAATTCGTAAAACTTTATAAAAAAAAGAATTACTATAAAATGTATAAATTACCTAAATCTAGAAATAATATCGAATTTTGAAGATTTTTTTTCCCATCATTTTTTTGACATAAATGTGATAGTACGCATATCACATATGATAGTATTGTATATGATATGTGACGATTTTTTCTTTTCCTTCATTTTTTGGTACATAAACGCAGGGGTGAGCAAAAACCAAACCAAGAACCAAAAACCCGAAAAACCGTAAAAAAAAATCAAACCGAAAACCGACCAAAACAAAAAACCGACGGTTTGGGTTTGTTTTTTTAGAAACGGAAAATTTCGGTTCGGTTCAGTTCAAGGGTAGAAACCAAACCGAATGAAACCGACCCGTCCCGTTTTAGCTTATTATTAGAATCATTACTGTTATATGTTAACTTATAGTTTATTTTCCTTTTTAAGTTCCCTTCAAGGACACCACTTTTCTCAATCAGCACCAAGTATTAAGTGACATTAAGTAAACATTATGTGAAACTTCTTTCCTCGTGTTGTTAACTGTTAGGGTGTTTGCAACATTATTTTGTTTAAGCATAAAATTTAAGTGTATTTAAAGTCCATCGTCACTATGCTGCTACAGTTCATGTTTTGCAGTTAATTTGATTTATGTTTTTGGAAAAGAACAAGGTTATCATATGTCTTATCAAAAATATGGAAAAGGGTTTATTTAAATCTTGTTGTCCAAGTTGTGGTGCGTGAATTTTAGGGCAAAATCACAGTAGGTATAACTTATATCTTGATCTTTTCGAGTGTCATAAAACCGAAAAAAATCCAACCAAGAACCAGGGAAAAACCCAACCCGAAAGAACCGAACCCATACAAAAACCGAACAGAACGGTTTTCCATTTTTAGGAACCGAAATTTCGGTTTGGGTTAGGGTTTAGACTTTGACCGACCCAACTCGGCCCATGCACACCCCTTCATAAATGTGATAGTACTTATATCACATGTGATAGTACGCACATTTGATTGTATTGTATATCATATGTGATTTTATTAAGAATGATTTCAACTTTAATTGTTAACTTTAAAACACAAAATTATTATATGAGATATAATCTATATAGATCCGGAAAAAAAAAATCAATAATTGATGATTTTTTATTTTTCTGTTTTGGGAAAAATGTTGATATTCGTAACGTACAATCACATATAATTTGAACACTAAATATGAATTTCAAAACATATATTTGTTATATTATATACATTCAACTAGAATCAAAAAGAAAAAAACTAAAAAAAGAAAATGTTAAACTACTAAAATCACATGTGATAAAATCGTGATTTTATAACATAAAATTTTAAAACCAATAAAAAAAACCCGGAAAAAAAGTTCGTCAAAAATATATCGAGTGAGTACTTTATAGAAAGATAGTGTAATGCTCGTTATAATGGTGTATTTTATTCATTTAATACATTTACGGCTTTTGAGATATTTAATTTTTAAACGAAATTAAATTTTAGGTGGGTTTTTAAAATAGAGAGTTTTAATTGGGTCTTTTGGTGTCAAAATTTTGTTGGTCTTCAATGATCTCAACCGTTAAGTAATAATGTTATATGCTTACTTATATAATAATTTTGATTACTGATATAATGATAATCTTTAACAATTTTAATGAGTGAATAATACCTTTTGAAGCAAAATAAAAACTTGAAGATAGTAAAAATAGAACCGATACATTATTAGTTGTATTGGACTTAAAAAAAAAAATCCATTAACTTTTTTATTACTAGTAAAATACCGCGCGAGGCCGCGACGATAATAAATAGTTTAAATTCTCGATAAATAATTTTTTCGATAATTCATATTTTGTTACAAATAAATTTACGAACGATAAAGATTCCGAACATTCACTTAGTTAGAAATTCTTAATTTATTAACTCCAATTATTTAAAATTTTACACACTAGAATTGATTGTTTTAAATGTATTGATACATAAAATCAACTATTTCAAATTTAATAGTATATATGCTAACTATGTTACAGAATTATATTTATATTTGTTCAATAACTTATTAGTTAAAAACTAGCATGTAAAATGTATCACATTCAAATTCAAATACTTACATGTAAAATGTTAGTATTTACAAGCCAATTCAACCAAGCGCTTGGCTTGACTAGGCTCTACACAAAAAATATTCTTTTATTTTTTTTAAGTAGATTTTGGGTTATTGTTTTTTTAAGTATTGATAAACCAACAGTTGTATTGGACTTAAAGAAAACCATTAAATTTTTTTATTGCTAGTAAGATATTCGCGCGAGGCCGCGACGATAATAAATTGTTTAAATTCTCGATAAATATTTTTTTTCGATAATTCATATTTTGTTACAAATAATTTTACGAACGATAAAGATTTCCGAACATTCACTTAGTTAGAAATTCTTAAGATTATTAAGTCCAATTATTTAAAATTTTACACACTAGAATTGATTGTTTTAAATATATTGATAAATAAAATCAACTATTTCAAATTTAATAGTATATATGCTAAGTATGTTATAGAATTATATTTATATTTGTTTAATAATCGATTAGCTAAAAACTAACATGTAAATTGTATCAAATTTAAATTCAAATACTTACATGTAAAATGTTACTATTTACAAGCCAATTCAACCAATAGAGAGGGTTGGACTTGGCTTAACTAGGCTTCACAAAAAAAATATTCTTTTATTTTTCTTTAAGTAGGTTTTGGGTTATTGTTTTTTAAGTATTGATAAACCAACATATCAGCCTTTGACTAAAAACTAAGGACAATTAATAAAAGGTTGTACTCCTTGAATCTGAGGAGTGAGATCCCTAAATGCATGAGACAGTTATTTACTATGTACAATTAAGTGATATATGTATAAACTTTTAAACCACATATGACTGTGGTTATCAAAACTATTGTTTTTTAAGGTTAATGTTTATTTTTGACTAGTGTTTAGTTTTATGAAAAAATTAAAAGTTTTACTATTTTTTAAGTTTTAGATAAAATCTGTTTTTTTTATAAGTTCTTGTTTATTATTTTTTATTTTAAAGGGGGCACTATTGACTATTGCCATGCGCGGTAAGCCCCGTCATTGATATCATATTCCATGTCATCTAGAAAGATGGTTAAATTGATCTTTCTCTTTTTGTAGATGACAAAATGGTTTGAGGAGATGGGTATGTCGTGGGCTAAATGAATTCAGATAGTAAAACAAAATGCGTTAAATTAAGATATAAATACGAATGATGTGAACGCTTCGAGAACTCTCTTTTTATTGGTGGAACTAATTCTTGGTTGGTTCCAACTTTTTCTACTAAGTTTTTTTTTTTCTAAACTTTAAGTGGGAATAATAAAATTGATTCTTATGCTTAGTCATTTGTTCCTCAATAGTTATAGTGACAAAAAAAATTAACATGAACACCTCATTATATCATTTTTTGTTGTATCACTATAGTTTCATTTGTCACTTAAAAAGACAAGAATCTCTCTCTCTCTCTCTCTCTCTCTCTCTCTCTCTCTCTCTCTCTCTCTCTCTCTCTCTCTCTCTCTCTCTCTCTCTCTCTCTCTCTCTCTCATAATAACCCCATTCATTTATAAATCCACAACCATAAAACAACAACACTTTCATTTTCGATTGTCGTCACTAACAACACCACATAATCACATCTCAACGATGATATTCGCCACCATCAACACCCATCAACACCACCACAAGCAATAAATGACATCGGCGAACTTTGCGTTTAATTATGAAATAATAAATAAATATCTTATTTCAATAATCCATGGAGTGGGATTTGTTAGGTTGATGTCACATATATTTATAGGGTAATGATACTTACACTTAATGTTTTTATTCATTTACTTGGCTTTTTCTGAATAGACGATTATACCCTCTTTTAATTTTAAGGGTATAAAAGACAATCTTCCATACATCTCATATTCTCTCTCTACATAACCATCTTTCATGACTTTCTCTCTTTTGCTTCTATGTCGGAGCTCTGAAAAATCCCAAATCTCAAAGTTTTTTTCTTTTATTTTTAAATCAAATTCCATTTGTGACCTCTTTCTATGTCCATGGTAATATTTATCTAAGATCATTGAACCCTAATTCATGAATGAAAATAGACCTAATTTGTAGACATAAAAATGGACATAATGCATTGTATGCTTGTACTTAATGCACTAAACGTATAACATATTTTCTTTCTTCTCAAATGCAATACATAATTGACAACTATATAATACATTAGATTGGTTTTTAGGTCTAACAATTAGGTTCATCATTTCTCTAAATGAATATATTCGATCTTTTGATTTTAGGCATACTTTTGTCACTAGAGATGTTGCTAATCTGTTGCTGATCGATTTTATAACTGATTTTAGTGGATGAAAATCTTAGTGACGATAACGTTTCAAGTTTAATCCTAGACGAAAGGGGTTTTGCCTAATATATTCAGATCATGATTTGGGTTGAATAAATATGAAGAAACTATGCTGATTTTGTCTGATAGTGTAATGAATTTGAATAAACTTGTATAATCAAGATGATATGATAATAAGTTCTTTAAGTAAAAGTTATGTTAGAGTTGAAGATTGATTTTAGACAGGGAAAGTGAGGGAGAGTTAAGTAAATAGGAAGGGTAAAATGGTCAATTTATACTAAACCTAGTGTAAGTATAAAAATATAAAGTGTAAAAATCAATACCCTAAGTAAAAGTTATGTTAGAGTTGAAGATTGATTTTAGACAGGGAAAGTGAGGGAGAGTTAAGTAAATAGGAAGGGTAAAATGGTTAATTTATACTAAACCTAGTGTAAGTATAAAAATATAAAGTGTAAAAATCAATACCCATATTTATAATGATATGATAAATGGTACATGTGTTCTAAATAAGATATTTCATATTTCATTTCCGTGTTTATCAAAAGAAAACTATATATAGATATTTTATCATTTAAAAGGTTAATTTTGAAGGAATAAGGATCATTTCATAATTTTGTAATTCTTTTAACCCAACCTAATAATCCTTTAAGGATCAACGCCCTATTTGTTTTTTTTTTCCTTGTTAAGTCCGGTTTGGATAGTCTGAATGGATTAATTTTGTATGTATAAAATAAAAAGTAATTCCGTTTGTTTTATGTGTTGAATAGGAAGGCTGAATATTATTAATTAAATATTTAAATATAAAACATTAAAATAACAATAATTTTGTAGGAACAACATCCACATTACTTTTCTAGTTAAATCATGTTGTCTAGATTAAGTTACAAGCAAACGTCTTACCATATAAAATTATATTTTTTATTAAGTCAATTAAGTTAAACTCAAACACCACCTAAACTATTCAATGTTGTGTTGTTTCAGTGTCACAAACGAAAAATAAGGTGTTGTTCTTTTTTGAAAAAAAAGTCTTAATAGACTCTGATCTCTGACTCGGTCAGAGGTTTTAAAAATTTTGTTGTTCTTTTTTTTTTCTTCAACCATAGGCAGAAAACCTCTTTTTACCTCTGATCCAACCCTACATAAAAAACTTCTTTTTACCTCTGATTACCTCTTTCTCTTCACCAGTAAGTTTTCCATCCTTAAATTCAAGTAACTTTTGATTTTTTTCAATGGTTTGTCACTTGATTTCGTTATATAAATTGATATTGATGATTGTTTATTAGATTTATGTGATATAATTTTTTTTTAATATGTATTTGTTTTCGATTGCATATAAACTCTTACTATTATATTGACTTTTATGTGAACTTTTCTTTTGTTAATTATTTTTATATCTTGAAATTGATGTTAGACAATTAGTTTATTAATTTGTTCAAATAATTAATATGAATATGTATGGATTGAGCGTATTTTTGGTGTTTTGAAAGCACGTTTTCCCATCTTGAAGAGAATGGCTCCGTATTCTTTGGTGAAACAAAGATATATTACTATTGCATGCTTTGCTATTCAAAATTTTATACGAAAAGAAGGATTAAGTGATGATTTTGTCTCCGAATATGATCGAGGTGAAGTACATGCTAACGAGAATGTAGAAGATGGGGACGAGTACGATGAGGACGAGGTTCAACCACATGGAAATACAACAGATCAACAATATATGATCAATTGTCGAGATCAACTTGCGGCACAATTAATGCGAAATGTTGAAAATGTTGTTTGAATATTATCTTTATTTGAAAAACGTTGCCACTATGTTTGAACATTTTTATGAATGTTTTTATTTAAGACGGTTTATAAATGCAACAGTTTAGTACTAATATAGTAAAACAGATGTTACGAAAGAAAAAAGAACATAGTATATTGATTCAGATTCAGAGTTTTGGACCACCTCTAATTATTCAGAGCTGGTATTCAGATTCAGAGGAAAAACTTTTGGTTCAAAAGAACAGCACCTAAGCCCATGTTTGAACCTCTGACTGCTTTATCAACAAAAGTTTATAGTATTAGTGGTGATGATGTAATAACTCTATTTAATTCAAGTTTCAATCCTCAGAGTGTGGAACTATTGGGAAAAAAATAAGACTTTAGTCATCTTGTGGTACGTTGAGAAATCGTTTATTCTCTAGAATCTTCATCCCCGCACAAAAATTGTAGCAAAATACTATATCCTATGTGTGTAAAACATTAAAAGTAATGTGTAGAAAATATGGATAACTATAATAGAAAAGATTTATATGTACAAGATTATATACGTTTATGTTGGGAATGAATATGTTGAAATTAACTAAATATAACTGCTAGTTACTAATGCTCAAAGAAAATTGGTTTCTACTGCGGTAACTCATTGCTATTGCCCGCAAAGTGTTATTAATGCTTGAAGATTTTGAAGAAAAAGATAATTCTACAATAGATTTGTACTTATCATTTTCTTAATTAGAATTGTGTTACAATTGTAATAGTTTAGTCATTTCCTATAAAAACACGTGTATTAGTCATTCAAATATCGATTAATACATTGAGGCTTGTTGGTGATATTCGCTATTGTTCTTATTGTCATTCATAAACAATATTCGCTAATCACATAACTTGTAATATCAAAGTGTTTAATCCGCTGCTAAAATTCTTTGATAAAATCTAGATATATACATATAAGTGTGGTTGTGCATACATAAAACATTCGATCCTTGACAGGATTTTAAAAAGATCGAATCACTAAATCAGTGAATTGTTTGATCAAATTGAGATGCGAAATCTCTCAATTTGATTGAATCTACGATCTAATTGGATTGAGAGTTGGTTAATTAGAAGAGTTTGATATGATCTATTTCAAAGAATGATTTGGCGGGAAAAGCCATTACAACGAAGCTCACACTTTTGGTGCTCTCGTACACAGGCTCGGTGGTCCTGTATGTGAGAGACCTGGTGCAAACGACAAAATACTCTGCACACACATCATTCTATTTATAGACATCATTACATACAAATAACACTAAAGTATTCATCTTAATTTTAAGTCTGATGATGTTCACTTTACCTAAAAGTTTCATCTTCAGAACTAAAAGCTTCAATGAACACTTTCAGATCAACTTTGTCCTCAACTTGACCTTAACTCATATGTTGTTTACTTTAACTCGAAAGTAAAAGTTTCATCATCCGAACTAAGTTCTTCAATGTTGACTCCAAGTTGATTGAACAAGTTTTAACTCGGATGTTGGAATTTGTTCTTCCGAGTTAAAACTTACAAAAACACATTTTGAAGATTTCATGCTTCTTCCATACTCTTCTAATACCCAACAACCTCCCATTTGGATGATGCTATCAATCTTACAATCTCACAACTGATTCTTCCAGGTTAGCTCATCAATCTTCAATTACTTCACAATCAACAAACAAAACTCCGATTCTCCATTTATTGACTTTGAGATCCTTGATGCTAACTAGATAAACGGTAGAGACAGGTGAATAAGTCCAAATTATTTGATAAAACTAGCCAGTTGTCCTTTGAGACCCATGATGCTTACTTGATAAAAGGCAGAGACAGGTGAATAAGTTGAACAACTGTACTAAATAATATTTTTAAAATAATAAAAAGAAAACGTTTATCTTTATCGTAACACTCAAACTGTAACTCATTCTCTACGTTTTCGTAGTTGACACTTTTTCATGTTTTTCAAGAAATAATATGTAAGAAGTACCGCATTGCTTGCATGCTTACTGGGTCACCCAGTCGTATCATGGATTCGAGAATCAGACTTTTGTACTTTTTGTTACATTGTTTAAACATTTTGGTTATATTTGTAAACGATGTAAACTTTGACTTTTATTTATTAAAAAACTGTTTGTATTTATTTATGTCTTGTGTTGTGTTATCATTGCTCTTCATACCTCGTGTTTTCCCTTTAGCAGGGTGTGACATACTTGGTATATGTGTGAGCATAAAGGATTGATGACTTACGATTCCAAAGATATTTATCATATTGTATAGTGTTAGATACTTAGTTTGGGTGAACATTGTTCATCTCACGAACTAAATCTAAGATTGTAATATCAGGAAGACTTTAGGTCTGGTGAACTAACTCTTCACCAGTGTTAAGTTCAAGTTCACCCGAACTAAAGTTAAATGATTATTTAATTATTAGTTCACCCGAAGTGTTTTTAAATAAACATAAGGGTTGTTATAATGTAATAGTTAGATAGATTAGTCTATAAATAGTGGTGAGAGGATTTCAGATGTAAGAGTTCAAATATCAAAATATCTGTAACAAACTTTCCCGCTATTTAAGGCTTTGAAAATAATAACTACCATTGTTGAATTCATTGTTCTAATTCATTAGCTTAATCAAATCAAATTTGATTTAGCTTGTTTATCAGAAGATTGTAAGCTACATTCGAAGTGTTTGAAAAAGTTATAAGGATTAGAGCAGTAAGATCAACGATCATTCAGTTTTTCATAAGTTTGAAATTTTGGCGGTAAAAGTCGTTATTGGGGTATTTTAGTTTAATCATCAGTATTATGTGATTCTGTTTGTTAGAGAGTGTTGATAAGGATTAGTTGAAAAGATTTCTGCAAATTTGGTTGAATTAGCATAAATTTAGTATTAGTCAGTTCATCCGAATTAAAGTGTGTTCATCCGATTTGAAATCAAAATTTCTCAAATCATGTCTGCAATTGTTATGGCTGCTCCAGTTGTGAATTATGATAACAAGATAGGTTCTGGTGGTAGACCTCCAAAATTCCTACCAGGATCTTATTTCAAGATGTGGAAGCTACCGTTAAAGGATTTTTTGTATTACTGTGATGACAGCTATGAAGCTCAATTGTTAATGGTCCTCATCGACCTATGATACAGGAAACTGGTGGAGCTTGTATGATAGATGTAGATCCAGAGAGATACACTGAAACTGATAATAAGCTGATTGATAGGGATTTCAGAACAGTAGGAGTTGTTATTCTTGCTCTTCCTACTAAAATTACAACAACTTCAAGGACCGTGCTTCTGCTAGAGAGCTAATGGATGCAACGGAGTTGAGATATGAAGGTAGCTTGGAACTGAAGGAAAGCAAGAGAGATATGCTGAAGAAGATGAATGAAGCGTTTGAGTATGTGAGAGGTGAGAGTTTGTCTGAACAAATCAGTAGATATACACTGCTTGTGAGTAATTTGAAGAGCTATGGGGTTATAATGAAAGATAGTGATGTTTGCAAGAAGCGGTTGGGATCTCTGCCTACAAAATGGTTATTTCAAGTGATGCTCATTAAGAGAACATCAAACTTGAATGCTATGACCCTGGTGGAGTTGATTGGAATTCTGTAGTCATATGAAGTTGACATGCAAATTGATGAGAAGAAACAAACTGGAAATTCATATGGATGTGCTTTAAAGGCTCAAATTCCTATAAATTCAACTCATTACCCATGTCAAGCTCAACCTCAAACTTAGTCATATGAGAGTTTTCACTCTCGAAGCTGCTGCCCATCCAATCAAACATCTGCTGGTTATAATTCAAGTGCTTACATAGGATATTTTGGTCAGAATGTTGAATCAAGTGTGTATCATTCACCTTCGTAAACTCTGGAGCTAATGGATCAGGAGATAAGGAGATTATGTATAGGGAATTTGTTGAAAGTTATGAAGCATTTGTTGCTGGAAGCTTGAATCAAGCTGAATCTGCAAGGGAGGATCTGGAACAACTTCATCCTGATGATCTGCAGGAAATTGATCTGATATGGCAGATGGCCATGGTGAGTGTTAGAGCTAACATGTTCTTCAAGAAGACAGGAAGAAACAATTTAAAGAAGGAAAATGGTGATAGAATGGGATTTGATAAGTCAAAGGTCAAGTGCTTCAACTGGGAAGACTATGGACACTTTGCAAGAAGGTGTAGGGCACCAAGAAGGATGAACAACAACAACAACTATCAACCAAAGGAAGAACAAAAGAAGCTGACTGTTGCAAAAGAGAAGAATGGTAAGAAGAACGGAAGCTCAAGGGGAAAAGCCTTGATTACTTTTGGAGAATGGGATGAGGTGCAAGAAGAGGATTTCAAAAACAAAATTTTCTCAGCTCTAATGAGTGATATCGCATATTTTAGTCATATTATTATATGCGATATTTGTCTTTTTAAAGTTTAATTCATAACGGATGTTGGGAATTTCGGGCAACTTTGGTATTAAATTGTTATACAGGTATTAGCCGGAATTCTGGAGATGAAGTGATATAATTGGAGCTGAAAGTGAAGAAAACGGGTCAATGTTCTATTCCCGTTATATTTTGAGAGTATAAGCGATCGGTCACGAGAAAGGAAGCAGAAACGAGCAGCAAAACAACAAAACTGGAAAACCAGCGAGGGACGCCCGTCCCCCATTCTAGGACGCCCGTACCGCGGCCTTCATGCTGCCTGCTGTTTGTTTGACGTTTTAATAAAGCAGTTTTTAGGGTTATTGAATATTATCATTATCATTATTACGTTTAGAGTATTGAAACCCTAGTTCTTGGACCTACGAATTTTGGATCCTTTTTGGTATTTTTAGATTCAACAATTTCGTTGTTTAAGCATTTGGATCATTGGTACTTTAATCTTTTTCGTTACTACTTTTAATATAAAGATGTTTCATTCAATTCAATTGTGTTGCGGTTTTATTATTATGAGTAGCTAAATTTCTAAATGTTCACTTGGATGATGTGATCAATTATGTAGGTTATTATTTGATTACGTATATGTTGAACTGGATTTTATGTTTAATTGAAAAACCAATTGTAATCAGTTTTTGAATATTGTTTAATCTTTTATATAAACTGTTAGTAATCCATCATAGGTATTCGAGAGGAACTTGTGACATTACAAAATAGTTTATGAAATAACTAATCGGTCTATAATTAGTTTAAAGATATTAGTATTCGAGAGGAACTAGTATTATAGATTTAAGCAATAAAAACGTGATTGTGGTTGTTAGTTAACTAGATTAAGAGAGATCGGTTTAGTTAATTAAGAAGCTATTCGAGAGGAAGCTTTATAAGATTAAATCATAAAATCGGCTTAGGTACTTATTGCTTAGTTGTCAAACGTAGAAATTATTCACGAGAGTGGTAACTATACATGAGACAGTTAAGGTTTTAATGGGAAACGAGAGTTCAAGTTAAATACCTTTTTAAGTAGTTCAACATTGTTAGTAATTAAGTGATAACCGTAGTAATTGTGATCACGTCTAAGTGAATGTATTTTCATTAATTGTTTACAAACAAAATCTTTTCAGCGATTCATCTGAATCAATTAGTTTCTTTAATTTAGTAGTTTAAGCACCGTGACAATTCGGTCACAAAACCCCACCTTTTGTTTTATTAATTATTAATTATATTTCAACCATCAGTCCCTGCGAACGAACCTGATTTACCTAAAACTATACTATACTTGATTAGGTCCACTGCCTAAGATTGTATAGTCGAGTCGTAAGTAATTCTTGTTTTAATATATACTCGATTTCGATCATCAAGTTTTTGGCGCCGCTGCCGGGGACTGTAGTTTTTGATTTTAATTAATAATTTTTAATTCGATCCTTTTAGGTATTAATTACTTGAAAGTTATTTTAATTGTTTATCAGGTGCTATTGACGGTTTTTATTTGTGTTTTTTTTTAGAGATTTCAGGTAGTGGATGAACACAAGGGCTTCTGGGTTACCGCTTAAAAGTCCACAGTCTAATCCAGGATTTTCAAAGAAAAGGCGCAACAAGAAACCAAACACTACACCACCATCACCAGTTAAGTTAGAAACGGAGGATCTAGAAGAGAATTTCGAGGATTCAATCAGTTCAGATTCAGAAGTAGAGATAATAACTGAGATGGCTGATCCGAATGATGCACCGATGCATCAGAGAGCTAGGGTAGTACCGCCAACACCGGGTTCGGCGATTCGTACTCCAAATATGGGAGATGATTTTTCAGTGAAGGGTCATCATCTGAAGATGATCCAGGATAATTATTTTGACGGAAGGGTGAGAAAAGATCCACATGCGCACGTGGCTAAGTATGTTAAATTGTACGAGATGTTCAAATACGGGGCAGGAATGGATGATAATGTGAAGTTAACCCTTTTTCCATCGTCTCTCACGGGAGAGGAACTTACTTGGTTTGATGAGTTAGAGGAAAACTCCATTGGTACATGGGCAAAAATGAGGGAAGAATTTGTTTCCAGATTTTTTCCAACATCTTTGGCAAGGAGTTTATTGAATGATATACGGGGATTTAGGCAAGGAAACGGAGAAACCATTGTTGAAGCTTGGAGTAGGCTTAAGGATATGCTCAGGGGTTGTCATGGGCATTGATTGGATAAAGGGCAGATTATTGATATCTTTTTCTTTGGATTGAATAGGCAGTCGCAGGGAGAGTTAAATTTAGCTGGAGGAGGAAGTTTTCAGTACAAATCCATCAACGATGCGACCAAGATGTTGGATGATCAGTTATTAATGGATTTATCTAGAGAACAGAATCATTTTGGTAGAGAAAGAGGAGAAAAAAAAGTAGTTGCTAGTGCTGAGAGTAGTAGTGGGAATGAAGAGGTGATGGCTGAGATTAAAGCTTTATCTAGTAAAATGGATAGTAATTTTTCGAGGATAGACACGCAGTTTAGTAGAGTTGGGAAGGATATGAATGTGATGGCAAATGGTTGTGACCATTGTGGGGGACTCCACTACACTGAAGATTGTGATGTGAGAAGAGAAGCAGAAAATGAAGATGTGAAGTTCGCGCAAAATCAGTACCAGGGACCATTTCAGAGAACCGGTTTTCATAACCGTAATTCGGGTAATTCTAATTCTGGTAATAATAATTTTAATGCTAACAATTCTGGAAATTCTCAAAACAGGTACCCAAGGAGTAACCAGAATCAACAGCAGGAAGAAGAGGAATCGGGTTTGATGGACATAATGAAAAACTTCATTCAAACTCAATCAGCGAAGAATGAAGCAACAGACAACCAGTTTAAGGTCCTTCATGAGAAATTGGAGCAAGGACAAAGGAATCAACAAGCAGCACTTAGTGATTTAGAGAAGAGATTGGATAGACTAAGTGATCAACATGCTGCTAGACCTAATGGGCAGTTGCCAAGTAACACACAACAGAACCCAAGGCAGCAACCATTTTGGCAAACTGGAGGGCAAAAATCTCAACCTCCTAACACCCGAAACGAGCATGTGAATGCGGTGTTTACAAGGTCTGGTAGAGTTTTTGGTAATGTTAATGATTCTGCAGGTGTTACTAATCCAGTTGTGCAGGAATCTAATGTTGAAGTGAGGGAGAATGAGGAAGAAGAGGGACCGGAAGTTACGCCAGCTGTTCAGCCAAAACCGGCGGTGTCACCTAATGTGAAAGAATACAAGCCGGAAGTTCCCTTCCCTCAACGTTTGAGGAAGGAGAAAATGCAAGAACAGTACGGTAAATTTGTTGATATGATTAAATCTGTGCATATTAATGTTCCTTTGGTTGACTTGATTTCAGGAATGCCAAATTACACCAAATTTATCAAGGAGCTTGTAACTGGAAAAGGGAAGTTGGAGGAAGCTCAAGCGACGTTTTTAAATGCAGAGTGTTCAGCACTTATTCAAAACCAGCTTCCACCAAAGTTAGGAGACCCAGGAAGTTTTCTAATTTCATGTACTTTGAGTAAAACAATAACTTGTGAGGCATTAGCTGATTTAGGAGCTAGTATAAATCTTATGCCTTATTCATTGTATGTTAAATTGGGTTTAGGGGCATTAAAACCTACTCGTATGGCTATTAGACTCGCCGACCGGTCATACCAATACCCTTTAGGTATAGTCGAAAATATGCGAGTGCAAGTAGGTAAATTTGTGTTTCCCGTTGATTTTGTCATATTAGAAATGGAGGAGGATAGCAAGGTACCTTTGATTTTAGGTAGACCATTTCTACATACTGCGGATGCTATCATTCGTGTTCAGGAAGGGAAAATTTCTTTGGGAGTTAAGGAGGAAAGGATTGTTTTTACTGTAGATCGGGCTTTAAAGCATTCTTAATCTTGTGATGATACATGTTTTCGTATTGATGTTGTTGATGAAATGCTTGACCTAGATGTGCAGTAAATACTTGGGGGACAAATTGCGTTTGAAGAGGAGGAAGATCAAGAGCTCGAGGATTTTGATCCCATCTTGAAAAGGGAGCTGGAGAAATTTGAGAAGACTTTTACGAGCTTGAAACTGGAGAAATCCGACCCGGATTTAGATTTATTAGAGATTGAACATTTAATCAACAATCCGGGTGCAACGTTGTTGGAGGAAAGGATTCCATTTAAGGAAGAGCGCGAGAAGTCAGACTCTAGTATGTGGGAAACTTGTCACGTTATGTCTCCCGACCCTTTTGATTTATTTTCTTTTACTTGCCGAGAAAAGGAAAATTTTTTGCAGGAATTTGAGGATCTCGGAGATGATACAGCATGGGAGGAATTTAAGAAGACGAAATTCAATAAAAGCAAAAGTGACGATGTTTGGGAAATTGGAGATGTTTTATCACTGCTTATTGAGGCTCGAGAGTGGCATGACGCTTGGGTGAAGCGAACCAAGATGTTCGATGTCATGGAGGAAGCGTTGACTCTTGGCGACCATGACGGATATGAGTCAAGTGAGCAATTCGTGGATGATGGAAAGCACGTGGGAAAGAAAGGCGAGATAAATCTCGACCTTTACATGAAGGCGTAAGTTGGGGCATATCGAGTCTAGCTAAGGACTCGACTGATAAATTTAGCGCTTGCGGGAGGCAACACGAGGTAACTTGTATATATATATTTTTTTTTTGGAAGTACACGTGTCACGATTAAGGTACGTCTTCCGTTTTATGTTTTCATTTTTAAGTTTTTCTTTGTTTTAGTATTCGTTTTCATTCAAAAAAAAAAAAAAATAAAAATAAAAATGGTCACATATGGGGGACGCCCGTCCCCTATTTGGGGACTCCCGTCCCAAAAATTTGCACAAATAACATCACCACTGGAACCCCCGTCCCAAATCGAGAACACCCGTCACAAATGAGAGGGACGCCCGTCCCCCATTCTGGGACGCCCGTCCCGCGGGCTGGGGCCGTCCCCTCTTTTCCTTTGTTGTTTGTTTGCTGCACATTATTGTTCTCACATTTTTTTCCTTTTTATTCTTAAACAAAAACATTTTTCTTCTTTCTTTATTTTCTTAGTTTATTTTTCTTATTCTTTTTATTTTACTTTTTCTTAATTCTTTTTATTGCTTAGTTTATTTTTTGTTTTTATTTATTTATTTGTGCTGACTAATGTTAACGTACCTTGTATTCTTTGTTTGTCTTGTTTTTCCTTTGTGTTGAATCGTCTTGTACAATGAGGGCATTGTCCAACTCTAGTATGGGGGGGGGGGGGGGGGGGGGGTTGAGGAAAAATATCCGTTGTGTTTAGTTTAGTCAGTGTATTGTATTTTTTTTTAAAATAAAAAAAATAAAAAAAATAAAATAAATAAAAAAAAAAAATGATGACGTGTCTTGATATTTTTTAATCTGTTGCATAACTTAGCACATTTTATACCCTACTCTAAGAAAAGTGAGATTTTGAGCCTTGAAAGCATTCATTTTAAATGCTACTTTTTCTTTTGTATGAGTGTGCCGATGGTTGATGACTTTAGAACTTGACATAGTCATACGTTTCGAGACCATAGATGAGCATTGCATTAGGGTAACCTAGTGTAATTTGGTACAACTTTAGGGGCAACTTAGGAATAAACCATTTGATTTAGCCTATTCGTTTCTTGTTAAATTATTATAGCTTAATCACATTGGTTAGCTAATTTCCGTTCAACCCTTTGTAACACTTACTTTTAGTGTTAGATACTCTAGTTAACCACTTTGCGCCTAACTTTTTCGTTTCATTTAAATCCACTAAACATTTTGTACTTTAGCCTTTTCTTTTCATTTTTAGATGAATCCGAACTTAGTTTTGAGATTGCTATTGAGTGTGTACATGAAGATTGAAGTTAGAAATGTTAAGGCATTGAAATTATCGAATATCGTTAGCCTTTGTATTATATATTTATTTGTTAGCAAAAGAAAAAAAAAAAAAAAAAAAAGAGAAAAAAAAAGAAAAAAAAAAGAAAGTTGTAAAGTATGCAGTTTTATGTATTTTGAGTTTTTGAAGAAATAAAGTAGAAGTAGTTGTAGCATGAGTTATGTAATTCGGAGGAAATTGAAGTTATATGGAGCAATTGGTTCATTAGCGTTTAGGAGTTCGGATTCATTCTAAGTTTAGATGTATACTACATTTATTTGTATACTTTTATTTATTTACCCATTAAACCTCTATATATTTATTCACATGCCTTTACCTGTACATTACATCCCGAATAAAAGTCCCCGTTTAGTTGTACCTAGACTCTAGTGGTGGAGAAACGATACTTTATCAAGCCTATGATAGAAAACTCACCATGACTGAGCAATTGAGCGGATTTACAGTATATTTTACATACCCTTTAGACTAGTTCGAGAGATTTGTGTGAATTACTCCCAATAATTCGTGAGGTGTTTGGTTATGCTTTTTAAATCATGGTTTGGTAATTGAATTGAATTAAACTGGATTTGCTTGAGGGCAAGCAAAGGTTAAGTATGGGGGGATTTGATATCGCATATTTTAGTCATATTATTATATGCGATATTTGTCTTTTTAAAGTTTAATTCATAACGGATGTTGGGAATTTCGGGCAACTTTGGTATTAAATTGTTATACAGGTATTAGCCGGAATTCTGGAGATGAAGTGATATAATTGGAGCTGAAAGTGAAGAAAACGGGTCAATGTTCTATTCCCGTTATATTTTGAGAGTATAAGCGATCGGTCACGAGAAAGGAAGCAGAAACGAGCAGCAAAACAACAAAACTGGAAAACCAGCGAGGGACGCCCGTCCCCCATTCTGGGACGCCCGTACCGCGGCCTTCATGCTGCCTGCTGTTTGTTTGACGTTTTAATAAAGCAGTTTTTAGGGTTATTGAATATTATCATTATCATTATTACGTTTAGAGTATTGAAACCCTAGTTCTTGGACCTACGAATTTTGGATCCTTTTTGGTATTTTTAGATTCAACAATTTCGTTGTTTAAGCATTTGGATCATTGGTACTTTAATCTTTTTCGTTACTACTTTTAATATAAAGATGTTTCATTCAATTCAATTGTGTTGCGGTTTTATTATTATGAGTAGCTAAATTTCTTAACGTTCACTTGGATGATGTGATCAATTATGTAGGTTATTATTTGATTACGTATATGTTGAACTGGATTTTATGTTTAATCGAAAAACCAATTGTAATCAGTTTTTGAATATTGTTTAATCTTTTATATAAATTGTTAGTAATCCATCATAGGTATTCGAGAGGAACTTGTGACATTACAAAATAGTTTATGAAATAACTAATCGGTCTATAATTAGTTTAAAGATATTAGTATTCGAGAGGAACTAGTATTAAAGATTTAAGCAATAAAAACGTGATTGTGGTTGTTAGTTAACTAGATTAAGAGAGATCGGTTTAGTTAATTAAGAAGCTATTCGAGAGGAAGCTTTATAAGATTAAATCATAAAATCGGCTTAGGTACTTATTGTTTTGTTGTCAAACGTAGAAATTATTCACGAGAGTGGTAACTATACATGAGACAGTTAAAGTTTTAATGGGAAACGAGAGTTTAAGTTAAATACCTTTTTAAGTAGTTCAACATTGTTAGTAATTAAGTGATAACCGTAGTAATTGTGATCAAGTCCAAGTGAATGTATTTTCATTAATTGTTTACAAACAAAATCTTTTCATCGATTCATCTGAATCAATTAGTTTCTTTAATTTAGTAGTTTAAGCACCGTGACAATTCGGTCACAAAACCCACCTTTTGTTTTATTAATTATTAATTATATTTCAACCATCAGTCCCTGCGAACGAACCTGATTTACCTAAAACTATACTATACTTGATTAGGTCCACTGCCTAATATTGTGTAGTCGAGTCGTAAGTAATTCTTGTTTTAATATATACTCGATTTCGATCATCAATGAGTAAGATTAATACAGTTTCCACTGATGAGGTACTTTCTAAAATTTGCTCTGTTGATTGCTTAAATGCTCTGAAATACACTAGAGAACACATTTTGAGTTTGATAAAATAAAATTATTTAATTAAATTTCATCAAAGAGAATTTATGAAGACTGAAAAGGTATATAAAGATAAAATTGATTCTTTGCTAAATGATGTGGATGTGTATAAGGGTAAACTGGATAATGCTGGTTGAAAACCAAAATGCAATACATGCAAGAAGAAACACAGATTAGAAGAATGTTGGTTGAAATCTAAGGATAAATGTGTTTCTAAGTGTGTTTTAAAATCTGATAAACTACAATTTTGTAGAATAAACTTTAAAAAGTGCATGATTAATTATGAAAAATCCAAAAATGTGAATGTTATGAAATTTGGTAAAATTAATCATGTATTGCTTATTGGTTTGATATTGCCCAAGTTAAAATATTCTGTATCTGAGTTAAAAAGCTTGGAAAATGATGATAATATGTTTAAATCGGGTAAAATGAAAATTAACTCTCGTAAACATGTTTTCAAGAATAACTCCTGGTGAACAAAATTTTAATTCGAATGAACAATGTTTACGTCGGATAAAATCTTGGATTCTCAATTTAACTCGGGTGTAGAAATTATTAATTCGGGTGATGAAAAATTTAATTCGGATTTTGAAACTTATATTCCAGAAGGAAGATTAAATGATCATTTTAAGTTTAACAAGTTTAAAAGATTGAATTACAAGTTTACAAAAACTTGTGTCAGGATCGTTTATGTTATATAAAGCCAAAGTATGTTAAAAGAAAGATCTTGATCATCAAGGAAGTTCAACAGCGGATGAACACCTTGATAGTACAAGTTTGTCGATCATACAAATATTGTATATATGAATGAATAAGTATGAACATTAACAATAATGCTTGTCGAATATTAAGCCTCAATATATTGATAATAATAATAATGAATCAATACACGTGTTTCTCTTTCTACAAGGATCTATATATATAGACCTCGAGGCTAACCCTATCTACAATAGAAAACATCTAAAACAATTACAATTTTATTCTAATTGTAATTGCTAAACTTGCGGAACAAGATAATTCCATAATTATCTTCAAGCAGTAGAAACACATACGAGCACTAGTAATGAGCAATTTAAGTAGTAACCAGCAGTAGTAACTGTCTTCATGTCTTCAACCGTAGTAACTGTCTTCATGCAGTATTAATCTTCTTCGTGCAATATCAATGAGACGGTACTAACTAAGCACTATTAATGAAGCACTATTAATGAAACTAAAACCATTTAACTAACAGTTTTAATCCCAACAATCTCCCCCTAACTTGAACTTTTATTACTGATTAAAGTACGAGTTTTTCAACATAGTTAACTACTTAGGATTACAAATTACAATCACTCCTCTCTCTGTTTGGCCTTTTTTTCTTCAGTTTTTTTCTTCAGCTCTTCATTCATTTTACTTACAATCCTCCACACCAACTCATGTGCCATCTGGGAAGTTCTAAGACCATACAATATAACTGAGATCAGTTCATGAAGAGTTTTTAAATACATATTATATCTTCTTTCAACTAGATAGAACTGCATAGCTCCATGCCTTCTAACTATTGAATGGACTCCACTCCTTTCATAGAGGAACCATTTGATAATTGGATTATGAACTCCTTCCTTCTTAAAAACTGTGCTTACCATCTTCTCTTCAGGATTACACATTCCATTCAGCCAATCCATTGCCATATCAGTTCCTGAGCAAGCACCTCTATACTGAGAATACTTTCTCACACCAATATCATATAAACGCTGAACATCTTCTCTTGAAAAGTCAATCACCATCCTGTAGAAGGCAGGCATCACATACTTCGTTTTGTCAGATCTAGTAACCATGTATTATGTCTTGGTAGGTCCTCCAACAAATTCCAAGTCTATGATTTCAGACAGCTCCACAACTAGAGGTTCAATGTGCATGCCTTCTTCATATACTATAAGTGCAGAGCAGTCATCTTCAGATATCTCAATATCTCCTTTCTTTTCTTCAATAGATGCTTTGACTTGCTCTGTTTTGATAGGCATAGATACAACCTTCTATGTTTTAGCAGTTGTTGTGGAAGCTGTAGACACATACCTTACTCTAGGCTTTTTACTAGGCATCCTATTAGCATGAGATTTGTTTCTCTTCAACTGTTCAGACTGACTAGGATTCTTTGGAGCAAAAGGATTATGAATTTATTTTCCTTGAGAGTCATACATAACTCTTCCAGTCTCTTGAGCTTTCTTCAATACCCTTTCCAACTCATATTGCTCTTGATTTTGCTTCTTAGTTAGTTGAACTTTCTTTAAACTATCTCCCTTCCTTTCTTTCTCCACAAGTGCCAGCAAATTTTCAAACTTCATAGGTCCAAGGGATTTACCATTGTATCCCTTTCCCTTCAAATAATCCATAAATTTTTGCTTATAACCATGATCTTTTCTTTCTTGTCTTGTTGCTTTTCTGCCACTTTACTTTTCTCTGCCTCTTCAGCTCTCCTTATCTTGGCTAAATCCCTTTCATGCTCAACCAACAGAAACAATCTTTCTTTCTCTAAATTGGCAATCTTGTCTAGCTCTTCCTGTTGAAGTCTAACATGAACTGCTCTATCCACCTCAGGATCATCACCCACATCCAAAGTTTCTGAAGCCAACTGTAAGGCAGCCAGCTCATTAAACTGCTCCTCCTTCTTTTTCTTCTTCTTGGCTTTCTTGTCTTCATCCACTACAACCTTTTTACCCTTATCTTTGTCAGTTGACTCAGCTTGTGGTCTAGGTCTGGATCTAGTAAGAGGAGGGATGACTGGAACAACCCTAAATCTAGGAGTTGGATCAACAATGTAGTCAACTCCTTCAACAATCCTTGAGCTTTGGTCAGCAGTAGCAGAAGGAATAATGAATCCCTTTTCCTTTGGTCTTGAAGCTTGTTCCTTATTTCTTTGTTCAATAATCTTACTCATCCTTATTTTCAGAAGCTCTGCAACAATTGTTTGTTCATCAACAACTGAATTAGATACTGCAGTAGTAACAGTAGTTGAATCTGTAGTAGGAACAGTTGTTACAATAGTAGCTTCTGTAAAGATGGCAGTAGGAGCTTCACCAATAGGAATGGAGATAGATATTTCTTCAGTAGAAGGAACCTCAGTAAAAACATTCTCCAGAACTGCAGTATTAAATACTTCAATAGACGTTGCAGTAGAAACTGGAGCTTCAGTTTAAATTGTTCCTTCAGTAGAAATGGTGAGAACCACATTAGAAACAGGAGCTTCAGTAGAAATGACAGCAGTAGAAACCGGTGCAGTAGAAATGGAAGCAGTAAAACAACTACTTCTTCTTGATTCTTTGTGACCTCAGTAGAAACATTCAACTCTTGGTTTTCTGCAGTAGTAATCATTTTCTGCTCCCCCTCAACTTTATCATCAACAATCACCTTCTGCTCCCCCTCAACATCTTCAATATCAATTTCCTCCTCAACCTTCTTTTGCTTAACCTCCTTCTCCCCCTTAACCTCATCTTCAACATCAACCTCCTCTTTTGTAGGACCCATACTTACTTCTTCAGTGTCAATTTCCATCTCCACATCAGTAGTTGCAGTTATAACAGTTTCATCACTTTTTCTTTCTTCCTCCCCCTTTTCTACTTCAGCATCAATATCATCTTCTTCCATTGACAAAATATCATCTTTCTCCCCCTTTTGTCATTATCTAGGGTGCCATATGAGGAAGTAGAGGTATTTGAATGGATTGGAGAGGTTCCAACACTCTTTGTTGCTGGTTTCTTTTGCATCAATTGAGCTGTAAGTTTCTCTAGTTGCTCCACCAGTTGATGTACTAACTGTGTTAAAGTGGCAAGTTCTTCCCCTTATTTATCCACTTTAACTATGAATGTTTGGCACATTTACAGCAATTCTATGTTTGAATAGTTATATCTATCCTCACTCCTTTCCTATTGAGTACCAACAAGTGGTGGATCATAGGAAGTAGAGGGAACCTTCTGCCCAGCAGAAGCTATTCCCTCCCCCAAGGTCTCTTGGCGCGACCACTTTCTAATGATGCCACAAAAGCAGCATCATCAGGTTGTGTTGCCGTGAGGTGGGTCTTATCACCTTTCCAACTGTCATGTGCTCCACTAGAGGAAGCCACAGTAGTTTGAGCCCTTCCCACATGGTCACCCCCTTCCTTATAGACCACCTCATTGAGCTTGGGAGATAGCTCACTGGTTTCCCATTGAAAAGCCTCACCTGAAGGTTGTCCAGGTAAGGAAGTGGAAGGAATTGGAGCAGGGGTAGGTTTAGGCTTAAGAGAATGAGGAACTCTCTTAGCCTTTCTTGAAAAAGTAGCAACCAATGGAGGTGTTTGAAGAGGTGTAGAAGCAGATGGGATTTCAGGTTCCGTCACAAGAGTGGTGAAATTTGTTTCAGTAGTAACTAGAGGAATGCTCGCAGTAGGAACTGGAGGGACACTTGCAGTAGAAACTGTAGAAGATCCCTCAGTAGTAACAGGGGTAGTACATGCAGATGAAACTGCAGAGGTACTTGCAGTAGAAAGAGGAACATATGGGGGTTGAGATAGAGGTAGAGTAACTTGTCTCTCATCTGTGAGAGGATTTACCACCACCATTGTTGAGAATAGTGGGGTAACATGGTTTGAAAATCCTTTGTTTTGCCTTCTCATATTGGCAAAAACTTTCTTACTGTAAGATTTGGCTAGAAAAACAGTTTGGGATCTTGAAAGATCCATAATCTCACAGGTCAAAACATGTTGTAGGAATGTTGGGTACATCAAAAATTTTTGTTCAGGATGTCCCAAGTTCCTAAGCATTCCATCAACGATTAGTTTGGAAATATTAAAGGTCTGGTTTGTAGCAAGACAAACCATGGCAGTAGCCAAGGAATAGCTTGCTTCATTCCAGCCTGTTCTCTTTTGAGAGATGCATTGTTGTAAAGTATGGAGCAAAAACTTCCATTGAGGGGACAACATGCCTTTTTGAAAAGTTGTTGTGTTTAGAGTCCCCTCTTATCCCATTCTTTGAAAATTTTGATAAATTTTTTGAGTGGGTAAAGAACTTATACCTGGTGCATCTTGCAGTTGAAGATGTGTGTGCAGAGTATCTTCTGAAATGGTGACTTTAGTACCATCAACTGTAGCATCGATTACAAGTACTTCTTGTTCTTAAGAAAAAACAGCAGTTCCCAGAACTCTGTAATATGTTCATCATGAATTTCAGGGCTCACAGTTAAGGAAAAATTGATGCGAGATTGTTTCAAGAAGTCAATTATGGGGTAAAAATCTTTGTTATCTTTGTTCTTGAACAAAAAGGCAACCATGTTGTTGCTCTCAAAGAATTGTAGTTCGGCCTTTGCTGTTTTGATTGAAAAACTTTGTGAAGAAATTAAAGAAAATTTGGTTTTTCAGTTGCAACTGTGATTTAAGAGATTAGGGTTCAATTGATTTGAGAAATTTAATTAATTGAAAGATTAAATTAAAACCCTTTTTATACGCTTAAGATTGTAACAAATGCGGCCTGTTGGATTGGACGCGCGCCGAAGGTTAAATTTGGAGGTCCAATCGCTAACCGCCACGTGTTAAAAGTAAGTTGCAACTTGACGTTTGACTTGTCAACGCAGTATTAACAGAGTAATCTTATTAATTAAGTAATCCTCCGCAGTACTAGTCGTTGCAGTATTAACACACTTGGCCGTAGTAATTAGGAAAGTAAAGTAGTAATAACAAAAACGGGCCGTATTAAATGATCTGGCAGTAGTAATGTGAATTACTTGCAGTATTAATCAGACATACAATAGTAATGAAGTATCTAGCAGTATTAACCATTCAGGGATTATTAACAAAACATGGGCAATATTAATGATACTTCCAGTAGTAATGAAAACATTTGCCGTACTAATAATACTTTGTCCAAGTGTGTTTCTACTGTTAATTTTGCAGTAGTAACATAGTACCATACTAAAGAGTACATCACTTAATTCATGTGAAAGTTACTACTGATTTCTCGAAGGGACTTTTATTGAGATTTTAAGGGACCAATTTATACATTTTAATCCATGTTGATCATGCCAATACTAGTAATCAAGAATGTAAATCTTCCCTAATCAAAAGCTTTTGTGAGAAGATCAGCAAACTGATTATCAGTATGAACTTTTTCAACATGAATTAATTTCTTTTCATTACAGTCTCTTATAAAATGGTATCTTATCTCAATGTGCTTGGTCTTGGAGTGCTTCACTGGATCGTTGACGATTCTTATAGTGCTCTTGTTTTCTATGTAAATTGGAGTGTTGATGAAGGCATACCTATAATCCATCATCTGATTTTGTATCCACTTGAGCCCAGCAAGTTGATGCAGCTTGTATTCAGCTTCTGTTGAAGAAGTGGACAAAGTTGTCTGCTTCTTGCACTGCCATGAAACCAACCTTGAGCTTTAGAATTGACATCCTCATGTTGTAGATTTCCTGTCTAAACTTTCACCACCATAATCACTGCCAGTATAAGCAATTAATTCAAAAGGTGAGTCATTAGGATACCATAACCTAAGGTAGGTTTGCCCTTCAAATATCTGAATATTCTCTTGACTGCATGAAGATGTGACATATTTGGCTTGGTTTAATATCTTGCACACACAGACGCCAAACATGATGTCAGGTCTTGAAGATGTGAGGTACATTAGTGAGACAATCATGGACCTATAGTTATGAATATCTACATCCTCCCCCTCAAGATCTGCAGTCAACTGTTTGTGAGTCTCCACTAGGGTGCTTGCAATCTTTGCCTCCAAGAAACAAAATTTGGTGAGAATGTTCTTCACATATTTGAACTGACTAATGAATAAACCTTTAGGCTTATGTTTGACTTGGAGACCCAAAAAGAAAGTTAACTCACCCATTGAACTCATTTTGAACTTGGTATGCATCAGTTGTTCAAACTATCTACACAGAGCATCTTTGGTGGAGCCAAAGATGATGGTATCCACAAAGATTTGGACAAGTAGGATGTCATATTGAGCCTTCTTGATGAAAAGTGTCTTGTCTATTGTACCTATTTGAAAGTTGTTCTTCAGAAGATAATCAGATAGTGTTTCATACCATGCTCTTGGTGCTTGATTAAGCCCATAAAGAGGTTTGTCCAATTTGTACACAAAGAGAGGGTGTTGTGGGTCCTCAAAGCCTAGTAGCCGTCTCACATACACTTCTTCTTCTAGCACTCCATATAGAAAATCACTCTTCACATCCATTTGAAACACCTTGAATCCCATGAAAGATGCATAGGCAAGGAAGAGTCTGATGGCTTCCATTCTTGCTACTAGTGCAAACACATCTTCATAGTCTATCCCTTCCTCTTGTGTGTACCCCTGAGCTACTAGTCTAGCCTTGTTCTTGATCACTATTCCTCTTTCATCTTTCTTGTTCCTAAAGATCCATCTTGTGCCAATTACCTTCTTCCCCCTTGGTAGCTAAACCAACTTCCATACATCTTGGATCTTGAACTGAAGAAGTTCCTCTTGCATAGCTTCAATCCAGTTAGGATCTAGAAGAGCTTCTTGTATTTTCTTTGGTTCAAGCTGTGAGAGAAAAACAAGAATACAGACAAGTGTTGATGTCCATGTTTTGTTCCTTCTGTTGCCTGAGTTGGCTTCTTGTTTGCATAGGAATTTCATAATCACCAAACATTGATTAAGGGGATGGTTCTTATGAATTATGGAGGTAGGAACCTTTTCCAATCTAACTGAAGTTTCCAAGTTAGTGTCATTAAGGTCTGGTTGGGCAGTTTCAAAAGATAGAGGACCCGAACTCTTTGGAGTGAACACCTCCTCATCTTCAGCATCATCAACTACCATATATTCAACTCCATTTGCATCATATTCTACCTCGTGAGGTACACCATTTGATCTTAGAACTGGTTTTGTGGTAGAGACTGGAGTTTCTGGGTTAGGGGAGCTGCCTTCCCCATCAGTAAGGTTGCTTCTATCATTGGGAACCTTTGGTAGTGCCTCCTCTTCCATCACCTTTTCTACTGTATCATAAATTTGGAGAGGATCTTCTTGAGAGACAGGAAGATAAACATACTCCATGACATCCAGTCTTTCAGTACCAATTATTGGTGGAGTAAAAGTAGAAACAAGGTCAATAGTATTAGGAGCAATAGGAATAGGAGCAGTACTAACAGGAGAAATAGAAACATATGTTGAGTGTTGGAAGTCAAAGTTGAAGTCCAAATATTTGGTTAAAGCATCTATGTCAAACAACCAGTTTGGGCCTTGACCCTGTGTGGTTGGAGTGATTTGATTGAAGGACACATTGTAGACTGGTTCTATGATTGTAGACTCTATAAGCCTTGCTCTGTGATGAATATCTAACAAAATATCCAACATCTGCCTGGCTCTCAAACTTTCCAAGATGGTCTTTTGATTTGAGAACAGTACATTGACATCCAAATGCTCTTAAGAAACCAATGAGTGGTTCTCTCTTATGTAGGAGCTCATAAGGAGTCTTGTTTTGGGACTCCACCAATAGAACTCGATTCTGCACATAACAAGCAGTATTAACTGCTTCTGCCCAAAAGAAGATAGGTATGTTGGAGTCTGCCAACATACTTCTTGCAGCTTCAATGAGAGTCCTATTTCTTCGTTCAGCTACTTCATTTTGTTGTAGACTTCCTGCTGCAATGAACTGTCTTTCAATCCCTTTCTTCTCACAAAATTCATTCATCACTTGATTCTTGAACTCTGTCCCGTTGTCACATTTGATCTTCTTCACCTTCAGATTGATTTGATGTTCCACTTTGGTGATGAAAGAGATAAGTAGTTGACTGGTATCATCTTTAGTAGCAAGGAAGTACACCCATGTATACCTTGTATAGTCATCAGTAATCACAAGGCAATATGACTTTTTGGCGATACTCTTTACATTGGTGGGTCCAAAGAGATCCATGTGGAGTAGATGTAAAGGAGTATTGATGGTGTTGACTTCCTTTGTCTTGTGAGAAGACTTGTGTTGCTTTCCCTTCAAACATGCAACAATTGTCATCTAGGGAGAATTGCTTGTTAGGGAGACCTCTGACGAGATCGGATTTCACCAGCTCATTGATCTTCTTTAGATTCATGTGACACATCCTCCTGTGCAAAAGAGTGGATTCATCTAAAGTTGCTTTAGCTACAAAATAGGCTTCTTCTCCATTTGGATGGACCTTAGACATATCAAAGTAGTAGACATTGTCTTTCCTTGGAGTTCTTAGCAGAACCTTGCTCTCATCTATGACATATCCAGGCTCCATTATTAAACACTCAGTCTCAATGAAAATTGTAGTGTTCTTCTGATTACAGACTTGTGACACACTCAACAAGTTGTATTGCAGCTGTTGCACATAGAAGACATCCTTGAAGCCGATTCTTCCATTGCTAACAGTTCCTTTCCCAGTTATTTTTCCTCCTTTTGGATTTCCCCCCAAAGGAAACATAACCTCCATTGAATTTCTCAATGTTTTGGAGACATGAGATGTTGCCCGTCATGTGCCTGGAACAACCACTATCTACATGCCAACTTCTCTCTTCTTTTTTTGTTGGCTGAACCTGCACATAAACAAAGGAATTAGTTCCTGATGGGTACCCAAGCAAAAGTTGACTTGGGTTTTCCCATTTCATCAATGTAACTCACCTTACGTTGGATGAGGTTTGAAAAATTAGGTGGAATAGGTGGTTGAGTTACTTTGATCTTTGGTTGACACACCTATTTAGTTGTTTTTACTTTTGAAACATGAGCAGTATTAACAAGCTTTGATTTACAGTATTAACACTTGCAGTAGTAACATAATTTCGTTTTGCAGTATTAACACTTGCAGTATTAACACCATTGTGTTTTACAGTATTAACACGTTCAGTATTAACAAGACTTTGTTTAGCAGTATTAATTCTTTTTCTATTGTTGTTAAAAGAATTTTTGTTAACATCTCTTCTACTCGATACAGTATTAACAGAGTTATTCCTTACAATATTCACTCTATTACTACTGTTCATGATAGGTTTTCTTTCAACTGCATGTATGGTTTTTGAAGCAGATTTTCCAGGATTTTTATATGTTTCAAACGTGCTATTATACCCCAACCCCTGTGTTGCTTTTGAAGCATTTTCTTTTGATTTTCAGGGTTATAAAAGCAGATTTTAGCATAATGATTTGGTTTTCCACAAGTAAAACACACTTTAACTAGTCTTTTAGGAATTTGTCCTTTTTGAATTTTCAATTGGTTCCTATTTCTTTGATTTCCTCGTGTATCTATGTGAACCCAAGACTTTTCTTTTCCCTTAGGACCTTTTGTGTTTTTACAACAGTTACAGTCACACTTAGTTGGTTTCTTAGGCTGTTTAGTGGGCACCAAGGACACCAGTCTTTGTGAAGTTTGCTGAGTAACTCCTTCAAATGTGATTAAGTGATTTTACAAAGGAATATCCTTGTTTTTCACAATATTTAGTTTACTCTCTTCAACTAAGTCCTCAATCAGAACTTCATCATAGTTGATTGGGTCAACTTTGCATGATTCTGTTGGAGGTGTCTGTGAGATGGGAATTCTAGGTTCTTCTAAAGATGGAGGAATGTAGTTTTGATTAAATGGTGGGGCAACTTCTTTATAACCTAATCCAAATTTTACTTTTCCGTGGATTTGTTGTTGAATTAGGTTATTTACAGATTTAGATGCATATTCTAGTTTCCATACATTTAACTCAACCTTATCTTTTTCCTCAGTTATTCTTTTGATTTCTTCCCTAGCATCGTGCAACTTAACTAACAAATCATCTCTCTGCCATTCAACCAAATTAATCTTACTTGATAACTTAATTCATTAGCTTTATAAGATTTAATCTGGTTTTCTAGATTTTCTAAACCCCTAGCAGCTGATCTTCTTTGTTCTTCTAATGTTTTAAGCGAGTCACATAAGAGTTGATTATGATTTCTATATTTAAGCATGACTTCCTTACATTCAAAAGAGCAAAGTTTTGAATTTAACTCAGCCATGAGAGATGATGTTGCAATGTCCTTTGGAGAAGAATCAATGGTCATCAAAGATTGAATGAGGGTGAAATCTTCAGTAGATTCTTTGTCACACCCCACCTGCGACGGAAACGCAGGGTGTGATCGATTGGCGATCGTCATAACACAAGTAGTTACAAAAAGAGATAATCTATATGAAAAAGAAATAAATATAGTGTGTCATGACATCGCCACATACAAGAGGTGATCATGTAATGCAACTACGCCATTCACTACATTCAAATAAATAATCGGAAGTATAAACATCATACAAAAATTCAAACTGTCATACTCATAGCCTTAACATGCCTCGGTTTAATTCTTTCCTTTCTGCTCAGCGCATCGGCTACTACATTAGCCTTACCCGGGTGATACTTGATCTCACAATCATAATCACTAAGAAGTTCAATCCACCGTCTCTGTCGCATATTAAGGTCTTTCTGATCAAAGATATATTGTAGACTCTTATGATCGGTGTAGATAACACTCTTGGTACCATAAAGATAATGTCTCCAACACTTTAGCGCAAAGACCACTGCTCCAAGTTCAAGATCGTGAGTGGTGTAATTCTTCTCGTGAATCTTCAGCTGTCGAGAAGCATACGCAATAACTTTACCCCGCTGCATCAACACACAACCCAAACCCTGTCCTGAGGCGTCACAATAAACCACAAAATCCTCAGTACCATCAGGAAGTGCAAGAATAGGAGCATTGCACAACCGTTCCTTCAAAGTCTGGAAAGCTAACTCCTGATCTTCACCCCAAATATATTTCTTATTCTTCTGTGTCAAGGTGGTGAGAGTGTTGGCAATCTTGGAGAAATTCTCAATAAATCTCCGATAGTAACCGGCTAATCCCAAAAACGATCGAATCTCTGTCGGCGAAGAAGGAGGTTTCCAATTTTTAACTGATTCGATTTTGCTCGGGTCGACATGAATACCCTCGCAATTTACAACATGACCCAAGAAGTGGACTTCTTTCAACCAGAAGTCACATTTAGAGAATTTGGCGTACAAAGACTCTCTTTCAAGCAACTCGAGAATCAACCGAAGGTGAAGTAAATGTTCTTCCTCTGATTTAGAATAGATGAGGATGTCATCGATGAATACAATAACGAATTTATCAAGATAGGGCTTACAGACTGTGTTCATCAAATCCATAAACACTGCATGAGCATTGGTAAGACCGAATGGCATGACAGTGAACTCAAAATGACCATAGCGAGTTCGAAAATCAGTCTTAGGAATATCTGCCTCGTGGACACGCAACTGATGATAACCGGATCGAATATCAATCTTCGAGAAACAAGTAGCTCCTTGGAGCTGGTCGAACAAATCGTCGATGCGGGGAAGAGGGTACCGATTCTTGATAGTAAGCTTATTAAGCTCGCGGTAATCAATGCATAACCTCATAGATCCATCTTTCTTTTTCGTGAAAGGAATCGGTGCTCCCCACGGGGAATGACTGGGACGTATGAATCCCAAATTTTGCAATTCCTGTAACTGATCGGATAACTCACGCATTTCAGAAGGCGCAAGTCGATATGGGGCTCTGGCCACAGGGGTGGCTCCAGGGATTAGGTCGATATGAAACTCGACCTGACGAAGAGGAGGTAGACCAGGCAACTCCTCGGGAAAGACTCCAGGAAATTCACGAACAATCGAAACATCGGAAATACTTCTCTCTCCCATTTGCATACTCATCAATCTAGCCGGCTTCTCGATCAACTTCTCCCCGAATACTTCTAATGCAGAACCGTCAGGCAATGGAATACGAACAAATTTCTCAAAACACACGATCTCTGCTCTATGTTTGCATAACCAGTCCATACCCACAACGACGTCGAAGCTCCCGAGTGGGTATGGTATTAAGTCGATACTGAAAAGATGGCCCTCTAACTCTAGGGTGCAATTACGTCAGACTTTATAGGAGACGGAGGTATTCCCATCGGCTAACTCTATCTCATAACCACTGTAAAGTCTACTAGGCTCAATGTCAAACAGGGGCATGCAATCAAAAGATATAAAGCTAACATCGCCTCCCGAATCAAACAATACAGTGACAAAGTGATTATTAAGAGAGAATGTACCAGCTATAGTGTTAGGGTCCTGTTGAGCCTTTGCGGCTCCCAATAAGTAGGCACGAGCACGAGCTGGGTTCCCCTGATTCCTGTTCCCATTCCCAATCTGATTATTATTATTCCCACCAGTACCAGTCTTCTTTGGACAATTCCGGACGTAATGATCTTTACTCCCACACTCAAAACAACCAGTTGGTCTCACAGCATTAACTGGGTTTGCAGCAATAGCCCCAGTACGACAATCTAGAGCATCATGACCACGACCCTTACACTTACTACAAATGCAAGGAGTATTCCTAGAATGATGAAGGTTATAAGTTTGGCATAACGGTGAACTCCCTGTATAACCACCCTTTGAACTACCCTCGGATTTCCCACTGTCATATCTAGCCCTCTTCTGGTTCCCCTGTTTATTATCAGATAAATCCTTCCTCCTATCATTAGACAACACCCCACTCCTAAGTAAATCATCAGTAACTGACCCAGCCTTCTGAATCGCACTCTGAATAGTAGCTGGCTCGCTAGCTGTCAATTGACGACGAACCTCAGGATGTAACCCATAAATGTAAAGCTCTATCCTCTTTGATTCTGGGACAACCATCTGAGGACAAAGTCTAGCCAACTCATGAAAATGATCTGTATAAGCTGCATGGTTCGTCCCAACCATGCTGTGATTCCAAAATTCCGACTCAAGTTTCTGCATCTCGTTACGAGGGCAAAATTCCTCCAATAGTAGTGTCCTGAAATCAGCCCAAGTCATACCCATAGCGGCCTCTCTACCGCGTGCCTGTATCTCTGAGTTCCACCAAGTGAGTGCCTTACCAATAAGAGAATTCGATGCATAACGAACCCTATTATGTTCCGAACACCCACTAATGTCAATCACCGCTTCCATTTTCTCGAACCAGCGGTTAAGTGCAAGGGCCCCGCCCTTTCCATCAAACTCCTTTGGCTTACAAGCCAAAAGTCCTTATAAGTGCAGCCCTGGGGGTTAGGTAGGTTAGGTTGGGGTGGCTGTTGTGGTGGCTGCTGTGGCTGATGTGGTGGTTGCTGATGAACAGCAGCAGTGACCTGTGCCACTATAGTAGGTACGACCGCAGCTAACTGCTGAGCGATCAGAGCGGCAATCTGAGCCTCGGTAAGAGCACGACGTGGAGGCATCTACACAAGAAGGGAAGAGTACACATTAGTATGAGCAGGATAAAATTAAGTTAGAGATACGTTTAAGAGGTCTTAAAGATGTGGACTTGTTGGTATGTCTTACATTATAACCACACACATGGTCATGAAAAAACATATATGAATCGGTACAGATATAATTACGTTGTACACCCATAATTATATCCCTATCGTCTCATATACCTATTTACTCCCCATGTCTATTATCATAATGCTAATATCTACCATGAAAGTATAAGAGTTTAATCAGCTCTCAATTCAATCCCAAACAGAGAAAACATGAATAAAAATAAAGAGTTCATTCGATGTCGTAAGGCTGTCGTAGGGCGTCATCTTCTTTAGGCGATGAAACTTGAAAGTAGTGTGACGTAAGAAAATAAAGCAAAGATCCTAAAAGATCTATATGAGGACTCCTAGTTATAGTCTAGGTCAAACCACCTAAATCTCTATAACCATGTGCTCTGATACCAATCTGTCACACCCCACCTGCGACGAAAACGCAGGGTGTGATCGATTGGCCATCGTCATAACACAAGTAGTTACAAATAGAGATAATCTATATGAAAAAGAAATAAATATAGTGTGTCATGACATCGCCACATACAAGAGGTGATCTTGTAATGCGCCTACGCCATTCACTACATTCAAACAAATAATCCGAAGTATCAACATCATACAAAAATTCAAACGACAAACAACGACAAAACGCCCCAACGATAGTTCAGTATAAAGAAACGTAAAATAGAGTGCCACAATGCAATGCTATACTAGGGAGGTCTTCTAAGTCAAATCCTGAAAAGCTAGTCCCTTAGTTCTGCTCATTACCTGAAAACAAAGCTTAAAATGTCAACACAAAGGTTGAGCGAGTTCACTGAGTAATTTAAGTAAAACCAGTTTAAATGATTTACGTAAGATAAAGAATGTTTCTATACAAAGAAGTTTCCATTTATAGAAAGTTTCCTGAAGTAGTAAGTGAGTCTCAAAATAGTAATAGCAGTTCAAATAGTGTAACTAATGCATAAGTAAGTAAAAATAGTAACACACATCAGTAAGTCCCTCTACTGATCGTCAGTAATTTCCTTAACTGACAAGAAGTGGTATCGGTAGTTACCTTAACCGATAGAATGTAGTCGTCAGTAGTTACCTTAACTGACTGTATGTCTTACGGGGTTGGTGGGGAACGGTCCACACAGTAAGACTAAGCAAAGTACGACCATGTAGCCCTTTGGCACCATGGTCTGCCGTCACTAGTAAGTACCTATACTAGTATGAATGAATGTACGTTATATGGGGGGGGGGGGGGGTGTCACTACAACATAGTCACAGTATAGCAATCGCCTTATTTGAAAACAATTTCTTAATGCATTAGGTTTTTGTTACACTTTTGTAATTGATTTGTTTCTCAAAACATTTCGTAATGAAAAATAGTTTAGGTAAGCTTTGTCTTCCTCCAATTTACACAAATAAGTGAAAACAGTAAAAACGTAGGGGCAATGAACTCACCTCGTGAAATGTATGTGATACTAAGCAAGAGTGTTGTATATGAGTAGTGTAGGTCACAGCTAGTCCCGTCTAATAATGAGCTTCCCTAATGTGAAATTAATAACCGATAGTAAGTCTACAATTTAAGTTTAGTCCAAACTCACGAACATGTGTTTTCAACTTGACGTATCTTGAAATTTAGGAACAGTTAAAAGATGATCTTTATATGGATGGAAATTAGACAAAAAGTACTACAAATACAGATCTTGAGTTGGTTAAATCGAGTTAAAATCGGATAAGTTATGGTGTTTGCAAAACGGCTACTTAGTCATTTTAAATACAAAACGTTTTTACTTTAAAAGACGCATTACTCAAACCAAAACTTTATATAACTTCAATATCTGTTTAGAACACGATTCTAATCTGTTGAATATCATTTATTCGTATGCTAAGTCGTTACAATCTTCTAAATTATTAATCTTAATATAACCGTAAAAATTCAGTTTGACCAACGTTCAGTGTAAACGATATTCTGAGAGTTCCACAAACAATTAGACAGCGAGACAATTTTTCCCAGAAAGTAGACTCCGAGACCTATAACTTTGCTTTAGACTTCAGTCCCAAATTCGAAATCGTTTAGTAGTTATGATTTTTTTTTAAACTGGTAAGACAGCAGCTAAAAGAACAAACACTCTGCTGTACCAACGTCTACTAAAATACAGTTTGCGGGAGATTGAAAAATAATTAGACGATATATCTTACATTTTTGAAAACTAGATTCGAAGGGCTACAACTTTCATTTTGACATCAGTTACAAATTCCAAATCGTTTAGGAGTTATTAAGCGCACAAGACAGCCTAAATTTTCAGTTCAACAAGTTTTCTAGTTTAAGTGTATTAAGGCGGTTCATCGAAATAAGCTTTACGTCTTCAGGTTTCACAATGTTTTTATTTTTTTTGAATTCACGACCTGTAGGTCTGATTTATTCAATGTTGATATAGTTCAAGATTGTTCAAATTCATAACAGGATAAATTAGAAACACCATAAAAATAGTGGAACAAAAGATCGAAAAATAAATACGAGTTAAGGTTTATACCCTACGAGATTTTCGAGGTTTATGCACCGATCGAACCTCTGACTTCTGGACACGATGATGAGCAGTTGACACCACTAAAACGACACTCAAAACGCGGAGTAATTCGATCCCAGCGGGTTTGCTGGGTTGAATGTATTATGGTATAGAAAATAATTAGGATTGAATTGTTGCCCCTTTGCATTCATTAAACATCTCTATATATACACAAATATGGATAAGCCCTAGCAATACTAATTGTAATCTAATAACAATTGTGGATAAGCCCTAGCAATACTAATTGTAATCTAATAACAATTGTAATCTAATATGCCCCCGCAGTTTGAGCGGGTGTAGAACGCACACTCAAACTGGACCGAAAATCTAAAAACAGTGGAGATGGAAGCCCCTTCGTAAATATATCGGCGTACTGATAGCGAGATGGAACATGGAGAACACGAACATGACCAGCAACTACTTTATCACGAACAAAGTGAATGTCAATCTCAATATGTTTAGTGCGCTGATGATGGACCGGGTTAGCAGAAATATAAACAGCACTAACATTATCACAAAAAACAACTATAGCAGATGCAAGTGGATTATGTAATTCACGAAGTAGATTGCGTAACCAGGAAGCTTCAGCAACGGCATTGGCGACCCCACGATATTCAGCCTCAGCACTGGAGCGAGAGACTGTATGCTGGCGTTTGGAGGACCACGATATAAGATTTTCCCCAAGAAAAACACAATAACCTGAGGTTGACCTACGAGAATCCGGGCAACCACCCCAATCGGCATCAGAATAAGCTGTTAACTGAGCAGTTGATGAAGCATATAAGTGTAAGCCAAGTGATAGAGATCCTTGAATATATCGTAAGATGCGTTTTAAGGCATGTAGGTGCGGCTCACGTGGATCATGCATATAAAGGCAAATCTGCTGAACAACATATGTGATATCTGGACGAGTGAAAGTGAGATATTGTAATGCCCCCGCAAAACTACGGTAGGAGCTCGGATCGGAAACAGGAGGACCACTCGGACCAAGCTTGGCATCAGTAGCGACAGGAGTTTTGCAAGGATTACAATTCATCATATTGGCGCGTTCCAGAATATCCATGGCATACTTTTGCTGAGATAAAAACATACCCTTTTCAGTGCGAGTCACCGAAATACCCAAAAATAGCTTAGGGACCCCAAATCTATCATGGAAAATTCACAGCTGAGTAATGTAATAATACGCTGTAAAAGTGTAGTAGATGAAGCTGTGAGAATAATATCATCGACGTAGAGTAACAAGTATGCTGTATCCGCTCCACGTTTAAAAATAAACAGAGATGGATCTGTCTTGCTATGTGAGAACCCAAGACGAAGAACATAAGAGGCAAACCGCTGAAACCAGGCACGAGGGGCCTGTTTGAGACCATAAAGAGAGCGCTGCAAAAGACAAACATAATCAGGGTGAGTTTTGTCACTAAATCCAGGAGGTTGTTGCATATACACCCTTTCTTCGAGATTGCCGTGTAAAAATGCGTTCTTAACGTCCAACTGATGAATCGGCCAAGAGCGAGATATGGCTAGACTAAGAACTGTGCGAATAGAGCCCGGCTTGACAACCGGGCTAAATGTTTCCTCAAAATCCACCCCCTGTTGCTGACTGCGACCATTGGCGACAAGTCTAGCTTTATAGCGACTCAAAGTTCCATCTGCATTAAATTTATGTCTAAAAAGCCACATAGAAGAAACAACATTAGCATTCACCGGACGGGGAACAAGAGTCCAAGTATCATTTTTAATAGAGTTAATTACATAAATCGTCCCTATGGTTTATCCAAAATTATGGATTTCGTCCCTAAGTTTAAAACGTTGCATAAATCGTCCCCTTTTTTAAACTAATTACGGATTTCGCCCCTAAAATGGATGCCCGTTAAAATTTTCCGTTAAAATCATCGTGAAAAAATTACACATTTCGTCCCAAAAGTGGACGATTTATGCAACGTTTTAAACTTAGGGACGAAATCCATAATTTGAAATAAACCATAGGGACGATTTATGTAATTAACTCTTTTAATAAGTGCAGTATATTCATCTATCATGGATTTAGTCCAAAAGGGGTTTTTTAGGGCAGTTAGGTAAGAGCGGGGTAAAGGCGAAATATGGGTGGTATGAAGGTTAAGGCGATGAACGGGTTTTGAGATACCATGTCGTGATCTAGTAGTCATGGGGTGAGGCGGAGGGGGTGAGGAGCAGCGGGATCAGGTGGCGGTTGATGATCAGCGGGTGGCGGATGGTGGTCAGCAGGTGGTGGTGCAAAGGCTTCAGCGGACGGGTCGGGTTGGGCAGGTGGAGCGGGCGGGGCAGCGGGTGGGGCAGGTGGATCGGGTGCTTGGGCTTCATATTGGGCTGCAGGTTGGTGAGGTGGATCAGGTGGATTTTGGGCTTGGGGGGGAGCAGTAGTGGGCCGAAAAATACGATCAGTAAGGAAGTGATATGAAGTGTTTGTTGGAGAGTTCTTTGGTGTAGTTGGTGTGGTGGAAAAAGGAAAAGAATTTTCATCAAAAATAACATGTCGGGAAATGATAATGCGTTTTGTTTTTAAATCAAGACACCTGTAGCCGCGATGACTAGATGGATAACCAAGAAATATGCATGGCGCGGAGCTAGGTTCGAGTTTGTGTTTTTGGAAAAAGGTACGGATAACCAAGAAATACGCTATCACTGTCACATCGGAGTAGTTGGGTTTGGGTTTGAGGTTCCTACACAGAAAAGCCAAGTTTGTCGAATTCAACAGACAAATCATTATCTCTAGTAAACTTACGAACATAAATAAGGTTTTTAATAATTTGTGGTGTGACAAGGACATTTTGAAGGTATAGTGGTCGGGAAAGAGAAGGTAAAAAAGTTTTGCCCGAGTTAGTGACGGGTATGGAATTTTCGTCACCAACAACAATAGATGGTATATTACATTTATTAAAAACTTTACTTAGGTTACCTGAATCCGCGGTGAGATGCGATGTTGCTCCGTTGTCCATGTACCACGCCTGATCAGTAGGTTCCTTGAATGTCATATTACTGAATGCCTGAGGGAGTGTAGTGGCCTGATCTGAAGAGGGACCGACATTAGAGTAAAGTGCAGAACCTGTCGGGTAGGAGCCTGGGTATCCGAGAGTATGACCCGATGTTGCTTGGGTAGGCGCTGAGCTCGGGGCATGGGGCTGCTGTGGCGGGGCGGATGGAGCTCCGAAGCCAGGTGGTGGTTGCGGGTACTGACCGGGATACGGACCAGGGACAGCAGGTGGAATGGAGTAGTTGCTCAGGTAAGAAGGCTGAGGCCACAGGCCAGGTGGCTGGTGCCACGGACCAGGTGGCAGGTGCCACGGACCAGTTTGCTGGGTTGCGGGGGAGGGGTAACCTGGGGTACTGCTGCGGACCAGGGTGACCAGCGAATGATTTTTGATTGCGGTTTCCAGGTGGGGCTGAATTGGGTGGGCGTTGGCGGCGGTTGTCCGTGTGGTTTGTGTTATTAGCATGAATAAACTTGCAATTAGCTCCATATTGACAGTGCCCCCTCGCAAAATTACGACAAATATTAGGACCAAAAGTTCGATTGCCATTGGGATTAGTGTTACCTCGTGCATAAAGTATGGTGGGAGATGAGGGGGTGTCCACAACCCGGTCATGAGTTTTGCTAAAGCTACTTTCCTCGAGGAGAAGCATGGTACGAGCGGTTTTGAAGCTTGGAAGAGGCTGCTGATGACGAATAAGTGTGATAACCCCTGCAAACTTCTCTGGTAAACCGTTAATCATATGCATAACAAGGTGTTTTTCATCAATTGGTTGGTCGATATTTTCAAGTAGGTCAAAAATAATTTTAAGTTTGTTACAATAATCATTAATAGACATATCTCCGAGTTTGATGGTACGAAGATCGTCATGAAGTTGAAGTGCCCGCGAATCTTTGTTGCTGTGAAACAGATCGTCCAAGGCCTTCCAAAGGTGCCTAGCTGTTTCTCCTTTCTTCATCACCATCTGAAGAATGGATTTGGTGATGGTATTGTAGATCCAAATCTTGATAAGGTTATCGCGTTTTCGCCATCCTTTGTCATCCGGTCCTTTAGGAAGGACGGTGCCATCAAGAAAGCCGTCTACGTCCCATGTGCTGCAATGCATTTCGAACATAATTTTCCACTGATTGAAATTGTGTTCTTCCATATCAAGGGTGATTGGAATGAACGCTTTGATGTTGGTGATGCCAAAGATTTTATCATCTTCGGAACTGCTTGCCATGCTTAATGAATTTGCTAAATTAAATTTGCTAAATTAAATTTGCTAATACAAAAGAAGTAGACAACGAATTGAATGGGTAATGCGTAATGGGTATATATAAAAAAAAACAATAAGGTGATATTAACAATTGGTAACAAGATGCAAAATCCAATTAATGCATGGATATATGATGGAACGTAGAGGCAAGAAAGAAGCAAGCACACAATTAGTCCTTAACAATTGTAGCCGATTTTTATTCTAGGATAATGGGTATAAGAAAACTAATAAGGTTATATTAAAAAAAAAATTGAAGGCACGAGTAACTTTTTTCTTTTGAATCGAAGAACGGAAGAAGGGGCAAACACAAAAGATTTTCTGGCTTTTTTTTATTTTTTTTTTATTTTCTTACTTTTTTGATTTGAGAGAGGTTAGGAGAGCCCGTTATGGCTCTGATACCATATTATGGTATAGAAAATAATTAGAATTGAATTGTTGCCCCTTTCCATTCATTAAACATCTCTATATATACACAAATATGGATAAGCCCTAGCAATACTAATTGTAATCTAATAACAATTGTGGATAAGCCCTAGCAATACTAATTGTAATCTAATAACAATTGTAATCTAATATGCCCCCGCAGTTTGAGCGGGTGTAGAACGCACACTCAAACTGGACCGAAAATCTAAAAACAGTGGAGATGGAAGCCCCTTCGTAAATATATCGGCGTACTGATAGCAAGATGGAACATGGAGAACACGAACATGACCAGCAACTACTTTATCACGAACAAAGTGAATGTCAATCTCAATATGTTTAGTGCGCTGATGATGGACCGGGTTAGCAGAAATATAAACAGCACTAACATTATCACAAAAAACAACTATAGCAGATGCAAGTGGATTATGTAATTCACGAAGTAGATTGCGTAACCAGGAAGCTTCAGCAACGGCATTGGCGACCCCACGATATTCAGCCTCAGCACTGGAGCGAGAGACTGTATGCTGGCGTTTGGAGGACCACGATATAAGATTTTCCCCAAGAAAAACACAATAACCTGAGGTTGACCTACGAGAATCCGGGCAACCACCCCAATCGGCATCAGAATAAGCTGTTAACTGAGCAGTTGATGAAGCATATAAGTGTAAGCCAAGTGATAGAGATCCTTGAATATATCGTAAGATGCGTTTTAAGGCATGTAGGTGCGGCTCACGTGGATCATGCATATAAAGGCAAATCTGCTGAACAACATATGTGATATCTGGACGAGTGAAAGTGAGATATTGTAATGCCCCCGCAAAACTACGGTAGGAGCTCGGATCGGAAACAGGAGGACCACTCGGACCAAGCTTGGCATCAGTAGCGACAGGAGTTTTGCAAGGATTACAATTCATCATATTGGCGCGTTCCAGAATATCCATGGCATACTTTTGCTGAGATAAAAACATACCCTTTTCAGTGCGAGTCACCGAAATACCCAAAAATAGCTTAGGGACCCCAAATCTGTCATGGAAAATTCACAGCTGAGTAATGTAATAATACGCTGTAAAAGTGTAGTAGATGAAGCTGTGAGAATAATATCATCGACGTAGAGTAACAAGTATGCTGTATCCGCTCCACGTTTAAAAATAAACAGAGATGGATCTGTCTTGCTATGTGAGAACCCAAGACGAAGAACATAAGAGGCAAACCGCTGAAACCAGGCACGAGGGGCCTGTTTGAGACCATAAAGAGAGCGCTGCAAAAGACAAACATAATCAGGGTGAGTTTTGTCACTAAATCCAGGAGGTTGTTGCATATACACGCTTTCTTCGAGATTGCCGTGTAAAAATGCGTTCTTAACGTCCAACTGATGAATCGGCCAAGAGCGAGATATGGCTAGACTAAGAACTGTGCGAATAGAGCCCGGCTTGACAACCGGGCTAAATGTTTCCTCAAAATCCACCCCCTGTTGCTGACTGCGACCATTGGCGACAAGTCTAGCTTTATAGCGACTCAAAGTTCCATCTGCATTAAATTTATGTCTAAAAAGCCACATAGAAGAAACAACATTAGCATTCACCGGACGGGGAACAAGAGTCCAAGTATCATTTTTAATAGAGTTAATTACATAAATCGTCCCTATGGTTTATCCAAAATTATGGATTTCGTCCCTAAGTTTAAAACGTTGCATAAATCGTCCCCTTTTTTAAACTAATTACGGATTTCGCCCCTAAAATGGATGCCCGTTAAAATTTTCCGTTAAAATCATCGTGAAAAAATTACACATTTCGTCCCAAAAGTGGACGATTTATGCAACGTTTTAAACTTAGGGACGAAATCCATAATTTGAAATAAACCATAGGGACGATTTATGTAATTAACTCTTTTAATAAGTGCAGTATATTCATCTATCATGGATTTAGTCCAAAAGGGGTTTTTTAGGGCAGTTAGGTAAGAGCGGGGTAAAGGCGAAATATGGGTGGTATGAAGGTTAAGGCGATGAACGGGTTTTGAGATACCATGTCGTGATCTAGTAGTCATGGGGTGAGGCGGAGGGGGTGAGGAGCAGCGGGATCAGGTGGCGGTTGATGATCAGCGGGTGGCGGATGGTGGTCAGCAGGTGGTGGTGCAAAGGCTTCAGCGGACGGGTCGGGTTGGGCAGGTGGAGCGGGCGGGGCAGCGGGTGGGGCAGGTGGATCGGGTGCTTGGGCTTCATATTGGGCTGCAGGTTGGTGAGGTGGATCAGGTGGATTTTGGGCTTGGGGGGGAGCAGTAGTGGGCCGAAAAATACGATCAGTAAGGAAGTGATATGAAGTGTTTGTTGGAGAGTTCTTTGGTGTAGTTGGTGTGGTGGAAAAAGGAAAAGAATTTTCATCAAAAATAACATGTCGGGAAATGATAATGCGTTTTGTTTTTAAATCAAGACACCTGTAGCCGCGATGACTAGATGGATAACCAAGAAATATGCATGGCGCGGAGCGAGGTTCGAGTTTGTGTTTTTGGAAAAAGGTACGGATAACCAAGAAATACGCTATCACTGTCACATCGGAGTAGTTGGGTTTGGGTTTGAGGTTCCTTCACAGAAAAGCCAAGTTTGTCGAATTCAACAGACAAATCATTATCTCTAGTAAACTTACGAACATAAATAAGGTTTTTAATAATTTGTGGTGTGACAAGGACATTTTGAAGGTATAGTGGTCGGGAAAGAGAAGGTAAAAAAGTTTTGCCCGAGTTAGTGACGGGTATGGACTTTTCGTCACCAACAACAATAGATGGTATATTACATTTATTAAAAACTTTACTTAGGTTACCTGAATCCGCGGTGAGATGCGATGTTGCTCCGTTGTCCATGTACCACGCCTGATCAGTAGGTTCCTTGAATGTCATATTACTGAATGCCTGAGGGAGTGTAGTGGCCTGATCTGAAGAGGGACCGACATTAGAGTAAAGTGCAGAACCTGTCGGGTAGGAGCCTGGGTATCCGAGAGTATGACCCGATGTTGCTTGGGTAGGCGCTGAGCTCGGGGCATGGGGCTGCTGTGGCGGGGCGGATGGAGCTCCGAAGCCAGGTGGTGGTTGCGGGTACTGACCGGGATACGGACCAGGGACAGCAGGTGGAATGGAGTAGTTGCTCAGGTAAGAAGGCTGAGGCCACAGGCCAGGTGGCTGGTGCCACGGACCAGGTGGCAGGTGCCACGGACCAGTTTGCTGGGTTGCGGGGGAGGGGTAACCTGGGGTACTGCTGCGGACCAGGGTGACCAGCGAATGATTTTTGATTGCGGTTTCCAGGTGGGGCTGAATTGGGTGGGCGTTGGCGGCGGTTGTCCGTGTGGTTTGTGTTATTAGCATGAATAAACTTGCAATTAGCTCCATATTGACAGTGCCCCCTCGCAAAATTACGACAAATATTAGGACCAAAAGTTCGATTGCCATTGGGATTAGTGTTACCTCGTGCATAAAGTATGGTGGGAGATGAGGGGGTGTCCACAACCCGGTCATGAGTTTTGCTAAAGCTACTTTCCTCGAGGAGAAGCATGGTACGAGCGGTTTTGAAGCTTGGAAGAGGCTGCTGATGACGAATAAGTGTGATAACCCCTGCAAACTTCTCTGGTAAACCGTTAATCATATGCATAACAAGGTGTTTTTCATCAATTGGTTGGTCGATATTTTCAAGTAGGTCAAAAATAATTTTAAGTTTGTTACAATAATCATTAATAGACATATCTCCGAGTTTGATGGTACGAAGATCGTCATGAAGTTGAAGTGCCCGCGAATCTTTGTTGCTGTGAAACAGATCGTCCAAGGCCTTCCAAAGGTGCCTAGCTGTTTCTCCTTTCTTCATCACCATCTGAAGAATGGATTTGGTGATGGTATTGTAGATCCAAATCTTGATAAGGTTATCGCGTTTTCGCCATCCTTTGTCATCCGGTCCTTTAGGAAGGACGGTGCCATCAAGAAAGCCGTCTACGTCCCATGTGCTGCAATGCATTTCGAACATAATTTTCCACTGATTGAAATTGTGTTCTTCCATATCAAGGGTGATTGGAATGAACGCTTTGATGTTGGTGATGCCAAAGATTTTATCATCTTCGGAACTGCTTGCCATGCTTAATGAATTTGCTAAATTAAATTTGCTAATACAAAAGAAGTAGACAACAAATTGAATGGGTAATGCGTAATGGGTATATATAAAAAAAAAACAATAAGGTGATATTAACAATTGGTAACAAGATGCAAAATCCAATTAATGCATGGATATATGATGGAACGTAGAGGCAAGAAAGAAGCAAGCACACAATTAGTCCTTAACAATTGTAGCCGATTTTTATTCTAGGATAATGGGTATAAGAAAACCAATAAGGTTATATTAAAAAAAAAATTGAAGGCACGAGTAACTTTTTTCTTTTGAATCGAAGAACGGAAGAAGGGGCAAACACAAAAGATTTTCTGGCTTTTTTTTATTTTTTTTTTTATTTTCTTTCTTTTTTGATTTGAGAGAGGTTAGGAGAGCCCGTTATGGCTCTGATACCATATTATGGTATAGAAAATAATTAGGATTGAATTGTTGCCCCTTTCCATTCATTAAACATCTCTATATATACAAAAATATGGATAAGCCCTAGCAATACTAATTGTAATCTAATAACAATTGTGGATAAGCCCTAGCAATACTAATTGTAATCTAATAACAATTGTAATCTAATAGAATGATGATGATGGTGAATATTGGAACTCCGAGAATCCAAGAACGGTGGCTGTCAAAAGGAGACGTCGGTTCAAACAACACACCACCAGAATGTTATGATTAAATCACAAGTTATACAATACCAACACTAAGTGCGGCTAAATGAATTCGAAACTGGAAGCAAGTGAATACCTAGACTTCAATGGAGGATGGTGAGTGACTGCAAGAATGATGATGTTGATATGATGGTTCTGCCCAAACAAACCGACGCGGAAGAAAAGGTGGATGACCGCAAGGATAAGTAGAGGAGTAGGGTTTGCATGGAATTTAGGATGCACTTAATAGAAGAAACGTCTTGTTAGTCCAATGGCCATAATCTAATTTTCCTAAGCACAATATCACATACTAAAACTTAATTATTTAGTCCACAAACTTAATTATTTAGCCTACAAGTGACATACAAAAATTATCCGAAACGAAGATGAACCGAAGGCATAACTAGAAATTTAATAACCATGACGTAAATTTGTTTAAATCTTAGAATGATGGTTCTTAGAAGTTAAATAAAGTTTACATAATTAATTATGATTAAGTTGAAAACAGAAAAGCTTATAATTCGCTTAGGAGCTCATCTATCGGGGTTCAACTAACTGTGCACCTAAAGTAACATGATTTTACATACGTAAAGAAATACACACAAGAAGTCCAACACATACACAACAAAGTATAGTAATGACTTTTAAATATAAAAGTTTAAAGAAAACCGGTAATGAGCTAAGGGCACAAGACTAACCAGAGTGTGAAAGTGACGGTTGTCACATTCTTGTTCATCTTTATCCTAGTCATATCCAAGAATGTCTTCATCGGTGGCAGTAGAAACAGGATCAATAGAAACACTAGTTACAGTAGTATCAACTTTTTCAGTAGTAACAAAAGCTGTAATGCATGCATTGGGAGCAGTAGCAACCGCAACAGTAAAACAGAAGCAGTATTAATCACAAACGCCATTAATGCTCTGTTTTGACTGGTTTCTTCTGCTAGGTCATTCCAATCATACCCAAATACATCTTGCTTGATTAGGGATGTTGATGTATTTTCTTGTGTGTTTCTTGAGTTGTTGAGGTTTGTCTTGTTCTTACATTCCCTTGCAAAGTGACCTGGTTCACCACAGTCATAGCACTTCACCTTGATTTTGTCGAAGAAAACTTTGTCGTTGTTTCTTGGATTGAATCTTCTTCCAGTCCTGTTCACAAACCTCCTTGCCCTCAATGATAACATGGCCATCTGCCACTTGAGACCCATCTCTTCCCAATCATCTTGATGAATCTGTTTCAGGTCTTCATTGGTTAAACAAGGGCTGTGTGAAATAAAAGCTTCAAAGGACAGATCTTCTTGACTTTCATGCTGAGTTGTTCCAGAAGGTGTGATAAGAGCAGTATTAAAGTTGTTAATACTGTTGTTGTTGCTGCTTGGGTTTTTTGCTTCAACCTCAGCTTCAAAAACTCTTAGATCATTGTATACATCATCCAAATCCATCTCCTCCAACACATCACCTTGTCTGTATGAGACCATATAGATGATCCATTCATCACCCAATGATCTTATAAATTTTCTATTAATATCATGATTATCAATCCTAACTCCTGCACTTCCCAGTTCTCCAGTAAGCTTCTTGTATCTGTCAAACGTTTGGGTCATCCTTTCCTCCTTTAGTGCCTTGAAATTCTCATACTCTTGCTTGAGAAGAGCTTTCTTGTTCTTCTTTGCATTCTTAGTTCCGCTGAATCTCTTCTCCAAGGCTTGTATCCTTCAAATTTTGATTGATATTTATTGGGAATAGAAATAAGAAGGATACTCAGTGCCTTTATCTCTGTCTGCTTCTCTCTCCTCTCTTGATTAGTTGTAGGACGAGTAACAATTCTAGTCATTCCATCAACTGATAGATTTGCAATCTCTTTATTACCATTAACAATAACGTCCCATACTGCATAGTCAAAGAGCAGTATGTGTTGCTTTATACGTAGCTTCCAGAGATCAAAGTCGTTGCTGTTGAGTACATAAACTTTGTTGACTACCACGTCCGTCATGATAGTTAATTGGATTCTTCTTGTTGAGAATTCTATTAAACTTGTAGATCAATGGATCTTGAGCACCTACTGTGCTCTGATACCACTTGTCAGGATCGTTTAGGTTATGTAAACTCAAAGTATGTTAAAAGCAACATCTTGATTATCAAGGAAGTTCAGCAGCGGATGAACACCTTGATATTACAAGTTTGTCGATCAAACAAATATTGTATATATGAATGAATAAGTATGAAAAATAACAATAATGCTTGTCGAATATTAAGCCTCAAATATTGATAATAATAATGAATCAATACACGTGAATCTCTTTCTACAAGGATCTGTATATATAGACCTTGAGGCTAACCCTATCTACAATAGGAAACATCTAAAACAATTATAATTTTATTCTAATTCTAATTGCTAAACTTGCGGAACAAGATAATTCCATAATTATCGTCAAGAAGTAGAAACACATACGGACAGTAGTAATGAGCATCTTCAGTAGTAACCAAAAGTAGTAACTGTCTTCATGAAGTATTAACCTTCTTCGTGCAGTATCAATGACACAGTACTAACTAAGCAGTATTAATGAAGCAGTATTAATGAAACTAAAACTATTTAACTAACAGTTTTAATACCAACAACTTGGATACCAAAATCTCCTTGAATAATGATTATGTGCAGGAGCAATCCACTGGTCCAGATAGAATATATGGGTAGTGGATAGTGGATGCTCTAGACATATGACTGGGAATATCAAGTTGCTTCAAGATTTTATTGCATTGTGTTGGGTCTGATTAGTCTAGAGAGAGAAAAAGTTAATCTAGAGGAGAAAGTAGATATAGAATTAAGCTCCAACGGTTACATTCTATTTATAGGAGTGTGGGGGCTTTACAAAGACTTCCTTATTATTAAAATTATGCCCCTAATAACAAATACAAATACAATGTTATGAAGATTCTATTCCTAACAATTCCCCCTTATCTGTAGTTGTTCAAAATATGAAGTCTTTGTCTTGAAGCATCTTCATTGTTGTTATCTTGAACACGTAGATTCTTGGTTTGATCTTCAATCGCAACTTCGGATTTCATCAGAGTAGGTTGTTGTAATCTTTGATACTTTTGTATTTAAAGATAAGTTGCTTGAAGAATCCTTTTCTTTTCTCTTGAAAGATCGACCTTGATGTTGTATTGCATATGTCATTGATGAAGTGTTTCTGAAGGTCTTGATCTTTGAAGAAGTCTTAAGAACCTAGTCACCCAAAAGCTCTTTTTGGCGAACCTTGAATGATAGTCTTAACGGTCTCCTCCTTTATCTTCGTGATCCTCAAATTCAACTTTAGATTTCATCAGAGTTGCGTTTGAATCTTTGTATCGCGGAAAGAACATTTGAAAGTTGACTTGAAGAATCTTTCATTTTAAACGAATGTTGAATGTTGACTTGTAGTCTTTGATTTCTTGATTCCGATGTAGACATAACATTCGTTTCCATTAATCGTTTGAACCATAAATTGGAACGCTCCCCCTTAATTGAGTAGTTTCACTTTATCGTTCAACTTGTAGAAGCTTGATTGGATTTCTTTGTTTGAAGCTTCTTTTGATTGAATAATCATTTCCAAATTCTTTGAAGTTTTGACCTTTCATTTAGCTACTCCTCAACACACACTTGTAATCAACTATCCGAAAGTTGATATATACCTTCGTTGTACCTCAATGATGAACATTCTTCTTTACTTGATGTTTGTCATGTTATCGCTTCTATTTATTATTGAATGTTTGAATCTTGATCATTTGAACTCTCTATGAAGCTTCTACATTGTTTCACTCTTTTCACAAATCTTCATTCACGTGTTCTTCCACAATCTTTCCTTTTGTTACACGTTAGTCCCATTTCTTCATTTACACACGTTCTTCCCCTTGATACACCATTTACACACGTTTTTTATATTGGTACACGTTTTCCCCCCTCATGAAGATTATGAGTCGTTGTAATCATCATGTAAACGTGTATTACGTTATGACAAAATGAGACATACTCCCCCAAATATCGGAATTTAAAAAAAAACTGACAGGATCTTTAAAAAGGATCCAAAGCTCTAACAGTAAATTGTCTAATAAATTCATGATGGGGAATCTCATTAAATGATTGAATCTTAACAGTAATTGAATTGAGGATTTGATTAATGAAAGCTGAATGTGAAAATATCATTGATAAATTGATTTTGGCGGGAATAGTAGTTTACAAACTTTAAGCTCTACGGTACTGAAGAGAGTCCGAGTTCAAAGACAACTAACTACCCACACACATAACTCTATTTATATACATCTCAATACAGACTCTCTACAAATAAAATACATAAGTCTTCATTTTTCTTGAACTTCAGTTAAGTCGGGTAGACTAACATGTTCAAACGAGTTAAAGTCTTCAATGTTGACCTGTCTTGATTAGCTAAATCTTCAATTAACATTAACTCGGGTGAACTTGATTTAACTCCGGTGAGTAAACTTGTTCTCCCCGATTAAAGCCTTCACTGAAAGACTTTCTAAGTTTTAGTTTGGGTGATGAACATTGTTCTCCCGACTTAAAACGTAGAGAAAAAACACACTCTGAAGATTTCTTAGCTTCATCCATAACCTTCAATACCCAATAGTCTCCCCCTTGGATGATGCTATGAAAATCTTCAAATCAAACACAGAGTAACCTCCATCAATAGAAATACGAGCTCAATAATATCTTCTTTCATATGTCAAACCTTCGTCCGAGTTAAACTTTTAGTTCATCATAAATCTGAATAAGTAAGCTAATTACTATATCATTTTCCTTTGAAGAAACACGTTTTTGAAAACATTGTTTTCCAACACTTGAGGAACCTGTAATCTTCACTAATTCGTAATCGTTAGGACACTTTTATCATCTGAATTACATCATCTCACTTAAAAATTTAATTGACTAAAGGTGAATTTCCTTAGAGAAAACACTAATCTGAACTTGGATTAGCATGTACACTGGAATTCTGAATTGACTCTGAGCTTCGTGTTCATCTTTTTCAACCTCCTTTTCGTCAATCACAGTTTCAATCATACACACCTTCAATTAAGTAAGGTTTCTTCGTAGATTAATTGACTTTAGCATCTTGAATTGACAAATCACTAATTCTAAGCTTGTATTAGTACGCAAAATTTAATTTCTGAGTAGATCCTTAGCTTCATGATCATCATATTCAATCTACTCTTGATCAATCACAATTTCAATTTAGTTCGGATGAACTGCTTCATCATCCGAGTTAATTCAAACCTGAATTGCAATTCTTCAATTTCAGCTCTGATATGCTCAAACTGACTGCATAAACACCAAAAAACCAAAACACCTTCAAACTTCTGAAATTGATAAAATCGTGGATTAGCTTCATACTTCTATCACCTCTAGTAGATTACTGTAACAACAATTCCACCAAAATTTAACTAATCTTCACAAATTCTTTAATAACTTTCCTCAATTTCAATTTGAACTTCTTCGTTTCAACAAAACACTGATAATTTGACTAAATTCACTTGAAACGAGTCAAATCGATGAATCAGAATCAATTGAATCAGGTCAAATGATTTTTCCGGCTCGGATACCACTTGACATGATTTTTAAAAAGGATCGAAAGCTCTAACAGTGAATTGTTGTCACACCCCACCTGCGGCGGAAACGCGTGTGATCGATTGGAGATCGTCATAAGACAAGTATTTACAAATAGAGATAATCTATATGAAAAAGAAATAAATATAGTGTGTCATGACATCGCCACATACAAGAGGTGAACTTGTAATGTAACTATGCCATTCACTACATCCAAATAAATAAACCGAAGTATCAAACATCATACCCATCCAAATGACAAACAACGGCAAAACGCCCCAACGAATAGTTCAGTACAAAAGAAAAGTAAAATAAAGTGCCACAAATGCAATGCAAGACTAGGGAGGTCTTCTAAGTCCAATCCTGATAGCTAGTCCCTTAGTTCTGTTCATTACTTGAAAACAAAGCTTAAAATGTCAACACAAAGGTTGAGCGAGTAAACTGAGTAATTTAAGTAAAACAGTTTAAATGATTTACGTAAAATAAAGAATGTTTCTATAAAAAGAAATTTCCATTTATAGAAAGTTTCCTGAAATAGTAAGTGACTCTCAAAATAGTAATAACAGTTCAAATAGTGTATCTAATGCATATAAATGTAAAAACAGCAACGCACATTAGTAAGTCCTTCTACTGATCATTAGTAATTACCTTAACTAACTTGAAATGTATCGATAGTTACCTTAACCGATAGAATGAACGTGTCAGTAGTTACCTTAACTGACTGAATGTCTTACGGGTCGGTGGGGAACGGTCCACACAGTAAGACTGAACATGAATTGACCAATTAGCCCTTTGGCACCATGGTCTGACTGTCACTAGTAAGTACACTCTACTAGTATGTATGTATGTATATGTGGGGGGGGGGGGGGGGGGTCACTACCAACGTAGTCACAGTATAGCAATCATCTAATTTGAAAACAATGTTTAAATGCAATAGGTTTTCGTTACACTTTTGTAATTGATTTGTTTCTCAAAACATTTCATAATGAAAAGTAGTTTAGGTAAGCTTTGTCTTCCCCCAATTTGCACAAATAAGTGAAAACAGTAAAAACGTAGGGGCAATGAACTCACCTCGTGAATACGTATGTGATACTAAGCAAAAGTGTGTATATGAGTAGTGTAGGTCACAGTTATTCCCATCTAATAATGAGCTTCCCTAACGTAGAAATAAATAACCGACAATAAGTTTAAGATTTACGTTTTACTGTAACAATGTACGTAGGTTTGACCTACAACACAACGGAAGATTGAAACAACCAGATTTGGGAATCTGATGTCTCAACTCAACGAGTAGGTGTTTTCAAGACGGCACAACTTGATTTATAGAACTAATTAATGAAGGGATTTTATATTTACTTAAACTAGACGAAAAGTACTACAATCAGGAACTTTGAATCGTCTAAAATGCATTAAGAATTTATAATTTACGGTGGTTGCGAAACGGCTACTTAGTCATTTTAAATACAAAACGTTTTTCCTTTAAAAGACGCATTACTCAAACCAAAACTTTATATAACTTCAATATCTGTTTAGAACGCGATTATAATCTGTTTAACATGCTTTAATATCATTTATTCATTTGCTAAGTCGTTACAATCGTCCAAATTAGTAATCCTAATATAACCTTAAAAATTCAGTTAGACCAACGTTTAGTGAAAAAATTCGAAGGGCTACAACTTTCATTTTGATATCAGTTTCAAATTAAAATCGTTTAAGAGTTATTAAGCGAACAAGACACCCAAAATTCCAGTTCAACACTGTCACTAGTAAGTACACTCTACTACTATGTATGTATGTATATGGGGGGGGGGGGGGGTCGCTACCAACGTAGTCACAGTAGAGAAATCATCTCATTTGAAAACAGTTTTTAAATGCATTGGGTTTTCGTTACACTTTTGTAATTGATTTGTTTCTCAAACAATTTCATAATGAAAAGTAGTTTAGGTAAGCTTTGTCTTCCTCCAATTTGCACAAATAAGTGAAAACAGTAAAAACGTAGGGGCAATGAACTCACCTCGTGTATACGTATGTGATACTAAGCAAAAGTGTGTATATGAGTAGTGTAGGTCACATCTAGTCCCGTCTAATAATGAGCTTCCCTAAAGTAGAAATTAATAACCGACAATAAGTTTACGATTTACGTTTTACTGTAACAATGTACGTAAGTTTGACCTAAAACACAACGGAAGATTGAAACAACCAGATTTGGGAATCTGATGGATGGTCTCAACTCAACGAGTAGGTGTTTTCAAGACCGCACAAGTTGAGTTATAGAACTAATTAATGAATGGATTTTATATGTACTTAAACTAGACGAAAAGTACTACAACGAGGAACTTTGAATCGTTTAAATTGAATTAATAATTTATAATTTACGGTGGTTGTAAAACGGATACTTAGTCATTTTAAATTCAAAACGTTTTTCCTTTAAAAGACTATATATCTTCAATATCTGTTTAGAACACGATTATAATCTTTTTAACATGCTTTAATATCATTTATTCGTTTGCTAGGTCGTTACAATCGTCCAAATTATTAATCCTAATATAACCGTAAAAATTCAGTTTGACCAACGTTCAGTGTAAACGATATTCTGAGAGTTCTACGATGAATCAGATTATAAATTTTATATTTTTGAAAACTAGATTCGAAGGGCTATAATAGCAGGTTATGAACATGTCTACAATCCAAATCAAACACCACAAGAAAATCAACACATAACGAAACAAAGCAATACAACAAAGGTAGAATTATGGTTTTATACTCTTATTTGGAGACAATGGTTTCTGTTGCTTGATCAATTGAATTGAGATTCGAACGCCAGAGGGATCTAGATCACAAAGGAGGACACCAAGAGTGCTGGAGTCGATCATGTATACACCAAAACCAGGTCAAACAAAGAGTACAAGGTTAAAACTAGGTCGACGAACATAACCACATGAACAACTAACATTGCTTTGATTACTTGATGATCCAAGGATAGGAGAAACGTTTAGGGGCTAAATTGAAGAGTAACGATCCAACACAAACAAATGGTGCATGCTACAAAGGAGATCAACATCAAAACATAATCATGATGATGATCATAAGCTTCGACTAAGAATAGGAAAGAAAGGAGGGGAATTAAAATGAGGATTCTTACCAAATGGTTGTAGAGATGGATGCTAGATGATGGATGACGAGCTGGTAAGTAAAAGAAAAAGAGCTGATGGCTGAATCTCCAATGGGGTGACGACAAGGAGCAAATGGAGAAGAAGGGAAGTAGGGTTTGCATGATTATGGAATTTATATGATTAGGGTTTGGATGGAATTCACAAATGGGTGTGTTTGGCTTATGATGGTTCGGCCATAGGGCCTTGTGGCTCTAGCCACATGACCGAGCTAAGTAGCTCCTATGACACGACATGGCTTGATTAGTTGGAACGTAAACGGGTGCAAGGATTTACGAAGTGAAACAAAACATAATTTAGACTCAAACGATAACAAACATATTATCATTTAGTTTTTATCAAAGAGATTAGTTGTCATTTATACTAACTTCACAATTCATAAATTACATATAGTTTGAACACGGGATTAAACCGTTAACATGTGTAGAAGCTCATAAATCGGGGTTCAGCTAACTATGCACCTAAAGTAACATAATTTTACATACGTAAAGAGATACACACACGAAGTCCAACACATACACAACCAAGTATAGTAATGACTTTTAAATATAAAAGTTTAAAGAAAACCGGTAATGAGCTAAGGGAACAAGACTAAGCAGAGTGCGAAAGTGACGGTTGTCACAGTATCCCCCACTTAAGAGAATTTCGTTCCGAAATTCAAGTGGTAGTACTGTCACGAGAAGGTGTACTGAAAAGATGCGGGTACTTGAGTCTCATCTGATCCTCGCGTTCCCAAGTAAACTCTGGTCCTCGACGAGAGTTCCAACGAATCTTGACAATAGAAATAAGACTACGCTTGAGGGTTTTGACCTCATGCTCAACAATCTCAACTCGTTCCTCCACGAACCTCAAAGTATCATCTATCTAAATGTCATCGAGTAGAACTTGCAAGTTAGTGTCAGCAAGACACTTCTTCAAGTTAGAGACGTGGAAAGTATCGTGAACATTACTCAGCTCCTTGGGTAGCTTTAACCGATAGGCCACCGGACCAATACGCTCAGAAATCTCGAAAGGACCCACATAACGGGGTGCAAGCTTGCCCCTGCGGCCGAAACGAACCATGCCCTTCCAAGGCGAAACCTTTAAGAAAACGAAGTCACCGACACTAAGCTCAAGAGCTCTGCGACGCACATCTGCATAACTCTTCTGACGATCTCTAGCTGCCTTGAGTCGGTCACGAATCTGATGAATCTTGTCGGTTGTCTCCTGCACAAGATCAGGACCGACCAACTTTGTCTGACCAACCTCTGCCCAAAGAACTGGAGAACGGCACTTACGCCCATAAAGTGCCTCGAATGGAGCACAACGAATAGTGGAGTGGTAGCTGTTATTGTATGAGAACTCAGCTAGAGGAAGGTGTAAATCCCAACTACCACCGAAATCTATAACACAAGCTCGTAACATATCCTCAAGTGTCTGGATGGTACGCTCACTCTGTGCATCTGTCTGGGGATGATAGGTCGTACTCATATCTAAACGGGTACCCAAAGCCTTATGTAGTGACTTCCAGAAATGAGAAGTAAATCTAAAATCCCTGTCAGAAATAATAGAAACAGGAATCCCATGACGAGAAATGACTTCCTTGATGTAGATCCTAGTCCACTTCTCCATCTTGTAATCTTTACGAACTGCTAGGAAATGAGCTGACTTAGTTAATCTGTCGACTATAACCCAAATGGTGTCGAAACCACTAGATGAACGCGGCAACTTAGTAATGAAATCCATAGCTATGTTTTCCCATTTCCATTCGGGAATCACAGGTTGCTGAAGTAATCCAGATGGTTTCCGATGCCCTGCTTTTACTCGCCCACACGTAACACATTTACTCAAAAATGTAGCGATGTCTCGCTTCATGCCCGGCCACCAATACATGTCCCGAATGTCGAAATACATCTTGTTTGCTCCTGGATGAACATAATATCTAGAGTTAAGAGATTCCTCCATAATCATTGTTCTATTACCACCAGTCAGAGGAACCCAAATACGATCAATGAAATACAAACCACCATTATTCCGTTTCTCGAACTGGCTGTCTAAAACACGTAATGTCTAACCCTGTAGATACTCCTCCTTGAGAGCCTCTATTTGTGCTTTCAATATACGCTGTCTAATACTCGACCCAATCGTCATACTCATAGCTCTAACACGCCTCGGTTTAACTCTCTTTTCTACTCATTGCATCGGCCACGACATTCGCCTTGCCGGGATGATATTTAATCTCACAGTCGTAGTCGCTGAGTAATTCAACCCAACGCCCCTGGCGCATGTTCAACTCCTTTTGACTAAGAATGTGCTGTAGACTCTTATGGTCAGTGTAGATGACACTCTCATACCATAGAGATAATGTCTCCAACATTTCAGTGCGAAAACAACGGCTCCAAGCTCTAAGTCGTGTGTAGTGTAGTTCTTCTCATGAACCTTGAGCTGACGAGAAGCATATGCTATCACCTTACCCCGCTGCATCAAAACACAACCCAATCCTTGACAAGAAGCATCGCAGTACACCACAAAATCATCTGACCCATCGGGAAGAGTAAGAATCGGTGCGTTGCACAACCTTTCCTTTAGCGTCTCAAAAGCCTTTTCCTGATCATCTCCCCATCTATACTTCTTGTTTTTCTGTGTCAAGGCTGTAAGGGGTTTCGCGATTTTAGAAAAATTCTCAATGAATCTCCTGTAGTAGCCAGCTAATCCCAAGAATTAACGAACCTCAGAAGGCGATTTGGGGATTTTCCAATTCATAACCGCTTCAATTTTACTCGGATCGACATGAATACCCTCTCAATTTATAACATGACCCAAGAAGTGGATTCTTTCAACCAGAAGTCGCATTGAGAGAATTTGGCGTACAAGGACTCTCTTTCAAGCTACTCGAGAATCAAACGAAGGTGAAGTAAATGCTCTTCCTCGGATTTAGAATAGATGAGGATTTCATCGATGAATACAATAACGAATTTATCAAGATAGGGCTTACAGACTGTGTTCATCAAATCCATAAACACTGCAGGAGCATTGGTAAGACCGAAAGGCATGACAGTGAACTCAAAATGACCATAGAGAGTTCGAAAGGCAGTTTTAGGAATATCTGCCTCGTGGACACGCAACTGATGATAACCAGATCGAAGATCAATCTCCGAGAAACAAGTAGCTCCTTGGAGCTGGTCGAACAAATCGTCGATGCGGGGAAGAGGTACCGATTCTTGATAGTAAGCTTATTAAGCTCGCGGTAATCAATGCATAATCTCATGGATCCATCTTTCTTCTTTACGAACAAGATAGGCGCTCCCCAAGGTGAATGGCTCGGTCGGATAAAACCCTTCTCTGAAGTTCCTGTAACTGAGTATCCAACTCCCGCATTTGTGAAGGTGCGAGTCTGTACGGTGCTTTGGCTACTGGCGTGGCTCCCGGTATCAAGTCTAAGCGGAATTCTACCTGTCGAAGCGGTGGTAATCCAGGTAGGTCTTCAGGAAAAAAGCTAGGAAAATCTCTAACAATAAAAAAAATCTTTAAGGATCTTCTCTCCCTGCATGATCATAAGTTTTCCGCTCTTCTCACCTAATCTCTCCCCATAAACCTCCAATGTAGAACCCTCATGAAGTGGAATACGAACGAACTTCTCAAAACACACGATCTCTGCTCTATGTTTGGATAACCAGTCCATACCCACAACGACGTCGAATCTCCCGAGTGGATAAGGTATTAAGTCGATACTGAAAAGATGGCCCTCTAACTCTAGTGTGCAATTACGTAAGACTTTATAGGAGACGGAGGTATTCCCATCGGCTAACCCTATCTCATAACCACGGTCAAGTCTTCTAGGCTCAATGTCAAGTAGGGTCATGCAAGCAAAAGATATAAAGCTAACATCGGCTCCCGAATCAAACAATACAGTGACAAAGTGATTATTAAGAGAGAATGTACCAGCTACAGTGTTTGGATCTGCCTGAGCTTCATTTGCACCCAAATGATAAGCCCGACCTCTCGCCTGATTCCCCTGATTCCTGTTCCCATTCCCAATCTGATTATTATTTTTCCCACCAGTACCAGTCTTCTTTGGACAATTCCGGACGTAATGGTCCTTACTCCCACACTCAAAACAACTAGTTGGTCACACCACATTAACTAGGGTTGCAACAATAGCCCCAGTACGACAATCTCGAGCAGCATGACCACGACCCTTACACTTACTACAAATGCAAGGAGTATTTCTAGAATGATGAAGGTTGCAAGTCTGGCATAACGGCAAATTCCCTGTATAACCACCCTTTGAACTACCCTCGGATTTCCCACTGTCATATCTAGCCTTCTTCTGGTTCCCCTGTTTATTATCAGATGAATCCTTCCTCCTATCATTAGACAACACCCCACTCCTAAGTAAATCAAACTGACCCAACCTTCTGAATCGCACTCTGAATAGTAGCTGGCTCGCTAGCTGTCAATTGACGACGAACCTCGGGATGTAACCCATAAATGTAACGCTCTATCCTCTTTGATTCAGGGACAACCATCTGAGGACAAAGTCTAGCCAACTCATGAAAACGATCTGTATAAGCTGCATTGTTCTCCCCAACCATCCTATGATTCCAAAACTCCGACTCAAGTTTCTGCATCTCTTTACGAGGGTAAAATTCCTCCAATAGCAGTTCCTTGAAATCATCCCAAGTCATACCCATAGCGGCCTCTCTACCGCGTGCCTGTATCTCTGAGTTCCACCTAGTGAGTGCCTTACCAATAAGAGAATTCGATGCATAACGAACCCAATTCTGTACCGAACACCCACTAATGTCAATCACCGCTTCGATTTTCTCGAACCAGCGGTTACGTGCAAGGGCCCCGCCGTTTCCATCAAACTCTTTTGGCTTACAAGCCAAAAACTCCTTATAAGTGCAGCCCTATGGGTTAGGTGGGTTAGGTTGTGGTGGCTGATGTGGCTGATGTGGTGGTTGCTGATGAACAACAGCAGTGACCTGTGCCACTATAGTAGGTACGACCGCAGCTAAGTGCTGAGCGATCAGGGCGGCAATCTGAGCCTCAGTAAGATCACGAGGTGGACGCATCTACACAAGAATGGAAGAGTACACGTTAGTCTGAGCAGGATAAAATCAAGTAAGAGATACGTTTAAGAGGTCTTAAAGATGTGTACTTGTTGGTATGTCTTACATTATAACCACAAACATGGTCATGAAAACACATATATGAATCGGCACGGATATAATTACGTTGTACACCCATAATTATATCCCTATCGTCTCATATACCTATTTACTCCCCATGTCTATTATCATAATGCTAACATCTACCATGAAAGTATGAGAGTTTAAATCAGATTTCAATTCAATCCCAAACATAGAAAACATGAATAAATACAAAAGAGTTCATTCGATGTCGTAAGGCTGTCGTAGGTCGCCATCTTCTTTAGGCGATGAAACGTGAAAGTAGTGTGACGTAAGAAAACAAAGAAAAGATCCTAAAAGATCTATATGAGGACTCCTAGTTATAGTCTAGGTCAAACCACCTAAAAATCTATAACCATGTGCTCTGATACCAATCTGTCACACCCCACCTGCTGTGGAAACGCAGGGTGTGATCGATTGGAGATCTTCATAACACAAGTAGTTACAAATAGAGATAATCTATATGAAAAAGAAATAAATATAGTGTGTCATGACATCGCCACATACAAGAGGTGATCTTGTAATGTAACTACGCCATTCACTACATCCAAATAAATAAACCGAAGTATCAAACATCATACAAATCCAAATGACAATCAACAATTAGTTCAATACGAAAGAAAAGTAAAATAAAGTGCCACAAATGCAATGCAAGGCTAGGGAGGTCTTCTAAGTCCAATCCTGATAGCTAGTCCATTAGTTCTACTCATTACCTGAAAACAAAGCTTAATATGTGAACACAAAGGTTGAGCGAGTTCACTGAGTAATTTAAGTAAAACAGTTTAAATGATTTACGTAAAATAAAGAATGTTTCTATAAAAAGAAGTTTCCATTGATAGAAAGTTTCCTGAAATAGCCAGTGAGTCTCAAAATAGTAATAACAGTTCAAATAGTGTATCTAATGCATATAAATGTAAACACAGCAATGCACATCAGTAAGTCCTTCTACTGATCGTCAGTAATTACCTTAACTGACATGAAATGTATCGATAGTTACCTTAACCGGTAGAATGAACGTGTCAGTAGTTACCTTAACTGACTGAATGTCTTACGGGTCGGTGGGGAACGGTCCACACAGTAAGACTGAACATGAATTGACCAATTAGCCCTTTGGCACCATGGTCTGACTGTCACTAGTAAGTACACTCTACTAGTATGTATGTATGTATATGGGGGGGAGTGTCACTACCAACGTAGTCACAGTATAGCAATCATCTAATTTGAAAACAGTGTTTAAATGCATTAGGTTTTCGTTACACTTTTGTAATTGATTTGTTTCTCAAAACATTTCATAATGAAAAGTAGTTTAGGTAAGCTTTGTCTTCCCCCAATTTGCACAAATAAGTGAAAACAGTAAAAACGTAGGGGCAATGAACTCACCTCGTGAATACGTATGTGATACTAAGCAAAAGTGTGTATATGAGTAGTGTAGGTCACAGTTATTCCCATCTAATAATGAGCTTCCCTAAAGTAGAAATAAATAACCGACAATAAGTTTAAGATTTACGTTTTACTGTAACAATGTACGTAGGTTTGACCTACAACACAACGGAAGATTGAAACAACCAGATTTGGGAATCTGATGTCTCAACTCAACGAGTAGGTGTTTTCAAGACGGCACAACTTGATTTATAGAACTAATTAATGAAGGGATTTTATATTTACTTAAACTAGACGAAAAGTACTACAATCAGGAACTTTGAATCGTCTAAAATGCATTAAGAATTTATAATTTACGGTGGTTGCGAAACGGCTACTTAGTCATTTTAAATACAAAACGTTTTTCCTTTAAAAGACGCATTACTCAAACCAAAACTTTATATAACTTCAATATCTGTTTAGAACGCGATTATAATCTGTTTAACATGCTTTAATATCATTTATTCTTTTGCTAAGTCGTTACAATCGTCCAAATTAGTAATCCTAATATAACCTTAAAAATTCAGTTTGACCAACGTTCAGTGTAAAAATTCGAAGGGCTACAACTTTCATTTTGATATCAGTTTCAAATTAAAATCATTTAAGAGTTATTAAGCGAACAAGACAGCCAAAATTCCAGTTCAACAAGTTTTTAACAATTGATTAATAGTTAACTAATTTAGGTTTTTAATTGAGACGAATTGGTTAACGAGTTCATGAGGGGTTTTTATATGTTAATAGAAGGTTATGAAGATGTCTAGAATCCAAATCAAACACCACAAGCAAATCAACACATAACGAAACAAAGCAATACAACAAAGGTAGAATTAGGGTTTTATACTCTTATTTGGAGACAATGGTTTCGGTTGCTTGATTAATTGACTTGAGATTTGAACACCAGAGGGATCTAGATCACAAAGGAGGACACCAAGAGCTTCTGGAGTCGATCATGTATACACCAAAACCAGGTCAAACAAAGAGTACAAGGTTAAAATCTATGATGTATAAATCGACCAACACAACCACATGAACAACTTACATTGCTTTTATTACTTGATGATCCAAGGATAGGAGAAACGTTTAGGGGCTGAAGTGAAGAGTAACGATCCAACACAAACAAATGGTGGATGCTACAAAGGAGATCAACATCAAAACATAATCATGATGATGATCATAAGCTGCTGCTAAGAATAGGAAAGAAACGAGGCGAATTAACATGAGGATTCTTACCAAATGATTGTAGAGATGGATGCTAGATGATGGATGACGAGCTGGTAAGTAAAAGAAAACGAGCTGATGGCTGAATCTCCAATGGGGGCGACGACAAGGAGAAAATGGAGAAGAAGGGAAGTATGGTTTGCATGATTATGGAATTTATATGATTAGGGTTTGGATGGAATTCACAAATGGGTGTGTTTGGCTTATGATGGTTCGGCCATAGGGCCTTGTGGATCTAGCCACATGACCGAGCTAAGTAGATCCTATGATACGACATGGCTTGATTAGTTAGAACGTAAACGGGTGCAAGGATTGACGAAGTGAAACAAAACATAATTTAGACTCAAACGATAACAAACGTATTATCATTTAGTTTTTATCAAAGAGATTAGTTGTCATTTATACAAAGTTCACAATTCATAAATTACTTATAGTTTGAACACGGGATTAAACCGTTAACATGTCTAGAAGCTCATAAATCGGGGCTCAACTAACTGAGCACATAAAGTAACATAATTTTACATACGTAAAGAAACACACACAAGAAGTCCAACACATACACAACCAAGTATAGTAATGACTTTTAAATATAAAATTTTAAAGAAAATTAGTAATGAGCTAAGGGCACAAGACTAACCAGAGTGTGAAAGTGACGGTTGTCACAATTGCCTAATCAATTCATGATGCGGAATCTCATGAACTGATTGAATCTTAACAGTAATTGAATTGAGGATTTGATTAATGAAGCTGAATGTGAAAATATCATTGATAAAGTGATTTTGGCGATAATAACCGTTTACAAACTTTAAGCTCTACGGTACTCAAGAGAGTCTGGGTTCAAAGACAACTAACTAAACACACACATCCCTCTATTTATAGACAACTCAATATTGACACTCTGATATCGCTCATTTATACGAGTATTTTTATCGCAATATTTGTTATGTTTCGAGTCCAAAACGTAATGGATAGGCCCGTTTTATACTTATGTTTGTGTAAAGCATGTGTTTTAGGTTTTTGGACATAATTGAACAAAAAGGAGTTGTTTTGGGACTAAAGAATGCAAGGAAGGATCAAAGTAAAACAATTTTTGGAAGTGCAGGACGATGAGGCGCATTCATATGTGAGTGAAACACATTGAAGCCACGGAGTACCGAATCCGCCGCATTCTCACACCAGTGCGCCGCATTCCGGCCAAATTTCTGTTACAAGTCTTCACTTAATTTCTATTGATGGAAGAAACTAAAGGGGAGTAATCTATGATCTTATCATTATTCACTCACTTTGGCAGTCATTGGAGAAGGAGGCAAGGAACAATCACCATATTTTCGGATTTTTTTGAGTAATCGTTGAACGAATTTCAGTTTTTCATCATTTTGCTATTTTGGATACTATTTGCAAGTCTTATTTTCGGTTTGGTATTGAACTTATTTACTATTTCATTTCAAGAGAATCATGTCTTTTTCTTATAATTTGTGTTTAGTTAATATCATGAGTAGCTAATTTTCTTAAACGTTTGCTTGGATTTGTGATCGTTTGTGTGGTTAATTTTGAGTATGGAATTGCAAGATTGATTTGTTTTGGTTAATTGGGATCCGTTTGGGTTGACACTTTAATTATCTTGTTAAAATTGTTTATATTTTTGTTTGGTAAACTAAAAACGGGTATTCAAAAGGAACTTGTCACACCCCACTTTTGGCGGAAACGTAGCGTGCAACACGATTAGCGATCGTCATAACACAACAATAATATAGAGAATAGTCTATATGAATAAGTGAATAAAAGTCGTTATAACGTCGCCATACTCAAGGTAAACCCTTAGTACACGAAAACCTTCATACACTACAAACAACCAATCAAGTAAATAAAATAAAAAGTTCAAAGTACTGGGGCATGCAAGCCCAAAATGCAATCCAAGAGTAAAGATAACAATAAGTCCAAATGCAAGATCCTGAAGTCAACTAAAGCCCGACTCCTAAGTGCAAGTCCTATGCCTGCTCGTTACCGGAAAATAAGCTTAAAACGTCAACATAAAGTTGAGCGAGTACATCGAGTAAGTAGTAAAATGTAAGGTAGATATCATATCTCAAAATTAATAGTAAACTAATGTGTAAATAATTCAACTAAGTAGTAATAAAACATCATCCACAATCATACAACGTATGCATGTATCACAAGTAAGAATAGTAAGTACACCTCATTAGTAGGAAAGGTATACTAATGAGTGTGCAGGTATCAGTAGGAAAGGTACACTGATATATATATATATCCGCAGTAGCCACGCTACCGTAAGTACACCTCATTAGTAGGAAAGGTATACTAATGAGCGTGCATGCATCAGTAGGAAAGGTATACTGATGTGTATCAACCAAATGTCTCGTAAAGGTTTAGAAAAATTGCATTAGTTATGTTACACAGTAATGTTTACATAAATAGAAGTATCTATTTTTGGCAAGTTTCCGAAAATAGTAATGTTTCCATATATAGTAAGTATGGAAGTGAAATTTGTTTATCGTAAAGCATTTTTCTCAAAATAGTTTTGTTGAGCTTTACTTTCCCCCGATTTAAATCATAGAAAACAGTAGTAAGTAAAAGGGGCGATGACTCACCTTAGCGAGTGAGCAACGGTAGTGTGTTTATATGGCTTGTAAAGTAGGTCAAATAGAGTCCTCACTATCCTAGAGCTCCCCTAGATAAAGGTATAAACATGTAAGAATAGAATTTGAAGGTTAACGACTTTCAATCAAACGATAAATTTTTCAACGAACACATAGGTCCACTTAAAATGAGATATCTATGGTTCTAGAAGGAATTAGACGTTGACGGAAACATATTTGGAAACTAGTCCCCGAGTGATACTTTTTAGCCTAAGACATTGTTATAAAAGATTTTGATACGAATAAGATATGACGATAGTAAAACCGGTTACCTAAGCTGTCCAAAAACTTTATACTTATGTATGTTGTGTTTATTACATTAAAGTGTCATATAATTTAGGTGTAGAAAAGACGAACCTTTTTAGTACCTTTTAGAGTTGTTTTTAACTTAGTGTAAACCCATTTATTCCTTATTTCCTACATTTTTAATTGCGTGGTTGATTATATTACTCGTATTTAACTACGTGGTTGATTTCGTTATTCGTACCTTTCGTTTATCCTCCACCCCACCTTTGGCGGAAACGTAGGGTGCAACATGATTGGCGATCGTCATAACACAACAGTAATATAAAGAATACTTTATATGAATAAGTAAATAAAAATCGTTATGACGTCGCCATACTCAAGGTAAAACCTTAGTTCACGAAAACCGTCATACACTACAAACAACCAATCAAGTAAATAAAATAAAAAAGTTCAAAATACTGGGGCATGCAAGCCCGAAATGCAATCCAAGAGTAAAGATAACAATAAGTCCAAATGAAAGATCCTGAAGTCAACTAAAGCCCGACTCCTATGTGCAAGTCCAAATGAAAGATCCTGAAGTCCTATGCCTGCTCGTTACCGGAAAGTAAAGCTTAAAACGTCAACATAAAGTTGAGCGAGTACATTGAGTAAGTAGTAAAATGTAAGGTAGAAATCATATCTCAAAATCACTAGTAAACTAATGTGTAACTAATGCATGTAAGTAGTAATAAAACATCATCCACAATCATACAACGTAACCATGTATCACAAGTAAGCATAGTAAGTACACCTTATTAGTAGGAAAGGTATACTAATGAGCGTGCATGTATATGTAGGAAAGGTATACTGATATATATATCCGCAGTAGCCACGCTACCGTAAATACACCTCATTAGTAGGAAAGGTATACTAATGAGCGTGCAGGCATCAATAGGAATTGTATACTCATGTGTATCAACCAATTGTCTCGTAAAATTTAGAAAAATTGCATTAGTTCTGTTACACATTTCATGGTTTCTAAAAATAGCAAGTTTCCGTAAATAGAAGTATCTATTTATGGCAAGTTTCCGAAAATAGTAATGTTTGGTTGAGCTTTACTTTCCCCCAATTTAAATCATAGAAAATAATAGTAAGTAAAAGGGGCGATGACTCACCTTATCGAGTGAGCAACGATAGTGTGTATATGGCTTGTAAAGTAGGTCAAATAGAGTCCTCACTATCCTAGATCTCCCCTAGATAAAGGTATAAACGTGTAAGAATAGAATTTGACGGTTAACGACTTTGAATCAAACGATAAATTTTTCAGCGAACACATAGGTCCACCCAAACTGAGATATCTATGGTTCTAGAAGGAATTAGATGTTGACGAAAACATATTTGAAAACTAGTCACCGAGAGCGACGTTTTAGACTAAGACATTATAAAAGAGTTTGATACGAATAAGATATAACGAAAGTAAACACGGTTACCTAAGCTGTCCAAAAACGTTTTACATATGTATGTTGTGTTTATTACATTAAAGTGTCGTATAATTTAGGTGTATAAAAGCCGAACCTTTTTAGTACCTTTTAGACTTGTTATTAACTTAGTGTAAACCCATTTATTCCTTATTTCATACATTTTTAATTGTGTGGTTGATTATATTACTCGTATTTAACTGCGTGGTTGATTTCATTATTCGTACCTTTCGTTTATCATCACACCCCACCTTTGGCGGAAACGTAGGGTGCAACACGATTGGCATCGTCATAACACAACAGTAATATAAATAATATTCTATATGAATAAGTAAATAAAATTCGTTATGACGTCGCCATACTCAAGGTAAACCCTTAGTACACGAAAACCGTCATACACTTCAAACAACCAATAAAGTAAACAAAATAGAAAAGTTCAAACTACTGGGGCATGCAAGCCCGAAATGTATTCCAAGGGTAAAGATACCAATAATTCCAAATGCAAGATCCTGAAGTCAGCTAAATCCCGACTCCTAAGTTCAAGTCCTATGCCTGCTCGTTACCTGAAAGTAAAGCTTAAAACGTCAACATAAAGTTGAGCGAGTACATCGAGTAAGTAGTAAAATGTAAGGTAGAAATCATATCTCAAAATCAGTAGTAAACTAATGTGTAACTAATGCATGTAAGTAGTAATAAAACATCATCCACAATCATACAACGTAAGCATGTATACCAAGTAACCATAGTAAATACACCTCATTAGTAATAAAGGTATACTAATGAGCGTGCAGGTATGAGTAGGAAAGGTATACTGATATAATTATATATATATATATATATATATATATATATATATATATATATATATATATATATATGTATTTGCAGTAGCCACGCTACCGTAAGTACACCTCATTAGTAGGAAAGTTATACTAATGAGCGTGCATGCATCAGTAGGAAAGGTATACGGATGTGTATCAAACAACTATCTTGTAAAGCTTTAGAAAAATTGCATTGGTTCTGTTACACATTTCATGGTTTCTAAAAATAGCAAGTTTCCATAAATAGAAGTATCTATTTATGGAAAGTTTCCGAAAATAGTAATGTTTCCATATATAGTAAGTATGGAAGTAAAATTTGGTTATCGTAAATTATTTTTCTCAATATACTTTGGTTGAGCTTTACTTTCTCCCAACTTAAATCATAGGAAACAATAGTAAGTAAAAGGGGCGATGACTCACCTTATCGAGTGACCAACGGTAGTGTGTATATGTCTTGTAAAGTAGGTCACATAGAGTCCTAACTATCCTAGATCTCCCCTAGATAAAGGCATAAACGTGTAAGAATATAATTTGACGGTTCACGACTTTGAATCAAACGATAAATTTTTCAGCGAACACATAGGTCCACTCAAACTGATATATCTATGGTTCTATAAGGAATTAGATGTTGACGGAAACATATTTGAAAACTAGTCACCGAGAGCGACCTTTTAGACTAAGACATTGTTATAAAAGAGTTTGATACGAATACGATATAGCGAAAGTAAAAACGGTTACCTAAGCTGTCCAAAAACGTTATACATATGTATGTTGTGTTTATTACATTAAGGTGTCGTATAATTTAGGTGAATACAAGACGAACCTTTTTAGTACCTTTTAGACTTGTTATTAAGTTAGTGTAAACCCATTTATTCCTTATTTCGTACATTTTTAATTGCGTGGTTGATTATATTACTCGTATTTAACTGCGTGGTTGATTTCATTATTCGTACCTTTCCTTTATCCTCACACCCCAGCTTTGGCGGAAACGTAAGGTGCAACACGATTGGTATCGTCATAACACAACAGTAATATAAATAATAGTCTATATGAATAAGTAAATAAAATTCGTTATGACGTCGCCATACTCAAGGTAAACCCTTAGTACACTAAAACCGTCATACACTTCAAACAACCAATAAAATAAACAAAATAAAAAAGTTCAAACTACTGGGGCATGCAAGCCCGAAATGTATTCCAAGGGTAAAGATAACAATAAGTCCAAATGCAAGATCCTAAAGTCAACTAAATCCCGACTCCTAAGTTCAAGTCCTATGTCTGCTCGTTACCTGAAAGTAAAGCTTAAAACGTCAACATAAAGTTGAGTGAGTACATCGAGTAAGTAGTAAAATGTAAGGTAGAAATCATATCACAAAATCAGTAGTAAACTAATGTGTAACTAATGCATGTAAGTAGTAATAAAACATCATCCACAGTCATACAACGTAAGCATGCATACCAAGTAAGCATAGTAAGTACACCTCATTAGTAGGAAATGTATACTAATGAGCGTGCATGTATGAGTAGGAAAGGTATACTGATATATATATATATATATATATATATATATATATATATATATATATATATATATATATATATATATATATACATATGTATCTGCAGTAGCCATGCTACCGTAAGTATACCTCATTAGTAGGAAAGTTATACTAATGAGCGTGCACGCATCAGTAGGAAAGATATACTGATGTGTATCAACCAACTGTCTTGTAAAGTTTTAGACAAATTGCATTGGTTATGTTACACATTTCATGGTTTCTAAAAATAGCAAGTTTCCATAAATAGAAGTATCTATTTATGGCAAGCTTCCGAAAATAGTAATGTTTCCATATATAGTAAGTATGGAAGTAAAATTTGGTTATCGTAAATCATTTTTCTCAAAATAGTTTGGTTGAGCCTTACTTTCCCCTGATTTAAATCATAGAAAACAGTAGTAAGTAAAAGGGGCGATGACTCACCTTATCGAGTGAGCAACGGTAGTGTGTGTATATGGCTTGTAAAGTAGGGCAAATAGAATCCTTAATATCCTAGAGCTCCCCTAGATAAAGGTATAAACGTGTAAAATAGAATTTGACGGTTAACGACTTTGAATCAAACGATAAATTTTTCAGCGATCACATAGGTCCACTCAAACTGAGATAACTATGGTTCTATGAGGAACTAGACATTGAAGAAAAAATATTTGAAAACTAGTGACCGAGACCTACGTTTTAGACTAAGACAACGTTATAAAAGAGTTTGATACGAATAAGATATGACTAAAGTTAAACCAGTTACCTAAGATGTCCAAAAACGTTGTACTTATGTATGTTGTGTTTATTACATTAAAGTGTCGTATAATTTAGGTTTATACAAGACGAACCTTTTTAGTATCTTTTAGACTTGTTATTAACTTAGTGTAAACCCAATAAATCATTATTATAGTTGTTTAAGTGGTTACACGAATAGATTACTGAACTTAGACACTTTAGTCAAAATAATTAATTTAGACCCCTAGTGTGTATTTTACGTTTTTAGGAAAATACATAAAGAGTTAGAAAACAAAACTTACGTTTTTGAAAACTAGACTCTGAGACCTATAACTTATATTCAGGTCACAGAGTCTAAGTCGCAGTTCAAAATAGAGAAAAACATACATGAATACAGATACAAAAATGGGACCCAAAAATGTCCAAATACAAATTGTCCACAATTCACGATTTGCAATCATCACGATAAACGAAAGGTACGAATAACGAAATCAACCACACAGTTAAATACGAGTAATATAATCAACCATGCAATTAAAAATGTAGAAAATAAGGAATAAATGCCAACACAATCACCGCCAAAAACAAATACGCATAGGAAAGTAAAAGATGATTATCGTTAGTTTTAACGGTTATGCTATCGGAAGTCGATTACTGTTACAACTCGAAAATCGATTAAAAATAAGGACTTGAGGGTTGTAATAACACAAATATGTCCACAATTAGAATCATCGATTAGCTTATGTCTTAATACGGTTTCTAGCCAAATTTATACGGAATAGACAAAAGTAAACTACCCGAAATTACATGCAATATTGAAATGAAATCGAAAAGGATTAAAGACCCGATTACAAACCTTTTGAGGACGATCTAGAATACTTATTCCCGCCGTCCAAAATCAGTTGCTAAAAGGTTATATGACTCCTCAAAACAGTTCGTAATCTTTAACTCAAAACAACATGAAATTAGGGTTTTTACGATAGAATTTTCAATAGGAAATTAATATGCGAAAGATGACTAAAAAAAATAATACCTTAAGGTTCCGGACCTGAATATGGGGACTACGATCTGTTAAGGGGCTGATTTGGGTGTATCACCTTCCGGATCTTAGTGTCGCCTACAGAAGTAACACAAACTCGAAAAAAACACCAAAATGTTAGCATCAAGATTGCATGAATTTCAAAGGAATTGATATAGACCGAAATTACCTTGAATGATCTACTGATTGGTGAAGAAACAAATAGGATGATATGATTTAAGTTGTTGGAATCGATCATAAGAAGTAATGTTAACAAAACAGCAACAAACGAATTTGATTACCAACAATTAGGGTTTCTCGGCAAAACCAAAACAACAACAAACGAATTTGCCTATATGGATTCTCGGATTTGTTGAAGAACAAGAGAGATTTCGTGACTAGGAATCTGTGGAAATCGATTACCAGAAGATAACATCAACAAAACGTTTTTGTGAATCCCATAATACGGTTTTCAGCCATAATCGAAACAATAGCAAAGAAATACGATTACCTTGGCTGCTATGAAGGAAACCCACGATGAATATGGAGAGTAGGCTTCGAAAATTCTTCCTTGGTGGCTGAGAATGGCGGCTGAAGTGGTGGAAGGGGGGTCGGCCGATTGAAAAAAAAAAGCTTCAAGGGGGCGTCGGGTTTAGGGAAAAAAAAGAGATTTGTGTTTGGTTATTTAGTTTAAATATAATTAGGTATTAGTTAAGGTAAATCTTGATGGGTTGTGTATAGTTATTTGTCAAGACTAGGCCAAAGCCCGAGCCTTTAGCCGAAAGTGGTCCACAACCATGTTTAACTCGGTGAAGGAAAATACTAGAAAACAAATGTAACAACGAGACGTAAAAGTAAAATGATAGACGTAATCTAGAAACGAGCGATAAATACGAAATTGATATAAGTCGATAATTAGAGGTTCTTAAACGAGATATAATCTTAGATATACCTAAGTCTACTTATAGTACAAAAACATAAATTTCCCGTTAATTCATCTAGAAGCTCTTCTAGTGGGACTAACTATTGCACCTAACTAATACAGTAACATCATATAACGAGATATACACACAATGCATAGAAGATATCATACATCAATAAAAATAAAGATTAATTTTCATAACAAAATTTCTGTAAACACGGTAAGAGCATATGACATTCTAGACTAACCTGAGTCGGAAAATGACGGATGTCACAGAACTCGGTAAAAATAATTTGAACAAGTAAGTGTTAACACGAACGCTAGTTAATAAATTAAGAGAAATCCGTATATTGATTAGTAAGCTATTCGAAAGAAAGCTTAAAGATTAATTCGCACACATCGGCTTGGTACTTTATGCACAATTATTTTAGGTGTTAACTATATTCGAAAGGAATAGTTGCATGGTTAGGTAATCAGAGAAATTTAGTATTCGAAAGGAACTAGGTTTTATATTAGAAGTTTATCGGCATTTCATACTTAGGAAATATCACACTTTCGTAAACGGTCTAAGCAAGCTTCATATCAATATTTTAAATACAAATAATTTTTAATCGTTATCTTCATTAGTTAATTACAACCCCACCCCCCACTTGAAACTTGTTACCTTTTAGCTATTTTCTCAATTTATAAGAGTCCCCGTGTTCAAATCCGAAATTTTCCTATACTATACTACGATCGATAAGGGTACACTGTTCGGTGTCGTAATCTAGGAAAAGCGTATTTTGGAAAACTAGATTTTGAACATCACTCTCTACAAATAAAATACTTGAGTCTTTATTTTACTTCAACACTTGTAAACTTCAGTTAAGTCGGGTAGACTAACATGTTCACCCGAGTTAAATTCTTCAATGTTGACTTGTCTTGATCAGCTAAATCTTCAATTAACATTAACTCGGGTGAACTTGATTTAACTCTGGTGAGTAAACTTGTTTTCATGAGTTATAGCCTTCACTGAAAGACTTTCTAAGTTTTAGTTCGGGTGATGAACATTGTTCACCCGACTTAAAACTTAGAGAAAAAACACACTCTGAAGATTTATTAGCATCATCCATAACCTTCAACACCCAACAAAAACCGATGAAATATCCAATGATATTCCATTGTTGAATATATCTTTGAATTCCTCATGTGTTTTATGCGAAACCTTTGACTTTCAAAACTTGTCTTCGTCGAAAACTTGTATGTTTGAAGAAAATCTTGTCGTTTCGAAGTCTTGAACTTTGAATTCCTGATCATAATCTCAAATAGTATCCATGGTCGTGAAAATGGGAAAGTAACCACAAGATCACTTAAATTGCTCATTAACACAACAATCAAAATCACAAGAGAAGTCGATTGTGTGACCCACGTTCAATGTTGGAAAAGTATTATCATTGGTAGGATTTCCATTCGATCATTATGAAATACCAAGATCATTGGTACCACTACATACTTATTGAAAATCTGTTCGTGTCCTAGAAAATGTTTAACATTTTTGGCGCTAGACTCAATAGTACACGAAATGAAGTCGAGAAACGGAGTTGGTTTTCTCTTGTTTCAATATCAACATTCTCCGAGTGAGAATATGATAGAAATATGCTACTTCTCCGTGTATATTGAAACAAATTCTTGGGAAGAATTTGAGTGGTGATGTGGTATATATGCATTCCATCACTGGGTCCATGATGTCTTTTTCAAAATCGAAAATCAACAAATGAAATTCGATAGAAACTTGGCTACCCTACAATTTAATCGATGAAAAAACGGTGTCTCATTCTTTTAACCGTATCACACACTCCTCACTCAACCTCTCATAATTTTCAACTCCACCCTCATCTTGGCATTTTGAAAAAGATGTTTTTATTGATTTTGAACCTTTAATCTCCAATCCTAGACCTAAAGAACCCTCACATTCGAAAGTGATTCCTTGGGTAAGTCCCTCCGACTCTGGTTGGACTATAGGAAAAAGATATAGTTTTGAAAACCGCTCAAGGTGCATCAACAATTTGCCAAATTTGGAGAAACATTTGTCAACCAAAAGATGTGGAATTTACAATATGTTGACAATTTCCAAAAGTGACTTGGAAGTTTACAGTATTTTCGAAAACACGATCCCCCTCAACATATGCATTTCATTATCAAAAACTTAGCATATGAAGAGTAAGTGAAAACCAATATTATGAAAAAAAAACATTTTTTATTATGGAAAGTCTTTTTCAAAAATACATTTGATATGTTTATGAAAGAATATTGTATTTCGGAAGATTTATTTGAAAAATTATTTCATTGAAGCTCATTTGAAAGATTGTGGTCGTTGAAGCTTATTTGAAAGAATTAGGAGGTAGTTCGAAAATGTGTTACGAACTCCCCCTCAAAGTTGGATTCTCCATGTTCGATTAGATAAGTGTTTTTGAAAATTAGATAAAATAAGAAAAACAGCTTCTAAATCGTCTCTAAAAGATGAAATAATTCTAGTCGAGATTCAAAATCCGCTATTAAATCATCTTTTACGATTGAATCTAGTTCTAGTCGAGTTAATCAAATTTTCTAGTTTACAATTTTGAAAATATTTGTCATTTCGAAAACACTTGTTAATTTCCCAAACGTTTAGATATGACGTGATCGCTTCGACAATTAAGCACGAGTCCGCAATCATCTTGTTACGAAGTCGTCGTGTTCCAATCCTTCTTGATATCTCGTGTAAGCACTCCATGAGGTTCGAGTCCGAAACTGAAGTATTCCGGAGTCATGTTGATAACCTACGTTTCTCCACAATAAAAAAGAAACTTCTTTTGGTACCCATTGCATTTTGGGTCCTTTTTTGTTAGCTTTGTTCGAAAACAATTGATAATTCGTATTGATTATGTGCATAGAATATGAATTCCATTTTCCGGTAAACACACATCTGAGGTAGTTGATTTTGCAATCGGTGTGTTTGTTTTTGAAATTGGTGGAAACTTTGGAATCCATTTTCGTTCATGAGTTGGTGAAGAATGTACCGTTTTTGATTCATTTGATGGTACATTTAAAAATAATTGTAGCTTTGATTTGAATGAATTCATTGAAGTTCCTTGTTTAATTTTAGAAACAAAAATTTTCATTTTTTGCAAGGAATATTCAAAATGTGATGGTGCAAATTCAAATAACTCGGGTATTGAATAAGTGAAAGATTTTGTTTCCTTCTTGTTCATTTGAGGACAAAGTGCTTCCTTTTCAACATGTTTGCTTGATATGATTTTTGATTTCAAACTCAAAGTTTTCAAAGGTGATTTAAAAGTTCCATTAGTTTGTGATTTCGGAGAATACTTTTGATTCTTTTTCGAGAAAGAATTAGTACTCGGAGAAACCACTTTTGAAAATGTTTTGGAAGATTCATTGTTGTAACCTTCAATGGAACTTTAACATCCTTTTTCGAATCTTTTTCAAAAGTTTTAGATTTCCGTTTCTCCTCATGTGAAGGAATTGGGGTTTGTGGTGAAACCATACCATTCATTTTCCACATTGAATCAATCTTTTTAGTTAAAGCTTCGATATCTTTTTCTTTTGAATGTAACACATTTTGAAGAAATGATATCTTAGCAAGAGATTGTTCATTCGAGAAGAAAGATGTTGTTGATTGTTGTTTTGAAGAATTGTTAATTTTATCCATCATTTCCAATGAAGATTTTTCATTTGAAGTTGAAGATTTATCAAGTGACGCTTTTTCAAAAGAGGCAATTTTCTCTAAAAAGTTACGTTTTTCATTCTCAAAGTAGTTAGTTCGACATTCCAACTCTTGTTCAAGATCCGAAAATTGTTTTTCTAAAATAAGAGTTGGAACGTATACTTTTTGAAAAACAACTTGTTACAAAACATCATCGGAATGAAGTTCTTTTTCGTCAACATTTGAAAAGTAATCATCCAAAAAAGGAATTTTCCTAGTTTTGTAACTCTCATTTAATGATTTGTAATCAAAAGATAATTGCGTCTTATTCAAAAGTGGTCGTTTTTCATCCTCTTGTTCTTCCATTTCTTTTGATGATCTAATGAAAGCCATTGTAACATTTGCATTTCCCAAAGATGTTGTGTGATAAAGATCGGGAGCATGATACATAGATTTCTTTAGATATTTTGGATTATCATGACCCAAACCTTCTTCTGGATTGAAAAATCGAAACTCGTTCGGTTTGTGTGGAAATATTTGTTGATTTGTTTGTTCTCTCAAACCATTTCGCTTTAAAGTTTTGTAGAGATTAGAGTAGTTGATATGGTTTCTAATATGTGATGTAATGAACCTCTACCCCTTACCTAAAAATAGGTAAGGGGTCTGATGAATAATATGACTTTTGGTGATTCTCATATCTTACAATTGGTATCAGAGCGGGATGCTCTGAAAAGTTCCTGCTCAATTCGAATAGAACCATTTGAACAACTTCATTCGAATATACTCACACGAATAGCATCATTCTACCATATTTTCAACATACACAAACATAAAAAGTATTCGTGTTCGTTGAGTTTCTAGTCAAATACCTTGTTCGTTTGAAGGAAGGTTGAAGATTGTTTGTATTCGTTTGAAGTTTGATTTGAAGATTAATTCATATAAGATGGAAAGAAGATCGAATGGAGATATCTGTTTGAATATTAGTTTGAAGATTGAAGTGTTTGAAGATTCGAACAAGAGTATTCGAATAGGAATTAGGAGGGTATTCGAATAGGTTGTTCGGACAAAGTTCTCGGATAGATTCGGAAAAGTGTTGGAACCACTAGGGATTAAGTACACGAACCCGTTTTGAATAGATCGATCACGGTAATTTGCTCGGACGTTCGAATTGCACAAGAAGTGAAGAATTTGAAGGGAAAAATTACTAAGTCATCACCCGAATAAGTTTTAGTCCTACACGAACTCCATACCATTCGAACAAGTTTTAAACATACACGAACTCCATACCATTCGAACTAGATTTCAGCATACACGAACTCCATACCATTCGAACTAATTTTCAGCATACATGACTGAACCCATTCGACCAGGTTTAGTATTGACACGAGTTAAAGTTTGGAACTTTTACAAAGGGTATAAAACGATCAACGAGAATCAAGAATCATGACGTCTGTCACACCCCGCTTATAGCGGAAACACGGAATGTTCCAGTTATAATATCAAGAGTCAAGATTACAACAATATAACCGATAAACAAAACCTCAAATTAAATAGATCATGCCAAATGTTACAAATACATCATAACGTCAAAGGCGATAAGACGCCAAGTACAAATACAATTCCAAAAGAAATAAACAACGGATCGTCATGGAAATTACAATAAACAATTCAAATCCAAATTTCCCAAAAGCAAGCGATCCGAAAATAAACTATGGCATGATCAATGGAAATCCTCAATTTCCTGCAAAGCGTTAAAACGACATCAACAACATGTTGGTGAATTATTCGCAATTTTAAGTAAAAAGTGACCCATCGTTAAATTTCAGCAAACAAGTAAGTTTAAAATCATATATCTTGTATTCATCCAAAAGTGACAGGTACTATGCCTAAGTAATCATACATCTCGATCCTAAGCCAATCAGTTTAATCCCATATCCTAAGGTGCGTTAAACCAAAGGCAAACAGTTTAATCATACAGTTTAAAATGAAGGTCATAACATCCGCTCGTAGTAACAACCTACAGAGGAATGCGGGTTAGGTACATAACCCAATACAGATCTATACATATGAACCACGGGCAAAAGCTTAATGAGTGTATTAGAGGGGAGCCACCATGGCTTAAATGTTTAAAACTAAGGCAGACCAAATTCACTGGGTAAACAAGATAATCAGTAATGTTTCCACATTTATGCAGACAGTTTAAAAATTCACAGACAGTTTAAAATACGCTTTACATCCCCAAAGTATTTAAGACAAGGGCTACGAATAACTCACAAAACAACTTCAGCAAATCTCGGGTAAATACAATCACGGGACCACAATTCCACCGTCTAAGTGCCCTAAAACAGTAAATAATATAGTCTCAGTATCTCTATAAGTATAGTCCGGTTTAGCCTTGTCGGTTAAGATTAAGTTTAATAAAATATTCCAACATTTAATAATTTAAATTAAAACGACGTATTCGGGAGACGATGTTCCGCGTCAAAAAGGCGAGTGGCAAGATATCGGTCTTTCACGTCCACAATGTCGTTGGAAACGAATGATCTCTTCGATTCGAAAGGAATATTGAATACCAAGGTTTTATTAGATTGACCAAGGTTAAAGTTGTTGACTTTGTAAAAGTCAAATGTTAAAGAAGTTGACTTAGAAAAGTCAAATGTCAACATTGTTGACTTATAAAAGTCAATTGTCATGGATGTTGACTTATGAAAGTCAAATGTCAAAGATGTTGATTTTGCAAAGTTAAAAACATGGATAATTGAAGTTGACGTAAAAATCTCACTTTGACGCTTTGAAGGTTTAAAAGACTTTACTTATCAAAATATAATGTAAGATGTCTTTATATAAATGTTTTTTTAATCAAAGTTTATCGCAAAAATAATATTTGACGGCTTGGGATTACGATCGTTATTTGTAACAAGTGTTTATTTATCAAATGTAGGTAATATGACCGTTTTAAATAAGTATTTGTCCTTTTTGATTGCGTTGGCGTCTTTGAGTCCAAAAACGGTATTTTATCATAATATGTTACTTTTAGTTTATTTATACAAGTGTTTATAGCTTGAAATAAGTTTATCATAAAATCAGTGGCTTTGAAACAACAATTCACGGGAACAAACGTCAAGACGGTTTAAACAACAAAAGCAACAACGTGTTGAATTTTGACGGAAAACAGCCCGGTGCGTCGCACTGGACATGGGGTGCAGCGCACTAGGTGCATTTCCAGATTTATGAATTTTAATGTTTTGTCGAAATCCGATTATTTAAAGACTTTTCGGTTAAAACAAAAACTGTTAATAAGTTATATTATGCTCCAAATACTTTTACCATGTGTTATACATATATAAATATATCCTTTTTCATACTAATACATACAATATGTTAATTTCGGTAATAAACACATTTTTAAGTATTTTAGGCAAAATCTTTGTCCATAACCAAAATATTCACAAGTGTTGGTCTAATATATTCTTCCTAACCATTTTCAAGGCTAATAACCGAATATACAAGGAAAATAATAACGGAATACATAAAAAGATGAATATGGGAAAAATGTCAATTTTACCGAAATACAACCGCAAGATCTTAAGCTTGAGAAGATAAACCCGAAAGTAACTTTTTGGTGGTGAGATGATAGGAAAATCACAGCTCCAAAACACAAAATAAAACCACCATTAGTCTAGATCCTTGCATGCAAAGAGAAAAATTAACGTTTTGGAGAGATTTCGGTCAAAAGATTACTTACCAAGATCAAAGAGGTTTCTCTTCGAGAAAAGTTAAATGGATCTTCCCAAATGAAAAGTAATATGGTAGAAAATAACTTGGAATGCAAAAGAAAATAGATGGTGTTAGAATCTCTAACAAAAGAAGAGAAAAATGGAAGAGAAATGGAAGAAAAATGAAGAAATGGTTAAAGAAACCTTACCAAAAACCAAAGGAACCAAAAGGAAGTTGTTAGAGATGACTTTGTATCTTGAAACCCTTTTTAAATGTGGTGTTTTCTAGCTTCAAACTTCTGGAAATGAGTTTTGTTTAGGGAGAAAATGAGAGAAGTTTGCATGGATGAAGGAAGAAAGTGAGAGCGAAAATGAGTTTGTAGGTGAAATGGAAATGATCAAAATGAGTTTGTGAGGTGGGTTATGGCCTCTAGGGAGACTTCTCTGCCCCATTTCAGACCTGTGCACGTTTTGGACAAAATGCCCACTCACAAGCCATGCAAAAATGACTCACACAAAACAACAAAAAAATATGTCCAGCAGGTCAGTGCTGCGCACTGGACCAAAATCCAGACTTTTCTGCTTTTCGTTTACGCGATCGTTAAGTAGTTTCGTTCGCCGAAAGTTCCCGATTCTTTTTGCGATGAACTTAGGAAAGTTCATACTTTGATTTACTTTATATTAGGTTCATTTAATATTATATTTTTACTTTCGATTTCGAGATTCGCACGATTTCGGTATAGGAGTAAACAAGAGCAAAAGCACGATATTTCGAGTACAAAGGATACGATATCCGACAAATTGGGCATAAACCTTCTAACTTATAATTGTGAGGATACTAACTAATTGGCACTTAGATAAAATAAAATTATTACGTCTCGGGGACGAATTTGCAAATACAGAAAACCCGATACTTAATAACAGTAAATCATGAGCAAAACCAAGCGAAATACAAGGGTCGAAATCAATTGCGAATAAAATATAAATAATGACGGTAACTCAAGTACCTCAAATTGACGGGACGTCACAGACTCCCCCAGTTAAAAGAATTCCGTCCTCGAAATTACTAATGAGCATCGCTAGAAGAAAATAGATGGGGAAATTTCCGCTGCATTTCGTCCTCCCGTTCCCAAGTAAACTCAGCTCCAAAATTAGAGTTCCATCGGACCTTAACAATAGGAATTCTACTCCGCCGCAGGCGCTTAACTACTCGGTCAACGATTTCTACCGGCTCCTCTATAACGTGAAGCGAATCATCTAAGCGTAGCTTTTCCAAAGGGACAATCAACGACTCGTCAGCAAGGCATTTATTGAGATGCGATACATGAAATACGTTGTGCACACCGCTCAACTCAGGTGGCAACTCAAGACGATAAGCAACTGTTCCAACACGAGACAAAATCTTAAAAGGACCCGTAAAACGTGGACTTAGCTTGCTGCGCTTCTCAAAAGGAAACACGCCCTTCCAAGGAGAAACCTTTAATAGCACCAAATCGCCGACCTTGAATTCCAAAGGCTTACGACGTAAATCCGCGTACTTCTTCTGACGATCTCTCGCGGCTAACAGGCGATCCTTGATCTTAAAGATCTTATCAGTCGTCTCCTGGATCAACTCGGGACCCGTAATCTGACTATCACCAATCTCAACCGAACAGAGTGGGGACCTACACTTGCGTCCGTAAAGAGCTTCAAAAGGTGCGCAATCAATACTGGAGTGGTAACTATTGTTGTACGAAAACTCGACCAACGGTAAATGTCTATCTCAACTCCCGCCAAAATCTTAAACACACGCGCGTAGCATATCTTCTAACGTCTGAATCGTGCGCTCACTCTGTCCATCGGTCTGAGGGTGATAAGCCGTACTCATATCCAATCTCGTGCCTAAAGCTCGCTGTAGCGTCTGCCAGAATCTCGAAGTAAAACGCGCGTCGCGGTCCGAAATAACAGATACAGGAATTCCATGCCTGGCCACGATCTCATCAATATATAACCTAGACAACTTCTCTATTCGGTAATCTTCTTGAATAGGCAGAAAATGCGCTGACTTAGTCAGTCGATCAACTATAACCCAAATAGCATCATAACCTCATGAAGACCTAGGAAGCTTCGTAAAAAAATCCATCGTAATATTTTCCCACTTCCATTGCGGGATTTCCGGCTGCTGAAGAAGGCCAGAAGGCTTCTGATTCTAAGCCTTAACCTTTGAACATGTCAAACACTTGCCTACATACTCGGCAATTGCCCTCTTCATTCCAGGCCACCAATAAAAATCCTTCAAGTCGTGATACATCTTATCCGCTCCGGGATGAACGGAGTAATTAGACTTGTGACCTTCATCCAATATTAATTGCCTAAGACCAACGGGAACCCAAATGCGATCTAAGAAGTACACAACCCCGTCGTCTTTCGGTTCCAACTGACGTGCCAAACTAAATAGTCCTTCATCCTTCAGACAATCCTCGGTGAGAGCCTCCTGTTGTGCCTGAATAATACGAGTCTTCAAACTCGACTGAATAGAAACCATCATAGCGCGAACTCTCACCGGCTTAACCAATTCCTTGCGACTTAACGCATCGGCTACTACATTCGCTTTTCCCGGATGATAACGAATTTCACAGTCATAATCGTTCAACAATTCCACCCATCGGCGTTGCCTCATATTCAACATCTTTTGATCAAAGATGTGTTGTAACGACTTATGATCGGTGAACACAGTACACTTAGTACCATACAGGTAATGGCGCCAAATCTTTAAAGCAAAAGCCACCGCGCCTAATTCTAAATCATGGGTTGTGTAGTTCTTCTCATGAATCTTTAACTGACGAGAGGCATAGGCAATGACCTTTCCATTCTGCATCAGTACGCACCCGAGTCCGTTATGCGAAGCATCGCAATATACAACAAAATTTTCGGTACCCTCGGGAAGACTCAAGATAGGAGCGTCACACAACCGCTTCTTTAATAACTGAAAAGCTTCTTCCTGCTCAGCACCCCAAATAAACTCCTCGTTCTTCTGGGTCAACTTCGTCATCGGCGAAGCTATCTTCGAAAAATTCTCGATAAAGCGACGGTAATAACCTGCCAGACCCAAAAATGAACGGATATCGGTGGGCGTCTTAGGAGCAACCCAATCTCTGACGGCCTTAATCTTGGAAGGGTCAACGTGGATACCCTCCTTGCTAACCACGTGGCCAAGAAATTGAACCTCAGATAACCAAAACTCACACTTCGAGAACTCAGCGTAAAGTTGTTCCTTCCTGAGCAACTCCAACACTATTCTCAAGTGCTCCTCGTACTCCGCACGGCTACGCGAATAAACCAGAATATCGTCGATGAATACTATCACGAACTTATCGAGGTAAGGACAGCAGATACGGTTCATCATTTCCATAAATGCTGCAGGCGCATTCGTGAGCCCGAATGGCATGACTAAAAACTCATAATGACCGTAACGCGTCCGAAAAGCAGTCTTCGGAACGTCCTCCTCTAGCACTCTCAACTGGTGATAACCGGATCGTAAATCAATCTTAGAAAAGAAGCATGAACCTTGAAGCTGGTCAAACAAATCATCTATACGAGGTAAAGGATAACGGTTCTTTACTGTCAGCTTATTAAGCTCTCGGTAATCTATACACAATCTCATCGAACCATCCTTCTTCTTTACAGAGAGTACCGGCGAGCCCCACGGAGAGAAACTCGGCCTAATGAAACCTTTATCCACTAACTCCTGGATCTGCTTAGAGAGTTCTAACATCTCCGAAGGTGCTAACCGATAAGGAGCCTTTGCCATCGGCCCTGCTCCGGGAACTAAGTCGATCCTAAACTCTACCTCACGTCTAGGCGGTAAACCAGGTAAATCCTCTGGGAACACGTCGGGGAAATCACACACTACTGGCTCCTCCTCCAGCTTCTCAGTGTTATCCCTCTTCACAAGATGTGCAAGAAAGAGTGAACAGTCCCGATTGATGTACTCCCGGACTTTCATACGCGAGACGATCTTAAGACGCTTCCCTGCCTTATTCCCTTGGAATAATAGCGGCTCTCCATGCGGTAACGGAATGCGTATCATCTTCTCGAAACATACGATCTATGCACGATGCGTCTCTAACCAATCCATGCCGATAATTACGTCGAAACTACCTAACCTAATCGGATTTAAGTCGATAGGAAAAGAGTGGTCGTCGAAACTAACACTACAGTCGGAAAGTACCTCAGTCACATGCAAAAACTCGCCATCAGCTAATTCTATCTCAAAGGAAGGTACTAATGGTATAGACTTACATGGAATCATAGTCCTAAACTCATCAGATATAAAACTTCTATCCGCACCAGAATCAAATAAGATAAACGCAAGTCGACCACATACAAGAAACGTACCTGTAACGACATGTGGATCCTGCTGAGCCTCCTTGGCTCCCATAACAAACGCTCTACCGCGAGGAGCATTTCTGGTTGCAGCTAACTTAGGACACTTGTCCCTGCGATGCTCGGGAGATCCACATTCATAGTAATTGCCCTTCGGGGTCTTACAGAAATTTTCAGTGTGCCCTAACTTCTTGCACCTACCACATACCCAACAAGAAACTTCTTTGGTGTGGTGCCTTCCACAACGATCACACTTCGGGTACTTACTCTGGGTACCCGATGTCACAGCAGCATAAGATTTTGCAACTTGAGGAGCGTCATTCCTCCTAAACCTTTTCCTTGAATCCTCATTGCGGTTTCCACCACTCCGTTTCCCTCCGGAGTTTTGCTTAACAATCATCGGGGGTAGTTCACTATCCCGGACCGCATTCTGAGTCAAAGTAATCGCAATTTCCACCGCCCTCTGAAATTTTCTCGGTTTGCTGGATAGGACACTCTTACGGATTGTTGGGGGTAATCCGTGAGCGTAGCGACCGATTCGCTTGAGCTCCGGTCGAACCAAGTGGGGAACTAGTTGGGACAAAGCGTGAAAACGCGTTGTGTACCCCTGGATGTTTGACCCAACCATGGTCAAGTTCCAAAATTCATCTTCCAACTTCTGAATCTCGGATTCAGGTACATACTCAATGATCATAAGCTCCTTCAGTTGTTCCCAAGTCATGGTGTTAATCTCCGCTCGGCCACGCACATTCACGACCGAGTTCCACCATGTTAGAGCCGTACCTTGAAATACAAACGCAGCAAATCGGACTCGATCCTCGTCCGCACATCCAATAGCATCAAAGATAGATTCTAGCTTCTCCATCCATTTGAGCGTTCCAGTCGCTCCCTCATTGCCCTTATACTCCGGGGCCTTGCAGCTCATAAAAGTCTTTAGTGTGCAGCTATCGCGTCGAGCTGAGCCCTCTGCTCTACCCGATCCAGTGATCGCGACTTCGGGACCCTCATTATTAACAATCGGCTCAGGACCCTCATTATTAACAACCGGCTCAGGACCCTCATTATTACCAACCGGTTCAGGATTCCACGAACCCGAACCATTACCTTGGGCGGTGCCCTCTCGAAGTTGAGCTACAAGCTCGGGCATCATCGCCGCTAACTGCTGAGCAATCATCTGAGCCATGTCAGGATTCGTATCATTCTCTACATTGTTCCTTCTTGCATTAGACGTATTCGCTCTCGCATTCTGACTCGCGGTATTAGCCCTCGCGTTCGCAGTAGCACGCCTAGCAGAACTTCGTGTCGCAACTCTCCTCTTAGGCGCCATCGTCCTAAAATAAAAAGGAAAGAAAATCGATCAGCAAATGTGTGCAAAAACAAGGCCAAACGCCACAACAACAACGCGAAATAAACACGTATGAAAAATAGTGCACACATTGCAATCAAGGAAAATCAATTTAAAAAGCCTATGGTCATAGTCCAAGTGATTTACTCAGTTAAAATCACTCGGTTCGCTATAACCTTTGGCTCTGATACCAACTTCTGTCACACCCCGCTTATAGCGGAAACACGGAATGTTCCAGTTATAATATCAAGAGTCAAGATTACAACAATATAACCGACAAACAAAACCTCAAATTAAATAGATCATGCCAAATGTTACAAATACATCATAACGTCAAAGGCGATAAGACGCCAAGTACAAATACAATTCCAAAAGAAATAAACAACGGATCGTCATGGAAATTACAATAAACAATTCAAATCCAAATTTCCCAAAAGCAAGCGATCCGAAAATAAACTATGGCATGATCAATGGAAATCCTCAATTTCCTGCAAAGTGTTAAAACGACATCAACAACATGTTGGTGAATTATTCGCAATTTTAAGTAAAAAGTGACCCATCGTTAAATTTCAGCAAACAAGTAAGTTTAAAATCATATATCTTGTATTCATCCAAAAGTGACAGGTACTATGCCTAAGTAATCATACATCTCGATCCTAAGCCAATCAGTTTAATCCCCTATCCTAAGGTGCGTTAAACAAAAGGCAAACAGTTTAATGATACAGTTTAAAATGAAGGTCATAACATCCGCTCGTAGTAACAACCTACAGAGGAATGCGGGTTAGGTACATAACCCAATACAGATCTATACATATGAACCACGGGAAAAATCTTAATGAGTGTATTAGAGGGGAGCCACCATGGCTTAAACGTTTAAAACTAAGGCAGACCAAATTCACTGGGTAAACAAGATAATCAGTAATGTTTCCGCATTTATGCAGACAGTTTAAAAATTCACAGACAGTTTAAAATACGCTTTACATCCCCAAAGTATTTAAGACAAGGGCTACGAATAACTCACAAAACAACTTCAACAAATCTCGGGTAAATACAATCACGGGACCACAATTCCACCGTCTAAGTGCCCTAAAACAGTAAATAATATAGTCTCAGTATCTCTATAAGTATAGTCCGGTTTAGCCTTGTCGGTTAAGATTAAGTTTATTAAAATATTCCAACATTTAATAATTTAAATCAAAACGACGTATTCGGGAGACGATGTTCCGCGTCAAAAAGGCGAGTGGCAAAATATCGGTCTTTCACGTCCACAATGTCGTTGGAAACGAATGATCTCTTCGATTCGAAAGGAATATTGAATACCAAGGTTTTATTAGATTGACCAAGGTTAAAGTTGTGGACTTTGTAAAAGTCAAATGTTAAAGAAGTTGACTTAGAAAAGTCAAATGTCAACATTGTTGACTTATAAAAGTCAATTGTCATGGATGTTGACTTATGAAAGTCAAATGTCAAAGATGTTGATTTTGCAAAGTTAAAAACATGGATAATTGAAGTTGACGTAAAAATCTCACTTTGACGCTTTGAAGGTTTAAAAGACTTTACTTATCAAAATATAGTGTAAGATGTCTTTATATAAATGTTTTTTTAATCAAAGTTTATCGCAAAAATAATATTTGACGGCTTGGGATTACGATCGTTATTTGTAACAAGTGTTTATTTATCAAATGTAGGTAATATGTCTGTTTTAAATAAGTATTTGTCCTTTTTGATTTCGTTGGCGTCTTTGAGTCCAAAGACGGTATTTTATCATAATATGTTACTTTTAGTTTATTTATACAAGTGTTTATAGCTTGAAATAAGTTTATCATAAAATCAGTGGCTTTGAAACAACAATTCACGGGAACAAACGTCAAGACGGTTTAAACAACAAAAGCAACAACGTGCTGAATTTTGACGGAAAACAGCCCGGTGCGTCGCACTGGACATGGGGTGCAGCGCACTAGGTGCATTTCCAGATTTATGAATTTTAACGTTTTGTCGAAATCCGATTATTTAAAGACTTTTCAGTTAAAATACAAACTGTTAATAAGTTATATTCTGCTCCAAATACTTTTACCATGTGTTATACATATATAAATATATCCTTTTTCTACTAATACATACAATATGTTAATTTCGGTAATAAACACATTTTTAACCAAATCTTTGTCCATAACCAAAATATTCACAAGTGTTGGTCTAATATATTCTTCCTAACCATTTTCAAGGCTAATAACCGAAATATACAAGGAAAATAATAACGGAATACATAAAAAGATGAATATGGGAAAATGTCGATTTTACTTAAATACAACCGCAATAATCTTAAGCTTGAGAAGATAAACCCGAAAGTAACTTTTTGGTGGTGAGATGATAGGAAAATCACAGCTCCAAAACACAAAATAAAACCATCATTAGTCTAGATCCTTGCATGCAAAGAGAAAAATTAACGTTTTGGAGAGATTTCGGTCAAAAGATTACTTACCAAGATCAAAGGGGTTTCTCTTCGAGAAAAGTTAGATGGATCTTCCCAAATGAAAAGTAATATGGTAGAAAATAACTTGGAATGCAAAAGAAAATAGATGGTGTTAGAATCTCTAACAAAAGAAGAGAAAAATGGAAGAGAAATGGAAGAAAAATGAAGAAATGGTTAAAGAAACCTTACCAAAAACCAAAGGAACCAAAAGGAAGTTGTTAGAGATGACTTTGTATCTTGAAACCCTCTTTAAATGTGGTGTTTTCTAGCTTCAAACTTCTGGAAATGAGTTTTGTTTAGGGAGAAAATGAGAGAAGTTTGCATGGATGAAGGAAGAAAGTGAGAGAGAAAATGGGTTTGTAGGTGAAAGGGAAATGATCAAATGAGTTTGTGAGGTGGGTTATGGCCTCTAGGGAGACTTCTCTCCCCCATTTCAGACCTGTGCACGTTTTCGACAAAGTGCCCACTCACAAGCCATGCAAAAATGACTCACACAAAACAACAAAAAAATCTGTCCAGCAAGTTAGTGCTGCGCACTGGACCAAAATCCAGACTTTTCTGCTTTTCGTTTACGCGATCGTTAAGTAGTTTCGTTCGCCGAAAGTTCCCGATTCTTTTTGTGATGAACTTAGGAAAGTTCATACTTTGATTTACTTTATATTAGGTTCATTTAATATTATATTTTCACTTTCGATTTCGAGATTCGCACGATTTTGGTAAAGGAGTAAACAAGAGCAAAAGCACGATATTTCGAGTACAAAGGATACGATATCCGAAAAATTGGGCATAAACCTTCTAACTTATAATTGTGAGGATACTAACTAATTGGCACTTAGATAAAATAAAATTATTACATCTCGGGGACGAATTTGCAAATACAGAAAACCCGATACTTAATAACAGTAAATCGTGAGCAAAACCAAGCGAAGTACAAGGGTCGAAATCAATTGCGAATAAAATATAAATAATGACGGTAAATCAAGTACCTCAAATTGACGGGACGTCACAGCGTCAAGAGATCAAATGTCAATTGGATCTGACACTTGACCTCCAGTTCTTTTTCGTGGTGGTTATGAACAATGGAGAGCAAGGTTTTTGGACTTCATCGAACGACAAAAATTGGGTGAAAAAATGTTAGAATTTATCAAGAATGGTCAAGTGAAGATAATGGTGAAGATAATTAATGAAGATGGAACGGAAAGTGATAGTACAACCCGAATCTATTTAATCAAATGGCGAATGATGAAAAGAATTATCACAATGCAAATCGTCTAGCAAGATCACACATCATGAATGCCACTCCAAATGACATCTTCATGAATATTGATAGTCATAAGACCGCAAAGGAGATGTTCGATGAGTTAACCAAACAACTTCAAGGAAGTAAAGCGTTTCAAAGTATTAAGATTATTGGAGCGATGTATAAGTTTGAAGAATTTAAAGCACAAGATGGTGAAATGCTTGAACAAACCTAGAATCGCTTATGTGGGTTACTTAACGAATTGAGGAAAATGGATTTGTAAAGACTCATCCTGAAGCAAATGTGAATTTCATGAATACGCTAAAACCAGTTTGGAAACGTTTCGCATCTAATCTGAAGCAAAACATCAACATTCAAACAACGCCAGTTCATGAAGTGTTTGAATGTCTTATGCAAAATGAAGAAAAGGTTATGGAACTTACGGAAGAAATGAAGACTGAGTCAAAGAAGGAAGATGATCCATTAGCACTCGTATTGAACAAGATTATTGAAATATCGAAGAAATCCTCAAAGAGTGAGAAACCGTCCCAATCAAAGGCGTTTCTTCACAAAATTAAACCATCTTCCAAATACTTTGTATCTTTCCCAGATGAAGAAATGGAAGGAAATCAAACCGTAAATTATGATGAAGACTCTGAGGAAGAATTTTCTCAAATGATTGCTTTACTTTCGAACATGGTTCAAAAGCGAAAATTTGGAAGGTCTAATGGTCAACGGTTTCAATCATCTCAAAGATCTCAGAACAACAATAATTATCGGGGTCGTTCTTCATACAATCACACTCGAGCTCCACACAATTAAGTTCAACAATTAACCACTCAAATCACTCAAGATGAGTCGAACAAAGATAAAACAAAGGATAAGTGTACGGTAATTTGTTTCAAGTGTATGAAGCCGGGGCATTTTGCTAGATATTGTAAGATGAAAGTGTTAAAGAATTCGGAATATTACAGAAAGAAGATGTTGTTTGAGAAGAAAAGAGAATCTGGAGGAGAAAAAGGGAAAGCTTTCCTTACTGAGGATGCACACTGGATGAGCGATTCCGACAATGAGGAACAAGAAAGTGCCCATTTCGCTCACATGTCGTTGATGGCTGATGCTGACTTCGAGGAATCTGACGAAGATGAGGTATATCAATATGTCTATGATTCGGTTAGGATGGAAACTTGGATTTTTCAAATGAGACTTATTGAGTCAAAACTTCGTGCTAAACGTGAAACAATTAAAGATCTTGAAACTAAAAATTCTAAACTTATTGAAAAGAATCAAAAATACGTTTCTGAATTTTCAAGCTCGAAAAGTCACATTAAACAACTTGAGGACGAAGTTTTGAGTCAAAAGATGAATGAGAAAAATATGAATGAAAGTGTGTGTGAAGCGACTCTCAAATGTCAACAATTGATAAATGATAGTAGCTTCCACCAAAGTGAAGTTGAACGTATTTCCAAAGAAAATTTCGAATTATGTTCAAAATTGAAAGATTTAGAATTGGAATTTGTCAAACGAGGACAAACGGGCCAAATGATTCATTTAAACATGACCCAAACAATTAAACTTTTACATAAAAAAGATGGTCTTGGTTTTGATGAAAACATATTTGTTGAAAATCTGAAATTGCTTAAACGAGCTATATCAAAGTGTTTCTCTCTCTACAATTTTGATTTCATCAAATTAGGAGCAAACATTGATAGGTTAGTTTTTACTAATGCTTCAAAGGAAGAAATTTCGGAAGAAAATTCTTGTGAGGATGCAGAGAGAAAACGGGGGAACAAATGTCAAACAAGTTTTGAGTATTATGGAACAAATAATAAATATTTTGAACAAGATTCTCCTAACACATACAAACCTCAACAAATGATTTGAAATCCACAAATGCGATTCCTACGTTTTCCAATAAACAAAATGTGAGTTTACAACTTTCAAAAGTGTTATATTATACACCAACGTTGATTCTCGAACAACATTTAGAAGAGTTGCCAGCTTATATTTTTGACATAACAATTTCAAATGAATTGGAAAGAACAATTTTTATGGAAAAATACGAAACTCATTTTGAAACGATTGAATTGAAAAATTTTCAACTTAAGAGAAAAGCAAACACAAATGTGAAATTGCTTGCAAACGAAAAATTGGAGTATGGGAAATTGTGGACAAGGGTATGCATTCTACAAGAACATGTCAAGTCCATTTCAAATGTGCCAACGTCCTCGAATGCTCACGTCCCGAAAACACAATTTGATCGAAAAGTAATGTTTTATCAAAAGGCGTTAAAAGATAAAGAACAAACCATTGATCTTTTGCAAAAACAAATTAATTTACTAAATGTCACACCCCCAAATCTCGTGTTCTCGAGACTCGAGGTGTTGACTTCATGGGTCCCAGATAGCAATGATATATAGGCGAACGACCTCTATATGAGTCGTTTTAAAGAAAAACATACATTAATTGATATTGAAAATCAGAGTTTTACATGATTAAGGGAAAATGTTACCAGAGTTCACAAAACAAAGATTTACATTACATAACTTAAAAGAAAATAAGTAATGCAAGGGAAATCTCCCAAAATGCGTGAGTTTGAAATATGCGACTCTGTCATATCCCAAAATCCCTCCGTCGAAATCCCTTTCGACTAAGCACCTGAGACATACATGCTAAAGTCAACATAAAGTTGGTGAATTCATAGGTTTAGTTTAGTAATAAAGTGGACCACAAGATTTCCGTTTAAGTAAAGTCTTACAGTTGCACCTAAGCTCATGACATCGAAGCGTAACAAAGTTCCTTACCCCATAAGTGTTCCTATGTTATAGCCAAATAACATATATAGTTTCAAAAGTAAAGCACCCTACTCGAGTCCACGAGTTAGTTGTGGTAGACGTGGGTTACATCGTCTAGCCGTTGGGTGAGGGTTGTCAAACCCTAATAGATCTATCCAATACAATCGCGCTTAAGTCCTTAACTAACGATTCATGATAGGGGAATTTCCTTTGGCTTAGTGGTAACTTAGGCAACTAGTAAAGGTTTTAAGTACTTGTGTCCATAAGTAAAAGAGCATGTATCTCACCCCAAGTATAAAACAAGTAAAAAGCGGGGCTATGAACTCACCTTAGCAAGCCAGCTAAAAGTAATGAGGCAGTGTGTGTAAGCCAACACGTAGGAGTCTCAAATTCGAGAATCAGGTAGGTCTAACTTTGACCTATTAAGTTTTGGAATTTAGGTTTTTATATTCTAGTCCAATGCACATGAAAAAAGTATGTATATGTATGAATAAGGTAGGGTTAAGGTTCGGGTTTAATAATAATAAACTAACACCGTTCGGGCCATTATATACAAGACCATTCTATAATCGCATGCGGAGCTAGGACACTTTAAATCGTAAATCCAACAAGCTCGGCACTACGAAATATCGAGATGGAATCATTGCATACAAAGCTCCCTAGTATTGTGTTATCGCTATTATTATCGAGTTGGTTTTAAAAGTTAGTTTTTATAAAAGTTTATAAAAAACTCAGCAAGTATCTTTAAGTTTTACCCAACTTTAAAGTTGCATATCTCGCCCGTTTCTTATCCGATTTTAATGAATCTTATATAGAAACGACCACGTTTGAAGTACCTTTCAAATGGTTTAGGCCTTGAAACCAGATTGAAAGTCTACTGATATTTATAACAGAAATAATAACAGTAGGTTTTAAGGTTTTCTCAAAGTACATGCTAACTTGAAAATATCATAACTCCTTGGTCGTTTATCCGTTTTTAGTGTTCTTTTTATGGAAATGTAGACATTTGATTTATCTTTCAAATGCCACAGGTCTCATGTCATAATTCAAAACCATTTTTCCCAGTTTTAATAAAAGGTCCGCTGGTATGCAGTTTGGGGGTCAAGGAATTAGGTCAAACTTCAAAATGGTATATCTTGCTCGATATTTATCCGTTTTTAACGAATCTTATATTGAAACGTTCGTTTTTGAGTTAAATTTAACATAGTTGAGGTCTCCTATTATGTTTTAGTGTTCGTTTTCCCAGATTTCCCAAAAACAGTCCGTGTAGACAGTTTATGTAGCTGAAACGTATGTTGTTGCGTAAAATACTTTTAAAATACTTAAACATATCCAAAAATTATGATTTTTATGTCTAAATCTTCATAAAACATAGAAGTATATTTTGTTTAAAATGGTTTATCCAAAACATTTGGTTAAGATGGTTAAAAAGTGTCTACAAGTCGGTGTTAGTTTCCGGTTAACAAAATAACTTAACTTTTCTTTGTTTATGCTAAGTTGTTGTATGAAATGCATAAGTTTTATGACAAATGAGTATGTAAATATGTTGCATGAAGAGAGTTTTTAGGACATACCTAAGAGTATATGAATGCAAGACTTGATGTTTCTTCCTTATGATCAAATCTTAGAACTAGGTTTTTGATGTATGGAATGTGTGTTGGTGATTTCTTCTTGGTTCTTCTCTTGGCCAAAATTTAAAGAGCAAGGAGGGAGGGAGAAGAGTTTTTCACTTGTTGGTGAATGAGCAAGTGAAATGGATGGAAGGGGTCTAGTATTTATAGCCAAAGGAGAGAGTGGAGTCATGAGTGCTAGCACATGGGAGGTATGGTCTATTGAGTTCAATAGTGAAATGGTCAAGTGTGTAAGTGACTAAACCCATGTGACACCACCAACTCATTTAACTAGTCAAGCAAGAAACAAACAACTTGTAGGTGATTATTTAAATTGTCATTTTTGCAAACTCTAGGGTCCTAAGTGAAGTCCTTGTATGCTTAGGGTGTTTTGTGTAAGTTGTGTATTTGATATATATATATATATATGCATGCAAAGTTCCATACATGCAAAGTTGATGCATAAATCATGATTTTATGCATGAAATATTGGACTAGAATTATTGTTGTAAAAATGTTTATTTTATGTGAATATTTGATCCCGTATACCTAATCCCGGTATCCGTATATGTTTTTGACGTGGTTAACCAGTATCATTTATGTATAGGTTGACCTACCGGTCGTAAATAAATCAAAACATATACAAGTTGAGTAATGGTGTTAAAAGAATTTAGTCGGTGTGAACCTGGATTTTCGCGGGTTGTCACAGTCTCCCCTTGTTATGGAAATTTCGTCCCGAAATTTAGTTGGTTTGTTCTGGAGGTTGGGTGTCTGAGAAGATATGAGGGTACTTGAGTTTCATCTGGTCCTCTCGTTCCCAAGTGAATTCAGGTCCTCGGCGGGAGTTCCATCGAACCTGTACGATAGGTATTCGACTCTGTCGACGTTGTTTGATCTCACGATCCATGATTTCGATGGGTTGTTCGATGAAGTTTAGTTTGGTGTCAATCTGAAGTTCCTCTTGTGGGATTATTAGAGTTTCATCCGACAAGCACTTCTTCAGATTACTGACGTGGAAAGTGTTATGTACTCCGTCTAGTACTTGTGGTAAGTCGAGTCGGTAAGCTACCGGTCCAATTCTTTCCAGAATTTTGAAGGGTCCGATGTATCGGGGGTTTAGTTTTCCTCGCTTTCCGAAGCGAATGGTGCCTTTCCATGGTGAGACTTTGAGCATCACCTTGTCTCCAACTTGGAATTCTAGTGGCTTACGCCTTCGGTCTGCGTAACTCTTCTGTCGGCTGCGCGCCGTTCGGAGTCTCTCCTGAATTTTCACGATCTTTTCTGTGGTCTCGTGAAGAAGATCTGGACCAATAAGTTGGCTATCCCCAACTTTGATCCAAAATACGGGTTATCGGCACTTTCGTCCGTGAAGTGCCTCAAATGGTGCAGCCTTGATGCTGGTGTGATAACTGTTGTTGTAGGAGAATTCTGCTAAAATCCCATCGCTTTCCAAAATCGATGACACATGCTCTTAACATATCCTCCAATGTTTGGATTGTTCTTTCACTTTGGCCGTCATTTTGTGGGTGATATGCAGTGCTCATATCCAGACGCGTTCCTAGAGCCTTTTGCAATGATTGCCAAAATCTAGATGTGAAACGACTATCTCTATCAGATATGATTGAAACAGGAACCCCATGCCTAGAGACGACTTCTTTAAGGTATAATCGTGTTAATTTTTCCATTTTGTCTGTCTCTTTGATGGGTAGAAAATGTGCGGACTTTGTTAGACGATCAACTATTACCCATATAGTGTCGTAACCGTGCGGGGTTTTGGGTAGCTTTGTGATGAAGTCCATTGCTATTCCTTCCCATTTCCATTGAGGTATCTCGGGTTGTATCAATAATCCAGAAGGTTTTTGGTATTCAATCTTTACTTTTGAGCATGTTAAACATTTGCCCACAAAATTAGCGATCTCCGATTTCATACTTGGCCACCAGTACAACATCTTGAGGTCTTGGTACATTTTGTCCGATCTGGGATGTATGGAGTACTTGGAGTTGTGTGATTCTTTCATGATTAACTCTCTTAATCCTCCAAAGCGGGGTAACCAACTTCTGTCCTCAAAACATTTGGTTCCATTGCTTTTGGTTTTGAATGATTTGTCCATACCTCGCAGGTTTTCGTTCTTTATGTTTTTGTCTTTAAGGGCTTCGATTTGAGCATCGCGGATTTGTGTGGGTAGATTCGATTGAATCGTCATAACCAAAGCTCGAACTCGTAATGGTTTAGCTCGCTCCATTCGGCTTAGAGCGTCTGCCACTACGTTGGCTTTTCCAGGATGGTAACGGATTTCACAATCGTAATCACTAAGTAGTTCGATCCAACGACGCTGCCTCATGTTCAATTCTTTTTGATCAAGAATGTGTTGCAGACTCTTGTGATCTGTGAACACTGTACACTTAGTGCCGTATAAATAGTGTCTCCAGATCTTGAGTGCGAACACTACATCTCCTAACTCTAAGTCATGTGTTATGTAGTTTTCTTCATGAGTTTTGAGCTGTCGTGAGGCGTAGGCGATAACCTTTTCCCTTTGCATTAACACACAACCTAATCCTTTGTGTGATGCGTCGCAATATACCACGAAATCCTCTGTTCCCTCGGGAAATGATAGAATCGGTGCACAACAAAGCTTATGCTTCAATATTTGGAATGCCGACTATTGTTCTTCACCCCAAACGAACTTCTCAGTTTTCTGCGTCAACTTCGTCAAGGCTTTAGCTATCTTGGAGAAATTTTCAATGAAGCGTCGGTAATAACCGGCAAGACCTAAGAATTGGCGTATTTCCGTTGCGGTTCTAGGGATAGCCCAATCCTTAATGGATTCAATTTTTGCTGGGTCTACGTGGATGCCTTGACTGTCGATAACGTGGCCAAGGAATTGAACCTTCTCGATCCAAAATTCACACTTAGAGAATTTTGCGTACAATTCCTCCTTTTTCAGTAATTCGAGGATTAATCTCAAATGTTCTTCATGTTCTTTCTTATTTTTCGAATATATCAAGATGTCGTCAATGAATACGATCACAAACTTATCCAGGTACGGTTTACACACCCGATTCATAAGATCCATGAATACCGCTCGTGCGTTGGTCAAACCGAAAGGCATAACCTGGAATTCGAAGTGACCATAACGAGTTCTAAATGCGGTTTTCTGAACATCTTCTTCTCGTACTCTAAGTTGGTGATAACCTGACCGTAGGTCAATTTTAGAGTAGATACTTGATCCTTGAAGCTGATCGAAAAGATCATCAATCCTTGGAAGTGGATAACGATTCTTCACGGTTAGCTTGTTCAGTTCTCTATAGTCGATACACATCCTGAAGGATCCATCCTTCTTTTTGACAAAAAGAACTGGTGCTCCCCAGGGTGAGGAACTTGGACGAATGAATCCTCGATCTAGTAACTCTTGGAGTTGGTTGGATAGTTCTTCCATTTCCGATGGAGCGAGTCGATATGGTGCTCGAGCCACTGGTGCGGCTCCTGGCACTAAGTCGATGTGAAATTGGACTTGTCTTGGAGGTGGAAGTCCGGGTAAGTCTTCTGGGAAGACTTCGGGAAATTCTCGAACAATCGGTACGTCGTTTAGTTGTTTCTCCTTCGTCTCCGTCTCCGTCATGTAAGCCAAATAGGCGTCACATCCCTTCTGTAAGTACTTCAGCGTTTTTAAGTTGGATATGATGCTTAACTTTGATCGGCTCCCATCTCCCTTGATCAAGAGAGTTTTCCCGTCGGTGCGGAGAATACGGACAATCTTCTCGTTACATATGATTTCGGCGTGATTTAGAGATAGCCAATCCATTCCTATTACTATGTCGAAACTTCCGAGTTGAATAGGTATTAGGTCGATATTGAATGGGTGGTCAGCTAAGGTTAAGGTACAACCTCGAATGATACTATTTGTTGTTACCAATTTCCCGTTTGCTAATTCTATTGTGTACTTAGCTTCTAAGGTAGTTGGGGCATTATTGATCAAAGTTTTAAATTTTGTAGATACAAAGCTCCTATCAGCACCAGTATCAAATAAAACAGTGGCGTATTGATTATTGAGGAGAACCGTACCCGTCACGACGTTCGGGCCTGGTTGTTCTTCTCCGGCTCTAATCACAAACGCCCTGCCCTGAGCTCTGCCATTGTTGTTTTGGTTTGCTAGTTGTGGGCAGTCCTTTTTGAAGTGTCCCGGTTCTCCGCATTTAAAGCAGACGTTAGGAACCTTCACATTAGCTACAGGGGCAGCTTTCCTACAATCTTTGGTTTGGTGGCCCGTCTTGTTACAGTTTTTGCAAACCACAGTACACTGGCCGGTATGATGGAGCTTGCATCGGTTGCAAAGTGGTTTGTTTCCCTGATAGTTACCAGGGGCAGCCGTGTAAGCCTTTGTTGTTTCAGGCTTCTTGGTGGGTTGTTGATTGTAGCTTTTCCCGGAAGTATCCTCCCACTTCCGTTTGTTATCAGATGATTTCTTTTCAGATGAACCTCGACGAACAAACTGGTCCATCAAGCTATGCGCCATGCGGATGGCTCCCTGGCTGTTTGCCGGCTCGGAGGAAGTAACATTTCCCTGAATTTGGGGTGGTAATCCCCAGATGTACCTTTCAACCTTTTTGTATTCCGGGGTAACCATTCCTGGGCACAGTAGGGATAGCTCCTGGAAACGGGTGGTATAACCAGTTATGTCATCTCCCTTCACTGACAAATTCCAAAATTCGGATTCTAATTTTTGGATCTCATTTCTGGGGCAGTATTCCTCCTTCATCATTTGCTTCAGGTCCTCCCATGGCACTAAATATGCCGCATCAATCCCTACAGTTTGAGCGTAGGCATTCCACCATGTTAGAGAATTGTTTTGGAGGGTGCAAGTAGCATACTTGACCTTATTGGCTTCATTGCAGTTACAAATGCGGAATACGGATTCTAGCTTCTCAAACCATCGGAGAAGTCCGACAGCTCCCTCTGTACCATTGAAGTACTGGGGTTTGCAGTTCATGAATTCCTTGTAAGAACATCCACGGTGGGCGTTCTCGTCTCCTCCAGCTGTATTGCTGGTTCCCGCCCCACCATTGGTGCTTGCGTGGTTAGCTACATAAGCAGCAATTGCGTCTGCTACTCGCTGAGCTATGATAGCTTCCGTGTCATCAGGGTTTGGGTTTTGTGAGTTCCTGGTGGTCCTTTTGTTTTTCTTTGGCGCCATAATTCTTCAAAACAAATAATAAAAACCAAACATAGCATCAACCACACATACACGACATATAAGCAGTAATAAATATGCAATCATACCAAACACAAGTCATACAATAGAATAAGTAGATTAAAACCAATATTTCATTTATATAACTTGAATACATTGATTTCGAAGGAAATACAACAAAAGAATGGGTTTATAGAACACCCATTTTAGTTCAAGTACAAAAGAAAATAACCCAGACACAACCTGTCATGGAAGGTTTAAAATGCTACTATCCTATCTAGGTGGATGACCAGGTCTCGTGCTGGTAGATGCACCACTCAGTCGCCGAACCATCTCCTCTAACTCGGCAATGCGCCTCTCTGATGACTCAAGACGAGATGTCAGAGTGGCTAAGTCGCCACGTGTATGCATGACACGCGCATGTGTAGCCTCTGCTGCCCGCTCCGCTAAGGATGCGTCATGTCGAACCATGTCGAAGCTCTGTCTGATGTTAGCAGTGTTCCAAGAGTTATAACTCCCGAAATCCTGCTCAAGCATCCTCTGCTCTCTCTCTAAGCGCGCTAGTCTCGCTACCAGAATGGAAGAAATCGGGACTGGACCGGGGGCAGTAGATGACTCCCCTATCTCATAGGTACTGGGTACTCTCTCCGCCTGCCTCCAAGTTTGGAGGGTAGAACGTATCCAATCCTGATATTGGTAGTCGTGGTCCTGCTGAGGTGTAGTGGTGGTGGTGGGTATGGGAGTGATGATGGGAGTAGTAGTAGTAGTAGGAATGGGTGTGGTGGTAGGTGTAGTAGTAACTACGGCCACATCATGGTAGTCCCTTCTGACGACAGTACTGTCGGGAGTAGGTGGAGTACGTCTTGCAACGACGTGAGGGTGGTATATGTGAGGTGCGGTAGGAAGGATGGGAACTGACTTCCGTGCGGTCAAACGAGTGCGGGCTCCTCCTCCCCCGGAGATGTGAGCATGAATGTAGCGGTGGGACTCCATGGCTGGGATAGTGGCAGGAGGTGTAGTGAAAGTATCGGAAGAGGCGGTGTCGGAGTCATCCTCAAGGGGATCCTCCTCCTCCTCCTCCTCCTCCTCCTCCTCCGTCTCAGGGTAGACAAATCCCTCGGGAGTAGGAGTGTATCCCGAGTCAGCTCGGAGAGTAGGAGTGTCATGGATAGTAGGCTCGACAATAGGAGTAAGAACGGAAGGTTCGTCCTCCGGGATGAATCCGTCATACTGAGTAGAAGGCGTGCCTAGCACGGACGTGTGGGTATACATCTCTTCGTCCGAATCCGTGTCGGATAGGTAGATAATGGTGGTGGTATGCTCGCTCTCGAAGCCATCGTATCCGTCGTATGGTATAACTGGGGATCCTAAGGTAGATGAGATGTCCATATCGACGCTCGAGTCGGCATCTGGAGCAGTAGGTGTATGTGGAGGATAGTCATCCTCAGAATCAGAAAGTATAACGTAGTAGGGAGTAGACATACTGTGACAAGGTCCAAAAGTGTAAGCATTTCTATGTAAAATATAAGTAAGTAGTGCGGAAGCAGTAAGTTCTAAAGCTCAGTTATAGACCAGGATATTTACTATGCAACCTGGTTCGCTATAACCAGAGCTCTGATACCAATCTGTCACACCCCCAAATCTCGTGTTCTCGAGACTCGAGGTGTTGACTTCATGGGTCCCAGATAGCAATGATATATAGGCGAACGACCTCTATATGAGTCGTTTTAAAGAAAAACATACATTAATTGATATTGAAAATCAGAGTTTTTCATGATTAAGGGAAAATGTTACCAGAGTTCACAAAACAAAGATTTACATTACATAACTTAAAAGAAAATAAGTAATGCAAGGGAAATCTCCCAAAATGCGTGAGTTTGAAATATGCGACTCTGTCATATCCCAAAATCCCTCCGTCGAAAGCCCTTTCGACTAAGCACCTGAGACATACATGCTAAAGTCAACATAAAGTTGGTGAATTCATAGGTTTAGTTTAGTAATAAAGTGGACCACAAGATTTCCGTTTAAGTAAAGTCTTACAGTTGCACCTAAGCTCATGACATCGAAGCGTAACAAAGTTCCTTACCCCCATAAGTGTTCCTATGTTATAGCCAAATAACATATATAGTTTCAAAAGTAAAGCACCCTACTCGAGTCCACGAGTTAGTTGTGGTAGACGTGGGTTACATCGTCTAGCCGTTGGGTGAGGGTTGTCAAACCCTAATAGATCTATCCAATACAATCGCGCTTAAGTCCTTAACTAACGATTCATGATAGGGGAATTTCCTTTGGCTTAGTGGTAACTTAGGCAACTAGTAAAGGTTTTAAGTACTTGTGTCCATAAGTAAAAGAGCATGTATCTCACCCCAAGTATAAAACAAGTAAAAAGCGGGGCTATGAACTCACCTTAGCAAGCCAGCTAAAAGTAATGAGGCAGTGTGTGTAAGCCAACACGTAGGAGTCTCAAATTCGAGAATCAGGTAGGTCTAACTTTGACCTATTAAGTTTTGGAATTTAGGTTTTTATATTCTAGTCCAATGCACATGAAAAAAGTATGTATATGTATGAATAAGGTAGGGTTAAGGTTTAATAATAATAAACTAACACCGTTCGGGCCATTATATACAAGACCATTCTATAATCGCATGCGGAGCTAGGACACTTTAAATCGTAAATCCAACAAGCTCGGCACTACGAAATATCGAGATGGAATCATTGCATACAAAGCTCCCTAGTATTGTGTTATCGCTATTATTATCGAGTTGGTTTTAAAAGTTAGTTTTTATAAAAGTTTATAAAAAACTCAGCAAGTATCTTTAAGTTTTACCCAACTTTAAAGTTGCATATCTCGCCCGTTTCTTATCCGATTTTAATGAATCTTATATAGAAACGACCACGTTTGAAGTACCTTTCAAATGGTTTAGGCCTTGAAACCAGATTGAAAGTCTACTGATATTTATAACAGAAATAATAACAGTAGGTTTTAAGGTTTTCTCAAAGTACATGCTAACTTGAAAATATCATAACTCCTTGGTCGTTTATCCGTTTTTAGTGTTCTTTTTATGGAAATGTAGACATTTGATTTATCTTTCAAATGCCACAGGTCTCATGTCATAATTCAAAACCATTTTTCCCAGTTTTAATAAAAGGTCCGCTGGTATGCAGTTTGGGGGTCAAGGAATTAGGTCAAACTTCAAAATGGTATATCTTGCTCGATATTTATCCGTTTTTAACGAATCTTATATTGAAACGTTCGTTTTTGAGTTAAATTTAACATAGTTGAGGTCTCCTATTATGTTTTAGTGTTCGTTTTCCCAGATTTCCCAAAAACAGTCCGTGTAGACAGTTTATGTAGCTGAAACGTATGTTGTTGCGTAAAATACTTTTAAAATACTTAAACATATCCAAAAATTATGATTTTTATGTCTAAATCTTCATAAAACATAGAAGTATATTTTGTTTAAAATGGTTTATCCAAAACATTTGGTTAAGATGGTTAAAAAGTGTCTACAAGTCGGTGTTAGTTTCCGGTTAACAAAATAACTTAACTTTTCTTTGTTTATGCTAAGTTGTTGTATGAAATGCATAAGTTTTATGACAAATGAGTATGTAAATATGTTGCATGAAGAGAGTTTTTAGGACATACCTAAGAGTATATGAATGCAAGACTTGATGTTTCTTCCTTATGATCAAATCTTAGAACTAGGTTTTTGATGTATGGAATGTGTGTTGGTGATTTCTTCTTGGTTCTTCTCTTGGCCAAAATTTAAAGAGCAAGGAGGGAGGGAGAAGAGTTTTTCACTTGTTGGTGAATGAGCAAGTGAAATGGATGGAAGGGGTCTAGTATTTATAGCCAAAGGAGAGAGTGGAGTCATGAGTGCTAGCACATGGGAGGTATGGTCTATTGAGTTCAATAGTGAAATGGTCAAGTGTGTAAGTGACTAAACCCATGTGACACCACCAACTCATTTAACTAGTCAAGCAAGAAACAAACAACTTGTAGGTGATTATTTAAATTGTCATTTTTGCAAACTCTAGGGTCCTAAGTGAAGTCCTTGTATGCTTAGGGTGTTTTGTGTAAGTTGTGTATTTGATATATATATATATATATGCATGCAAAGTTCCATACATGCAAAGTTGATGCATAAATCATGATTTTATGCATGAAATATTGGACTAGAATTATTGTTGTAAAAATGTTTATTTTATGTGAATATTTGATCCCGTATACCTAATCCCGGTATCCGTATATGTTTTTGACGTGGTTAACCAGTATCATTTATGTATAGGTTGACCTACCGGTCGTAAATAAATCAAAACATATACAAGTTGAGTAATGGTGTTAAAAGAATTTAGTCGGTGTGAACCTGGATTTTCGCGGGTTGTCACACTAAATGTGTCTAAACCAATTATTTCTAATGATAAAAATTTTAAAACTCCATCTCCAAAGATTCATTCCACGTAAAAATCAATGGAAAATGGTTCGTTTAAAAGTTCAATCAAAACGAAAGATTCGGTAAAGACAAATTTAACATGTAAATCTCCAAAACATGTCAAATTTCAAAAAGTTAAGAATAAACGAGACATTAAAAATTTGGAAACTAAACGTGATTTTAAATCAAATGACATGGATGAATGGTTTGATTATGAAGAAATTTTTGATGCTTCATTTGATAATCTTTTCCACAAAAACCAAGCAAGTAACTCCTAAAATTTCCAAGCAAACTAAGGTAGTTACACCGAAAAACGTGACTACCAAAGTTGCAAAGCAAACTAAGGTAGTTAGACCGTCAAACGTGACTTCCAAAGTTTCAAAGCAATACAGGGTAGTTACACAATCATAAGTGATTGCTAATTACGTTTCCACTTTTCAGTGCCAAGGAAAGAAAAAGTAACGGGCATTTGGAAACAAAAGATTGAAAAGAATGAAGTAAAGACAAAAGGGGGGCCGAAGAAGCAAGAGTTTAAAGTTGAAAATAAAATTTGTAATAAAAATGTCATGCACAACAATTTGTCGTTTTTTAATTCGAAACTTGTAAAACGATGTTTGACTTTGGCTTTAAATACAATGAAATTGTTGATTTATTATTTAATCCTACAATTGCTAACAAAAAAAGGACCCATATTTAAGTGGGTACCTAAATCTTTTCAAGGCTAATAACCGAAATATACAAGGAAAATAATAACGGAATACATAAAAAGTTGAATATGGGAAAAATGTCGATTTTACCAAAATACAACCGCAAGATCTTAAGTTTGAGATGATAGGAAAATCACAGCTCCAAAACACAAAATAAAACCACCATTAGTCTAGATCCTTGCATGCAAAGAGAAAAATTAACGTTTTGGAGAGATTTCGGTCAAAAGATTACTTACCAAGAGCAAAGAGGTTTCTCTTCGAGAAAAGTTAGATGGATCTTCCCAAATGAAAATTAATATGGTAGAAAATAACTTGGAATGCAAAAGAAAATAGATGGTGTTAGAATCTCTAACAAAAGAAGAGAAAAATGGAAGAGAAATGGAAGAAAATTGAAGAAATGGTTAAAGAAACCTTACCAAAAACCAAAGGAACCAAAAGGAAGTTGTTAGAGATGACTTTGTATCTTGAAACCCTCTTTAAATGTGGTGTTTTCTAGCTTCAAACTTCTGGAAATGAGTTTTGTTTAGGGAGAAAATGAGAGAAGTTTGCATGGATGAAGGAAGAAAGTGAGAGAGAAAATGGGTTTGTAGGTGAAAGGGAAATGATCAAAATGAGTTTGTGAGGTGGGTTATGGCCTCTAGGGAGACTTCTCTGCCCCATTTCAGAACTGTGCACGTTTTGGACAAAGTGCCCACTCACAAGCCATGCAAAAATGACTCACACAAAACAACAAAAAAATCTGTCCAGCAGGTTAGTGCTGCGCACTGGACCAAAATCCAGACTTTTCTGCTTTTCGTTTACGCGATCGTTAAGTAGTTTCGTTCGCCGAAAGTTCCCGATTCTTTTTGCGATGAACTTAGGAAAGTTCATACTTTGATTTACTTTATATTAGGTTCATTTAATATTATATATTCACTTTCGATTTCGAGATTCGCACGATTTCGGTAAAGGAGTAAACAAGAGCAAAAGCACGATATTTCGAGTACAAAGGATACGATATCCGACAAATTAGGCATGAACCTTCTAACTTATAATTGTGAGGATACTAACTAATTGGCACTTAGATAAAATAAAATTATTACATCTCGGGGACGAATTTGCAAATACAACAAACCCGATACTTAATAACAGTAAATCGTGAGCAAAACCAAGCGAAATACAAGGGTCGAAATCAATTGCGAATAAAATATAAATAATGACGGTAACTCAAGTACCTCAAATTGACGGGACGTCACAGCGTCAAGAGATCAAATGTCAATTGGATCTGACACTTGACCTCCTGTTCTTTTTCGTGGTGATTATGAGCAATGGAGAGCAAGGTTTTTGGACTTCATCGAACGACAAGAATTGGGTGAAAAAATGTTAGAATTTATCAAGAATGGTCAAGTGAAGATAATGGTGAAGATAATTAATGAAGATGGAACGGAAAGGAATAGTACAACCCGAATCTATTTAATCAAATGGCGAATGATGAAAAGAATTATCACAATGCAAATCGTCTAGCAAGATCACACATCATGAATGCCACTCCAAATGACAACTTCATGAATATTGATAGTCATAAGACCGCAAAGGAGATGTTCGATGAGTTAACCAAACAACTTCAAGGAAGTAAAGCGTTTCAAAGTATTAAGATTATTGGAGCGATGTATAAGTTTGAAGAATTTAAAGCACAAGATGGTGAAATGCTTGAACAAACCTAGAATCGCTTATGTGGGTTACTTAACGAATTGAGGAAAATGGATTTGTAAAGACTCATCCTGAAGCAAATGTGAATTTCATGAATACGCTAAAACCAGTTTGGAAACGTTTCGCATCTAATCTGAAGCAAAACATCAACATTCAAACAACGCCAGTTCATGAAGTGTTTGAATGTCTTATGCAAAATGAAGAAAAGGTTATAGAACTTACGGAAGAAATGAAGACTGAGTCAAAGAAGGAAGATGATCCATTAGCACTCGTATTGAACAAGATTATTTGAATATCGAAGAAATCCTCAAAGAGTGAGAAACCGTCCCAATCAAAGGCGTTTCTTCACAAAATTAAACCATCTTCCAAATACTCTGTATCTTTCCCAGATGAAGAAATGGAAGGAAATCAAACCGTAAATTATGATGAAGACTCTGAGGAAGAATTTTCTCAAATGATTGCTTTACTTTCGAACATGGTTCAAAAGCGAAAATTTGGAAGGTCTAATGGTCAACGGTTTCAATCATCTCAAAGATCTCAGAACAACAATAATTATCGGGGTCGTTCTTCATACAATCACACTAGAGCTCCACACAATTAAGTTCAACAATTAACCACTCAAATCACTCAAGATAAGTCGAACAAAGATAAAACAAAGGATAAGTGGACGGTAATTTGTTTCAAGTGTATGAAGCCGGGGCATTTTGCTATATATTGTAAGATGAAAGTGTTAAAGAATTCGGAATATTACAGAAAGAAGATGTTATTTGAGAAGAGAAGAGAATCTGGAGGAGAAAAAGGGAAAGCTTTCCTTACTGAGGATGCACACTGGATGAGCGATTCCGACAATGAGGAACAAGCAAGTGCCCATTTCGCTCACATATCGTTGATGGCTGATGCTGACTTCGAGGAATCTGACGAAGATGAGGTATATCAATATGTCTATGATTCGGTTAGGATGGAAACTTGAATTTTTCAAATGAGACTTATTGAGTCAAAACTTCGTGGTAAACGTGAAACAATTAAAGATCTTGAAACTAAAAATTCTAAACTTATTGAAAATAATCAAAAATACGTTTCTGAATTTTCAAGCTCGAAAATTCACATTAAACAACTTGAGGACGAAGTTTTGAGTCAAAAGATGAATGAGAAAAACATGAATGAAAGTGTGTGTGAAGCGACTCTCAAATGTCAACAATTGATAAATGATTGTAGCTTCCACCAAAGTGAAGTTGAACGTATTTCCAAAGAAAATTTCGAATTATGTTCAAAATTGAAAGATTTAGAATTGGAATTTGTCAAACGAGGACAAACGGGCCAAATGATTCATTTAAACATGACCCAAACAATTAAACTTTTACATAAAAAAGATGGTCTTGGTTTTGATGAAAACATATTTGTTGAAAATCCGAAATTGCTTAAACGAGCTATATCAAAGTGTTTCTCTCTCTACAATTTTGATTTCATCAAATTAGGAGCAAACATTGATAGGTTAGTTTTTACTAATGCTTCAAAGGAAGAAATTTCGGAAGGAAATTCTTGTGAGGATGCAGAGAGAAAACGGGGGAACAAATGTCAAACAAGTTTTGAGTATTATGGAACAAATAATAAATATTTTGAACAAGATTCTCCTAACACATACAAACCTCAACAAATGATTTGAAATCCACAAATGCGATTCCTACGTTTTCCAATCAACAAAATGTGAGTTTACAACTTTCAAAAGTGTTATATTATACACCAACGTTGATTCTCGAACAACATTTAGAAGAGTTGTCAGCTTATATTTTTGACATAACAATTTTAAATGAACTGGAAAGAACAATTTTTATGGAAAAATACGAAACTCATTTTGAAACGATTGAATTGAAAAATTTTCAACTTAAGAGAAAAGCAAACACAAATGTGAAATTGCTTGCAAACGAAAAATTGGAGTATGGGAAATTGTGGACAAGGGTATGCATTCTACAAGAACATGTCAAGTCCATTTCAAATGTGCCAATGTCCTCGAATGCTCACGTCCCGAAAACACAATTTGATCGAAAAGTAATGTTTTATCAAAAGGCGTTAAATGATAAAGAACAAACCATTGATCTTTTGCAAAAACAAATTAATTTACTAAATGTGTCTAAACCAATTATTTCTAATGATAAAATTTTTAAAACTCCATCTCCAAAGATTCATTCCACGTAAAAATCAATGGAAAATGGTTCGTTTAAAAGTTCAATCAAAACGAAAGATTTGGTAAAGACAAATTTTACATGTAAATCTCCAAAACATGTCAAATTTCAAAAAGTTAAGAATAAACGAGACATTAAAAATTTGGAAACTAAACGTGATTTTAAATCAAATGACATGGATGAATGGTTTGATTATGAAGAAACTTTTGATGCTTCATTTGATAATCTTTTCACAAAAACCAAGCAAGTAACTCCTAAAATTTCCAAGCAAACTAAGGTAGTTACACCGTCAAACGTGACTACCAAAGTTGCAAATCAAACTAAGGTAGTTAGACCGTCAAACGTGACTTCCAAAGTTTCAAAGCAATACAGGGTAGTTACACAATCATAAGTGATTGCTAATTACGTTTCCAGTTTTCAGTGCCAAGGAAAGAAAAAGTAACGGGCATTTGGAAACAAAAGATTGAAAAGAATGAAATAAGAAAAAAGGGGGGCCGAAGAAGCAAGAGTTTAAAGTTGAAAATAAAATTTGTAATAAAAATGTCATGCAAAACAATTTGTCGTTTGTTAATTCGAAACTTGTAAAACGATGTTTGAAAACAATGTTTGACTTTGGCTTTAAATACAATGAAATTGTTGATTTATTATTTAATCCTACAATTGCTAACAAAAAAAGGACCCATTTTTAAGTGGGTACCTAAATCTTTTCAAGGCTAATAACCGAAATATACAAGGAAAATAATAACGGAATACATAAAAAGATGAATATGGGAAAATGTCGATTTTACTTAAATACAACCGCAATAATCTTAAGCTTGAGAAGATAAACCCGAAAGTAACTTTTTGGTCGTGAGATGATAGGAAAATCACAGCTCCAAAACACAAAATAAAACCATCATTGGTCTAGATCCTTGCATGCAAAGAGAAAAATTAACGTTTTGGAGAGATTTCGGTCAAAAGATTACTTACCAAGATCAAAGGGGTTTCTCTTCGAGAAAAGTTAGATGGATCTTCCCAAATGAAAAGTAATATGGTAGAAAATAACTTGGAATGCAAAAGAAAATAGATGGTGTTAGAATCTCTAACAAAAGAAGAGAAAAATGGAAGAGAAATGGAAGAAAAATGAAGAAATGGTTAAAGAAACCTTACCAAAAACCAAAGGAACCAAAAGGAAGTTGTTAGAGATGACTTTGTATCTTGAAACCCTCTTTAAATGTGGTTTTTTCTAGCTTCAAACTTCTGGAAATGAGTTTTGTTTAGGGAGAAAATGAGAGAAGTTTGCATGGATGAAGGAAGAAAGGGAGAGAGAAAATGGGTTTGTAGGTGAAAGGGAAATGATCAGAATGAGTTTGTGAGGTGAGTTATGGCCTCTAGGGAGACTTCTCTGCCCCATTTCAGACTTGTGCACGTTTTGGACAAAGTGCCCACTCACAAGCCATGCAAAAATGACTCACACAAAACAACAAAAAAATCTGTCCAGCAGGTTAGTGCTGCGCACTGGACCAAAATCCAGACTTTTCTGCTTTTCGTTTACGCGATCGTTAAGTAGTTTCGTTCGCCGAAAGATCCCGATTCTTTTTGCGATGAACTTAGGAAAGTTCATACTTTAATTTACTTTATATTAGGTTCATTTAATATTATATTTTCACTTTCGATTTCGAGTTTCGCACGATTTCGGTAAAGGAGTAAACAAGAGCAAAAGCACGATATTTCGAGTACAAAGGTTACGATATCCGACAAATTGGGCATAAATCTTCTAACTTATAATTGTGAGGATACTAACTAATTGGCACTTAGATAAAATAAAATTATTACGTCTCGGGGACTAATTTGAAAATACAGAAAACCCGATACTTAATAACAGTAAATCGTGAGCAAAACCAAGCAAAATACAAGGGTCGAAATCAATTGCGAATAAAATATAAATAATGACGGTAACTCAAGTACCTCAAATTGACGGGACGTCACAGCGTCAAGAGATCAAATGTCAATTGAATCTGACACTTGACCTCCAGTTCTTTTTCGTGGTGATTATGAACAGTGGAGAGCAAGGTTTTTGGACTTCATCGAACGACAAGAATTGGGTGAAAAAATGTTAGAATTTATCAAGAATGGTCAAGTGAAGATAATGGTGAAGATAATTAATGAAGATGGAACGGAAAGTGATAGTACAACCCGGATCTATTTAATCAAATGGCGAATGATGAAAAGAATTATCACAATGCAAATCGTCTAGCAAGATCACACATCATGAATGCCACTCCAAATGACATCTTCATGAATATTGATAGTCATAAGACCGCAAAGGAGATGTTCGATGAGTTAACCAAACAACTTCAAGGAAGTAAAGCGTTTCAAAGTATTAAGATTATTGGAGCGATGTATAAGTTTGAAGAATTTAAAGCACAAGATGGTGAAATGCTTGAACAAACCTAAAATCGCTTATGTGGGTTACTTAACGAATTGAGGAAAATGGATTTGTAAAGACTCATCCTGAAGCAAATGTGAATTTCATGAATACGCTAAAACCAGTTTGGAAACGTTTCGCATCTAATCTGAAGCAAAACATCAACATTCAAACAACGCCAGTTCATGAAGTGTTTGAATGTCTTATGCAAAATGAAGAAAAGGTTATGGAACTTACGGAAGAAATGAAGACTGAGTCAAAGAAGGAAGATGATCCATTAGCACTCGTATTGAACAAGATTATTGAAATATCGAAGAAATCCTCAAAGAGTGAGAAACCGTCCCAATCAAAGGCGTTTCTTCACAAAATTAAACCATCTTCCAAATACTCTGTATCTTTCCCAGATGAAGAAATGGAAGGAAATCAAACCGTAAATTATGATGAAGACTCTGAGGAAGAATTTTCTCAAATGATTGCTTTACTTTCGAACATGGTTCACAAGCGAAAATTTGGAAGGTCTAATGGTCAACGGTTTCAATCATCTCAAAGATCTCAGAACAACAATAATTATCGGGGTCGTTCTTCATACAATCACACTCGAGCTCCACACAATTAAGTTCAACAATTAACCACTCAAATCACTCAAGATGAGTCGAACAAAGATAAAACATAGGATAAGTGTACGGTTATTTGTTTCAAGTGTATGAAGCCGGGGCATTTTGCTAGATATTGTAAGATGAAAGTGTTAAAGAATTCGGAATATTACAGAAAGAAGATGTTGTTTGAGAAGAAAAGAGAATCTGGAGGAGAAAAAGTGAAAGCTTTCCTTACTGAGGATGCACACTGGATGAGCGATTCCGACAATGAGGAACAAGCAAGTGCCCATTTCGCTCACATGTCGTTGATGGCTGATACTGACTTCGAGGAATCTGACGAAGATGAGGTATATCAATATGTCTATGATTCGGTTAGGATGGAAACTTGAATTTTTCAAATAAGACTTATTGAGTCAAAACTTCGTGCTAAACGTGAAACAATTAAAGATCTTGAAACTAAAAATTCTAAACTTATTGAAAAGAATCAAAAATACGTTTCTGAATTTTCAAGCTCGAAAAGTCACATTAAACAACTTGAGGACGAAGTTTTGAGTCAAAAGATGAATGAGAAAAATATGAATTAAAGTGTGTGTGAAGCGACTCTCAAATGTCAACAATTGATAAATGATAGTAGCTTCCACCAAAGTGAAGTTGAACGTATTTCCAAAGAAAATTTCGAATTATGTTCAAAATTGAAAGATTTAGAATTGGAATTTGTCAAACGAGGACAAACGGGCCAAATGATTCATTTAAACATGACCCAAACAATTAAACTTTTACATAAAAAAGATGGTCTTGGTTTTGATGAAAACATATTTGTTGAAAATCCGAAATTGCTTAAACGAGCTATATCAAAGTGTTTCTCTCTCTACAATTTTGATTTAATCAAATTAGGAGCAAACATTGATATGTTAGGTTTTACTAATGCTTCAAAGGAAGAAATTTCGGAAGAAAATTCTTGTGAGGATGCAGAGAGAAAACGGGGGAACAAATGTCAAACAAGTTTTGAGTATTATGGAACAAATAATAAATATTTTGAACAAGATTCTCCTAACACATACAAACCTCAACAAATGATTTGAAATCCACAAATGCGATTCCTACGTTTTCCAATCAACAAAATGTGAGTTTACAACTTTCAAAAGTGTTATATTATTCACCAACGTTGATTCTCGAACAACATTTAGAAGAGTTGCCAGCTTATATTTTTGACATAACAATTTCAAATGAATTGGAAAGAACAATTTTTATGGAAAAATACGAAACTCATTTTGAAACGATTGAATTGAAAAATTTTCAACTTAAGAGAAAAGCAAACACAAATGTGAAATTGCTTGCAAACGAAAAATTGGAGTATGGGAAATTGTGGACAAGGGTATGCATTCTACAAGAACATGTCAAGTCCATTTCAAATGTGCCAACGTCCTCGATGCTCACGTCCCGAAAACACAATTTGATCGAAAAGTAATGTTTTATCAAAAGGCGTTAAATGATAAAGAACAAACCATTGATCTTTTGCAAAAACAAATTAATTTACTAAATGTGTCTAAACCAATTATTTCTAATGATAAAATTTTTAAAACTCCATCTCCAAAGATTCATTCCACGTAAAAATCAGTGGAAAATGGTTCGTTTAAAAGTTCAATCAAAACGAAAGATTCGGTAAAGACAAATTTAACATGTAAATCTCCAAAACATGTCAAATTTCAAAAAGTTAAGAATAAACAAGACACTAAAAATTTGGAAACTAAACGTGATTTTAAATCAAATGACATGGATGAATGGTTTGATTATGAAGAAACTTTTGATGTTTCATTTGATAATCTTTTCACAAAAACCAAGCAAGTAACTCCTAAAATTTCCAAGCAAACTAAGGTAGTTACACCGTCAAACGTGACTACCAAAGTTGCAAATCAAACTAAGGTAGTTAGACCGTCAAACGTGACTTCCAAAGTTTCAAAGCAATACAGGGTAGTTACACAATCATAAGTGATTGCTAATTACGTTTCCACTTTTCAGTGCCAAGGAAAGAAAAAGTAACGGGCATTTGGAAACAAAAGATTGAAAAGAATGAAGTAAAGACAAAAGGGGGGCCGAAGAAGCAAGAGTTTAAAGTTGAAAATAAAATTTGTAATAGAAATGTCATGCAAAACAATTTGTCGTTTGTTAATTCAAAACTTGTAAAACGATGTTTGAAAACAATGTTTGACTTTGGCTTTAAATACAATGAAATTGTTGATTTATTATTTAATCCTACAATTGCTAACAAAAAAAGGACCCATTTTTAAGTGGGTACCTAAATCTTTTTAATTGTATTGTGCAGACCCGTCATGTGTGGTATTTGGATTGGGGTTGTTCAAAACACATGACCGGGAGAGAGAATATATTGACAAACTTTGCGAAGAAATACATGGGCACAATACTTTTTGGGAATCATCATTTTGGAACGATTGAAGGAATTGGGGATTTGAAGTACGAAAAGATTACAATCAAGGATGTTGCGTATGTACGGGATTTGCATCTCAATTTATTCAGGATTGGGCATTTTGTGATAAAGATCTTGAGGTGAATTTTTAGAAAACGGTTTGTGCGGTTCGTGATTATGAAGGGAAGAATCTGATAATGGAATTAAGAAAGACAAATCTCTACATAATCAACATGAATCAGTATAAAACCGACAAAACCGTGTGTCTTTTATCTCAAGACGATTCTCAAGATACGTGGTTATGGCATCGAATAATTTCTCATCTGAATTTCAACAACAACATCACGAAGCTTGCAGTTAATGGTTTAGTCACCGGACTTCCTAAACTCATGTTCGTCAACGATCAACTTTGTGATGCTTGTGAAAAAGGAAAGTTGACAAAAACATCACACTCTTCAAAGCAAGTTTGGGATACAACACATGTCCTTCAACTAATCATCATGGATTTCTGCGGGCCTATGAAAGTGGAGAGTCGAAGTAAGAAGAAATATGTTCTTGTGACTGTCGACGACTTTTCTCGTTTCACTTGGGTATATTTTCTTCATTCGAAGTCGGAAGCTTCGGACATTGTGATTTCCTTCATCAAGAACAAGCAATTTCATTCTGAGCATTGTGTGAAGACTATTCGTTCGGAAAATGGAACGGAATTTAAAAATCACAATCTCAATGATTTTTTAGCACAGGTGGGAATCACACATCAATATTCGGCGGCTCGAACTCGATAACAAAATTGAGTCATTGAAAGACGTAATGCGACACTAGTGGAGGCTGCAAGAACGATGCTTTCTTACTCCAAATTATCTATTTCATTTTAGGTCGAGGAAATTTCCACCGCTTGCTTTACTCAAAATCGATCAACAATCAACAAACGAGTCATCATCACTCCATATGAATTAATGAATGGTCGTCCTCCAAATCTCAAATATTTACATGTCTTTTGGGGCAAGTGCTTTGCGTTGAACGATAAAGACCAATTGAGAAAATTTGATGATAAGGCTGATAAAGCGGTGTTTGTCGGATATTCTTTGGAGTCAAAGGCGTTTCGTGTATACAATATTCGGACAAAGGTGATTGTGGAAAGTGTAAATGTGTCATTTGATGAGTTTAGCACAATGACTTCAGATTATTTCACTTTGGAAAATCAAGTGAATACTTCTCCACCAATCTCGAAACATTTTTCGGCACTTTGTACTACTTCAATGATGAAGACTCACGTCGTTCACGAAATCCTTTCTCGACAACTACATCGAATGAAATATTGAGTTTGAATGAACAACAAGAAACCTCACATGAACAACAAGAAACCTTCATTGAAGAATCCTCGAACAATGATTAACCAGATTTATCACATGTTCACAAGCGTCTTCAAATGTTTAAGACGATGAAACCGAAGAACCTTCAACTCTAAATTCTAATTAAACCATCACTCCGATTTCTACACCACTTGTCACCACTCCAATTTTTCAACAACCAACGTCATTAACTCGACGTGTCAAGTTGTGGACGAAATCTCATCCTCTTACTCAAATCACTGGAAGTGTAAATGATCGAGTTCTAACTAGAAAGGCTACGGAAAATGAATGTCTTTTCTCAATCATCTTAAGCTCGATTGAACCAAAAAATATCAAGGAGGCTTTTAATGATCCACATTGGATAAAATCGATGCAAGAGGAGTTGAAACAATTCAAGCGTTTGGATGTTTGGGAAAAGGTTTCTCCACCAAAGGATCGTTCGATTGTAGGGGTCAAATGGATTCACAAGAACTAAAAGGATGAAAATGGTGTTGTGGTACGAAATAAATCGAGACTAGTGGCTAAGGGGTATTCTCAACAAGAAGGAATTGATTATGATAAGACATTTGCTCTGGTTGCTAGGATTGAGGCGATACAAATGTTTCTTGCATATGCGGCAACGAAAAATTTCATCGTTTATCAAATGGATGTCAAGACTTCTTTTCTAAATGGAGATCTAAAGGAAGAAGTCTATGTTGAAAAACCAGAAGGATTTGTTGATCCACATCGAAAAAATGATGTTTACAAGCTAAAGAAGGCGTTGTACGGTTTGAAACAAGCGCCTCGAGCATGGTATGAAAAACTTTCGTCTTTTCTCTTATATGCAAGTTTTACTAGAGCGTCAATCGATACTACACTTTTTAGTCGTAAAAATGGTCAAGATGCAATTTTTGTACAAATCTATGTCGATGACATCATTTTCGGGTCAACAAGTCAACACTTATGTAAACAGTTTTGTGCGTTAATGTCTAAACGTTTTGAAATGAGCATGATGGGCGAAATGTCTTTTTTTGGGTTTACAAGTCAAACAATTACCGGATGGGATTTTCATTAATCAATCAAAATATATTTTTGAAATGCTTAACAAGTAAAAAATGGTCGATTGTTCTCCAATGTCCACACCAATGGATCCTAGAGTAAACTTACATGATGATAAAATGAGATTATCAACGGATGTAACGTTATATTGAGGAATGATTGGATCTTTGATGTACTTGACCAGAAGTTGTCCGGATATTATGTTTGCTACTTGTATGAGTGCCCGATATCAATCAAACCCAAATGTATCTCATTTTTTGGATGTAAAACGAATTTTTCGATACTTAAAAGGTACTAGTGATTTGGGTTTTTGGTATCCAAAGAATACAGGCTTTGATTTTATTGCTTATTATGACGCGTATCATGGAGGTTGTAATTTACACAGGAAAAGCACTTCGGGTGGTGCTTACTTCGTAGGAAACAAACTGATAAGTTTGACTTTGAAAAAGCAGAGTTGTGTTTCCATTTCAACAGCCGAGGCAGAATATGTGGCGGCAGCAATTTGTCTTTCACAAGTACTATGGATACGCACACAACTTCGAGATTACGGTTATTAAGCGGACTCAATTCCAATCTATTGTGATTCAACAACAATTGCTAGCTTACGGTCTATCTCTTACCTTTACTCCTATTAATATAGATAATGAGGCTGCAGTTTCCGTAATTAAAAATCCGGTAAAACATAGTAAAACCCGACACATAGACTTTTAGCATCACTTTATCCGAGACTATGCTGAAAAGAAACTCATGGAAATAGTTCGCGTGTCTTTTGAAAACAATCTTGCTGATCGTTTTACAAAATCGTTCGATAAGTGAGTCTCAAGTCCAACGTATAGGGATGTGAAACTTAGAGTAACCGACAAATTGTTTTTTGATTTTTAGTTTATTTCATTCCGTATGTAAAAAAGAAGGGGGGAATTTGACAACTGAACTAAGATGAAGAAACTTTTTGCTTTTCACTTAGTTTAAATTCCAGTGTCTTGTGGCCTTTCGTCTCATTATTGATTTAAGTAGAGTGGTATGTATGTCTTAAAGCATTTAATAAGCTGACCATTAAACGACTCGAAATTGTTTGTTGTAATAAAGGTTGAGAGTGGATTCATGTTATAAGTCATATGATGCGCTAACAGATGGGAGACACTTTTATCAATTCTTCAAAATTTTATTGGTTTGTTAATAACCATTTGAATTCACATAAGTGGCCGTTGACACTTGAGTCAGTTTACCCTTGGGGTCCCCTTGTTCACCTAGCCACCTAAGATCATATATGGTCTGGGATCGATTGGTAGAAAGTTTGCTATTGGGTTTCATAGAAAATCGTATAATTCAAATGTCTCGTAAAGGCTTCATAGAAGTTAAGTCATAGACTTGCACAATTAGACAAATATTGTATTAAACTTTTTAAATAAATTTGGTTCGAGTTTATCCCTTCGCTGGTATCATATGTTGCTCTTGTCTAGGTTCGTAACCATTCCATACCACTTGTAACTTGAAATGATTCACTAAAACCTTGAGTACTTACAATTTCTTGTCGGGTGTACGCTATTTAGAAGTGCCCATATAGATCTATATATACGAACCGGGGGCTCAAAGAGTTAATAGGTATATAAGATTGGCGGCGGGTATACCACACAGATATACGAGGTGATAATAAATAACTATAGCAATTAATCTCTCAATAGATCCACATATAATTGAGATAAATAAGATAGTTGAAATAATAGTTACGCTTTTCACCCCAAACACAGCGAAAAAGGGATACGAAAAACTCACAGTAAAGAGGTGTCGGGATAGAACCGATGTGCGAAGCCACTTCCTAAGTGCCCTAGATAAAAAGCGTAATATGAGTACCTCTAGGATTAGGTTTAGCCGGTTATAATTATAGGGTTTGATATAGTTCGAGATAGTTCAATATATTATCGTTCGTTATTTCATAGTTCGAGAAAAATTTTATAGTTCGGAAATGAGGTAGGTTGAGACGATATTTCTTGTCAAAATGTAGAGTAAAAGACAATGATATTTTGGGTCAAAATGACAATTAGAGTGGAATGATATTTCGAGACTAACAAAAATATCGATTGAAGATTGAATACCGGTACCAAAGTTTAGTCGAAGTTTCGCTAAAAACAACGTTATGGAATAGTTGATTTTAGTCAAAGTCGACATTTACGAAAAGAGTCAAAGTCAACTAAAAAATCAACATTCGACATTTGCAGAATTTAAATATTTTGAGTAAAAATAGTTCGAAAACGATTTTATAAAATTTTAACGAAAGATATAATATTTATTAAAATCTAAGATTACGATTTCATTTTTGAGAAAAGTATATTTATCGATAGTATATACATTTAGTGAGTATTATAATAATAAATATCATGTGTATAATCGCGATTACGTTTTAGGAACAGAAACCGTATATTTTTTAATATATACTACTTTATGTATAATAATATATGTATATATACTTATGTTAGTTCAAAATATGCAACATTTTAGGTTCTTGGGCTCACTGCGTCGCATTGAGCTTGTGACCATAGTCGTTGCGTCGCAGTAACTAGCTCCTGCGGCGTAGTAGGCCGTGAGTGGCCAAAAATGAAATTTTAACATTTATGTTTTAGTATCATTACGTTTATATTTTAGTCTTAATATTAATATTTCTAGAATGTACATATAAATATATAAGTTTATTTACATGTTATATATATATAAGTTTCTATATAATAGTAAGTAATAATACTAGTAAGAGTTTAAATAATCATGATATGTATATTTTTAGTTCAAATAGTCCAAGAGTCCAAAACAATTAAATTTTTGTGTAATTTCACTATTTATATATCTTTTACTTATAATTACTCATTTTATTTGTTTATATACATATTATACCATTTTTAGGTTATAAATTATCAATAACCTATCATATGTAAATAATATGTATAATATGTTAATAATTATTTTTTCATCCAATTTTAACCATGTTCAACCATTTTATATCATACTTAGGTGAAATTAGTAAGTTCTGAGAAAATGAAAAGGAGATTCAAAGGATTAATTAGAGAGTATCGTAGAGCTCCGCAAAATCACCAAAAACTCGCCGGAAAAGTCATGAATACAAGAATCCGTGGTGAACTCCAAACGATGGTGGTGGTGAGGATTCCAACTCCAAACACACAAAAGTACACCATTAGTATGAGAGTTTAGAATAGGAAAAGTAGAAAAAATCGGTGGAATATTTCACCTACCAAAACTCGAAATGTATGAGTTTCCAAGGTGGTACCCGAAATCTTGATTATGAGAGATGAAAGTGGAAGGAATCACCTTGTAATTCACACAAAAGAAACATGTTAGAAATCTCTAACAAGATTAATAAGAAAAGAAGGATTTCGATGAAAATTTAGTTAGAGCATAAAGGAATGATGACTGAAGCTTCCAAAGATCTTTTTCAAAGTGTATAAGGTTATAAATTTAGTTAGGGTGAATATTGTTCATCACCCGAACTAAATCTTAGTTAGGAATATCATGAAGACATTAGGTCTGATGAACTAACCCTTCACCAGAGTTAAGTTCAAGTTCACCCGAACAAAATTTAAATGATGTATTATTTATTAGTTCACCCGAAGTGTTCTTAAATAAACATAAGGGTTGTTATAATGAAATAGATAGATAGTTTAGCCTATAAAGAGAGGAGTTCAAATGTAAGAGATTGAGTGACAAAATATATGTAACAAAATTTCCCGCAATTTAAGACTTTTAAAAGAAAATTTGAATTGTTTAACTTTTCTTATTACAATAGCTTAATAATTAACATGTGATTCTGCCACTGTTAGTGAATCTAGACATAGAGTGTTTGCTTTGAAGATTGATCAGACTTGACAAGTGGTATCAGAGTTGGAAATCAACTCAAGTTTGATTCAGTTTGTTTATCAAAACATTGTAAGCTACATTCGAAGTGTTTACAAGAGTTTTAAGGATTACAGCAGTAAGATTAACGATTGTTCAGTTTTCATAAGTTTGAAATTTGGCGGTAAAAGTCGTTATTAAGGTATTTTAGTATTAATCATCAGTATTAAGTGTGATTTTGTCTGTTAGTATGTTTTGAAAAGGATTAGTTGATAAGATTTCTGCAAATTTGATTGAACTAAAATCAATTCAGTTTTAGCTAGTTAATCCGATTTATAGTTTGTTAATCTGATTTAAAGTCCAAATCTCTCAAATCATATGTCTGCAATAGTTATGGCTGCTCTAGTTGTTAATTATGATAACGAGACATGTTCTGGTGGTAGTCCTCCAAAATTTCTACGAGGATCTAATTTCATGATGTGGAAGCTTCGATTCAAGGCTTTTGTCTACTACAATGATCGACAGCTATGGAGTTCAACTGTTAATGGTCCTCATCGACCTATGATACAAGAAATTGGTGGAGCTTGTATGATAGATGTAGATACATAAAGGTATACTGAAGTTGACAATAAGCTTATTGATAGGGATTTCAGAGCACTTAGAGGTGTTATCCTTGCACTTCGTACTGAGGTTTAAAAAAACTTCAAGGACTGTGCTACAACTAAATAACTAATCGATGTTATGGAACTAAGAGATGAAGGCAATTTGGAACTGCAGGAAAGCAAGAGAGACATGTTGAAGAAGTTATATGAAGCGTTTGAATATGTGAGGGGTGAGAGTTTATCTGATCAAATCAGTAGGTATACAATGCTTGTGAGTAATTTGAAGAGTTATGGAGTTATAATGAAAGATAGTGATGTATGCAAGAAGTTTTTGGGATCTCTACCTTGAAAATGGTCAGTGAAAGTGATGATCATTAAGAGAACTTCAAACTTGAATGCAATGACCCTGGTAGAGATGATTGGAATTCTATAGTCATATGAAGTTGATATGTAGTTGATGAGAAGAAGCAAACTGGAAATTCATATGGATGAGATTTAAAAGCTTAGACTTCCGTGAATTCAACTTACTATCCTAATCCACCTCAACCTCAACCTCATTCATATGAAATTTATCAATCTGGAAACTGTTGTCCATCAAATCCTTCCTCTGCTGGTTATAATAGAACTGGTTATGGAGGATATTCAAGTCAGAATGTTGAATCAAATGTGTATCATTCACCTTCTGTAAATTCTGAAGCTAATGGGTTAGGAGATAAGGAGATTCTGTATAGGGAATTTTTACAAGTTATTAAGTATTTGTTGCTCGAATCCTGAATCAGGAAGAACTTGCAAGGGAGGATTGTTGGAGCATATAGGATTGATGTTGAAGCTTCCAAAGATTTTAGTCATATTGTATAGTGTTAGATATTTAGTTCGGGTGAACATTTTTCATCACCCGAACTAAATCTTAGATTGTAATATCAAGAAGACTTTAGGTCGGGGGAACTAACTCTTCACCAGAGTTAAGTTCAATTTCACCCAACTAAAGTTAAATGATGTTTTAATTATTAGTTCACCCAAAGTGTTTTTAAATAAACATAAGGGTTGTTATAATCTAATAGTTAGATAGCTTAGCCTATAAATAGTGGTGAGAGGAGTTCTGATGAGAGATTTCAAGTATCAATATCTCTGTAACAAACTTTCCCGCCATTTAAGGCTTTGAAAATAATAATTTCCATTGTTGAATTCATTGTTCCTATTTCATTAGCTTAATCAATAAGTTGTAATTCCGTAACTTGTTATTGATTCTAGACATTGAGTATTTGGGTTTGAAGGTTGATCAGACCTGACAAAGTGGTATCAGATCTGGAAATCAAATCAAATTTGATAAAGCTTGTTTATCAGAAGATTGTAAGCTACATTCAAAGTTTTTAGAAAAGTTATAAGGATTAGAGTAGTAAGATAAACGATCATTCACTTTTTCATAAGTTTTTAGCGGTAAAAGTGGTTATTGATGTATTTTGGTTTAATCATCAGTATTAAGTTATTATGTTTGGTAGGGAGTGTTGATAAGGATTAGTTGATAAGGATTAGTTGATAAGATTTCTTTAAATTTGGTTGAATTATCATCAATTTAGTATTAATCAGTACATCCGAATTAAAGTGTGTTCATCCGATTTGAAATAAATATTCATGTCTGCAAATTCTATGGCTGCTCCAGTGGTGAATTATGATAACGAGACAGGTTCTGGTGGTAGACCTCCAAAATTCCTACAAGAATCTCGTTTCATGATGTGGAAGCTACGGTTCAAGGCATTTGTGTATTAAAGTGACCGTCAACTTTGGAGCTCAATTTTTAATGGTCCTCATCAATCTATAATACATGAAACTGGTGGAGCTGGTATGATGGATGTAGATCCAGAGATACTGTGAAGCTGACAGTAAGCTGGTTGAAAGGGATTTCGGAGCATTAGGAGTTGTTATTCTTTGCTCTTCCAACTGAAACTTACAATAACTTCAAGGAATATGCTTCTTCGAAAGAGCTAATGGATGCAATGGATTTGAGATATGAAGGTCCTTAAAAATGAAGGAAAGCAAGAGAGATATGCTGAAGAAGCTATACGAAGCATTTGAGTATGTGAGAGTTGAGACTTTTTCTGAGCAAATCAGTAGATATACACTACCTGTGAGTGATTTGAAGAGATCTGGGATCATAATGAAATATAGTGATGTTTGCAAAAGGTTGTTGGGATCTCTGTCTACAAAATGGTCAGTTCAAGTGATGATCATTAAGAGAACAACAAACTTGAATGCTATGACAATGGTGGAGTTGATTGGAATTCTGCAGTCATATGAAGCTGACATGCAAATTGATGAGAAGAAACAAACTCGAAATTCATATGGATGTGCTTTGAAGGATCAAATTCTCATGAATTCAACTCATTATCCAAGTCAAGCTCAACCTCAACCTCAGTCATAAGCAAGTTATCACTCTGGAAGTTGATGCCCATCAAATCAAACATCTACTGGTTATAATTCAAGTGCTTATGGAAGATATTCTGGTCAGAATGTTGAATCAAGTGTGCATCATTCACCTTATGTAAACTCTGGAGCTAATGGATCGGGAGATAAGGAGATTCTTTAGAGGGCGTTTGATGCAAGTTATGAAGCATTTGTTGCTGGAAGCTTGAATCAAGTTGAACTTCCAAGGGAGGATCCGGAACAACTTCATCTGGGATAATCTGGAAGAAATTGATCTGAAATGGCAGATGGCCATGGTGAGTGTTAGAGCTGACAAGTTCTTCAATAACACTGGAAGAAACAATTTCAGGAAGGAAATTGGTGATAGGATGGGATTGTATAACTCAAAGGTCAAGTGCTTAAACTTTGAAGACAATGTACATTTTTCTAGAGAGTGCAGGGCACCAAGAAGGATGAACAACAACAAGAGGTATCAAAGGAACAACTATCAACCAATAGAAGAACAAAAGAAGCTGACTGTTGCAAAAGGGAAAAATGGAAAGGAGGAAGGAAGCTCAAGTGGAAAATCCTTGATTACCTTTGGAGAATGTGATGAGGTACAAGAAGAGGTTTTTAAGAACAAAAGTGTCTCAGCTCTAATGAGTAAGAATAATACAGTTTCCACGGATGAGGTACATTCTAAAGCTTGGTCCGTTGATTGCTCAAATACACTGAAATACACTTGTTACACCCCGCTAAAGCGGAAACACTGGATGTGAAGAGCATCGATATCATAACACGAGGTATAATAAAATCAAACGGTTTTTAAGTCATTGAAATCTCAAAATAAAATGTTTACAAGTTCAAAGATAACCAAGAATTTAATATTTCATTACCATCCACACAACATGTTTAAAGATTTCAAAATATATTCCGAAAATGTGAAATGAAGTCTTCTCCGATTCTCAACCACGTGACTTGCCTGACCCATCTAAAAGATATGCACTTCAAGTCCTTAACACTTCGTTTCCTGAAAAGATGAAAAAGTGTCAACTACAAAAAGTAGTGAGTGAGATATAGTTTTATAGCAATACTTTAAAGGATGTTTACGGCACCGTATATATATATATATATATATATATATATATATATATATATATATATATATATATATATATATATATATATATATATATACGGGTAAAAGGATATGCGTTAAGGAAAATATTGATTGTATAATGTATAGCGACTTCTTGATGTAATATGACTATAAGTGTTCACACTAAACCGAATTAAACCCGACCGTGAAATGGCCCCTTTCCCCGAACTATCTACGAGGAGAAATTGACTAGCATATGTACTTAGACAGCCATATAAGTAAGGAACGGTCATTTTCTAATTATCGATACCCATAATGCTATACGGCTAAGAAAGCTAATGGTGTGTGATGAAAACCGGGCACTTATTTTGAAAACTGATAGTAGGCACTTAAGTCTGCTTATATTCCTATCAAGAGTTAACGGAGATGCCCACCCGTGGCATCTAAAGATAACAATCAATCATTGAAATCATAGTAATGATAAGTGAAAACATACGCATATAATGTATTAAAAGCATTTAGTTTCTCATGTTCCCCCAAAAATAGTATGAAAATTGTAGAAATAGTTGGGATGTAACTCACGATGAGCGAAGGATGAGACGTGTGTGGAAAAGTAGTCGGAACGCGTCGGAATCAAGGAAATCTTAAAAACATACCAAGTTCTCGAGTAAGTATTTTAATTTAGTAAGTTTTTACAGTCGTTAGTCAACGAAAATGCTTAAGTTTTAAAGGTTATATTATGGTCTAATGAAAATCGGGCAGCACTTCCGCGCCATAAATTTTAAGTCCAAAATTCCAACCACTTCCCGCTTACAATTACATAACAATATTTAATCTAATTCACCAACACCATATAATGTTTATATGCTCAATAAGTCACTTTAAATACAAGTTTTTGCTATTACAGTAACCTTTATCTAGATTCTAATTATATAAGTTCAAGGTTACGGTTTTATCGATTTGAACAACGTTTTTGGAAACGGTCAAAAGCACGGTGCCCCGCCCTAAAGGGCAAGGGCGACGCCCTTGCAGTATGAGTTTTTACAAAACTCGTTGTTGTTGTTGTGAAAATAGTTATTTTAATGGTGGATCTTAACATGCAAATGATAAAAACCTTAAAATACTTTCAAATATAAGTTTCTATTAGATTTTTAACCATAAAAACAAAGATTTATGTAATAACTTTATAAAACTTATTTTCTTATGTATATCACCTTGAAACTTAACAAAAACACATTTTTAGGTGATTGATCTAACATGCAATTAGTTATTTGAGTAAAAAAAGTAGTTAAAAGAGTTTTTAGCGTAGAGAAATGGTTGGATGATGATTTGTTGGTGATTTAGGCTTCAAATTGATGTAAAACGGTATATGCAACGAAATGAATGAATACTTCTTGCTTTCCTTGATTATTAGGACAGTTTATGGAGGTGTTTTGATGTGATTTTTCTGCAATTTGTGGCTGTAAAAATGGACAGCTTGAGAGAGTTTTGAGAAGTGTGTGTGTGTGTGTTTGTAATGTTGAAAGTGAGAGAGAGAGATGTGAAAATGGGGTGTTAGTTGGCTCTATTCTGGACCACTGGGAGGTCCAACCGAGCTTGTACTGATGTTGGCTTAAGATTACATGCAACTTTGAGTCATCAAACTTAAAAAAAATGGTTCTGCAAGGGAGGGCGTCGCCCTAGGTATCTAGGGCTGCACACCCCCGTAGTTTTTCAGACTTTTTCGTTTTTCGTTTTTGTTCTGGTTAAGCATTTTCGTTCGTTGAAATTTTACGATTGTTATGCAATGAACTTAGGAAAGTTCATTATGTGTTTTCTTTGTATTGGGATTCAATTATTGATTCCGATTTCGATTCCGAGACACACACGTTTAAGGTAAAAGTATTAATAAAAGAAATAACAAGTTATCTCGAAGATAAAGAATACGGGATTCACCTGAATTTTAGACGGATGTCACAACACTAGAGAACACAATTTGAGTTTAATAAAAGAAACTGATTGAATTAAATTTCATCAAAGAGAATTTATGAAAACTGAAAAGGTGTATAAAGATAAGATTGATTCTTTGCTAAATGATGTGGATGTGTATAAGGGTAAACTGGGAAGGTTGGAAACTCAACATGAAAACTTATTTCAAAGATTTCAAAAAGTAGCAAATGAATTTAGAAAATGCTAAAATTCATGTTAAGAAGTTTAATCTTTCTTCCAAGACTTTGAATGGGATTATAGAACATCAATTTGTGCATAAAGCAAAGGCTGGTATTAGATTTAATTCAGTACCACCTCCATTCAATGATAATTACTCTATTTAAACCTGAATTAGCAAATTTTAAGAGTGGATTATCTGTTGAAAGTTCTTTTGATGATGTTTCTGAATTACATTCTAAAGTATATCTAAATGAAACTTGCCCTTTTTTGAATAATTTGATTAATTTGACTGCTATTCCTAGTCTAAATGAAGCTTTTAATTTTGTATCTGGTCAAATATTAGAAGGGTTAAGTAATCAGGAAGAATTATGTGAAGAAAAAAGCTTGAAAAATGATGATAATATGTTTAAATCGGGTAAAATGAAAATTAACTCTGGTAAACATATTTTCAAGGATAAATCGGTTGAACAAAATTTTAATTCGGATGAACAAATGTTTAAGTCGGATGACGTTTTGAATTTTCAATTTAACTCGGGTGTAGAAATTTTTTAACTTGGGTGATAAAAAATTTAATTTGGATTAAGAAACTTATATTCCAGAAAGAAGATTACATGATCATTTTAATTTTAACAAGTTTAAAAGATTGAATTCCAAGTTTACAAAAACTTGGATACCAAAATCGCATTGAATAATGATTATGTGCAGGTGAAATCCACTACTTCAGAAGAGAATATTTGGGTAGTGGATAGTGGATGCTCTATACATATGACTGAGAATATCAAGTTGCTTCAAGATTTCATTGCATACATTGGTGGTAATGTCTCATTGGAGGAGATATAGGTTGAACAATTACAAGACAAGGAAAAGTTTCAAATATCCCATTGACTCTGGAGTAGGTTAATTTTTTGAAAGAACCGAACTATAATTTGCTTTCAGTCCCATAGGTATGTGACAATGAGTAAACTACTACTTTCATTTCATATTATTTCTATATTCTTAAACGTGAATATGCATACCACAAGACATGATTGTTTTGAAAACACCAAGATGTGAGGAAATGTACATTTTAGATATGAACAATGTTCAACTGAATCTTCAAACTGTTTAATATCTAAAACTATTGAAAATGAGTCTGATTTATGGCACATAAATCTTTGTCATGTTAATCTTAAAAGCATGAATAAGTTGGTCACGGATAATCTAGTTTCTGGATTGCCTAAAAAGAATTTTCAATTACTTGACCACTGTATTTCATGTTTAAAAGGTGAACAACATAAATCAAGTATTAAACTTAAGACTCAAAATTCAATAGATAGTGTCCTTCACCTTCTACACATGGATCTATTTGGTCCAGTCAGTGTAAAGAGTCATTGCATGAAATCTTATTGTTTAGTTATCACTGATGACTATTCAAGATTCTCATGGGTCTTTTTCCTTCCTCATAAACATGAGACATCTGAAATCGTAAAAGCCTTTGTTATTCAAAATGAATTTTTTTTTGATAAAAATGTGAAAGTCATTAGATGTGATGATGCCACTGAGTTTAAGAATGCAACCATGAATAAATTTTATGCACTTAAGGGAATTTATAGACAATATATCTCACCTATAACACTTCAACAGAATGGAGTTGCTGAGAGAAAAATAGGACATTAATTGAGGGAGCTAGAGCGATGTTAAGTGCATCTTCTTTACCTGTTACATTTTGGGCAGAGGCTGTTAACACTATGTGTTGTGTTAACAATAGAATTCATGTGGTTAAGAGGTTAGGAAAAACCTCATATGAACTATTTTCAGGAAGAAAACCTTTTATATGATTTTTCAAAGCTTTTGAATGCCAATGCTTTATTTTGAACACCAAAGATCACCTAGGAAAATTTGATTCTAAAAATGATGATAGATACTTTCTTGGTTATTCTAGTGTTTCAAAACCTTATAAGATTTATAATAGAAGAACTAGAACCATAGAGGAATACATTAATGTGATATTCAATGAATATACACCAAATGTTAAGAAATCATGCGGTGAATGGTTGCTTAATTTAGATACATTTGTGAATTTTTTAAATGGTTTCTGTCTAGAACTTGTTTCAGAAGAAATGAAGGTATCAACAGAAGATGTTGCTAATTCTGAATACATTGGTGAATTTGAATTTGGTAATCAAGCAAATACAAGTGCAAGCCCTTCATCATTCTCATGATCACACCACTTCATCAGAAGATACAACATTTGTGAGTCAAGATAGTTCAGGGAGTCAAACTGATGTATACATTCTTCAAGAAGAAGACATTCCAGTATCATCTGAAGAACATGACAATGTTGTTTAAGATCAAGATATGAATTCTGGTGAAAATCAAATCAATTCGGGTGCACAACATGTAATTGAAGATAACTCTGGTGGATCACAATTTACTTCGGGTGCACTAGTTGAAATTTATGATAACTCTAGTGGGTCACAAATTAATTCGAGTGCACCAAATGAAATAGAAGAAAACTCTAGGTGAATCGTAGAACAACTCTGGTGAATCACAGAAAAACTTTGGTGAAACTCAATTTAATTTAGGTGTAGAATCTGAAACTCATTTTGATGAAGCAAGCCATGAACAACCCGGTGAAGCAACTTTTGATTCTTTATTCTTCGATGATATTGTTTCAAATCAAACAAATATTTCTACTAATATTACCGAGAAATAAATTCATTTTTAAAAGTTCACAAAACATATCCTCTAAGTAATATTATAGGAAATTTGTATGATGGTGTAAAGACAATAAGTTGTGCTGGCATAGAAAATCTGTGTTTATTTTCTTGATTTCTTTCCCAACTTAAGCCTAAGAATGTATATATTTCATTGACTATAAATAGTTGGGTAGAGGCTATGCAAGAATAAATGATACAATTTATGGTTCAGGAAGTAAGGACTTTAGTGGAAAGACCTATAGATCTTAATGTTTTAGGAGTTAAATGGATCTTTAAGGTAAAAAGGGATGATAGAGGTATTATTGTGAGGAATAAGGCTATACTTTTGGTTAAAGGTTATACCTAATAAGAGGGAATATAATATGATGATGTCTTTGCTCCAGTTGCTAGGATAGAGGCCATTAGATTATTTTTAGCATATGCTTGTTATAAGAACTTTAAGGTCTATCAAATGGATGTTAAATCAACCTTTTTGTATGGAGTTCTTCAAAAGCCAGTGTATGTTAGTCAGGCTCCTGGTTTCCTGGATCCTCAATACCTTGATCATGTGGTCAAATTGGACAAAGATTTGTATGGTTTACATCAAGCTCATAGAGCTTGGTATGACACATTGTCCAAATATTTAATTCACCATGGCTATCTTAGGGGAACAAGTGATAAGACTTTATTTAGTAAGACACTTGGCCAAGAATCAGTGTTGTTCAAATATATGTTAATTATATCATTTTTGGCTCAACTAATGATGCTGTGACAACCGTCACTAAATCCGCTCCGTCAATGTAAATATTTTTCCGATTAGTCAACGTTCCTTTAGTTGCCTGACATTAGTTGTTAACAAATATTTGACGTAAATTTTAAACTTGTTACTTATATGTGTTTATTGAGATTAAAAAACATTTGTGAACATTTTATATAGCGTAAACTTGCATGATATGTTATGAATATCATACTCAAAATTTAACGTTGGACATTTAATACTATAATTGGAATTTCAATGGAAAATCAAAAAAGACTTTCTATTTTAGTTAATCTAGGTATTTCCATGTTAGTATTTCATTCTTTTGTTATTCAGTGTAGTTTGTTGAGTCTAATTAATTTGGTTAGTTTAAGTAATCCCGAGTCACATTTTATTTTATTTAGGGTTTGTTAATTGTCGAGTCCTTTTCTTATAAACGTGTTTTCCTTTGTTAGTTAATCATAGTTTAGCTTGTATTCGTTTTAGCTTATGTCTTACAATCCATTTGGTTATTTATTTAACCCATAACCCAAGATCCATATTAAACACATACCTATGTTTTAAACCCATTTAGCAAATTAATATAACCAAACTATTAAACTAAACCCTATATATTGAAACCCTAACTACTAATCGACAACCATCGATTTCTTTTCCCGATTCCATTCGATCATAACCAGCAAGACCAGCAGCCTTCGATCTTTCTCTTCTCTTTCTCATCGAGAAAATCAAATATCATTATCATAATTGGTATTCCTGCATTTTCCATAACAAAATCCAAGAATCAAGGTTTAAGCTTCATACCCTAGTTTGAGACAATTCTCGTTGAGTTATTCTATTTGGTGATTTGGTACATTCGTAACCCTCATACGTATTGTTTTACTACTAGTTTCCTAATTTTGTTTTATTTATACCAAGTTATAGAAATATATAAATATGTATGTTCAGGCTGTATGTGAGTATATTTTTTTAAGATATCATTTTACAAAGATTAGTAACGTTTTACATATTAAAATTCGTCGTCTAAAACGTTTTCGGAAATCTGGGTAGATTTGATAGTCTGTGTTCCCAGGGTCATACTTCAGTCACAGGTCCGTATTTTTAGAAAGACGTATAAATCAATGTTGTATCATTTTGAGTTAGCTTTCAAATGGGAGTGGTCTCATCATCTAGTTCGTTTTCAATTTTTTTTAGTGAACATGGGTTTAAACTGAATTTTGTGTTAGTTTTCTATATCCGATTTTGTAATCACTTGTTTAATGTCTTGAATGGGTGAAAATTAAGATTTTAAAACATGAAATCATTATTTATATATCACTTACTTGATCTGCATTTTTGGGTGAACTTACATAATCATTTGATATTTATAAACATTTTTATGTCATATGGTATAAACGTTTCTGGAAAAGTCTGAATAACTTCACCTCACTTCGTCAGGTCATATCTTTGTCATAAAGATGTGATTCATTTTTATCTTAATTTTAGGTTGTAACTTTTTGAGTCTAGTTTCTATAAATATAAGGATCGTCTCCTAATTCCTAGTTTTGGTCATTCGAACTGATAAAATACAGACGTTGGTCTATCCTGAGTTTTGAAACGTATGATCTTGTGTCAACTTGTATAATTTTTATCTCACTCATACAGAAGAGTTAGACCTTTGTTATTGGATATGTTGTTTTATAATGAGTTCACTACTTAAAATAATTTTGTTTTGAAATTTGGAGGTCTTTAATTATTTTTCCAGAACTCGTTTAGGACTTGTTGTCCTAATAAATCACTATTTTGCGTATCGTGTTTTGTCAAACGTATATAAAATACTTACTAGCGTTTAAAATTCTCGAATCAATTTTTGTGTGTTATCAATTCAGTAAAGAGTTTAAAGTTTTATATTTGGAACATTTTTGGCGTGAATAAGTATAACCTTACGTTTAGGAAGCTCAACTAACTGAACGCCTAAGTGATAATTCTTAACTAGCTTTGCATAAGGACTTGAGGTGAGTTTCGTACCCCTACTTTTAAATGATTTCAATTTTTTTTGGGGGAAGACATAGCTTCTTTTACATGAAACATTATATTTTCAAGTATGCTTTTTTTGGACATGTTTTTATGTTGTATTCTACGTGCTATAACAATTGTGTGTTGGATTGCATTATCTTTTCGGCATTTGCAACGTATTTGACTTTAGTGAAGTTGGCAATGTGATTTGATTACGTGTTCAGCCTTGCAACGTATTTGACTTCATCTAAAGATGGCAAAGTGCTTCATCTAAATGTGTGTAGACAAGCTAGTTATGAGGGTGATTTTCCAGAGAGTATGGTGAAAAAGACAAGAGTCTCATTCAACTGGATATATCTTATTCATGTACTGCTTTGTTGTATGTCTGGACGGTCTGGAGGGTTTGATGAGATGAATCAAACGTTGGCCTCTGCTTTTGTATGTATGATCACTCAAAGGAGGTTCAACTTCTCATGATTCATCATTGACTACATGCAGAGAATGGCTGAAGGCGATTCACATAAATTTATTCTATATCCAAGATTCCTTCAGATAATCTTGCAATATGAAGTTCAGGGATTGATGCTAGAAGGTCTTACTCTTAAGGATGAGAATATGAACTGGAAGTTCATCAACAACATGAGAAAATCTTTTCCTAAAGCAAAAGTGGTATTCGCAGGAAAGTTCACTCCTTGCTTCCCACCAATGATTAATCATGCAAGGGTAGTTGTTCAAATGTTTTTAGAGCTACAAGGCCAATGAGTAGAGAGTGTATAACAGAAAGATCAACAACAATAACAACAAGAAAAACAATAGCAACAAAAAGAAGAAGAACAACAACAATGGCTGGTCCTGAATTTCATCTCAGCTCTTTATCAATCAGCGATCGAATTGAAACAGGTCATGATGTGGAATCTCATGACCTGAGTTTGGAATCAAAATGAAGGAAACATGAAATCGAATTTGTGATTGAAATTGAAAGAACTTATAAACAACAACAAAATGCGCAACTGTTTAAGATTTCATTAATAGTGGTGACAAGTTTTCGATCGAGCTTGTTACAATTCACATTCAAGCTCGAAGGAACCTCTTTGAGAGAGTTTCGGGTTCAAAGACAAAACAAACTGATAACAACCTATCACACTATTTATAGACAAAATCTAACAAACAAACACACTACAAACTAAATTATTACAACATTATCATCATCTTAATTTCAACTCGGGGAGTTCACTTCTGTTCTGAATCAAAGTCTTCATCCTCCGAATTGATATCTTCAATGTTGACTTCTTTTGACTTAAGTTACACTTCAGCTTATTTTTAGTTCGTAGGAACTTCATTTAGTTCAGAGTATCTAAACTAACTTGTTCCCTGAACTGAAAATTTCACTTCGTATTATTCTTGATGATTTCAGTTCGGACTCTCCACGAACTGAAATCATCTTTATTCAAATACACAGAAGACTCCATAGCTTCATCCATTCCATTTCTTGGCCCAAAAAACAACAAAAAGTAGAGGTTGATCAATATGGATCAACTATTATTCCTATTCCATCACCTCCACCTCAATCACCTATTGTTCAGCAAACTAAAGGGAGTAATGAAAGAGGAGATTAGTATTAGACAGTTGAGAAATCCAAGCTCTGCTTAATCTGGCTGCCTCACATATTCTCACTCCTGAAGTTCCAACTGTGTCTACCTAGTGCTAAATGTTCAGAAGGATGCTTCAACAAGCACTCTTATAAATGTCTATACTTCCAGCAAAAAGGGGGGGGGGGGGGGGGGAGCAGGAATTGGTATGTTGACAATAATGGAATTGACTAAGAAGAATGAGGCATTGAAGCAACTGGTTCTGAGTGAAAAGTCTCTGATAAATCAACTAAGATGGAAAAATGCTTCTAATTCAGTCCTCAAAAAGCATTTAAGGATAAAGTGTGTGTTAAAATCTGTTCCTATGGATGATGCATCCAAAATAGGGGGAGATAAAAATGAGATTGAAGTTGAAGTTGAAGATAGAATGGTGTTGGAAGGAAAAAATGTTGAAGCTGAAGCAAAAGGAATAATGGATAGCAGTGAAAGTGTTAATGAAGAAGCTGAGATTGACTTATCAATTGTGGGGAAGATTGTGAAAGAATTGGAGAAGGATGGGAGCTCCAAAGGTAATGAAAATGTCCTTGAGTTTACTTTCTGGTGAATAAAAAGATAAACCTGGTGCTAAATCTGGTGAAGAAGTATTTAACTCGGGTGACAAAGATAAGTCTGGTGATGAAGATTTTAGATCGGGTGAATAATTATTTAACTCTGGTGATGAAGAAGAAAGTGAAAGTGTTGAAGCTGAAAAGAATATCAAAAAATTTAGAGTTGTTGATCGGTTTGAAGAACTTATTGATTAAGAGACTTTTGAAAAACACATATGACATCAATTATTAATGGAATGAAGATTTGGGAGGGGAGAAAGTGGTGATAGATATTGATAGTGACAAGGAAGGTGATGAGAGTGTGGAAGTGACTGTTAAAGAGGAAGAAGGAGAGAGAGTAGTAGAAGAAACTGTTGATGTTGGAAGAAGTGTAATACAAGGGGGAGAGTGAAGAGTAGAGCACTGAAAGCATCAAAATTAGTACCTTCCAAGGTAATCAATATGAAGAAGAAGATGTTGGAATATTAGAATAAGTTCTTAGAGAAGAATTACAAACTTCATCTGAAGAACTACTTGGTTATTGCTGGAGGAATGTCATCTAGATCAGTAGGGCAAATGAATATTGAAACCCTGGAGAAAAACTGGTTAGACATTCAAACTAAGGTTATGGTAAGTGAAATAAAATCTAAAAGAGAAAAGAAGAAAGAGGAGGAGCTGAACAAGAGGAAAACTGATAGAGCTTCGGAAAATGTTGACGTCAATCTTGAAAGTCAAAGAACAGAAGCAACAGAAGTTCATATTCCTCCTTCTGTTTAAAGTAGTGAGGGGTCTTCTACAAAGAAAGCTGACTCAAGTCAGAATGTCACTTTGAAGTCTCTAGTTGAGAAATAGAGTCAAGATGTGCATTCAAAGACGAAGGTAAAGAAAGAAGATGATCCCTTTGCTGAGTATATGGAGAAGGAGTCTTGGTTCACAAAGACTCAACAAGAAGACCCAGTTCCTGCAAAATCTTCTAAATCTACACTACCAGAAGACTATTATCAGATGATCCAGTTGTCACAGCTATGATTGAAGAACTATCTAATTGGATTGTTGAGACTGCGTCAAATGGAGGTGATTTAGATCAATATGGGTTTCCCATTGATACTGCTGAGGTTTCCGTTCAAGGAGAAGACAATGCTTCAGGATCAAGAATAAAGAAGGTATCTCAAGAGGAGTTGAGGGCTGAAAGAGAAGCGCCGATGGACATGAAGAGAGGTATTATACCACCTATAGTTGGTTGGATGTTTTATCTTTATACTGGTGCAATTGTGATTAAGAGATAAACTAGAACTGGTACAATGACTCAATCCTTTGACACAACCGAGAAACTCATGCAAATCTCAGTGGAAGATGCCAAAAGACTCTGTCAGTTGAAGATGGTGAATCATGGTCAATATTCTCATGGATATGATTATGAGAAGTTCATTCATGAATGTGCTAAAACTGACTTTGCCAACTTTGCAATGAAATTCAGAGAAAAAAGGAAAAGGATGACTATGTTTATTTTTCCTATGAAGAAAGTCAAGGTTGTGGGTCCAAATCCCAAGATAAACAGATGGTGGGTAGATTATGAGAATGATGATATTGTATGAGAAGAGAAGATGGTGAGGATGAGAGGCTCTATGAAAATGATGATCTAAGAGAGCTCTCTAATGATGATATTCTTACTATTTTCAACCTTCCACTTGATAAACTGCAACCTGATGATAAAGAAAGCAGGATGGCTCTTGTGCTTGTAGCTTGGGAATTTGATAAGATGAGAAGGGGTACAAGAGACTGATGGTTATTTGGAAAATGGGAATGGAGCTTAACCTAGCAAGATGCAGATTTTGGAAGCATCATCCAAGGGGGAGATTGTTGGAGCATATAGGATTGATGTTGAAGCTTCCAAAGATCTTAGTCATATTGTATAGTGTTAGATATTTAGTTCAGGTGAACATTTTTCATCACCCAAACTATATCTTAGATTGTAAAATCAGGAAGGCTTTAGGTCGGGTGAACTAACTCTTCACCAGAGTTAAGTTCAAGTTCACCCGAACTAAAGTTAAATGATGTTTTAATTATTAGTTCAACCAAAGTTTGTATGAATAAACATAAGGGTTGTTATAATGTAATAGGTAGATATCTTAGCCTATAAAAAATGGTGAGAGGAGTTCATATGACAGAGTTCAAGTATCAATATCTCTGTAACAAACTTTTCCGCCATTTAAGGCTTTGAAAATAATAACTTCAATTGTTGAATTCATTGTTTTAATTTCATTAGCTTCATCAATAACATGTGATTCCGCAATATGTTATTGACTCTAGACATTCAGTGTTAGAATGGCTTTTGACAAGTCAAATGTGAGTGTTAGAGCCAACAGATTCTTCAAGAAGACTGGAAGAAACAACTTCAGGAAGGAGAATTGTGACAGAATGGGTTTTGACAAGTCAAAGGTCAAGTGCTTCAACTGTTAAGACTATGGGCACTTTGCAAGAGAGTGCATGGCACCAAGAATGACGAACAAGAAAAGTTATCACATGATCAACTATCAAACAAAGGATGATCAAAAGAAGCTGAAAGTTTGTTTTTTTTGGTAACCTAGGTATCCAACTCGCTCTGCGAGCCGACTAATCCCAGGGCGACCACCCGCTTTGCGGGGAGCCCGAAGTCATCGCAGGTGATCCTCCGTTACCACAAGGGGGTTTATTTTTCTTTTTCTCCCAGGATTCGAACTTGGGACCTCCAGGAATTTCACCTTTGGAGACCAAGATTTTACCACTAGGACACCACCCTTGTAGAAGGAAAGAATGGAAAGCATGAATAAAGCTCAAGTGGAAAAGCCTTGATTACTTTTGGATATTGGGGTGGGATGAGGTGCAGGAAGAAGATTTCAAAAACAAAAATATCTCAGCTCTCATGAGTAAGATAAATACAGTTTCCACTGATGAGGTACTTTCTAAAGCTTGCTCTATTGATTGCTTAAATACTCTAAAGTATACTAGGGAACACAATTTGAGTTTAATAAAAGAAATTGATTTAATTAAATTTCATTAAAGAGAATTTTCGAAAACTAAAAAGGTTTACAAAGATTAAATTGATTCTCTGTTAAAGGATGTGGATGTGTATAAGGGTAAATTGGGAAGGTTGGAAATCAAGATGAAAACTTATTTGAAAGATTTCAAAAAGTACCAATGAATTTGAAAATGCTAAAATTCATGTTGAGAAGTTTAAACTTTCATCTAAGACTTTGAATGGGATTATTGAACATCAATTTGGGCAGAAATCTAAGGCTGGTATTGGATTTAATGTAGTACTAACTCCATTCAATGATAACTACTATTAAAACTGCATCAACCAATTTTAAGAGTGGTTTATATGTTGGTAATTCTTTTGATGATGTTTATGGATTACAGTCTAAAGTTGATCTGAATGAAACTTGTTATTCTGTGAATAATTTGATTAATTTGAATGCTATTACAAGTCTATATGAAACTTTTAATTTTGTAGCAGGTCAAAAATTAGAAGAGTCAAGTAATCATGAAGAATTATTTGAAGAAAAGATTATGAATGTTGAAATTTGTAATAACATAGATCTGATAGAAATTCAGGAAGAAGTTGTAGAACATAGTCGGCCACAACCCGCTAAAGCGGAAACACGAGATGAGAAGAGCTAAGATATCTTACACGAGATATAATAAATACAAGCGGTTTTAAGTCATTAAAACCATAAAAGTGTTTACATGTGCAAATACAACCAAGTATTTAGCATTTCATTACAAACAAAATTACATGAAATTGCGAAAGATTCACCAACTTTTATTGACGTTCTATTTTTCTAACGCTTTTCAGGAGATTAAGGATGCTGACTTTTGAGACATGCCTTTATTACTTGGATTTTTTGTGCTATTGTGGAACTTTATTTTCGATGTATTTAGTTCCGTTGTGATCTATTTGAGATTTTATGATTATGTATTGGTGATATTTGTACTATTTAATTTTTTGTAAAAACTTTTATTTATTTAATGACATGTTATTTTTTTTATATGTACCTTGTCTCCTGATATCATATCATTTGCACCTCGTGTTTCCTCTTTAGTGTTGTGTGACTCAATGTCTGAAGGTACTAGATGATTAGTTTGAGATTCTAACCCAAGATGTTTGGCTCCCTTGTGACATCTGTTGCTGAACAAAAATGGCTATAGTCTTCTTCAGGAATCAGATTCAAGAAATATGAAACATTCACATTGTATATAGATTCTCTTTTTACTGTAGTCTGATGTTCAATGTTGCTCAATCTTGTACTCAGTTTGGCAATCCTATTCCATTCATCCAACCCAACTGATTGCATTCTTTCCACTACAATATTAAAGAATTTACTCTGAGCAAGCACTTCAGATTCAATTTCCCATGGGATTCAATACAATCAAGATGTGCAATATTATCACTCAGCTTCTGAGTAACAAAATGTTTTTCAATAACTCCCATCCTTTCATGTTCTCTTTGAACCTTTTTAGCCATCTCCTCATCAGCTTGAATTCTTGATTGTTCTTTTTCATGAGCTAAAAGTTCTTCATACTTCATCTCAACTTCTAATTCCCCAACTGCAACATCACATGAGTCTTTTGTCCCAAGGACTGACTTCTCTTGAGGCTTATCATAAAATTTTTCAATGTAACAATCCTTTGACATACTATAAGTATTTTTCAACAGTCATTCCATCATTAAAGGCTGACCTTTCTAACCTTGCTTGCCTTCGAGCTTCAACCTTCTGTTCACTTTCTTTCTCTTTATTAGAGATGTCAACTTTGGTTCTCTTTGTTTTGTAGCCATTTGATCTTCTAATTCTGCATTTCTTATTCTACTTGCATAATCAGGAGGTGGATATCGATAATCGGGATCATTTTCTCTTAGATCAACTCCATATAGTTTCATTTGGTTATCCACTTCAAATTGAATAGCTTCGGTTGATGTCAAAGAAACATCACCGTAATTAGTCAAAATATTCCTCAGTATTTTCAGTTTCATGATTATATCTGAGCTTCCTTTTGTACCATCTCTCCTTCTTCTCCCTCTTAATTGATGACCCATCTCTTTTCCTATTCAAGATTTTTGATGATCAGACTCATTATAAACTTTAGCACTTTTCTCCCTTGAGTCTGAGCACCTACAGAAACCTTGCCAACTATTTATCTCAGAAGTCAGATTCATCACCATTTCCTTCAAATCAACCAACTTCTTTGCATTTTGTTCTTTTAGAGCACACATCTCAGTCTGCATTGCACTTAGTTTGGCATCAAACTGAGTTGACATGTCCTTAATTTCCTGAAACAGGATATGGACATCCATAGAAACCTCAGACTGAGTATGAGATGTAACAGAAATGTTAGGTAAGGTTGTTGTATCCTCACATATCCCGTGTTTATTAAAGAAGAGATTATTGGACACAAATGTAGGAACGGTTATTGTAACCTCACATATCCCTTGTTGACTAGGAGAGAGATCTTTGGTCACAAAAATAGAACTTTGTGCCTCACTCAGTTTTTGGAGAGAGGCATTGGAAACTTGTGCATTGGAGTGTGAGAGATTTAGTGGTTCATTAGTGTGAACTAGTACTTAACTAGTGAAAAGAGCCTTCAAAATAGGCTTTAAAACATGTAAAGGGGTGTTCCCATACAAGGTACAGGGATATCCAGGAGTGGGATATCTTCTTCAATGCTTTCCACTCCTAAGTTGTCTACTCTTGGTTGGCTTTGGGTAGTCTTACCATTCACATCCACCCCCCGCTCTAGCAGAGGGAGTGTGGAGTGTACTGCAACACTAGAGTGAAGTTCATGACTATCAACCTCATGGAATGGTGAGTCCATTAGTGATTCATCTATAGAGGGGCTGGATATGTGATCATTCTCCAAAGAGTCTTGTGAAATCAGTGGGTAAGCCTCTTAATATGCAAGTATATAGAGTTGGAAAGTGGGCATTTCATCAGTCTGAGAGGGGTTACTTTCAGATTGATATGGAGATTTAGTGATTTCCATACCCGAGTCTCGATGTGGAGATTCTTCCTCTTGATGGTCACCAGCATTCCCAACCCCATCATTCCTAACCTCAACATTGATCTTTTGATGATCAGTATCTCCTTCATTCAAGTTCTCCCCTACAACTGAATTAGAACCTCCATTCCTTGAGTCTGGATGATCAGACACAGTTTCTGAAGTATCTATAAATGGATTTTCAATCCATTGAAGGATCACAGATATCAACCCCACCTCGGCTTCATCAATTGAGATTTAAGAAAAATTTTATATGTTAGTCTTGGAGTTGGGCATACATAATAAATATGATCAAGTTCTGCATGTGCTATAGTCCCTAAGACTTGTCCAAAAAAAAAGATAATACCCTAATAAAAGGTATATTAAAAATTCTTTTAGGTTTTGAAATCAAGGAGACTAACTCATCAAAATAGAGCCTAAAATATGATATTCTTCGACCTGTGACCGTGGAGCGAAATATGAGTTTCAAACTCATTCATTTGTTTCAAAGATCCCACTTTTTCCCCCCAAACTCCTTGTGATACTTGAAAAGAGAAACTTCCATTTACCTTGAAACATGTCATACTCAATGAACCCTTTTACCACAGGTCGACTAACTAAAGAGAAATCTTCATCCTTACCTTGTTATTTACTCAGTCTAGTTTGAAAACCACCTTGTCCATCTTCTAGGGCAGTTGGAAGAAGCATAGCAACCAATATTGTCTCTTTTGTAATGGTAATCGTGGCCCCACCATCATTATATGTACTAGTAATTGTAGTATGTGCATCATTTCTTGTACATGTATACGACCTTTCACACAGAACAGGTGCATATAAAACGGTTTCTCTGAAGTAAGCGCCCTGTAAAGGATGAGAAACCATGAATCGACAGATCTGGTCAAACCCCATGTTGCGTCGATTTTCAGGAATGATTGTAGTGGCCACCCGGTTGTTGTCTTTTACTTGGATTCTCTGGGTGAACCCTGCTCCTGCTATCATATTGTTTGTTGCATGAAGAATCATATTCTGATCTGCCATTGTTAATCACAGAAGATAATAATCAGATGTAAGAGAAAAAAATTATGTTAGCTTACAATAGAATTGTATTTGAACGAATGGAACGAAGTTAAAGGGACTTATTTACAATATTTACACAACTAACCCTCAGTTTCAAATAAATATGATATTTACCCCAAAGTTTAAGTCAGATTAAAACGAGAAATCAAAATTTATCAAAATGACCCTCAGTTTCATATATATGTAATAGTGACCCCTAACTTAAGTTAGTTTAAAAAAAATATTTAAAAAAATAAAAATAATTAAAAAATTTCAACAGTATTACTAAAATTAAAAAATGTAGTATCCAAAAGAATAAATGTTTGATTTAATCTTTCCGTCTAAACACTCACTCAGAATGAAACTCATTCAGTCTGAGCACCTAATCAGACTGAAGTTTGAAACTTTGTTAAATTTAAGGATTTAAAATTCCTAGTTCTCCTAAGAGATAGAAAAACTTTTCCTGACTAAGAGGTTTTTTGAAGATGTCTTCCACTTGCTCATGTGTGGCCACAAACTCCATTCTGACCTTCCCATTTTCAACACAGTCTCTTATAAAATGATGCCTGATTTCAATGTGTTTGGTTCTTGGGTGTAAGACTGGATTTTATGTAATCCATATAGCACTTTTGTTATCCCACATGATTGGAGTTCCTTTGATTTTGATATAAAATCCTGCAAGTTGGTGTTTCATTCATAGCAACTGAGAACAACACCTCCGTGCAGCAACATACTCATCTTCAGCAATTGAAGTTCCAACAGAGTTCTTCTTCTTACATGACCAGCTGACCAAATTTCCTCCTAGAAGCTGACATCCACCTGATGTGCTCTTTTTGTAATGTTTATACCCTGCATAATCTGCATCTATAAAACAATTAGATCAAATCCAAATTCTTTAGGATACCATAATCCAAGATTTGGAGGACCCTTAAGATATCTGAATATTCTTTTAACAGCTTTTAAATGGTATTCTTTTGGGTCATCTTTATATCTTGCACCAAGGCATGTTGAAAACATAATATCAGGTCTGCTTGAAGTTAAGTATAACGGAGATCTAATCATTCCTCTGTAAGTTGCTTGACAGACTGAATTGTCAGTTTTTTCCTTATGTAACTTATCAGAAGTGCTCATTGGAGTTTTCGTTTCTGAGCATGATTCAAGTGAAAATTTCTTTAGAAGATCATGGATATACTTACTTTGATGAATGAAAATTCCATTTGGTTCTTGTTCAACTTGTAATCCCAGAAAAAATGTAAATTCACCCATCATGCTAGTTTTATACTGACTTGACATTAATTTTGAAAACCATGTACACAACTTGGCATTTGTAGATCCAAATCTAATATCATCAACATATATTTGAACTAAAATAACATGCCCCTCTTTTTTGTTTATGAAAAGTGTTTTATCAATGGAGCCTCTTATAAAGTTATTTTTGAGAAGATAGTGTTGGAGCATAAAAGGAGTGATGGTTAAAGATTCCAAAGACTCTTCTTCAAGTGTTTTGTGTTAAACATTTAGTTCGGGTGAACATTGTCCAACACCCGAACTAAATCATAGTTAGGAAATTCATGGAGACTTTAAGTCGGGTGAACTAACTCTTCACCAGAGTTAAGTTCAAGTTCACCCGAACTAAAATTTAGATGAAGTTTTGTTTATTTTTTCACCCGAAGTGTTTTTAAATAAACATAAGGGTTGATGTAATGTAATAGGTAGAGTGTATAGCCTATATATAGTGGTGAGAGTGAGTCAATTGATAAGAGCTTGAGTGTAAGTGATTATCATATGTAACAAGCTTTCCCGCCATTTATGGCTTTTAAATGAAGTTTCCTTTTACTGATTTCAAATTGATTCATTGTTCTTATTTTGTTAATTCAATTGATTAACTCATGATTCCGCCACTAGTTAGTGATTCTAATCAGAAGATTGTTGCTTTGACGATTGATCAGACCTAACAAGTGTTATCAGAGCTGCAAATCAAATCTAATTTGTGTAGGAGAGTTACAACGATTAGAGTAGTAGAACAGTAAGATCAACAATTGTTCAGTATTTGTAAGTTTGAAATTTGGCTGTAAAATTCGTTATTGAGATATTCTACTTTTAATCGTTAGTTTTAAGTGTGAATTTGTTAGTTAGAGTGTTTTCTAAGGTTTAGTTGATCATTTCTTCAAATTAAATCAAGTTTAAATCACATCCAATTTAGCTAGTTCATCCGAGTTATATTTTGTTCATCCGAGTTAATATTCAAATTTCTCAAATCATATGTCTGCAATAGTAATGGCTGCTCCAATTGTGAAATACGATAATGAAACAGATTCTGGTGGTAGACCTCCAAATTTCCTACCAGGATCTGATTTCATGATGTGGAAGCTTCGTTTCAAGGCATTTGTGTCACACCCCCAAATCTCGTATTCCCGAGACTTGAGGTGTTGACTTCATGGGTCCCAGATAGCAATGATATATAGGCGAACGACCTCTATATGAGTCGTTTTAGAAAAAAAACATACATTCATTGATAATGAAAATCAGAGTTTTACATGATTAAGGAAAAGTGTTACGAGAGTTCACAAAACAAAGATTTACATTACATAACTTAAAAGAAAATAAGTAATGCAAGGGAAATCTCCCAAAAGCGTGAGTTTGAAATATGCGACTCTGTCATATCCCAAAATCCCTCCGTCGAAATCCCTTTCGACTAAGCACCTGAGACATACATGCTAAAGTCAACATAAAATTGTTGAATTCATAGGTTTAGTTTAGTAATAAAGTGGACCACAAGATTTCCGTTTAAGTAAAGTCTTACAGTTGCACCTAAGCTCATGACATCGAAGCGTAACAAAGTTCCCTACCCCATATGTGTTCCTATGTTATAGCCAAATAACATATATAGTTTCAAAAGTAAAGCACCCTACTCGAGTCCACGAGTTAGTTGTGGTAGACGTGGGTTACATCGTCTAGCCGTTGGGTGAGGGTTGTCAAACCCTAATAGATCTATCCAATACAATCGCGCTTAAGTCCTTAACTAACGATTCATGATAGGGGAATTTCCTTTGGCTTAGTGGTAACTTAGGCAACTAGTAAAGGTTTTAAGTACTTGTATCCATAAGTAAAAAAAAAGCATGTAATCTCACCCCAAGTATGTTATAAAAACAAGTAAAAAGCGGGGCTATGAACTCACCTTAGCAAGCCAGCTAAAAGTAATGAGGTAGTGTGTGTAAGCCAACACGTAGGAGTCTCAAATCCGAGAATCAGGTAGGTCTAACCTTGACCTATTAAGTTTTGGAATTAAGGTTTTTATATTCTAGTCCAATGCACATGAAAATGTATGTATATGTATGAATAAGGTAGGGTTAGGGTTTGGGTTTAATAATAATAAACTAACACCGTTCGGGCCATTATATACAAGACCATTCTATAATCGCATGCGGAGCTAGGACACTTTAAATCGTAAATCCAGCAAGCTCGGCACTACGAAATATCGAGATGGAATCATTGCATACAAATCTCCCTAGTATTGTTTTATCGCTATTATTATCGAGTTGGTTTTAAAAGTTAGTTTTTATAAAAGTTTATAAAAGAAAAAACTCAGCAAGCATCTTTAAGTTTTACCCAACTTTAAAGTACCATATATCGCCCGTTTCTTATCAGATTTTAATGAATCTTATATAGAAACGACCGCGTTTGAAATACCCTTCAAATGGTTTAGGCTTTGAAACTAGATTGAAAATCTACCGATATTTATAACAGAAATACTAATAGTAGGTTTTAGGGTTTTCTCAAAGTACATGCTAACTTGAAAATATCATAACTCCTTGGTCGTTTATCCGTTTTTAGTGTTCTTTTTATGGAAATGTAGACATTTGATTTATCTTTCAAATAACACAGGTCTCGTGTCCCAATTCAAAACTATTTTTCCCAGATTTAATAAAAGGTCCGCTGGTATGCAGTTTGGGGGTCAACGAATTAGGTCAAACTTCAAAATGGTATATCTTGCTCGATATTTATCCGTTTTTAACAAATCTTATATCAAAACGTTCGTTTTTTAGTTAAATTTAACATAGCTAAGGTCTCCTATTATGTTTTAATGGTATTTTTCCCAGTTTTTCCAAAAACAGTCCGTGTAGACAGTTTATGTAGGTGAAACGTATGTTGTTGCGTAAAATACTTTTAAAATACTTAAACATATCCAAAAATTATGATTTTTATGTCTAAATCTTCAGAAAACATAGAAGTATCTTTTTTTTTAAATGGTTTATCCAAACCATTTGGTTAAGATGGTTAAAAAGTGTCTACAAGTCGGTGTAAGTTTCCGGTTAACAAAATAACTTAACTTCTCTTTATTTAACCCATGTGTTGGATAAAAGACTTAGATTTTATGAAATGTAAGTATGTAAATATGATGCATGAGAAGGCTTTATAGAACATACCTAAATGTATATGAATGCAAGACTTGATGCTTCTTCTTTATGATTAAAGCTTAGAACTAGGGTTTTGATGTGTGTTGGTGATTTCTTTCTTCTTCTTTCCTTTTGCCAATTTTAGAGAGAGAGTGGGGAGCTGATTTGTGAGTTTTGAGCAAGGAACAAATGAGTGTAATGGTATTCTATTTATAGGGGGTGAGTTGGGTTAGCTTTCAACCTTAGTTAGTGATTGTTTCAACCCTAGTTTGAGGTCATTGAATGGTATGGTGGTGTAAGTGTGTAAGTGATTGGTATGGGAGGTGTTGGTGTATGTAAGTTTCCAATCTTAGTCAAACAAGTAACCAAGTAACCAAGTTGGTTATAATTCAAGGAGAATCCTAGGAGGGAATGGGGAGGGGGAGAAAATGAGAATTTTCCATAGTCTAGGGTTTACATGCTTGTTTTTTATGTCTAGTGGGTAGTTTATGCAAGTTGAAAAAGTCATAATACTTGCATGCAACAACTCATGCAAAGGTGGTGAATGCAAAGTTAGAGTTTTATGCCTTTCATGTTGAACTAGAAATATAGTTGTAAAAATATATACGTTTACGTAAAGCGAATCCCGTATACCGAATTCCGGTATCCGTATATGTTTAGACATAGTTATTAAGCATTCTTTATGCATAGTGTGACTTACCGGTCGTACATAATTGAAAACATATACTAGTTGTTTAAGAGGTCGTGTTGGTGTGAACCTGGATTTTTGTGGTTGTCACAGTCTCCCCTTGTTATGGAAATTTCGTCCCGAAATTTAGTTGGTTTGTTCTAGAGGTTGGTTGTCTGAGAAGAGATGAGGGTACTTGAGTTTCATCTGGTCCTCTCGTTCCCAAGTGAATTCAGGTCCTCGGCGGGAATTCCATCGAACCTGTACGATAGGTATTCGACTCTGTCGACGTTGTTTGATCTCACGATCCATGATTTCGACGGGTTGTTCGATGAAGTTTAGTTTGGTATCAATCTGAAGTTCCTCTTGTGGGATTATTAGAGTTTCATCCGACAAGCACTTCTTCAGATTACTTGTGGTAAGTCGAGTCGGTAAGCCACCGGTCCAATTCTTTCAAGAATTTTGAAGGGTCCGATGTATCGGGGGTTTAGTTTTCCTCGCTTTCCAAAGCGAATGGTGCCTTTCCATGGTGAGACTTTGAGCATCACCTTGTCTCTAACTTGGAATTCTAGTGGCTTACGCCTTCGGTCTGCGTAACTCATCTGTCGGCTGCGCACCGTTCGGAGTCTCTCCTGAATTTTCACGATCTTTTCTGTGGTCTCGTGAAGAATATCTGGACCAATAAGTTGGCTATCCCCAACTTCGATCCAAAATACGGGTGATCGGCACTTTCGTCCGTAAAGTGCCTCAAATGGTGCAACCTTGATGCTGGTGTGATAACTGTTGTTGTAGGAGAATTCAGCTAAGGGCAAGTGTAAATCCCATCGCTTTCCAAAATCGATGACACATGCTCTTAACATGGTCAACGTTTGGATTGTTCTTTCACTTTGGCCATCGGTTTGTGGGTGATATGCTGTGCTCATATCCAGACGCGTTCCTAGAGCCTTTTGCAATGATTGCCAAAATCTAGATGTGAAACGACTATCTCTATCAGATATGATTGAAACAGGAACCCCATGCCTAGAGACGACTTCTTTAAGGTATAACCGTGTTAATTTTTCCATTTTGTCTGTCTCTTTGATGGGTAGAAAATGTGCGGACTTTGTTAGACGGTCAACTATCACCCAGATAGTGTCGTAACCGTGCGGGGTTTTAGGTAGCTTTGTGATGAAGTCCATTGCTATTCCTTCCCATTTCCATTGAGGTATCTCGGGTTGTATCAATAATCCAGAAGGTTTTTGGTATTCAACCTTTACTTTTGAGCACGTTAAACATTTGCTCACAAAAGTAGCGATCTCCGATTTCATATTTGGCCACCAGTACAGCATCTTGAGGTCTTGGTACATTTTGTCCGATCCGGGATGTATGGAGTACTTGGAGTTGTGTGATTCTTTCATGATTCACTCTCTTAACCCTCCAAAGCGGGGTAACCAACTTCTGTCCTCAAAACATTTGGTTCCATTGCTTTTGGTTTTGAATGATTTGTCCATACCTCGCAGGTTTTCGTTCTTTATGTTTTCGTCTTTAAGGGCTTCGATTTGAGCATCGCGAATTTGTGTGGGTAGATTCGATTGAATCGTCATAACCAAAGCTCGAACTCGTAATGGTTTAGCTCGCTCCTTTCGGCTTAGAGCGTCTGCCACTACGTTGGCTTTTCCAGGATGGTAACGGATGTCACAATCGTAATCACTAAGTAGTTCGATCCAACGACGCTGCCTCATGTTCAGTTCCTTTTGATCAAGAATATGTTGCAGACTCTTGTGATCTGTGAACACTGTACACTTAGTGCCATATAAATAGTGTCTCCAGATCTTGAGTGCGAACACTACAGCTCCTAGCTCTAAGTCATGTGATGTGTAGTTTTCTTCGTGAGTTTTGAGTGCGAACACTACACCTTTTCCCTTTGCATTAACACACAACCTAATCCTTTGTGTGATGCGTCGCAATATACCACAAAATCTTCTGTTCCCTCAGGCAATGATAGAATCGGTGCACTTCAAAGCTTCTGCTTCAATAGTTGGAATGTTGACTCTTGTTCTTCACCCCAAACGAACTTCTCAGTTTTCTATGTCAACCTCGTCAAGGCTTTAGCTATTTTGGAGAAATTTTCGATGAAGCGTCGGTAATAACCGGCAAGACCTAAGAATTGGCGTATTTCGGTTGCGGTTCTAGGCACAGCCCAATCCTTAATAGATTCAATTTTTGCTGGGTCTACGTGGATGCCTTGACTGTCGATAACGTGGCCAAGGAATTGAACCTTCTCGATCCAAAATTCACACTTAGAAAATTTTGCGTACAGTTCCTCCTTTTTTAGTAATTCAAGGATTAACCTCAAATGCTCCTCATGTTCTTCCTTACTTTTCGAATATATCAAGATGTCGTCAATGAATACGATCACAAACTTATCCAGGTACGGTTTACACACCCGATTCATAAGATCCATGAATACCGCTGGTGCGTTGGTCAAACCGAAAGGCATAACCTGGAATTCGTAGTGACCATAGCCAGTTCTAAATGCGGTTTTCTGAACATCTTCTTCTCGTACTCTAAGTTGATGATAACTTGACCGTAGGTCAATTTTAGAGTAGATACTTGATCCTTGAAGCTGATCGAAAAGATCGTCAATCCTTGGAAGTGGATAACGATTCTTAACGGTTAGCTTGTTCAGTTCTCTGTAGTCGATACACATCCTGAAGGATCCATCCTTCTTTTTGACAAAAAGAACTGGTTCTCCCCAAGGTGAGGAACTTGGACGAATGAATCCTCGATCTAGTAACTCTTGGAGTTGGTTGGATAGTTCCTCCATTTCCGATGGAGCGAGTCGATATGGTGCTCGAGCCACTGGTGCGGCTCCTGGCACTAAGTCGATGTGAAATTGGACTTGTCTTGGAGGTGGAAGTCCGGGTAAGTATTCTGGGAAGACTTCGGGAAATTCTCGAACAATCGGTACGTCGTTTAGTTGTTTCTCCTTCGTCTCCGTCTCCGTCATGTAAGCCAAATAGGCGTCACATCCCTTCTGTAAGTACTTAAGCGTTTTTAAGTTGGATATGATGCTTAACTTTGATCGGCTCCCATCTCCCTTGATCAAGAGAGTTTTCCCGTCGGTGCGGAGAATACGGACAATCTTCTCGTTACATATGATTTCGGCATGATTTAGAGATAGCCAATAACTATGTCGAAACTTCCGAGTTGAATAGGTATTAGGTTGATATTGAATGGGTGGTCAGCTAAGGTTAATGTACAACCTCGAATGATACTATTTGTTGTTACCAATTTCCCGTTTGCTAATTCTATTGTGTACTTAGCTTCTAAGGTAGTTGGGGCATTATTGATCAAAGTTTTAAATTTTGTAGATACAAAGCTCCTATCAGCACCAGTATCAAATAAAACAGTGGCGTATTGATTATTGAGGAGAAACGTACCCGTCACGACGTTCGGGCCTGGTTGTTCTTCTCCGGCTCTAATCACAAACGCCCTGCCCTGAGCTCTGCCATTGTTGTTTTGGTTTGCTAGTTGTGGGCAGTCCTTTTTGAAGTGTCCCGGTTCTCCGCATTTAAAGCAGACGTTAGGAACCTTCACATTAGCTACATGGGCAACTATCCTACAATCTTTGGTTTGGTGGCCCGTCTTGTTACAGTTTTTGCAGACCACAGTACACTGGCCGGTATGATGGAGCTTGCATCGGTTGCAAAGTGGTTTGTTTCCCTGATAGTTACCAGGGGCAGCCGTGTAAGCCTTTGTTGTTTCAGGCTTCTTGGTGGGTTGCTGATTGTAGCTTTTCCCGAAAGTATCCTCCCACTTTCGTTTGTTATCAGATGATTTCTTTTCAGATGAACCTCGACGGAAAAACTGGTCCATCAAGCTATGCGCCATGCGGATGGCTCCCTGGCTGTTTGCCGGCTCGGAGGAGGTAACATTTCCTTGAATTTGGGGTGGTAATCCCCAGATGTACCTTTCAACTTTTTTGTATTACGGGGTTACCATTCCTGGGCACAGTAGGGATAGCTCCTAGAAACGGGTGGTATAACCAGTTATGTCATCTCCCTTCACTAACAAATTCCAAAATTCGGATTCCAATTTTTGGATCTCATTTCTGGGTCAGTATTCCTCCTTCATCATTTGCTTCAGGTCCTCCCATGGCAATAAATATGCCGCATGAATCCCTACAGTTTGAGCGTAGGCATTCCACCATGTTAGAGAATTGTTTTGGAGGGTGCAAGTAGCATACTTGACCTTATTGGCTTCATTGCATTTACAAATGCGGAATACGGATTCTAGCTTCTCAAACCATCAGAGAAGTCGGACAGCTCCCTCTGTACCATTGAAGTACTGGGGTTTGCAGTTCATGAATTCCTTGTAAGAACATCCACGGTGGGCGTTCTCGTCTCCTCCAGCTGTATTGCTGGTTCCCGCCCAACCATTGGTGCTTTCGTGGTTAGCTACATAAGCAGCAATTGCGTCTGCTACTCGCTGAGCTATAATAGTTTCTGTGTCATCAGGGTTTGGGTTTTGTGAGTTCCTGGTGGTCCTTTTGTTTCTCTTTGGCGGCATAATTCTTCAAAACAAATAATAAAAACCAAAAATAGCATCAACCACACATACACGACATATAAGCAGTAATAAATATGAAATCATACCAAACACAAAGTCATACAATAGAATAAGTAGATTAAAACCAATATTTCATTTGTATAACTTGAATACATTGATTTCGAAGGAAATACAACAAAAGAATGGGTTTATAGAACACCCATTTTAGTTCAAGTACAAAAGAAAATAACCCAGACACAACCTGTCATGGAAGGTTTAAAATGCTACTATCCTATCTAGGTAGATGACCAGGTCTCGTGCTGGTAGATGCACCACTCAGTCGCCAAACCATCTCCTCTAACTCGGCAATGCGCCTCTCTGATGACTCAAGACGAGATGTCAGAGTGGCTAAGTCGTCACGTGTATGCATGACACGCGCATGTGTAGCCTCTGCTGCCCGCTCCGCTAAGGATGCGTCATGTCGAACCATGTCGAATCTCTGTCTGATGTTAACAGTGTTCCAAGAGTTATAACTCCCGAAATCCTGCTCAAGCATCCTCTGCTCTCTCTCTAAGCGCGCTAGTCTCGCTACCAGAATGGAAGAAATCGGGACTAGACCGGGGGCAGTAGATGACTCCCCTATCTCGTAGGTACTGGGTACTATCCCCGCCTGCCTCCAAGTTTGGAGGGTAGAACGCATCCAATCCTTATATTGGTAGCTGTGGTCCTGCTGAGGTGTAGTGGTGGTGGTGGTATCTGGTATGGGAGTGATTATAGGTGTGGTAGTTGGAGCGGAGGAAGTGTGAGTAGTAGCAGTAGTGATGGGAGTATTGGGGACCATGTGAACATCATGGTGGTTACCTCTAACAACAGTGGAATCGAGTGTCGGAGTCGTCCTCCGTGCAACAACGTCAGAATAGTATCTGCGTTGTGGAGTAGGATACACGGGGACCGATTTCCGTGCAGTCAGACGGGTAAGGACTCCAACAAGAGGCTCTCGATAGTAACGAGGATGTAGGGCTGGGATACTAGAGGTTGGAGTAGTGTAGCCGTCCAATGAATCTGCAGTATCAAATCCGTCCTCCGAAGGGTCGTCGTCCTCCTCGTTCTCCTCCTCCTCCTCCTCGGAGGGGTCGGTCTCTATCGGCTCCTCAGGGGATGGGGTGTACTCCGGATCGACTTGGTTCTCGGAAATGTAGTGCGAGGCGAGAAATGAATCCAACGGGATGAGGAAATATCCATGTCTACGTCGGAGTGGGAGTCGTAGATGTCGGCAGTAGGTATAGGGAGGTACTCGTCCTCAGAGTCGGACATGATAATAATGTAAGGAGTAGTCATACTGTGACAAGGACCAAATAATTATAAATGAAAAAAAAGTATATAAGCATAGACAATAATAGTAGTGCGGAAGCAGTAAGTTCTAAAGATCAGTTATAGACCAGGATATTTACTAATGCAACCTGGTTCGCTATAACCAGTGCTCTGATACCAATATGTCACACCCCCAAATCTCGTATTCCCGAGACTCGAGGTGTTGACTACATGGGTCGCAGATAGCAATGATATATAGGCGAACGACCTCTATATGAGTCGTTTTAGAAAAAAAACATACATTCATTGATAATGAAAATCAGAGTTTTACATGATTAAGGAAAAGTGTTACCAGAGTTCACAAAACAAAGATTTACATTACATAACATACAAGAAAATAAGTAATGCAAGGGAAATCTCCCAAAAGCGTGAGTTTGAAATATGCGACTCTGTCATATCCCAAAATCCCTCCGTCGAAAGCTCTTTCGACTAAGAGCCTGAGACATACATGCTAAAGTCAACATAAAGTTGGTGAATTCATAGGTTTAGTTTAGTAATAAAGTGGACCACAAGATTTCCGTTTAAGTAAAGTCTTATAGTTGCACCCAAGCTCATGACATCGAAGCGTAACAAAGTTCCTTACCCCATAAGTGTTCCTATGTTATAGCCAAATAACATATATAGTTTCAAAAGTAAAGCACCCTACTCGAGTCCACGAGTTAGTTGTGGTAGACGTGGGTTACATCGTCTAGCCGTTGGGTGAGGGTTGTCAAACCCTAATAGATCTATCCAATACAATCGCGCTTAAGTTCTTAACTAACGATTCATGATAGTGGAATTTCCTTTGGCTTAGTGGTAACTTAGGCAACTAGTAAAGGTTTTAAGTACTTGTGTCCATAAGTAAAAAAAAGCATGTAATCTCACCCCAAGTATGTTATAAAAACAAGTAAAAAGCGGGGCTATGAACTCACCTTAGCAAGCCAGCTAAAAGTAATGAGGTAGTGTGTGTAAGCCAACACGTAGGAGTCTCAAATCCGAGAATCGGGTAGGTCTAACCTTGACCTATTAAGTTTTGGAATTAAGGTTTTTATATTCTAGTCCAATGCACATGAAAATGTATGTATATGTATGAATAAGGTAGGGTTAGGGTTTGGGTTTAATAATAATAAACTAACACCGTTCGGGTCATTATATATAAGACCATTCTATAATCGCATGCGGAGCTAGGACACTTTAAATCGTAAATCCAGCAAGCTCGGCACTACGAAATATCAAGATGGAATCATTGCATACAAAGATCCCTAGTATTGTGTTATCGCTATTATTATCGAGTTGGTTTTAAAAGTTAGTTTTTATAAAAGTTTATCAAAAAAAAACTCAGCAAGCATCTTTAAGTTTTACCCAACTTTAAAGTAGCATATCTCGCCCGTTTCTTATCCGATTTTAATGAATCTTATATAGAAACGACCGCGTTTGAAATACCTTTCAAATGGTTTAGGTGTTGAAACCAGATCGAAAGTCTACTGATATTTATAACAGAAATACTAACAGTAGGTTTTAGGGTTTTCTCAAAGTACATGCTAACTTGAAAATATCATAACTCCTTGGTCGTTTATCCGTTTTTAGTGTTCTTTTTATGGAAATGTAGACATTTGATTTATCTTTTAAATGACACAGGTCTCATGGTCCAATTCAAAACCATTATTCCCAGATTTAATAATAGGTCCGCTGGTATGCAGTTTGGGGGTCAAGGAATTAGGTCAAACTTCAAAATGGTATATCTTGCTCGATATTTATCCGTTTTTAACAAATATTATATCAAAACGTTCGTTTTTTAGTTAACTTTAACATAGCTAAGGTCTCCTATTATGTTTTAATGGTCTTTTTCCCATATTTTCCAAAAACAGTCCGTGTAGACAGTTTATGTAGCTGAAACGTATGTTGTTGCGTAAAATACTTTTAAAATACTTAAACATATCCAAAAATTATGATTTTTATGTCTAAATCTTCATAAAACATACAAGCAAAAGCGTTGAACTTAGTTGAGTCAACTTGTGATAAAGACTCTGATAAAGAACAAAGTTCACAACAACAAAGGGAGCTGCCTAACTCTTCACAAACATTAACAGAGAAGACTAACTCTTCACAAGAGCAAACGGAGAAGACTGTATCTTCACAAGCTTAAACGGAGAAGACTGAATTATTGTAACAATTCAGGGGGAGTTATTCAAGACAATGATGAGTTAGAAGAACCTGCAAGGAACACAAGGAGAACAAGACTATAAAGACTTTGATCGTATAACGGAATCTAAAAGCAACAGTCAAGGGGGAGTTTGTTGGTGCAAATTGTGTGACAGTTGTTCTAGATTAATTAAGTCTTTAGTAATAGTTTATTTGAGTTTATAATGGCCCAATAACATTGTATTGTTAAGTGGGCTATTTAGTCTGTCATGGGTGTTGATGGACTTTGCATAGTCCATGAACCCATTAGTGGCCCAAGCCTGTGAACATGTCTCTATATAAAGAGGCATTGAGTTCAGGTTTAGGGTTAATCAGTTAGTTATAGTTTATGAGCAGAGACAGACTGAGGGAGTTCTGAGAATACTTTATTGTAATTGAGTGATTCAATAATAAAGTATTTTGAATTCAGTAATTCGTGTTTGTTATTATTGCTTATTCGATTATTACTTGTGTGATATAACTGATTTCGAGATTCCGCCTCGTGATTAGTTTGGTTTAATCCTGTAGATCGGACCACTAGGACCTACAATTGGTATCAGAGCAAACGCATTGTTTGCTCTCTATCGAGATTTGGTTCAGGATTATATATCAGGTTTTAATCGATTTTGGGAATTAGGGTTCTTAATATTTTTTTTTTTTTGGCGGCTGTTATTAAAACATTAGGGTTTCTGAATTTTCTTACAGCTGCAGTTTGAATTAGGGTTTGTGGCAATTAAGTTCGTTGACTAAGCAAAGTTCGTGGACCAAAAAGTCTAACAAGTTCGTGGATTTGTGATAGGGCTTGATTCTGAAATTTACTACAACTTTTTCACTGAGATTATTTTCTTATTCGTTGGGCCTCAACTTATTGTACTTAAGTTTGATATTGGGCCTAGTAACATTTATCCTCAATCGTTTTCACTCGCTGGCAGCAGGATAAATTAAAAATATAAAGGGACAGCCAGATTGAAAATGAAAAGTAAAAAGGGGGAATTAAAGTCAATTTTGTCGGCATAAACATCTCATCATCTTCTTTATCACTTTCACCATCATCTTCGTCACTTCAGAGATCATCTTCGTTTCGATTCATCTGTGTCTTCATCAAAACAGCGGCGATAGACGAACATCATCTTCGGGCAGTAAATTTCATCATCTTCGTTTCAGGATCGTCGTAATCATCTTCGGCAGGACGAATATCAAGTTCGTTTGATTTTTATTTCGGTTTGAATTTCATCGTCGTGACTTGTCCGTTTGACAACGGCGGTAATCATCTTCGCGGTATCATCTTCGCTGCGTAATTGGACCTACATCTTCGTTTTAAATCTTCGGCGAACATCTAGATACATCTTCGTTTTACATCTTCGGCGAACAACCAGATACATCTTCGTCACATATTAGTTCGTGTGGCTGTTGAAAACAAACGAATATTATCATCGGCAGTTGAGGTTTAGACTTGTTCGTGGCTGTTGACATCAAATGAATATCATCTTCGGCAGTTGAGGTTTAGACTTATTCGTGGCTGTTCTTCTCTCTTTGTTCTCGAATTTTGTTTTATTCAACGGTTAGATATTCGTTTGACTTTTGAAATACTTGTTCGTTTAGCGGGCGATTGAAACATCTTCGTGATATTCGTTTCGATGTTCGTTTGAATGTCTAAGTTTAATTCAACGTAATTGACTTATGTTTGTTTGTTGGTAGAAAATTGAAATTTTGATTTTCGTGAATCTGTCGACGAACATCATATTCACCAGTGAAATTCAGGTCTTCTATTTCAAGTTCGTGGGTTTCTAAGATTCGGTTTCAGAAACAAGTTCGTGAATCTTACCATCAGATTCAAGTTCTTTTCAATATTTTCGTGAATTGCAGTATGTTGGTTTGAATTCGATTAACTGCTCTTGTTTGCTAATTGGACTTCATAATCGGAATTCTTAATTGGGCTTTATCTTTGATTTGGGCTTCTCCAAAACTGTGACGTCCCGTCTATTTGAGGTACTTGAGTTACCGTTATTATTTTAATATTATTCGCAATTGATTTCGACCCTTGTATTACGCTTTGTTTTGCTCACGATTTACTGTTACTGATTATCGGGTTTTCGTATTTACTGATTTGTCCCTCGAGATGTAATAATATTAACTTATCTAGGTGCCAATTGGTTAGTATTCTCATAAATATAAGTAAGAAGGTTTATGCCAAATTTGTCGGTAATTGGATCCTTTATCCTCGAGATATCGTGCTTTTGCTCTTGTGTGCTCTTTTACCGAAATCGTGCGAATCTCGAAATCCTAAGTGAAGATATAATATTAAATGAACCTAATATAAAGTAAATCAAAGTATGAACAATTCTAAGTTCAACGCAAAAAGAACCGGGAGTTTTCGATGAACGAAACTCCCAAACGGTCAAAAACAAGTCTGCAGAGCCAGCCGACCAGCCAGCAGCTGGCAGGGATTCAGCCGGCGGCTGAATCCATCCAGCCGGCGGCTGGAATGGTCTGGACAGGTGTTTGATGACTCATTTTTGCATGTAAAACGATTGGGGACACATGGCTAAGCCCCATTCGACCCCCAAACTACCAGAGATGCCTGTTCCAAGGTGATATTATCACCTATTTTCCATTTTCCTTTAATTTTCTAAATCAAAAACACACACACACATTTGGATTCTCTCTCAAACTCTCCATCTCTTCTTCATTTTCCCCATTGTTGCAGTGAAATCCCAGCCATTATTCACCATTTAAAACACCTAAACATCACAATAATCAAGTATATACATCAAAGGAAGCATGGAGTGGTGATTTTCCGGGTGGTTTCTTGAAGTTCTTCATCATTTTTGGGTTTAATCTTCTTCAAGATCAAGCTAGATCATCTTGTTTTTGATTTTCTTAGGGTATAATAACTTCCTTCCACTGATTTTATTTACATCTTAACATTTTATTACATGCATGTATCATCTAACATCAAAGAATGGTTTTTATAAAAGTTTCTATGGAGATTTATCTAAAACATAAATTTTATAAACTTTTACTAAGATCTTGATATAAAAAAGTGTTATTTGAAGAAATAAATGGATATTATTAAAGGTTTTTATGTTGCATGTCGAAATCTACCGAAAATACTCTTGAAAACGCTTGAAAACGATAAAATAACAAAAAATCCGGAGCTGTCTGTCAGCCTCCAGCCGACGGCTGGATCATCTCAGCCGGCGGCTGGATCAGTCTGTCCATTCAAATCTTTCGTTTTGCTAATTTTTGGTGGTTGTCTTGTGTTTTGGAGGCGGGTATTCTCATCACTACACCACTGAAGTTGTTGAATCCAGATCCTTGTCAAATCAAGTGAGTGCTAGCGGTATAACTTGTTACTCTTGTGAATCTTGTGATTTCTATATATTCATATTCGGTTTTAGCCTTGAAAACGGTTAGGATAAATTATTAGACCAACACTCGTTGTATTTCTTAGGATCGGACTGAGATTGGACAAATAAATTTAAATTATGAATTAACCAAAGTATTGTATTAAACTTATTATTGTATTATGTATTATGAATAATGGGTTAAAATGAAATTGTTGTTAAGCGGGAAAGTGTTTGAAAATTTGGACGAATATTTTATGACGCGGAAGCGCTGCCGAAATTCCAACTCACGACATTTTACGACTTAAAACACTTACATAAATCAATTGCGTACAAAAGTAACATATTTTACAATAACATTGTCTTTGGACTCAAAGACACCAACGCAATCACGAATGTCATAATATTACTTAAAACGGACATTTTAAACCTCTTTGCGATACTTTAAACTTCGCCTCAATTTGATCATCGTTTTAAGTCATCAAAATATATTTTGCGGCAAACTTTATAAATGGTTTTCAAAGACATTTTACTCTAAACATTTTGGTATGAAAACACTTCAAATTATTCAAAGTGTCAAATTGGACCTTTAAATTGATTTTGACTTTAATAAGTCAACTTAATTGACGTTTGACTCATATAAGTCAACATGATTGACATTTGACTTTCATAAGTCAACATAATCGACCTTTGACTTCTATAAGTCAACATCTTAATCTTGGTCATTATAATGAACATTGGTATTAATATTCCTTTCGACTTGGAGTTATCACTCGTTTCCAACGGTCGTTGTTGACGTGAAAGATCGATATCTTGCCGATCGGCCCTTTTCGGGCGCGGAACATCGTCTTCTTAATCCGTCATCCTTATTCGACTATTTTAAACGTTGGAATGTTATATTAAACTTAATCTTAACCGACAAGGCTAAACCGAACCTAGACTTATAGAGATACCGAGACCATGTTATTTATTGTTTAAGGCACTTAGACGTTGGAGTTGTAGCTCTGTGTTGGTGTACCCGGTATTTGTTTGCTGAAGCATTATCTGTGAGTTATTCGTAGCCCTTGTCTTTACTATTTTTGGGCTGTAAAGCGTGTTTTGAAATGTCTCCTTGTATGCGGAATGTTGTTGATTATCTTGTTTGCCTAGTGGATTAGGTCTGCCTTAGATTGAAAGCCATTAGCCCTTGTTGGGGCCCCCCCTGATACACTTGTTAAGCTTTGAGCCCAACGGTTTTACATATATATAGATCTATATGGGTTATAGACCTAACCCTCACTGCTCGGTAGAATGTTTCTAGGAGCGGATGTTATGGCCGGTTAATTTAATTGTTACCTTTGGTTGGCGACCTCAGGATTTGGGGTTGTACGGTCAGGTTCAGTGTATGATTAGTCTAGGCTTAGTACCTATCACTATTGGTTGTTGAAAACAAGATATATCATTTGAAATTAACGTTGTCTTTGATGAAAATTTTCGATGGGTCAACTTTTACTTTAAAATTGCGAATAATTCACCAACATGTTGTTGATGTCGTTTTAACGCTTTGCAGGAAATTGAGGATTTCCGTTGATCATGCCATAGTTTATTTTCGGATCGCTTGCTTTTGGGAAATTTGAATTTGAATTGTTTATTGTAATTTCCATGACGATCCGTTTGTTTATTTTTTTGGAATTGTATTTGTACTTGGCGTCTTATCGCCTTTGAATTTATGATGTATTCGTAACATTTGGCATGATCTATTTAATATGATGTTTTGTTTATCGGTTATATTGTTGTAATCTTGACTCTTGATATTATAACTGGGACATTCCGTGTTTCCTCTATAAGCGGGGTGTGACAGAAGTTGGTATCAGAGCCAAAGGTTATAGCGAACCGAGTGATTTTAACTGAGTAAATCACTTGGACTATGACCATAGGCTTTTTGAATCGATTTTCTCTGATTGCAATGTGTGCACTATTTTTCATATTGTTTATTTCGCGTTGTTTTTGTGGCGTTTGGCCTTGTTTTTGCACACATTTGCTAATTGAATTTCTTTCCTTTTTATTTTAGGACGATGGCGCCTAAGAGGAGAGTTGCGACACGAAGTTCCGCGAGACGTGCTACTGCGAATGCGAGTGCTAATACGTCGAATGCGAGAAGGAACAATGTGGAGAACGATACGAATCCTGACATGGCTCAGAGGAATGCTCAACAGATTACGGCAATGATGCCCGAGCTTATAGCTCAACTGAGGGAGGGCACAGCCCAACGAACGGGTGGTGGTTCGGGCTCTGGAAATCCCGAGCCGGTTGTTAATAATGAGGGCCCCGAGCCGGTTGTTGAGGGTGATCACGTTGTTGTAACTGGGTCTGGTGGACCCAAGACAGTTTCTGGTGGAGCCGAGGGCTCAGCTCGACGTGTTGAATGCACAATGAAGACCTTTATGAGCTGCAAGGCCCCGGAGTACCGCGACAATGAGGGAGCGACTGGAACGCTTCAGTGGATGGAGAAGCTAGAATCTATTTTCGATGCTATCGATTGTGCGGACAGAGATAGAGTCCGATTTGCTACGTTTGTATTTCAAGGAACGGCTCTGACATGGTGGAACTCGGTCGTGAATGTGCGAGGCCGAGCGGAGATTAAGACCATGACTTGGGAGCAATTGAAGGAGTTAATGATCATTGAGTATGTACCTGAATCCGAGATTCAGAAGTTGGAAGATGAATTGTGGAACTTGACCATGGTTAGGTCAGACATCCAGGGTTACACTTCGCGTTTTCACGCTTTGTCCCAACTGGTTCCCCACTTGGTTCGACCGGAACTCAAACGAATCGGTCGCTACACTCACGGATTACCCCCAACAATCCGTAAGAGTGTCCTATCCAGCAAACCGAGCACGTTTCAGAGCGCGGTTGAGATTGCGATTACTTTGACTCAGAATGCGGTCCGAGATGGTGAACTACCCCCGATGATTGTTAAGCAAAACTCCGGAGGGAAACGGAGTGGTAGAAACCGCAATGAGGATTCAAGAAAGAGGTTTAGGAGGAATGACGCTCCTCAAGGTTTGAAATCTTATGCTGCTGTGGCATCGGGTACCCAGAGTAAGTACCCGAAGTGTGACCGGTGTAGTAGGTATCACACCAAGGAAGTAGCTTGCTGGGAATGCAGTATTTGCAAGAAGCTGGGTCACACAGACAAGTTTTGTATGGCCTCTAAGGGCAAGTGTTTTGGATGTGGTTGTCCGGATCATCATAAGGACAGATGTCCTAAGTTAGCTGCAGCTGTTAATGCTCCTCGAGGCAAGGCGTTCGTTATGGGAGCCAAGGAGGCTCAGCAGGATCCACACGTCGTTACGGGTACTTTTCTTATCTGTGGTCGACCTGCGTTTATTTTATTTGATTCTGGTGCGGATAGAAGTTTTATATCTGATGAGTTTAGGACTATGATTCCCTGTAAGTCTATACCATTAGTACCTTCCTTTGAGATAGAATTGGCTGATGGCGAGTTTTTGCATGCGACTGAAATCCTTTCCGACTGTATTGTTAGTTTCGACGACCACTCTTTTCCTATCGACTTAATTCCGATTAGGTTAGGTAGTTTCGACGTAATTATCGGCATGGACTGGTTAGAGACGCATCGTGCAGAGATCGTATGTTTTGAGAAGATGATCCGTATTCCGTTACCGTATGGAGAGCCGCTAATAGTTCAAGGGAATAAGGCAAGGAAGCGCCTTAAGATCGGCTCGTGTATGAAAGTCCGGGAGTACATTAATCGGGACTGTTCACTCTTTCTTGCACATCTTGTAAAGAAGGACAACACTGAGAAGCTGGAAGAGAAGCCAGTAGTGTGTGATTTCCCCGACGTATTCCCAGAGGATTTACCTGGTTTACCGCCTAGACGTGGGGTAGAGTTTAGGATCGACTTAGTTCCTGGAGCAGCGCCAGTGGCGAAGGCTCCTTATCGGTTAGCACCTTCGGAGATGTTAGAGCTTTCTAAGCAGATCCAGGAGTTAGTAGACAAAGGTTTTGTTAGGCCAAGTTTCTCTCCGTGGGGCGCGCCGGTACTCTTTGTGAAGAAGAAGGATGGTTCAATGAGATTGTGTATAGATTACCGAGAGTTGAATAAGTTAACAGTAAAGAACCGTTATCCTTTACCTCGTATATATGACTTGTTTGATCAGCTTGAAGGTTCATGTTTCTTTTCTAAGATTGACTTGCGGTCCGGTTACCATCAGTTGAGAGTGCTAGAGGAGGACGTTCCAAAGACTGCTTTTCGGACGGGATACGGTCATTATGAGTTTTTAGTTATGCCATTCGGTCTCACGAATGCGCCTGCAGCGTTTATGGAAATGATGAACGGTATATGTCGTCCTTACCTCGATAAGTTTGTGATCGTGTTCATCGATGATATTCTAGTTTATTCTCGTAGCCGTGCGGAGCACGAGGAGCACTTGAGAATAGTGTTGGAGTTGCTCAGGAAGGAACAGCTTTACGCTAAGTTCTCGAAGTGTGAGTTTTGGTTATCTGAGGTTCAATTTCTTGGCCATGTGGTTAGCAAGGAAGGCATCCACGTTGATCCTGCCAAGATTAAGGCCGTCGGAGATTGGGTTTCTCCTAAGACGCCCACCGATATCCGTTCATTTCTGGGTCTAGCAGGCTTTGATGCACCGAAACGCCTAGAAGGTCGCCGTGCCCGAAACCGAAACTCCCCCGAAACCGAAACTCCCCCGAAACGTTTCGGCTTTTTGGAAACGTTTCCTTGACCGTTTCGGGGGAGTTTCGTTGACCGTTTCGAAGATTTTTAAGTTTCCATACAATTACGTTTGGGTTTGAATGGGCTTAGGCCTTTAGTTTCCATGCAGTAACTTTAGGGTTTAAGGTTTCCATTAGATGAACCGGAATTGGAAAATGAGTTAATTATTGACAATTAGTTACATTTAGAAGATGTAGTATTTTTGAAGTTGACAATTTACATGAATCTATTTTGAATTTTCTTTAGTATATTTTTATTTTTTTTATAGTTTTTAATTGCCGTTTCTATGCCGTTTCCGTATCGGGATTTTTTGATTTTTCCCGTTTCCCGTTCCCGTATCGTTTCCGTTTCGCGTTCCCGTTTCCGTTTCCGTGCAACATAGCTAGCAGGTTATTACCGTCGCTTTATCGAGAATTTTTCAAAGATAGCCTCGCCTATGACGAAGTTGACCCAGAAGAACGAGGAGTTTATTTGGGGTGCCGAGCAGGAAGAAGCTTTTCAGTTATTAAAGAAACGGTTGTGTGATGCTCCTATCTTCAGTCTCCCCGAGGGTACCGAAAATTTTGTTGTTTATTGCGATGCTTCGTATAAGGGACTCGGGTGCATACTGATGCAGAACGGAAAGGTCATTGCCTATGCCTTTCGTCAGTTAAAGATCCATGAGAAGAACTACACAACCCACGATTTAGAGTTAGGCGCGGTGGTTTTTGCTTTAAAGATTTGGCGCCGTTATCTGTACGGTACTAAGTGTACTGTGTTCACTGATCATAAGTCGTTACAGCACATCTTTGACCAAAAGATGTTGAATATGAGGCAACGCCGATGGGTTGAATTGTTGAACGATTATGACTGTGAAATTCGTTATCATCCGGGGAAGGCTAATGTAGTAGCCGATGCGTTAAGTCGCAAGGAAACGGTTAAGCCGGTGAGAGTTCGCGCCATGATGGTTTCTATTCAGCCGAGTTTGAAGACTCGTATTATTCAGGCTCAGCAGGAGGCTCTCACCGAGGATTGTCTGAAGGATGAAGGATTATTTGGTTTGGCACGTCAGTTGGAGCCGAAAGACGATGGGATATTGTATTTCTTGGATCGTATTTGGGTTCCCTTCAGTCTTAGGCAGTTGATATTGGATGAAGGTCACAAGTCGAATTACTCCGTTCATCCTGGAGCGGATAAGATGTACCATGAGTTGAAGGATTTTTATTGGTGGCCTGGTATGAAGAGGGCGATTGCCGAGTATGTAGGCAAGTGTTTGACCTGTTCTAAGGTTAAGGCACAGAATCAGAAGCCTTCTGGCCTTCTTCAGCAGCCTGAAATCCCGCAGTGGAAATGGGAAAATATTACTATGGATTTTGTTACGAAGCTTCCTAGATCTTCAGGAGGTTATGATACTATTTGGGTCATAGTTGATCGACTGACTAAGTCAATGCATTTTCTGCCTATTCGAGAAGATTACCGGATAGAGAAGTTATCTAGGTTATATATTGACGAGATCGTGGCCTGGCATGGAATTCCTGTATCTGTTATTTCTGATCGCGACGCGCGTTTTACTTCGAGGTTCTGGCAGACGCTACAGCGAGCTTTAGGCACGAGATTAGATATGAGCACGGCTTATCACCCTCAGACCGATGGACAGAGTGAGCGCACGATTCAGACGTTAGAAGATATGCTACGCGCGTGTGTTTTAGATTTTGGCGGGAGTTGGGATAGACATTTACCGTTGGTCGAGTTTTCGTACAACAATAGTTACCACTCCAGTATTAATTGCGCGCCTTTCGAAGCTCTTTACGGTCGTAAGTGTAGGTCTCCACTCTGTTGGGCTGAGGTTGGTGATAGTCAGATTACGGGTCCCGAGTTGATCCAGGAGACAACTGATAAGATCTTTAGGATCAAGGATCGTCTAGTAGCCGCGAGAAATCGCCATAAGAAGTACGCGGATTTACGTCGTAAGCCTTTGGAATTCAAGGTCGGCGATATGGTATTGTTGAAGGTTTCTCCTTGGAAGGATGTGTTTCGTTTTGAGAAGCGCAGCAAGTTAAGTCCACGTTTTACTGGTCCGTTTAAGATTTTGTCTCGTGATGGACCAGTGGCTTACCGTCTTGAGTTTCTACCTGAGTTGAGCGGTGTGCACAACGTATTTCATGTATCGCATCTCAAGAAGTGTCTTGCTGACGAGTCGTTAATTGTGCCCTTGGAGAAACTAAGTTTGGATGATTCGCTTCACGTAATAGAGGAGCCGGTAGAAATCGTTGACCGAGAGGTCAAGCGTTTGCGGCGGAGTCGGATTCCTATTGTTAAGGTCCGATGGAATTCTAAGTTTGGAGCTGAGTTTACATGGGAACGGGAGGATGAAATGCAGCGGAAATTTCCCCATCTATTTTCTGGTATCGATGCTCATTAAGTAATTTTGAGGACGAAATTCTTTTAACTGGGGGAGGCTGTGACGTCCCGTCTATTTGAGGTACTTGAGTTACCGTTATTATTTTAATATTATTCGCAATTGATTTCGACCCTTGTATTACGCTTTGTTTTGCTCACGATTTACTGATTTGACCCTCGAGACGTAATAATATTAACTTATCTAGGTGCCAATTGGTTAGTATTCTCATAAATATAAGTAAGAAGGTTTATGCCAAATTTGTCGGTAATTGGATCCTTTATCCTCGAGATATCGTGCTTTTGCTCTTGTGTGCTCTTTTACCGAAATCGTGCGAATCTCGAAATCATAAGTGAAGATATAATATTAAATGAACCTAATATAAAGTAAATCAAAGTATGAACAATTCTAAGTTCAACGCAAAAAGAATCGGGAGTTTTCGATGAACGAAACTCCCAAACGGTCAAAAACAAGTCTGCAGAGCCAGCCGACCAGCCAGCAGCTGGCAGGGATTCAGCCGGCGGCTGAATCCATCCAGCCGGCGGCTGGAATGGTCTGGACAGGTGTTTGATGACTCATTTTTGCATGTAAAACGATCGGGGACACATGGCTAAGCCCCATTCGACCCCCAAACTGCCATAGATGCCTGTTCCAAGGTGATATTATATATTTTCCATTTTCCTTTCATTTTCTAAATCAAAAACACACACACACATTTGGATTCTCTCTCAAACTCTCCATCTCTTCTTCATTTTCCCCATTGTTGCAGTGAAATCCCAGCCATTATTCACCATTTAAAACACCTAAACATCACAATAATCAAGTATATACATCAAAGGAAGCATGGAGTGGTGATTTTCCGGGTGTTTTCTTGAAGTTCTTCATCATTTTCGGGTTTAATCTTCTTCAAGATCAAGCTAGATCATCTTGTTTTCGATTTTCTTGGGGTATAATAACTTCCTTCCACTGATTTATTTACATCTTAACATTTTATTACATGCATCTATCATCTAACATCAAAGAATGGTTTTTATAAAAGTTTCTATGGAGATTTATCTAAAAACATAAATTTTATAAACTTTTACTAAGATCTTGATATAAAAAAGTGTTTTTTGAAGAAATAAATGGATATTATTAAAGGTTTTTATGTTGCATGTCGAAATCTACCGAAAATACTCTTGAAAACGCTTGAAAACGATAAAATAACAAAAAATCCGGAGCTGTCTGTCAGCCTCCAGCCGACGGCTGGATCATCTCAGCCGGCGGCTGGATCAGTCTGTCCATTCAAATCTTTCGTTTTGCTAATTTTCGGTGGTTGTCTTGTGTTTTGGAGGCGGGTATTCTCATCACTACACCACTGAAGTTGTTGAATCCAGATCCTTGTCAAATCAAGCGAGTGCTAGGGGTATAACTTGTTACTCTTGTGAATCTTGTGATTTCTATATATTCATATTCGGTTTAGCCTTGAAAACGGTTAGGATAAATTATTAGAACAACACTCGTTGTATTTCTTCTGATCGGATTGAGATTGGACAAATAAATTTAAATTATGAATTAACCAAAGTATTGTATTAAACTTATTATTGTATTATGTATTATGAATAATGGGTTAAAATGAAATTGTTGTTAAGCGGGAAAGTGTTTGAAAATTTGGACGAATATTTTATGACGCGGAAGCGCTGCCGAAATTCCAACTCACGACTTTTTACGACTTGAAACACTTACATAAATCAATTGCGTACAAAATTAACATATTTTACAATAACATTGTCTTTGGACTTAAAGACACCAACGCAATCACAAATGTCATAATATTACTTAAAACGGACATTTTAAACCTCTTTGCGATACTCTAAACTTCGCCTCCATTTGATCATCGTTTTAAGTCATCAAAATATATTTTGCGGCAAACTTTATAAATGGTTTTCAAAGACATTTTACTCTAAACATTTTGGTATGAAAACACTTCAAATTATTCAAAGTGTCAAATTGGACTTTTAAATTGATTTTGACTTTAATAAGTCAACTTAATTGACGTTTGACTCATATAAGTCAACATGATTGACATTTGACTTTCATAAGTCAACATAATCGACCTTTGACTTCTATAAGTCAACATCTTCATCTTGGTCATTATAATGAACATTGGTATTAATATTCCTTTCGACTTGGAGTTATCACTCGTTTCCAACGGTCGTTGTTGACGTGAAAGATCGATATCTTGCCGATCGGCCCTTTTCTGGCACGGAACATCGTCTTCTTAATCCGTCATCCTTATTCGACTATTTTAAACGTTGGAATGTTGTATTAAACTTAATCTTAACCGACAAGGCTAAACCGGACCTAGACTTATAGAGATACTGAGACCATGTTATTTATTGTTTAAGGCACTTAGACGTTGGAGTTGTAGCTCTGTGTTGGTGTACCCGGTATTTGTTTGCTGAAGCTTTATCTGTGAGTTATTCGTAGCCCTTGTCTTTACTATTTTTGGGCTGTAAAGCGTGTTTTGAAATGTCTGCTTGTATGCGGAATGTTGTTGATTATCTTGTTTGCCTAGTGGATTAGGTCTGCCTTAGATTGAAAGCCATTAGCCCTTGTTGGGGCCCCCCTGATACACTTGTTAAGCTTTGAGCCCAACGTTTTTACATATATATAGATCTATATGGGTTATAGACCTAACCCTCACTGCTCGGTAGAATGTTTCTAGGAGCGGATGTTATGGCCGGTTAATTTAATTGTTACCTTTGGTTGGTGACCTCAGGATTTGGGGTTGTACGGTCAGGTTCAGTGTATGATTAGTCTAGGCTTAGTACCTATCACTATTGGTTGTTGAAAACAAGATATATCATTTGAAATTAACGTTTTCTTTGATGAATATTGTCGATGGGTCAACTTTTACTTTAAAATTGCGAATAATTCACCAACATGTTGTTGATGGCGTTTTAACGCTTTGCAGGAAATTGAGGATTTCCGTTGATCATGCCATAGTTTATTATCGGATCGCTTGCTTTTGGGAAATTTGAATTTGAATTGTTTATTGTAATTTCCATGACGATCCGTTTGTTTATTTTTTTGGAATTGTATTTGTACTTTGCGTCTTATCGCCTTTGACTTTATGATGTATTCGTAACATTTGGCATGATCTATTTAATATGATGTTTTGTTTATCGGTTATATTGTTGTAATCTTGACTCTTGATATTATAACTGGAACATTCCGTGTTTCCGCTATAAGCGGGGTGTGACAAAAACTGGGCTTAATTTCATTTAGGCTGAATTGGATTTATTCGTTTGGATTTGGTTTGGACTCGTTATTTTGTGGACTGGACTGATTTGGACTCGATTATTTGGATTAATTAATTTGGATTTAATTCACTTGGACCTAATTAATTTGACAAGTATTATTGCATTATATTTCGAGGACGTATAAAGAAATGGATTCAAAATCATCTAACACTCCTCCCAAGCTACTTAATTCTTCACAATATTACGAATGGGTCGATAAATTTGAATCTTTTTGTCTCTACAGTGACGTACAAATGTGGTTATGTATTGAAACAAAATATACACGTCCAACTGCGACCACAGGCGGCACAGCTGCTGATATTCCAATATCTTCTCTCACAGCTGATCTGAGAAGAGTATATGATGCTGAAAACAGAGCATGGGCAAGTCTGAAAATGGCCCTGCCAATTGAATCGTTACACATTTGTCAGGATCACAAGACCTCATATGAACTTTGGAAAGCGATTGAAACTCGGTTTGTTAGAACTGCTGCCCCAAAAAGAAGTAGAGGAAGTATTCTTAAAAGAAAATTCAATACGTTCAGAGCAGGTATAAATGAAAGTTTTGAAGAAACTGTCAATAGATTTCATAATCTGCTATCTGACCTTGCCAGAGCTCGAATAACCGTTGGAGACGAAAAAGTAGAACGATTTTTGGATGCATTACCCAAGCATTGGGAGGTACGGGTAAAACTGATAAAAGATGAAATCAATGAAAGAAATTCGACTATATATGATCGTCAACAATTAACTCTGGGAAAGGTGATTGAAAGATTAAGAGCATATAAATCAGCATCTATTGAGGAATTTCACAGTGAAGCCCGTGGTACTGCAGGTGATGCTAGTACTACAACTGAAATGAGCTCGAATGAAGAGAATTTTCAAAATGTTGAAGATACTAAACATGAAACAACGGTTTGCAGCTGCATGTTGGACCTATCTAACGAAAACTTCATTACAAAGATGGCTGACCTCGACTCGGACAAGACAAAGGTACTTCTTGACTCTAAATCTATGAAGGATTTTTGCAAATCTTATACGGTTTTAACTCTCCAAAACGATAACCTGACTAGATCAGTATCCAATTTGGAATCTTAGCAAACTGAACTCAAACAAACCATCTCGAATTTAACTTATCAAAAAGATGAGTTTGCAAAGAAATATTATAACAACGAGAAGGATCGAACGGAACTTTTATCAAATGTCGGTCTTTTGACACAAAAAATTGACATACTATATGAATGTCTTGAAACTTAAAAGAAAAAGTTTGCTGAAAAGGTCCAAGAGTTGAACAACTGTGAAATAAGGTTAACTGAGCAGGAAAGGAAGATCGAGCAATTCCGCACTTCTTCTAGTACTTTAAATTCAATCATGAGTCGTCATAGGCCAACTGGAGATCGTAGTGGCTTGGGATATAATGAAACACCTCCACCTTTTAATCACAATTACAATTCTCTTAAAGCTGATTGTGACGTGAAGGAAAACAGTGCTGACTCTTCTTGTGAATATTCCTCTACAAGGGACAATCAAACTGAGTCAAGTGTTTCGGAGACAACAATGAGTACATTAGCTGAAAACTCAAAACCCAAACAGCCCATGGATGACTTAAAGTGTTTTAAATTCCAGGAACATGGTCACGTAGCCTCAGTATGTCCAAAGAAGAAGCGAAAGCAAGCCAACAGATCGCCATCTCCGAAGAAAGCGCAAGCTAGCAGATCGTCTTCACCAAAGACTAATCGAATGGCTCATTCACACTCACCTGTACGGAAACAGGTGCAGCATGCTCGGTACTCAATGGCTCGGTCTTATTCACCTGTACGGAAACAGGTGCCTCAAAAATGGATTAAGAATCAGGAACACACGGGTGTTTCTAATGATCGTTCATTTCAAACGCGTCCCTTTCGACCGTCTTTCAGAAGTTCTAATCCATACTGCCCGAGTCAGAGAGTACCTTCCTTTTATCAGCAGTCGAGATCCTTTCGTCCACTGAGGAACCATCTGAATTCTAAAGTTCAAGCTACTGTGACTAAAGATGACGGTTTCTTCAAGGAGTTCGTATACGTGAACGAAAGAGGACAATCAAGACGTGTTATGACATGGGTTCCCCACCATAACTGATCATTGCTAATTTTAGCTGATATTTTTTGTAACTTTGTAATATCTTCTTATGAAAAATAAAATCGACATGAAAATCTCAAAAATTTCATGTCGATCTTAAAATATATATATATATATATATATATATATATATATATATATATATATATATATATATATATATATATATTATTTACTAACGTTTGTTTGCAGGTTAAGAAGCGCGTACGAGACTCTACTCTTGAAAACTGCTGTTTGAGACGTTGTTCATCGTCAGACAGCTCAGGGGGAGTTTTGTTGTCATTTATGGAAGCTCGAAGAATACAAGCAAAAGGGTTGAACTTAGTTGAGTCAACTTGTGATAAAGACTCTGATAAAGAACAAAGTTCACAACAACAAAGGGAGCTGCCTAACTCTTCACAAACATTAACAGAGAAGACTAACTCTTCACAAGAGCAAACGGAGAAGACTGTATCTTCCCAAGCTTAAACGGAGAAGACTGAATTATTGTAACAATTCAGGGGGAGTTATTCAAGACAATGATGAGTTAGAAGAACCTGCAAGGAACACAAGGAGAACAAGACTATAAATACTTTGATCGTATAACGGAATCTAAAAGCAACAGTCAAGGGGGAGTTTGTTGGTGCAAATTGTGTGACAGTTGTTCTAGATTAATTAAGTCTTTAGTAATAGTTTATTTGAGTTTATAATGGCCCAATAACATTGTATTGTTAAGTGGGCTATTTAGTCTGTCGTAGGGGTTAATGGACTTTGCATAATCCATGAGCCCAATAGTGGCCCAAGCCTGTGAACATGTCTCTATATAAAGAGGCATGGAGTTCAGGTTTAGGGTTAATCAGTTAGTTATAGTTTATGAGCAGAGACAGACTGAGGGAGTTCTGAGAATACTTTATTGTAATTGAGTGATTCGATAATAACGTATTTGGAATTCGGTAATTCGTGTTTGTTATTATTGCTTATTCGATTATTACTTGTGTGATATAACTGATTACGAGATTCCGCCTCGTGATTAGTTTGGTTTAATCCTATAGATAGGACCACTGGGACCTACAGTCCGTGTAGACAGTTTATGTAGCTGAAACGTATGTTGTTGCGTAAAATACTTTTAAAATACTTAAACATATCCAAAAATTATGATTTTTATGTCTAAATCTTCAGCAAACATAGAAGTATCTTTTGTTTAAAATGGTTTATCCAAACCATTTGGTTAAGATGGTTAAAAAGTGTCTACAAGTCGGTGTAAGTTTCCGGTTAACAAAATAACTTAACTTCTCTTTATTTAACCCATGTTTTGTATAAAAGACTTAGATTTTATGAAATGTAAGTATGTAAATATGATGCATGAGAAGGCTTTATAGAACATACCTAAATGTATATGAATGCAAGACTTGATGCTTCTTCTTTATGATTAAAGCTTAGAACTAGGGTTTTGATGTGTATTGGTGATTTCTTTCTTCTTCTTTCCTTTTGCCAATTTTAGAGAGAGAGTGGGGAGGTGATTTGTGAGTTTTGAGCAAGGAACAAATGAGTGTAATGGTATTCTATTTATAGGGGGTGAGTTGGGTTAGGTTTCAACCTTAGTTAGTGATTGTTTCAACCCTAGTTTGAGGTCATTGATTGGTATGGTGGTGTAAGTGTGTAAGTGATTGGTATGGGAGGTGTTGGTGTATGTAACTTTCCAATCTTAGTCAAACAAGTAACCAAGTAACCAAGTTGGTTAGAATTCAAGGAGAATCCTAGGAGGGAATGGGGAGGGGGAGAAAATGAGAATTTTCCATAGTCTAGGGTTTACATGCTTGTTTTTGATGTCTAGTGGGTGGTTTATGCAAGTTGAAAAAGTCATAATACATGCATGCAACAATTCATGCAAAGGTGGTGAATGCAAAGTTAGAGTTTTATGCCTTTCATGTTGGACTAGAAATATAGTTGTAAAAATATATACGTTTACGTAAAGCGAATCCCGTATACCTAATTTCGGTATCCGTATATGTTTAGACATAGTTATTAAGCATTCTTTATGCATAGTGTGGCTTACCGGTCGTACATAATTGAAAACATATACTAGTTGTTTAAGAGGTCGTGTTGGTGTGAACCTGGATTTTTGTGGGTTGTCACAATTTGTCTACTACAATGACCTGTAGTTATGGAATTCGATTGTTAATGGTCCTCATCGACCTAGAGTGAAAGTGATGGTGGAATCGGTATGGTCAATGTTGATCCAGAAAAGTATACTAAAGCTGATAATAAGCTAATTGATAAAGATTTTCGAGCACTAGGAGCTGTGATTCTTGCTCTTCCAACTGAGATTTACATATATTTCAAGGACTATTAAAGAACTAATGGATTCTATGGATTTGAGATATGAAGACAGTTTGGAGCTTAAGGAGTGCAAGAGAGACATGTTGAAGAAGTTATATGAAGATTTTGAATATGTGAGGGGTGAGAGCTTGTCTGATCAAATCAGTGGGTACACACTACTAGTGAATGATCTAAAGAGTTCAGGTGTTGTATTGAAAGATAGTGATGTGTGTAAGAAACTGTTGAGATCTCTACCTACTATGTGGTCATTGCAGGTTATGATCATCAAGAGTACTACCAATTTGAATGCAATGACCTTACTAGAATTGATTGGAATTCTTCAATCATATGAAGTTGATATGCATATTGATGAGAAGAAGCAGACTGGAAATTCTTATAGATGTGCTTTAAAAGCTCATATTCTTGTGAATTCAACTCACTATCCTAATCAAGCTCAACCTCCACCTCAATCAAATGAAAATTGTCATTTTGGAAGCTGTTGTCCACCCAATCAATCATTTGCTGGGTACAATGCAAATGGTTAGGGAGGATATTCTAGTCAAAATGTTGAATCAAATGCTTATCATCCATCTTATGGTTATGGAGGCTTTAGCTGTTAAGATTATGGTCACTCTGCAAGATAGTGCATGGCACCTAGAAGGATGAACAAAACCACTTATCAAAGGAGCAACTATCAAGCAAAGAATGATCAAAAGAAGCTAACAACTTCAGAAGGAAAACGTGGAACTGATGAAGCAGGTACAATGGTAAAGCTTTGATCACAATTGGAGAATGGGATGAAGTGCAGGAGGAGGATTTCAAGAACAAGAAAGTGTTACCTCTCATGAGTAAGATAGACAAAGTTTCAGTTGATGAGGTACTTTCTAAATCATGCTTTGTTGATTGTTTAAACACTCTTAAGTATGCTATGGAGAATAATCTAAGTTTTATAATAGAAATTGATTTAATTATATTTCATCAAAGAGAATTTTTCAAAAATTTAAAAGGTTTATAAAGATTTAATGGATTCTCTTTTAAAGGATGTGGATGTGTACAAGGGTAAATTAGGAATATTGGAACTCAACATGAAAATGAAAGATTTCAAAAAGTAACAAATGACTTTGAAAATGCTAAAATTCAAGTTGATAAGTTCAATCTTTCATCTAACACTTTGAATAGGATCATCGAAACTCAGTTTGTGCAGAAATGTAAGATTGGTACTGGCTTCAATGTTGTACCTCCACCATTGAATGAGGACTACTCTATTAAACCTGAATCTACACATTTTAAGAGTAGTTTATCTACTGAATATTCTTTTGATGATACTTTGTGTTACAGTCTAAAGTTGATTTGAATTTGAAGCATGTGTATGAAACTTGTTCTTCTATGCATAATGTGATTAATTTGAATGCTAATACTAGTCTAAATGAAACTTTTAATGTTGTAGCAGGTCTAAAGTTAGAAGAGTCAAGTAACAGTGAAGAATTAATTGAAGAGAAGACTGTTAAAATGTCAAAGAGTTTAAAACTGAGTTGTTTAGAGGGTGTAATGTCAATTCAAATAGTATTGAGTCTTGTAATAAATTTGATTTGATTGAAATTGAAGAGGAATTGGTTGAATCTGTTCATAATTTTTTCAGTGAAAAGTGTTATTTCCATAATGTGAATGTTTATGTGTTTCCTACCATGAATCTATTATGAATGAAATTGTTGTTAATAAATCAGTGGTTGTTGAAACTAAGAAAGTCAAATCTAAGAAGTCAAAGAGAAAACCAAAATGCAATGCATGCAAAAAAGAAACAGAAATTACTAGAATGTTGGTTGAAACCTAAGGTTTAATGTGTTTCGGAGTGTGTTTCACTGCATGTTAAATTGCAATTTGGTAAAATAAACTTTAAAGAATTCTTGTTTAATTATGAAAAATCCAAAAATGTGAATGTGATTTAATTTTGTAGAATAAATCCTGATTTGTTGGTTGGATTGCATGTACCTAAGTTGTAGTATTCTATATCCGACTTAAAAATCTTTAAAAATGATGATAATATGTTTAAATCGGGGAAAATGAAAAGTAACTCTAGTGAACATGATTTCAAGATTAACTCTTGCGAACAAAATTTTAAGTCTGGGGAACAAATGTTTAAGTCGGATATAATTTTGTGTTCTCACTTTAACTCGGATGTAGAAATTTTTAACTCGAGTGATGAAAATTTTAATTCAGGTAATGAAAATTGAATTCCTAAAATGAGATTTCGTGATCATATTACGTTTAACAAGTTCAAAAGATTCAATTCCAAGTTTAGAAGAACTTGGATACCAAAATCTCATTGAGAAATGATTATGTGTAGGGGCAATCTATTGATCCTGAAGAGAATATATATGTGGTACACAATGGATGCTCTAGGTAAATGACAGGAAACATCATGTTATTACAGGATTTCATTTCTTTCATTGGTGGTTATGTATCTTTTGGAGTAGATATGGGTGGAACTATCATTGGACAAGGAAAAGTTTCAAATGGACCATTGACTTTAGAGCAGGTTAACTTTGTGAAATAATTGAATTATAACTTGCTTTCAGTCTCTCGTGTATGTGATAATGAGTGCACTACTTCTTTCACTTCAGAATTTTTCTAAATACTTAAAATTGAATATGTCATACCTCAGGACATGATTTTTTTGAAAACACCAAGATGTGAGGACATGTACATTTTGGAAATGAACAATGTTAAAAAGGTGGGGTAGCTGAAAGGAAAAAATAGGCCATTAATTGAGGGAGCTAGAGCTATGTTAAGTGCATCTTCTTTACCTGTTACATTTTGGGCAGAGGCTGTGAACACTATGTGTTATGTAAACAATAGGATTCATGTAGTTAAGAGCCTAGGAAATACTTCATATGAATGTTTTTTAGGAAGAAAACCTTTTATAGGATTTTTCAAAGCTTTTGGATGTCAATGCCTTATTTTGAATACCAAAGATCACCTAGGCAAATTTGATTCTAAAACTGATGATCGATACTTTCTTGGTTATTCTACTATTTCAAAGGCTTGTAGGATTTTCAATAGAAGAACTAGAACCATAGAAGAGTCCATTAATGTGATATTCAATGAATTTTCACCAAATGTTAAGAATTCAGGTGCTGCTTGGTTGTTTGATTTAGATACATTTGTGAATTCTTTTAATGGTTTCTGTCAAAAACATGTTTCAGAAGAAGTACATGCATCTCCAGAAAATGTTGGTAATGTCGAAGACATACCTGAGTTTAAAATTGGTACAAGACAAGAAGATTGTGATCAAGCAAGTGCAAGTGCAGAATCTTCATCTACGGTTCATGACAGGTCCTTGAATTCCTCATCTCTCTACTCAGCGAATCGAAATTGAAACTACATGATGCGGAATCTCATGACCTGAGTTGAATCAATCAAATAGGATACTTTAAATTTGAAACCAAAATTGAACACAGATGAAACTGAAATTGAAGCTGATAAAACAACAATGAGCGTAACTGTGTAGTAGATTTCATTGATAGTGGTGACAGGTTTTGGAACTGAGCTTGTTACAACGACATTCAAGCTGAACGGAACCTCTTTGAGAGTGTTCCGGGTTCAAAGACATCTAACTCAAACCACCTATCACACTATTTATAGACAAAATCTAAGAACAGACACTCTATGAACTAAATTATTACAACTTTATCATCATCTTAATTTCACTTCGGGGAGTTCACATCAGTTCTGAACCAAAATCTACATCCTCCGAATTGATATCTTCAATTCTGACTTCTGTTGACTTAAGTTAAACTTCAGCTTATTTTCAGTTCGGAGGAACTTTATTTAGTTCAGAGTATCTGATCTAACTTGTTCCCCGAACTGAAAATTTCACCTCGGATTATTCTTGATGATTTAATTTCGGACCCTCCACGAACTGAAATCATCTTTGTTCAAACACACTGAAGACTCCATAACTTCATCCACTCCATTTCTTGGCCCAACAGTTCTTGACCAAACCCATTCACCAGAAGATACAACATTTGTGTGTCCATATTCTTCAGAAAGACAAAATGATGCAGATATTCTCCAAGGAGATAACATTCCTGTGTCAATTAAAGATCAAGACAATGTGTTACAATCTCACCGTATCAATTCTGGTGAAGATCAAGTTAATTCGGATGGAGTCATTCAAAATCAAGATAACTCTGGTGAAGCACAAAACAACTCGGGTGCAAAAACTGAAAGTCAATATAACTCTGGTGAAGCACAAAATTATTCGGGTAGAGTCATCGAAAATCAAGATGACTCTGGTGCCACACAAAACAACTCTGGTGCATAAACTGGAAGTCAAGACAACTCTGGTACAAATCAGTTTGACTCTTGCGCACAAACTGAAAGTGAAGACAACTCTAGTGCAGATCAGTTTAACTCTGGTGAAGCAAGTGAAAACAATTTTGATGAAACAAACCAAGAACAACCTAGTGAAGCAACTTTTGATTCCTTATTCTTTGATGATATTGTGCTACATCAAACAAATATTTTTGAAAATATTATTGATGAGATAAACTCATTTTTAAAAGTTCACAAAACACATCGTCTAAGTAATATTATAGGAAATTTGTATGATGGAGTCAAGACAAGAAGTATTACTGGTGTGGAAAATCTTTGTTTGTTTTCTTGCTATCTTTCACAGTTTGAGCCTAAGAGTGTAGACATTTCTTTTACTATAAATAGTTGGGTAGAGGAAATGTAAGAGGAGTTTCTACAATTTTAAGATTCAGGAAGTAGGAAGTTTAGTGAAAAGACCTAGAGATGTGAATGTTTTGGGAGTTAAATGGATCTTTAAGGTCAAAAGAGATGATAGGGGTATTATTGTGAGAAATAAAGCTAGACTTGTGGTTAAGGGTTATACATAGGAAAAAGGTATATATTATAATGATGTAGTTGCTCTAGTTGGTAGGATATGGGCCATAAGATTGTTTTTAGCATATGCTGCTTTTAAGAACTTTAAGGTATATCAAATGGATGTTAAATCATCCTTTTTGTATGGAGTTCTTGAAGAGACTGTGTATGTTAGTCGGCCTCCTTGTTTCATTGATCCTCAATAACCTGACCATGTGTTTAAGTTGGAGAAAGCTTTGTATGGTTTACATCAAGCTCCTAGACCTTGGTATGATACAATGTTCAAATATTTGATAGAACATGGGTATCTTAGGGTCACAATTGATAAGACTTTATTCATTAAGACAGTTGGCCAAGAGTATGTTTTTGTTCAAATATATATGTTGATGATATTATATTTGGCTCGACTAATGATGTCTTATGTAAAGAATTTGAGTCTGTCATGCGTTCAAACTTTCAATAGAATTCTATGGGAGAGATGTCTTCCTTTTTAGGACATTAGGTTAAACAGTTGGATAATGACATTTTTATTAGTTAGTCTAAGTATGTCAAAGAAATGTTGACTAAGTTTAGATGGTAAGAGTGTTGATCAACATTTATATAGGTCTATGATAGGGTCTTTAATGTATCTTACTACTAGTAGGCCTGATATAATGTTTGGAGTTTGTCTATGTGCTAGGTTTCAAGCTGATCATAGGTTTTCCCATTTAATTGGTGTTAAAATAATCTTTAGATACCTTAAGGGAAACCCTTCTTTAGGTCTTTGGTATCCTAAGAATTCTATCTTTGACTTTGATGCTTACACTGACAATGATTATGGAGGACGTAATCTTAATAGGAAATATACCACATGAGGATGTCAATTCCTTGGAAATAGGTTAGTCTCTTGGCAGTACAAGAAACAGACCTCTGTTTCACAATCCTATAATGAAGCAGAATATATTGCTGTTGGTTCCTGTACTTCTCAGGTTTTATGGATTCAGAATCAGATACTAGACTATGGCCTTAACTTCATGAACACTCTCATGCACATAGACAACACTGCTGCAATGTTCATCACTAAGAACCCAGTGCAACATTCTAAGACAAAACATATTGAGATTAGACATCATTTCATAAGAGATTGTTTGTAAAAACACTTAATTCACTTAGTGAAGATTCACACTGACTTACAATTGGCTAACGTTTTCAAAAAGGAATTTGATGTTACAAGATTCAAATGTCTTGTTCAAGCTATATTGGCCTTATGAATTTTGATTAAGTGTTTCCTATAAAAAAATATTTTTGTACATATATTTTTGCATTTTGTTTTTCTTTTATTTCAAAATACAAAAAGAGGGGGAGAAAAATGGAAAAAATCAAAAATATTTTAAGTTTGGTGTTGTGTTCTTTTATGTCTGGTGTTGTTTCTTTTACGTCTGGTAAATAATTTTTAAGTCTGGTGTTAATATTTTAAGTCTGGCGTTCTTTTTCTTTTAATTCTGGTGTTAATATTTTAAGTCTAGTGTTGGTTTATTTTTAAGTCGGGTATTAAGTAATTGTACAGATAAAATCCAAAAATATTTATTTCTATTCTATTTTAAATTTTTTGAGTATGGTATTTATGTTTCATATTGACATATTTTTAGAAAATCAAAAACAAAATTTGAAAAACCAATCAAAAACAGTATAAAAATTGAAAATGTTTCACCAAAACAAAATATGTAAGAAATGAGTCATAAACAGAAATTTCAACATAATTTAACATAGTTCACTATTTATAGAATTTCTTGAAACCAAATGTTTTCATAAATGAATATATTTTTGTATTTTGAAACCTCTAGCAATCTGTGGTTTATAAATTCCTTCAAGTCATTAAAATAGCTAATTGTCAAATGGGAGATAACTTTTGTCAAGTAGAAAAGCGAAAAAAAATATATATATTTAGTAAATTATGGCATTTAAATCTATTTATCATAAAAACTCTTAAAGTGTTAAAGTGTTCTTTGTATAATTTATTGACTTTTGAGATCCTTCATGTAACTTGATAAATGGCAAAGACATGTGAATAAGTCCAAATTCTTTGATAAACTAGTCGGTTGTCCTCTTAGATCATTGATGCTTACTTGATAAACGGGAGAATCAGGGGAATAAGTTGAACAACAGTACTAAGTAAAATTTTGAACATAAAAAACATGCATTCAATCACAAATATCATGAGAGAAAAAACAGTTCATAAGGTTGCAAAATCATATTTTGGGGACTCTCAATAAAGATTTAAGATTGTTCGTGTGTTCATATAAATTCTTTTGTTAAAACATGACACAAAATTACTGTGTTTTCATGATAATAAGGTATACATGCCATATTTAAGTAAAATATTGTAGTTTATTTATTTCTACTTGATAAGAATTGAATAAGTTTGACCATTTATCATGTAATCTTTAAATTATTAAAACCTGCAATTTATGAATTTTTCATACAGGTTGAATTCTAATAAAAATACAAGTTTTTGCATGGTAAAAAACATTTAATTTCTTTAGCAAAGTTGCTCATATGAACTAATCTATGAAATCCTGTAATATAAGTTTTTGATGTTTGAAATTGAATTTTTGCTTGTTAAACAATTTCAAAGTTAACTGATGCATTGGATAGTTTTAATTATGGTGTTAATAATTTAACCAAGAAAGGTTTGAATGGGTTGACTTTGAAATTTTAATTTAATTCGGGTGCTATTAATTTATTTCGGGTGATATAAATTTAGGTCGAGTGTTGATTTAATTTATGTGTGGTATTTGAGTTTACTGTTGACCATGAGTTTAAGTCGGGTTCTTTATTTTTAGGTCGGGTTATATTTTGTTTCAATTTTAACTCGGGGTCACTATTTTTAAGTCGAGTGTCTTTTGTTGGGAAAAAAAATTAATTCATTTTAATCCTAATTTCTTTTTAATACTTTTAAATTCAAACAATCATATTTAACTCATGTAAATTGTTTTTCTTATCTAAATCAAATTGCTAATCTCAATATCATTTCTTACCCTTTCCTTTCACCGAAGCTTTCTCTTAGATTCATCCGTCTAGATTTTTAGAGCTTTTAGACTCATTTTTAGTGCTTTATTTCTGTTTGATTGCTTTTTCCCCTGTTTTTCATTGTTTATTAAGGTGTGTTTTCATTTTTACTTTGATTTTCTGTATTCATACTAAATATATTGATTTGATTGTGTAATAATAATCTGAGATTTATTTCAGATGGCCTTCTCCTTTAAACCAAAGCATAATGTTGCTGCATTTCTTGATATGGTTCATTTATAAGTGGATGATGAATGGAGAATTATTCTTGGATTTTTGATAAATTCCAATATGAGGTTTTCCATATCTGAGAGTCCTGTCTTATACAGAGACATACTTGTGGATTTTTGGCAGAATGCAAGGTTCACCATGGTTAATGGTGTGAGAACAATTACTTACAGTGTTCAAATGGAGAATGTTATTGTGACTGAAGAGGTAATTAGACGTGTATTACAGTTTGGTGATTTTGGTGGAGTTAAAAGATTGGAGTTAGAGGAGATAAAGAATGTATGCGGACGAGCTGGGTATGAAAGTGATTTCCCAGAAAGCATGGTCAAGAAGACAAGGTTCTCTTATAACTTGAGGTATTTGATTCATGTTTTGGTGTACTGCATATCAGGGAGATCATGGGGATTTGATGAGATGAATAAGATGTTGGCCACTGCTGTTTTGTGCATGATCACACAAAGAAGATTCAACTTCTCTAGTTTTATAATGGACTGCATGCAAAGGTTGGCAGAGGGTAGTTCTCAAAAGTTTTTACTATACCCAAGGTTTCTCCAAATTATCTTACAATCTGAGATTCAAGTTTTGATGTTGGAAGGACCTACACTGAAGGAGGAAAACATGAACTGGAAAATCATGAACTGGAAAATCATGAACAATATGAAGAAGTCTTTTGCTAAGGCTAGAGTGGTCTTTTCTGGGAACTTTATACCTTTCTCCCCCCCCCCCCCCCCCCAAGGATAAATAAAGCAAGAGTAGCAATTCAGATCTTTGAAGAGATGAAACAACAATGGGGAGATAATGTACAACAACAAGAACAACAACTGAACATCAAGTTGAAGCTGATGAACCTGTGTCCCCTCTCATTGACATTCCATCCCCACCACCTCACACACCTATCATTCACCAGGCCCAAGACAGTGATGATAGAGATTGATTCTATACCATGGAAGAAATCCAGGCTCTTCCAAATCTAGCAACAACTCATATTCTCACTCTTGTGGTTCCTACCATGTCTACCCCTGTTGTGAAAATTCAGAAAGATGCTTTAACAAGTAGTCCTAGTCAAGTATACACTTCAAAGAAGAAAGGGGGAGCTGGAGTTGGGGTATTGAGTTTGCTAGATCTTGAGCAAAATAATGAGATTTTGGAACAGCTGGTTAAGAAGCAGAGATCAATGATCAACCAACCTAGATGGTGGAATGTTGCTAATGAAATCATTAGAGTTGAACTGAGGTTTACAGTTATGTTGAAGTCCCTCCCTATAGATGATGCATCAAAAATAGGGGGAGATAAAACTAATCAAACTAAAGTTGAAGCTGAGAATGAAACTGAGAAGATTGTGATATGGAGCAAACAGTCCAAATGGAATTTGAAGGAAGGAATGATGTGGAAGGAATGCTAGCAGTGATTCAATCAATTAAGAGACAACAAATTGACTTGACCATTGTTGGAAACATTGTAAAAGATATGGAGAAAGCTGGGAGCTCAAAAGGTAAGGAAAAAATGTCTGAATTTACCTCTGACTTTGATTTGTTTAAATCGGGTAGTGAACAAGTTAAGTCGGGTGAAGGGAAATTTACCTCTGGTTATTATTTTCTTAAATCGGGTGGTGAGAAATTTAATTCGGGTGATGAGTTATTTAACTCTGGTGATGAGGAAGATTGTGAAGGTATTGTGACTAGAGAGAATATCAAGAAATTCAATGATGTTGATCAATTTGGAGAGATTATTGATAAAGAAACATTTGAGAAGCACTTTGAAGGAATTTTTGATGAGAATGCAATAGAGACCATCACTCTGTATATAAAGGTAAGAAATCATGTTTCATTGCATGCTTATTATGAGAGTAATAAGTGGAATGACGAGTTGGGAGGAGAGAAGATGGTGATTGATATTGATAGTGATAAGGATGAAGATGAACCTTTTGAAACAATAGTGAAGGAAGAAAAATGAGAGAAGATTGTGGAGAAAACTGATGTAGGAAGTAGTTTGAAGGAAGGAACATGAGGAAGAGTGAAGAGAATGGTTATGAAGACTTTAAGTTTAGTACCTTCAAGAGTTGTTGATTTGAAAAATAGAATGCTTGGGTACAAAAACAAGTTTTCAGAGACAAATTACAAGCTCCATTTGAAAAACTACTTGATTGCTGTTGGTGGTATGTGTACATGATTAGTTGAACAAATGAAGATAGAGACCTTGGAAAGAAACTGGTTAGATGTACAGACCAAGGTGATGGTAAATGAACTGAAGACAAAGAGAGAAAGAAAGCTAGAGGAGGAGATGAACAAGAGACAGATGGAAAGAGTATTAAAGGATGTTGGTGGATCTTCTACAACAACTGTTGAGGTCAACTTGGAGAGTCAAACAAAAGATACTCCAATCGTAACTCATGTGTAGAATGTTGAGGGATCTTCTACACAATCTGCTGATCAGATTCAAAATGTGACTTTGAAGTCTCGTGTTGAAAAAGTTTTTTTTTCACATTTTATGGTTTCTAAACATAGTAAGTTTCCATAAATAGAAGTACCTATTTATGGTAAGTTTTCGAAAATAGTAATTTTCCATAATTAGTAGGTATGGAAATAAGTTTGTTTCTCGTAAAACATTTTTCTCAAAAATCATTTGGTTGAGCTTTACTTTCCCCCGATTTATAAAATGTAAAAATAGTAAAGTAGGGGCGATGAACTCACCTTGTCGAGCAAAGCGATAAAACCCGAGCAGTGTGAATAGTGTGCATATGTATTAAGTATGTAGGTCACAAATAAAGTTCTCACTAGACCTAGAGCTCCCCAAGATAAATTTAGTAACAATCATAAGTATGAGATTAACGAGCTTTTGACTTTAGATAAACCGACATAATTTTCAACGAATACATATGTTCGTTCTAATTGAAATATGTAGATTTCTAAGAAGATTTAGACGCCGAATAATATATATTTGAAAACTAGACTCAGAGGGCTACGTTTTAGACTAAGAGTTTGATACAAAAGAGGTTTTTTTGAAAAAGATATGGTCAAAACAAAACAAAGTACAAAGGTAACGGTTTGATTTACAAACTTGAAAAGTTATAATTGAGTCCAAATCAGTTCACAAAGAGACACTCAAAGATTTCATAACAACCAATAAAACAAAGTACAAAGGAAGAGTTTTATACCACGAATCGTAACGGTTTGATTTCCAAACTTGACGAATACCGTTACAAGCAATTAACCAAATGATGACACACGGAGCTGTCCAAGATCAGTCATGACACCAAAACCAAACGACACAAATCAGTTTAACACGATTTAGATTTTTCTAAACAGAATATAGTATTGAATTGTAATGAATCGGTTAAGGAGTGCTACTTACATGAAGGATCTTTGTGATTACAACTTGTCGAAAACCGACCAAGAGCTCCATCACGATCTGAAACGACCAAACACAATCATAATCAGATTTCACATCATAATCCAATATACCAACATGCCCTAACGATTAGGTTAAGAATAACAAAAACGTTATTATACATATGTATGTATATAATCGACTAAGAACAGAAAGAAATAAACGATTAACGAAACAAATTAACAAACCTTAGAGATGATGATCTAGATCAGTTTACAAACAAGGTGAACCAAAACTCCTTGTATTGTGATCGTGGTTGAACCAAATCAACACATCCAAAATGAAACAAGCAGATTAGAGTTTTGTTCGGCTAGAGTAACAAACAAGAATTATGATACGATACCTTTAGATTACTACCACAAGAGGGACGAATTCAGGACTGCTTATTAAGGGACTATTTGTTGATGATGATGGTGAACAACACACGACTACAAGATGGTTTGTGGTGGCGGATTAGAGAGAATAATTTAGGGTTTCGGATTAAGAAGAATTCACTATAATAAAAACACATTACCTTGATCAATTTGCTGCTTAGGAAGACGAAATCAGTGATGGAGAAGGACTGCTCGATGATGGTGGGGAGGTTGAAGAAATCAGCTTCCAAAGAGATGTGTGACGGTGGCAGATTAGAAAGATAACACAAGATTAGGGTTTTGTTTATTTTTGTATGATGATTAGGTTTAAGCAAACGTTAGGGTCACCACAACATGTCTGCATGGCTAGGAACGAGAACGTGAGTCTCAGCTCGGTGTAGTATCAAGGGCTTAACCCATACTTAGTCCTCTGGTAGAAATGAGTTTTACAATAACGACGTACCGAACGGTAAACAACGCCAAGGTTAATGGATGAATTAGTTATGAAATGTCGATACAATACAACATAGATATAAATCGAACCCGGAAGTTTCTCAAAACTTTAATAATTCCTAACGAATACAAAATAGGAAGTTTACGATATCTAAAGGTTTTCTCGTTATTATATCTAGGAGTTCGTCTAGTGGGAACTAACTATTGTGCACCTAACTAACACGATAACGTCACATATAGGATATACACACATGTCAAAGTAATAATCACACATAAGTAAATTGTAAAGAACTTCTAATAAAAAGTTTTATGTAAACACGGTAAAAGCTAACGGCATACTAGACTAACCTGAGTCGGAAGAGTGACGGTTGTCACATTATCTTCCACATCATAAAGTCCGATCCAGGTAAGAATTTCGGAGGTCTGCCACCTGAACCAGTCTCATTGACATAGTTAGCTGCTAGAGAATTCATTGCGATTGCAGACATGATGATTGATTTTAACTCGGATGATCAATTTTTAAATCGGATGAACAAAACAATACCAAACTGATGCTGATCTACTCAAATTCTCAGAAAACTTATCAATTACTCCTTAACTATACTCCTTAACACACAAAATCACTTAAAATTGGTTATTAGTTAAAATTCCTCAAAAACAACTCTTACCTCCAAATTTCAAACTTCTTATTGATCGTTGATCTTAATGCTCTAATCCTTAAAGCTATTCCAAAAACTTCGAATGTAGCTTAAGAAGAATCAAATTGGATTTGATTTCCAACTCTGTACCACTTGTCAGGTCTTGAAAATCCTCAAAGCTCACACAATCTATGTAAGGATTCAATAACTAGTCGCGGAATAATAGGTTATTGATCAAAGCTAAACAAATTATGAACAATGATTCAACGAATTGAGAGAATTTCTTTCAAAGCCTCTAATTGGAGGGAAAGTCTGTTACAGAGTAAATGATCTAATAAACTCACACCTTCTGCATTGCTTTCACCACTATTTATAGGCTATTCTACCTAACTATTACATTACAAACACCCTTACGTTTATTTAAAAACACTTCGGGTGAACTAATAATTTACAACTCGGTTAACTTTAGTTCGGGTGAACTTGAACTTAACTCTGGTGAAGAGTTAGTTCACCCAACCTAAAGTCTTCCTGAGATTACACTTTATTATTTAGTTCGGGTGATGAACAATGTTCACCCGAACTAAAGGTCTACTACTCTACACTATGACTCAGATCTTTGGAAGCTTCACCATCAAACTTTTATGCTTTAACACATATATCCTAAGAATTATCCTGCCCCCACATCGAAGTTTCATTTCGCTGGGTTCAGCTTTATGTTGTATTGATCCAAGATCTCGAATGCTACTTCCAGATCTCCTAGGTGATCCCCATCTTTCTTTGACTTGACCACCATATCGTCAATGTATACCTCCATAGTGTCTCCCAACTAATCTCTAAACATCATATTTACTAGCCTCTAATATGTCGCATGTGCATTGTTCAATCCAAAAGGCATAGCGTTATAGCAATAAATACCTCTAGGAGTCATGAATGCGGTACCTTCTTGATCTGATGGTTCCATTTGGATTTGTTGAAATGGAACAAAATTTTATACAACCAATTATCTAGATAAATCCTTGTTAGTTAGTTATTGAATACAAACTTGATGATGATGATAAAAGGTTTTGAACCTTCAAAAATCGAAAATGGAGGCTGCTAGGGGGAAGGGGGCGAAGGCTCACCAAGGGGAAAAATTTAGGCATTTGTTATTTTTTTTGGTAGTAAATATATGTATGTATGTATAGATAAGGTTTAGATAATAGATAAATGGGTGTTGTTTGGATTTAGGTAACGCGATCCCAAAAACCAAGTCCTTTGCCGATTACTAGGGCTTAGACACCACACACACATATTTTATTTATGTTCATTCCGAGTCATTAGTAAAGGTAGACGATTTCCGAACGAAGTCCTCTCTTCCCACTACTGTCAAAACTCTCGGATCTCTTTCCCTCCTATCAAGTAAGGAGGCATCGGATTAGCAGGTATATAATTGTCGGGATTCCCCAAAACATTAGGAGCATAAAATATAAAAATGGAAGAAAAGATAGCAAAAGCTACCCAATCAACTAGATCCTTTACATAAAAATGAGGGTAAGAAGCAATTTTATCCATCTCTGAATGTACACCCAATGGATTATTTTATCCATATTGATGCAATGCGGACAGATGAAGAAGACTGGCGCTTACTAAAAGAAAGGGGAGTAAATGATGAAGACTAAAAAAACGATTTAAGATGGCATTGTCCACGGAGAAACCACCCCAAAGCTAAGTCACTATGGTATCTCCTACTACATGGACCACGGAAGGACTGAGTACCAATAGCCTTTGCGCTGAGTGCCGACTCCATGGCGTGGGATCAAAGAAGGCCCCAAGACCTTGTCTACATAAACTCTTCTTCGTCGGTACTGGCCTAGTATAGGTGTTGGTTCTATCCCCGAGATAAGATTGAACCCTACATGGAAGGCGATTCCTTCAAAGAGTGTTGTGAAGGATAGGAAAGCAGATAAGGGATTCTTTTTTCATTTCCCTTATGAGTTGTTTTGGATGTTCTTCCGTGGTTTTGGTTTATCACGGATTTTGTGGAGTGGCTTCCCAACTCTTACTAGCTTTATAAGGTATCCTACCCTTCGATCCAGACAACGAGCTGATTTCAAGATGGTCTTAGCTTCGTCTATGGAAACGGCGAAACTTCTTCGCCAATAAATTCCTAAGACCCCGGAATGAAAAAAAAACGTACCTTCGAAGGCATGATTGCTGCGATCACGAGCTGCTTAACATCAATGAGAACAGGAGATTAGAAGATTTGGTGGAGGATAAAGTCAAAAGTGAACCAACACTGGGATCTGATCATAGCCGCCATGAAGTGTTTGGATGCAAAGGCGAAGCCTATAAGATGAAACCGAAGATACTAAGCTTGGAATCAATCGCTCTCTATGTCAATTTATAATTTATTATGGGATTCCAATGGTGAGCATAGGCACCACTGGATTGCTTGGGACAACATTTAACAACACTTGAAAGAACTAATTACTCAAGTTCGTTTATCTTTAAAAGAATGTTTCTAAATTGTAAATTAAACTTTACATATTTCAAATATGGTTATAAATTAGACACGGGACTAACTCGCTAAGTCATCTAGGAGCTCATCTAGTCGGTACTAACTACTTGTGCACCTAATCTAACACGATAATAAACACATACACAAATAAACAAACATGTCTATAACAATAAACACAAATAAGTCAAATATAGGTAACTATATATAAAAGTTTTTTGTAAAGCTAGGTAAGAGTTAGATTCATACTAGACTAAATTGAGACGAAAAAAGTGACAGTTTTCAAAGTCCCATCTTAAGAGCTTCAACCGCAGTTGGCATATCCAGGTTTGGGATCCCTAAAGCCTAACGTCTAAATCTTCCTATGAAATCCCTGAGGGACTCGTTCTGTGATAGGATAACCTTATAGAGGTCAGTTTTTAATTTTTTAAAAATTCTACTAAAAGAAAACTGGTTATTAAACAAATTAATAAATGTGAGAGAAGGAAGTAATCGAATAAGAAGGAACACTAAGTAGCCATTTTAACGCTACTCCAATAAGAGTTGCTACAACGCCTCTACATAAACAAGCCTCATTGAGATTAGTTGGGATATGGATAACTTCCATCCTCTCCTTATATTGGGCAAATTGTTTTGACAAAAACCTACTTATAATAATTTCGTGATCAAATCAGTTAAGTGAGGTAGGGTGCTGTAATCATCTCAGAGGTGATCACAAGATATTTTGATAAACTTAACAAAGAAATACGTGACTAATAAAAGAACATAGTGGTTTACGAGGAAAGCCCTTAATCCTTTTGGATTGCCGACATAAAACCTCGGGAAGGGATAATAATCCCTTGCCTTTGATTATTTATTGATAAAACGGTAAAAAAATACAAAGTATGAGCACGGTTGATCGATGCTAAGTTTTTAAGTGTTGTTTCTAGTGAGATTGTGTGTGTCATGTACCGATCACTGCCTCTGACATAAATAAATAACCAATCTAGTGAAATATTTTGGATCCTCCCAGCTCCGAGATATGAGAAGTCTTCACGAGACTATTTCTAGAACGTTCGTATCAAGACTCCCATTCTTGACTTAGACTTTTTCTTCAACGGTCATATTAGATGATGTCAATACCTGCCAACATAAGAGCATAACATTCAAGAATATAACAAAAAACATTAATGATTATGAACCTGTTAGAAATCCGTCATCATAGAAACTGCTGATATCTGTGATTATGAGTTATCCTGCAATGATCATGACCAGTGATCATAGACGAAAATTCTGGCCATAACAAAACTAATATATAAAATAAATATAACCCATTTTTGAATGTGTAAAAATAGTGAGTATGATCCTTTGACGAATAATGGATTTTCTTTTTTGGAGAAACATGGTCCGAAAGAAAAAAAAAACACACACACACACACATATATATATATTTATATATATATATATATATATATATATATATATATATATATATATATATATATTGATTCATAAAAGGTTAATACACTCGAGCGTCACTCTATTCTTTCAAAAATCTGATTGGATCATTGAACAAAAAAAAATATAACACATTCACTATATTTTTAAAAACCGTCTAATTGAATCATTGGGCCCCACATTAACCTGTTAATTCAGGTAATAATATATTTTTTTTTGTTAAGTTTTAGATTTAATATATATATAAACTAAAAACATTTCTCTCGGTAACGGCGGTGTAAAAGAAATAGATATTGACTATGGTAGTAGCATTTTCGAGTTTGATAACATGTTCAAATCCAATGGACCTAGAACATATGAGAATAAGTTCAAAGGGTTTAATAATGTCGGAAGCAATGCACCGATACCAAAGAAACCACCACCGGTTGAAAATAAGTTAGCTTGGAGCCTTGAGGAATTGTATAACGGTTGTTGATGCCAACGGGTATGATATATGACATTTATATTCAATTACTTTTGAAATTGAATATCTACCAAACTAAACAAGAGCACAATTAAATGTGATTTTTTCGGGTATTTAAATGACAGACAATTGCTACAAGAAACAGAGATATTGACGATTGATGTGAAGGCATGGTGGAAAAAAGAATACGAAAATAACATTTCTTAATAAAGGAAATGAACAACTAAACCAACTTCCTGCAGATCTTGAGTTTGTAGTCGATGAGAAGCCACACAACATCTTTAAAAGAGATGACAAATTAAAAAGTTTTAGATCGTAAGATATTTCTACCACCATCTCACCAACTGCCATCTTTTGAGCTTCTTTTTTTAACAAATTAAGTTATTTGATGATGATGATGAACAAAAGTCCCAATTCCCCTTTTAGAAGAGGTAACAGGTGAATGGGTGAAAATTGGATAATAGCGGTGATGAATAGTCAACAAGTCATCCGGTTTAACAGGTCACCGGTCATCCAAATGACGAATTTAAACTTTTTCTAAAACATGAGTGATCATTTTAAATATTTTTTTTTGAAAGTTTAGTGATAACGACATATTTTTTTTTAGTTCAATGGTTCAATCGGATTATTTGAAATAGTACAGTGACCCTCGAGTGTATTAACCCATTCATCATTTCCTTTTTTGACGGGATACAAACGTTTGTTTGCAACATTACACTATTTAAATCGTAAAAAATTAAATAAGTTTGTTATAAAATGAACAATGATATAACTTTTTATGGCTCGAATGTTATAGTCGAAAGAAAAGTAGAATCCTAAACTATTAGACATAATATATAACATTGATATTTAACAGAAAGTTGGAGTTTTAAACATGAAACAAGTGTTTAAAACTAATTTTAAAAAACAAGTATATTTCCGAAGACTTATAGAAAAACATTATATTTTCTTCTTTGAAAGTATCTCATCTTTTATAAGTCGAAGATATGTAGTTGGAAAGCTTGAAGCTTGACAACCAAAAAGAGAAACATGATTGTCCCTCCAACTGACCTACTCAATTACAAAACGTTTGTAAATTAAGAAATTTAACTCTAATCTGGAAGCTAACTAAAAGCAGTTGAGAATTCAATATATATTGACATTTTCCGGTGACTAATTTTCTGTAACAAGAGCATCATCAAGAAAATTAAAGGTGAGCTTTTTACTAAAGAATTTATTTTAGAGAGACAATGATTCACAAATAAGTGAAGAATATTCACATTCACATCAGAGGATTGAACTCAAAACTTTTAAATTAGCGTTAGAGATTTAGGCTTTCACAATTACAATATACCTTTCTATTTAAATTGAAAAAGTTGACATGAAAGACTTTAATGCTGAATAAGAAAAGAGAAAACATTGTCAATTCTTTTTATATGTTTCGAACAACTTTTGAGCATTCTTGTTTATGGTGAGTTTTTATTATTTTTGTTAGTGGCATTATCAAACTTATGATAGACTAAAGTCATGAGATGTAAATAAACTCGAACCCATAAAGCAATGTACATACATGTACCAATGGGCAATATTGAAAAAGACACCAACGTAAACATATATGTTTATTTTATTAATTTCAATCATTTCTCTATATATCTATTCGTACTATGGTTTACAAACTTGGTAGTTCACACGTATTATTCTTATTCCTTTATGACTATTCCTTGTCCTAGTGACATCCTTCTTCATATATGTATAATAATATAAATATAAGTATAATTATAAATATAAAGAAGTTTACTTAATTATAATATGATATGCGTTCTTTGAACATGCAGTTATTACGTCATGTGCATGCCATGGACATGCGGCTTATCTTATCTCCTGCGTCCACCGAATCCACTTTCACGTTGGCAGTTAAAGTAGACAGCGGCCACTGGAGATCCAAGGTTATAGAGCTCCGCAAAGTCTTTTGTATTGAAGTTTTGGCGCCATCCTGGGGCGTAAACGGTTTGTCGTCCCAACTGTCGGAACAGCACGAAAACCATACGATGAATTCCCATTGATGGCCTTGGACTCTCGTAACACACCACTTCTTGACCTACATTTAATTTACAATAAAATAATTACTCAATACATGTTATAAATCACAAAAGGGCAATTCACCAATTTGAATTCATTAGGGAAACAATTTTTTTTTCATAAAGTCATTGACGTACGTTTATAAATTTGAAAAACGTTTGTATCTATACAAATGAATAAATATATAAACTACTAAAATAATTGATACTTATAAATATGGGAAAATGTACATATATAAAAGGCAGAATATTAAAATAAGATCTCAGAACTTAGGTAAAACAAACATAAAAGTTCATTAGAGACTCATTTTTTATGAAAATAAACGTTGATACGTCAATTTTCGTCTTGAAAAAGAATGGAGGTCATTGAAGGTGAATCAAAACACGAAACTAATTACGAGCATATGTAATTAAGTTGGTTGTAGATTAAGTGATTTGTTTGCTTATCTTTTTCTTTTGCTTTTAGGCAGAAAAGATTCTTGAATGAGTTAAAAGAGTAAATGCTTTATGCAATTCCTATCCTATCAATTGCATTATATATTCCTATAGTTTTCACTTTACTTGGACAAGCCACCATAATATATTTCGTACTACAAGTGACAGAGACATTAATTCTCATCAAAATTAAAAAGTTACAATAATTATAAGAGCAAGAGGAATTTTACCATATTTGAAAAGAATGAAAAAGATAAGAATAATTATAAGAAAACTTTGAAATGTTATGATGTGACATGAATAAACAAAAAACTCACCAAAACGTGCTCCTGTGGTTGCTGGAATATCAGTCACCAACCTATCTCATTTACACAGAATAAAGTGTGAAAAGATTACACCAATCAGAGACAACAAAAAATATAATATAAAAAGTGCACTCTCCCATGAATAAATTCCATACAAATTCGATATAAGCTGTTTTCAATAGCGACATATGGTATAAAAATAAAGCTATAGAAAACAAAAGGTATAAGTAGAAAAACTGATGACCAATGAGATTGAAGTAAGAAGCTTGTATATCGAAGCTTGCTTTATGAATATGTGGTAGGCAGTTGATAGCCACCACTTATATGTCCCAATCCATTTATTCTTTACAGTTACTAGTCGTTTTTTTCTTTTTATACAAACCCGTAAATGCAAGTTTGTTTTTCGTTTATGTGTTTCCAAATAACTTTCTAAACCTTTCATAATCAAAATTGCATAGAAAAGCCACTTACCAATGCAAGTATTCCCTAAGGTTAGGGTCACTAGGACTTGGAGCATCAGGATCGACCATGACCTAAACAAAAATATACAAGTAATTGTTTGGAAAAGTGAACCCATAGAAAGAAAGATGGATGAAAATGAACAGTAAGTAAACGTACTAAAGTGTGGAAAGCACGCAAATCGTCACCTCCAATATCAACCCTTGGTTGGTTCACAATTTGAGAGGGTTTTAGCTCGCACCCATTGCTAACTTCTCTATCATTATACGAAACAGTAAGGTTAATGGACTTGGTGAAACCATCAAGAACATCTCCTATCACACGTCCAACAACCAGTGGGTCCCTCTCCCTAGGCATCATATAAAAATAGGAATTTTGGTGATGAGGTTTGTTTCTTTCAAGTCTATTGGTTGATGTAGTGCTTTGCATGTTACTAGTTGCATGTATTTATAGTGGTTTTTGGGGTTAGAAAACATAGTATGTGGCACCACTACCAATCACACACAAACATATTCTCTTTGAGATGTGATGAGTTTAAGATATTGACGATTCTTACCAGTGGCGAAGGCAGAGTGATAGGCGGGTCAAATCCTACGATAATTCACTCCTTATGGTTACCATGGAATCTTGGACTATGTATGTCATCACAACAAGAATTCATTCTATGTTTAACATTTAGTACTAGTGTGAACTTTCCTTCCAAGGAAAAAAGGTAATTTGGATGGAGAGATGCATCATTATCACTTGTAATCGGATAGCAAGTATTAACATGAATAAAACAGTTACCATTAAAAACTTCTAACAAGAATATAGACTGTTAAATATTTAAGTCGGACTATTGGTTACATTTAAATACAAGGGTTGAGTTCATATGACAAAGACATTATGTTGTTTATCATTTCCCATTATTTTAAATCGTTCAAAAATTTAATAATGTTACAAAAAAACTTTGTTTATTAAGATCATAGAAAGCTCTATTGTTAAGCAGAAATATGTTGATAACATGCTTAAAAGACATCCCTCGAGTGGTCGTGTCGAAAAAATCCGAAACCGAAAAACAAAATTGAAACCGGTTTTGACCGAACCCGGTTCGGGTTTTGTCCAACCCGCCGGTTTGAACCCGGGTTGTAGGTTTCCGTTGGAAACCGGGTAGGAATCGGGTCCAAAAACCAGTTTGGGAACCCGGTTTTTGGGGTGTAAGTTTGTTACCGGTTTTTTTTTTTTTGTTATTTTTCGATTTTTATAGTTGTTTTAAACCATTTTTTGACCGTTTTTTTTTTGTGTTTTTTTATTTTTTTAATCATTATGACATTTTAAAATTTACTATAAGTATGTAGGTTGAGTTTTGGGTTAATCATACAATTCCAACTCTCTCACACTACAAGAAAAACTCCTTTTAGCGACGGATATAGAGACGCACTTAGCGACGGATTTTCAGCTAGCGACGTCTGTAAAGACGTTCTTCAGGATGTCGGTATAAAAAAGTCGTAGATATTTGCGACACTAACCAAACGTCGCTAGAAATGGCGACGACCCTAGTGACATGTGACTTCACGTCGCTATTTTTACTGCGACATACACCAGAGTGTCGCAATTTATGTCTCAAAATTCTGGAAACGTCTCTGTGTAAGTCGCAATCCACGTCTTTAGTCTTAAAAGACGTCACTACATACATCGTTGTCTAAGTCGCCATTCATTTACACGTCGCTACTTAGATGTCGCAATTTGCGTCTCTATTATATATATATATATATATATATTACACGTCGCTACTTAGATGTCGCAATTTGCGTCTCTATTATATATATATATATATATATATATATATATATATATATATATATATATATATATATATATATAATATATTTATATATATATATATATATATATATATATATATATATAATATATTTATATATATATATATATATATATATATATATATATATATATATATATATATATATATATATATATATTCTCAGTTTAATTGCAATTCAATAAACTGGATAGTACAATGTTAAAACTATAAAATAACAATTTCTTTCGATAAAAGTGTCAAGTTCAAAATACATAATGATACATTGCAAAAAAAAAAGTTATGGGTACATTCAAGTTTAAATTTGTGTACTGGAAAATGTGAAGAAGTCCATCTTTTCATAGATTTTATATATATATATATATATATATATATATATATATATATATATATATATATATATATATATATATATATATATAATATATTTATATATATATATATATATATATATATATATATATATATATATATATATATATATATATATATATATATATATATATTCTCAGTTTAATTGCAATTCAATAAACTGGATAGTACAATGTTAAAACTATAAAATAACAATTTCTTTCGATAAAAGTGTCAAGTTCAAAATACATAATGATACATTGCAAAAAAAAAAGTTATGGGTACATTCAAGTTTAAATTTGTGTACTGGAAAATCTGAAGAAGTCCATCTTTTCACAGATTTGTGCTTCAGCTCAAGTACAACCACGATTTTCCGTTTCATTCTCGTTATGAAAAAAGACGACCCCTCTGTAAATTTGCTTGACAATTCCACATTTTTCCTGCAAAATGCAACCATCAAATGATGCATACATCTCCTAATCTAACATTGACTATAACAAACTTTAAAGAATACAAAATAATAACAAACCTTGAGTGGACCTTCTAATATTCTCACAGAATCATTTGTTGATATAATCTTCTTATGCTGATCAACGGTTGTAAATTTCTTATCAAAGTCGAATTTTTTCAACAAACGTGCTTCACGTGCCACTACCACCGGTTTATTTGAACCTTCCCCCAAACCTACAAAACAAAATGTTTATACTAACAGATATATACAAATTAACAACCAAAAGAATAACAATTATAACCTTGATGATGTCATCCTTCTCTCTGCCAATTATGATCCCAAAAGCATTGCGACTGTAGACAAAATAGCAAAGCGAAGTATGTTAAAAAAAGGTAAAAGTTGGTGAAGCTGTTCTAGCAGAGACGTGGCAAAATCATCTAAGTTACTTACATATGGATCGATGAACATACCTATAGAACACAAGATCAGGAAAATCAAAACGATTCTCCATGGTGGAGCTTGAGCCTTGATAAACCGTCTTATTTTCCACCTTATTTTCCACCTGTAATGTTAGTTACTGTCGATTTCTAAACAATCCCGTAAGCCACTCTACATCATTGAATTCTCCTCAAGTTTTTTAGGCTCCAGAGGTGACACTTTAGTGAGGTTCAACAACAACACGATATCTAAAATGAGAAACTACCCGTAGATTACGTAGATTAACCTGGTCCCTTTATTACCCAACCCATTGAGGAAACTATGATGGACACAAAAATAAAGGACAAATTGACGTTAAATGGTGTAAAAGAATAGTATGTAATTAACCGTTTCCGTCATGCTCATCTTCATCCACCCATTTGTTCTAGTCAACTCTAAAGAACACTTCTAGTCAACTCTAATGAACACTGGGGTCCTTCCCTCTTGCTTTAAAATTCTGCTCCACCATTTGCTCTCTTCCTTCCTTACAATGTAAACAATGTTTTTGGAGCCAATACTTGCCTTGCTCTCCTGCAATTCCCGATATTATGAAATGGCATCCAACCCTCTATACATGAAAGTGCTACACATACACACACACGAGTTCTAATTTTCATATCGGTACTTACGTTCAGATGCACCTTGTCATAAAGGCTGATATCTTTTTCATGAGAAAGATTTTCAGCTCCACTTGTTGCATAAAAGTAAAACTTCCCCTCTGGCTCCAATTTGAGCTTCACATCCTTGGCATCCGGCAGATCCACGATTATGAAAAGTAGATCATCTCTCTGAGCCCACTTTAAACTAGGATGTCGGCTACAGTTCAGAAGAAGATTACGTCAAAAAATGACGTTACTTGTATTGTATTTGTAACAACTTACCTTTTCTCACGAAATTGCAACAATTCCTTCTATATTTTAAAACCATTCAATAACACAAAAGTAAAGTCTTGTCGGCCTATATTATAGACACAAATATTATAGACCATTTGGTTTTATGAATAAGAAAAGAGGACACATTATTAAAACTCATTGTAGCTGTAAAAGGATAGGGAAAGCAATCATATACATCTTAATAAAAAGGAAGCTTCCATTTGGAGTTCATGAAAGCCGTACTTTGTCGCTTTTTGGATAGGCAAGTGCACAAAAACATGTCTTGCCACTAATGTCTTGAATATCTACTCTTACTAGATTCCCCGCGAATTTCGATTTACCAGAAGCCCTCATGAGATCTAAAAACGTCGAACACACAAGAAATTTTTAAATGGTTATATAACTCCTTACCATTAATGGATTACTCAAGGCTTTTGCACCAAGACTAAATGAATTAGACCTGTAAAATGATAGTGCCTAGGTGGATACGTAATGATAAAAGCAAATAAACAACTAGAAATGGAAAAACATTTATAATAATTATGTACTCCATTTCATCAACAACACGTTATTTGATGGCAGCCGATGATGTATATAGGAATACATTTTCAAGTTCAATACTATTAATAAATCATGCTACGTTGGTAACAACAACAAGTGAGATATGTCGATGCATAAAATTTTCTACATAAAAAGTCAAACATTAACTATTCCATCTTTAGCAATGAGATCATTCGACGTGTCATAGTTTCCCCCTAAATACAAATACATGAAACCTTACTTGAAATTTAACCTTTTCACTTAATTGCTCTACATTTATGGTTCGAAAGCTGCTGGATGAATTATTATACAATATTTCAAGGTAGAATATGAATGATGCAAGAATAAATATCTTTACAAAGATGAATTTTCGTTGTACCTGATGCATGTAACCACTGAAAAACTTACTTCTTTCTTCACTCGGTGTACATAGCATTTTAGAGAGCTGACCTAAATAGGAAGAATCAAATCAGCTGATTCAAAATTTTCTAAAATCATCCATGGCATACGTTTAACATACACTGAAAGAAAATCAATAAACGACTTAACATAAACATTGTGACCTAATTGTTCTCCAATTCGACTTCCATAATTAAAATCTCCAAATTCATACATACATTAGCTTATCAACCATCAAAACGAGCGTCTTAATTCATTTTTTTTTCATTTGACTGATAAAAAATCTAAACATATTTAGGTTTATCTAGTCAAATTCAACGCCAATCAAGAATAATTGAAACAAAAGTCCACATATTTATGTAATAAAGCACAAATTTAAGTATGAGAGAAACAGAGTAATACTTGCATATAGATTCTAAACCGTAATTGCACGTAGTTGTGTGACGGCGATGTTGTAAGCGATTGCGAAGGTCATTCGTCGTGAAGGCGATTCCGGCGGTGCCGGCGGTGGTGCAGACGAGAGAGTGGCGGCGGTGATGTTGAGAGTCAGAGACGATGACAAGAGAGAAGATTGCGAGATTAGGAAAATTAGGGCTCGAAAATGGAATTGGGGAATAAATAATATGAAAAGGCGGGTAGATTTTTTTTTTTTAACGTTTAATTTAAAAACTTAAAATTAAAGATTATTATTATAAATTTTTGAAATGTTTTTGGTTTAACTTTATATGTAGCATTATAAAAAAAATAGTTCTATCATTTAAAACATTAAAATAAATCTAATTTAACTAAAACAAATAAATAAATAAACGGATTAAGTTAAGTCGCAATCGTTGATAGGTCGTTAACAACTTATTTTAGGAGGTCATAAAGTTACGACATAGTTGGAAGTGTGTTTGAAGATCTCTTTAAGTCAAGAACATAGGTAGTGACATATATTTTGTGTGTCTCGAATTCAGCGACATCATTATCGACTTGTATTAGCAAGTCGCGAATGCAACGACGTTGTTAGCATCATGTATTAGCCAGTCGGGAATTCAGCAACAACTTTAGCGACAAATTTTAGTATGTCGCAATAGTGAACGACATTCCTAGAGACATAGCATAGCACGTCGCAACTTAGCAATGCACTTAGCGACATATTTTGCGACAGTAGCATATGGAAGTTTATTTTGCGATATTAGTTGCGACGTTAGCGACACGAACATCGCTACAGATGTCGTTATCTTTGTCTCAATTTTCCGACATTATATAGCATGTCGCTAAACACGTCGCCAAAAGAGTGTTTTTTGGTAGTGTCAAAACACTCTCAAAAGTGTAAAAACGCAAAAAATACGTTCGAAAAACGTTAGAAAAATTCTTGAAAAATCATTAACAATCAAATGGCAACTCAAAGCTTTACCGCTTTCACCGGTTTCGGTTCCTCAAGCGAAAGAACGATTGTAGCCGTACCGTCAGTTTAGAATAATTTAACTCAGATTTTACACATCATAAGAAAAACACTAAAAATAACTTCGTCTTGGTTTGCCGTACCGTCGGTAATATCCAATTCTTTTAAATAAATAATTTAACTCAGATTTTACACATCATAAGAAAAACTCTAAAAATAACTTCGTCTTGGTTTGTCGTACCGTCAGTTCAGAATTCATAATATTGCAGTTGTGTTGATTTAACCTTGAACCAAATCTAAATTGAGAGTAAACAATGCGTTTTCTCTGCTACCAATTGTAGGTCCCACATATTTGATCAACAAGGTTAAATCAATTGATTACCATGCGGAAACTCGATAATCAATTGATACACAATAAAAATATAAACGGTAAATAACGATAACACAATCAATACCAATAACTATGAATACTTGTATTAGAATGAATCACTCAAATCTAATACAATCGATATCTCATAGAGTTTCTCCAAAAGTCTCTCGAATTCTCACCTAAAGTCTAACCCTAAATCTTAACATGTTATCCCTTTATATAAGATAACATATTCGCCACTAAAGGGCTATGTGGGCCTCATGAACATACAAGTTCGTGAGTTACCCAAATAGACTACTAAGCCCACGAACATACATGTTTGTGGGACACAAAACTATAAACTATTACAAGTAATTGTGAATACAATTAAACGATAACTCTAGACGATTATTCATATACTATTTGCACTAACACTACTTGTTGAAGCATCCTTCTAAATATGCACCACAGGGGTAGACATGGTAGGAACCACAGGAGAAAAAAATATGAGTTGTGGCTAGATTAGGCAGGGCCTGGCTTTCTCCAAGTGTATAGAACCAATCTCTCTCCTCATTGCTTTGAGAATGTTGAATGATGAGTATTTGAGGTGAAAGAGATGGAATATCAATGACATGGGATACAGGTTGATCAACTTCAACTTCTAATTCAGGTTGTTGTTGCTGTTGATTTTCTCCCCAATGGTCTTGTAGCTCTTCAAATATTTGAGTTGCTACTCAAGCTTGATTAGTCATAGGGGGAAGAAAGGTGTGAAGTTCCCTAAAAAGACCACTCTAACTTTAAAAAATGATTTTTTCATGTTGTTCATGATCTTCCAATTCATGTTTTCATCCTTTAGAGTAGGTCCTTCCAACATCAACCCTTGAATCTCATATTGTAAGATAATTTGGAGAAACCTTGGGTATAATAGAAACTTATGAGAACTGCTCTCTGCTATTCTTTGCATGCAGTCCATAATGAAACCAGAAAAATTGAATCTTCTTTGTGTGACCATGCACACAGATGCAGAGGCCAATGTCTGATTCATTTCATCAAAGCCCCCTGATCTCCCAGAGATGTAGCATACCAACACATTGATCAAATACCTCCTGTTATAAGAAAACCTTGTCTTTTTTACCATGCTTTCTGGGAAATCACGTTCATACCTAGCTTGTCTACACACATTCTTAATCTCCTCTAACTCTTATCTCTCAACATCACCAACATCATCAACTTGTAATACCCTTCAAATCGCCTCTTCGGTAACAATCACATTCTCCATTTGAACAATTGAGGCATTCGTTCTCACACCATCAACCATTCTAAACCTTGCACTTTTCCAAAATTCCACAAGCATGTATGTTTATAGAACAAGACTTCTGATATAGCGAACCTCAGATTAGAGTTTATAAAAAATTCCAGAATGAGTCTCTAGTCATCATCTACTTCAGACTGACCCATATCAAGGCATGCAACAAAATTATGTTTAGGTTTAAATGAGAAAGACATCTGAAATCAATTATATATTATTAGTACACAATCAAAGTAATATAATTCTCTATGAATTGCAGGTTTTAATAATTTAAAAATGACATGATATAAAGTTAAACTTATTCGATTCTAGTCAAGTAAAAATAAATAAAATTACAATATTTTACTTAAATATGGCATGTAGACTTTATTGTCATGAAAACACATTATTTTTGTTTCATGATTTAACAAAGGAATGTATATGAACACGTGAACAATCTTCAATCTTTATTGAAAGTCCCAAGAATATGATTTTACAACCTTATAAACTGATTTTTGTCTCAAGATATTTGTGATTGTATGCATGTTTTTATTGTTAAAAATTTTACTTAGTATTGTTGTTCAACTCATTCCCCTGTCTCTGCCGTTTATCAAGTAAGCATCAAAGATCTAAGAGAACAACAGGCTAGTTTATCAAAGAATTTGGACTTATTCACCTGTCTTTGCCGTTTATCAAGTTAGCATCAAGGATCTCAAAGTCAATAAATTATTCAAAGCAAACTTTAAAACTTTAAGAGTTTTTATGATAAATAGATTCATATGCCATATTTTACTGAAATTATATCTTTTCTTTGCTTTTCTACTTGAAAATAACTTATGTCACATTTGACAGTTATCTATTTTAATGATTTTAAGCAATTTATAAACCACAGATTGCTCATGGTTTCAAAATAAAAGAATATATGCATTTATGAAAACATTTGGTTTCAAGAAAATCTATAAAATATTGAACTATGTTCAATTATGTTGAAATTTATGTTTATGATTCATTTCTTAAAAATTTGTTTTTGTGAAACATTTTCAATTTTTATACTATTTTTGATTGGTTTTTCAAATTTTGTATTTGATTTTCTGAAATAATGTAAAAATGAAACAAAAATAACATACTCAAAAACTTAAAATAAAATAGAGAGGAATTTTGTTGAGTTTTATCTATACATACTGAAACTAAGATATTTTTGGATTTTATCGGTACAAATTCAAGACTTCAAAAATAAAACAACACAAGATTTAAAACTATTTACCAGACTTAAAAGACAATAACACCAGACCTAAAAGAAAACATCACCAGACTTAAAAAAAAAAAATATTACCAGACTTGAAAGACAAAAACACCAGACTTAAAAACAAAAAGAACACCATACTTAAAATATTTTATATTTTTTCATTATTTTCCCCCTCTTTTTTATTTTAAAATAAAAGAAACACAAAATGCAAAAAGATATGTACAAAACTCTATGCGAAGAAACACTCAATCAAGATTCATAAGACCAATAACTTGAACAAGAAAATTAAATCTTGTAACATCAAATGCCTTTGTGAAAAGTTCTGCCAATCGTAGGTCAGTGTGAATCTTAACTAAGTGAATCAAGTGTTTTTTATGAAGTGATGTCTAATCTATCATAGACCTATTTAAATGTTGATCAGCACTTTCACCATCTAAATCAAGATGAAGTTTGGCCCTAGTATCAATAGGAGTGGAAGCAGATTTACAATCAGTTAATCTAAAGTTAGCCAACATGTGTTTAACATACTTAGACTGATTAATTATAATTTCATTATCCAACTGCTTAACCTGTAGTTATAAAAATAAAGACATCTCTCCCATAGAGCTCATTTGAAATTCTAATTGCATTACTGCTTCAAATTCTTTGCATAGGACATCATTAGTTGGCCAAATATGATATCATCAACATATATTTGAACAAAAACATATTCTTGGCCAACAGTCTTAAGAAATAAAGTCTTATCAATTGTTCCCCTAAGATACCAATGTTCTATCAAATAATTAGACTATGTATCATACCAATCTCTAGCAGCTTGATGTAAACCATACAAAGCTTTGTGTAACGGGGCGCACATTCTGCTCGGAACGACCTCCCCGATATCTGGAACTTTCTAGAACCTTCGGGAGAACTCTAGGGAACCCCTAGAGAATTCTAGAGATTTCCTAGATATGTATCTATTTCTAGATTAGTTTAGAGCTGATTCTAGAATTTTCTAGTTTAGGAGAAAATCTAGGAATATCTAGGATGATTCTAGATTAGATCTAGAATCATCCCTAGATCTCTATGTATATGTAAACATGTCTCCTAATGTAAACCATCAGATTTCCTTTGAATGAAATAAGCATTAAAGCTTTACAACTCTCCTTGCAAGTGTTCTCGTTAGTCGTTTCCAAGTCTTTTTAGCTTACTTAGTTGCTCGAAACCATCGACCTAAGTGCTACACGGGCTTCAGAATCCAACCCCGTGACAAGTGGTATCAGAGCAAGGCTCGAACTTATCAAATTGCTTGGAAAGAAACACGATGGCAGGAGCTGGTCAAGAAACACGAATCACCAATCTAGAGTCTCTAGTTGCTGGGTTGAAAACTCAGATTGAAGATGTTAACGAGGGACTTGATTCGTTTGTCCAAGAAAGCATGGAAATAACCAAGGTAGCGAAGGAAATGATCGAGGAGTTCAAGAAAGAAATCAAGAAGGATATTGATATTCTATCACAGAACATTCAAGGAACACGAATGTTCGTTGAAGACGAGATACACTCCATACGCGAAGAAATGGAGACCATGAAAAGAGAATGGAGAAACTTTCGCCGAACAAATATGAGCGGAAGTACTAGCAACGTATTCGGGCCCACCATAAAGGTACCTAAACCAAATTCATTCAATGGTACTCGAAACGCAACTCTCGTCGAAAATTTCCTCTTCGGACTCGATCAATACTTCGACCCAATGGGTGTGGTAGACGATGTGGCAAAGATTAGCCACGCACCCTCGTTTCTCCGTGATTCTGCCCAACTTTGGTGGAGGAGAAAGTACTTAGAAATGGAGAAAGGAATATGTATAATCGAGAAGTGGGATGACTTCAAGACCGAACTACGCAAACATTTCCTACCTCGTAATGCCGACCTGGAAGCACGAGCAAAACTAAGGAGATTAGACCAAAAAGGTACGATTTCCGACTACATCAAAGAGTTTACTACAACAATGCTCGAAATCGAAGACTTGTCCGAGCGAGATGCCCTATTTTATTTCAAAGACGGACTTCAAGAATGGGCGCAGGTCGAGCTTGACCGGAGAAATGTACGCACCCTTTACGACGCCATCGCTGCGGCCGAGTCACTTATAGAACTCTCTCCGAAATTGCGAGAGAACATGTTCGGGATAAGCGGAGGAAATGAAGAATTCTCGGAACAAGCTGAGGTAAGTCATCGAAGCCCATCTCCTAGACGAAATTCCTCCCCGAGGCAAGGAAAACCCAAACCTTCCTTTCCATGCTTCATATGTAATGAAGCTCATTGGACCAGCGAGTGTCCAAAACGCAAAACAATAAATGCTATATTAGCAGAAAAAGAAAAAGAAAGAAAAATCAAAGAAGAACCCGAAGCCCAAATGGGCACAATGAGGCATCTCGGAGCCTTGGTGAAATCTGCTCCGAGCAACAAGACAAACGACAACAAACTATTGTTCGTTAAGATAAAAATCAACAACAAAGAGACCAAGGAGTTGATTGATACAGGCGCCTCCCACAACTTCGTCGATGTCCGAGAAGCAAAAAGGCTGGGCATGTGGTACCGACGAAGCAAAGACACAATGAAAGTTGTAAATTCAAAAGAAAAAAAGATTATAGGGACGGCCAAGGCTAAATCATGCATCAAAGGATGGCGAGACGACCTGAAGTTCTCAGTCACCACAATGGACGACTTCAAGGTGGTCTTGGGATTAGATTTTCTGCGACAAGCTCAAGCCTTCCCGGTCCCCTCTAAATGTTCCCTGGTACTCCAGCAGAGAGATCGAGTTTACGTTACCAGGTTAACGGAAGAAAGGATACGAAATCAACATGTTTCTTCAGAAGAAGTCGTGACGAGGACGTCACGAAAACAAGTGGGGGAGGGTGTAACGGGACGCACATTCTGCTCGGAACGACCTCCCCGATATCTGGAACTTTCTAGAACCTTCGGGAGAACTCTAGGGAACCCCTAGAGAATTCTAGAGATTTCCTAGATATGTATCTATTTCTAGATTAGTTTAGAGCTGATTCTAGAATTTTCTAGTTTAGGAGAAAATCTAGGAATATCTAGGATGATTCTAGATTAGATCTAGAATCATCCCTAGATCTCTATATATATGTAAACATGTCTCCTAATGTAAACCATCAGATTTCCTTTGAATGAAATAAGCATTAAAGCTTTACAACTCTCCTTGCAAGTGTTCTCGTTAGTCGTTTCCAAGTCTTTTTAGCTTACTTAGTTGCTCGAAACCATCGACCTAAGTGCTACACGGGCTTCAGAATCCAACCCCGTGACATTTGTCCAACTTAACCAGATGATCAGGGTATTGAGGGTCAATGAAACTAGGAGGCTTTCTGGGAAATCACGTTCATACCTAGCTTGTCTACCCACATTCTTAATCTCCTCTAACTCTTATCTCTCAACATCCCCAACATCATCAACTTGTAATACCCTTCAAATCGCCTCTTCGGTAACAATCACATTCTCCATTTGAACAGTTGAGGCAATCGTTCTCACACCATCAACCATTCTAAACCTTGCACTTTTCCAAAATTCCACAAGCATGTATCTTTATAGAACAAGACTTCTGATATAGCGAACCTCAGATTAGAGTTTATAAAAAATTCCAGAATGAGTCTCTAGTCATCATCTACTTCAGACTGACCCATATCAAGGCATGCAACAAAATTATGTTTAGGTTTAAATGAGAAAGACATCTGAAATCAATAAGAGATTATTAGTACACAATCAAAGTAATATAATTCTCTATGAATATATTAAAACTAAGTAAAAGGAAAAACACACCTTAATCAACTATGAAAAACAGAGTAAACAACAATCAAATAATCAAAAATCACTAGAAACTAATCAAAAGGCTCTAAAAATCTATCGAGATGACTCTAGGAGAAAGATTCAGTGAAAAGAAAAGGTAAGAAATGATATTGAGATTAGCATTTTGATTTGGATAAGGGATGCAATTTGCATGAATTAAAAATAATTATTTGAATTTAAAAGTATTAAAAGGAAATTAGGAATAAAATAAATTAAACTTTTTCCCACCAAAAGAAACCTGACCTAAAAATAGTGACCCGAGTTAAAATGGAAACAAAAATGTAACCCGACCTAAAAATAAAGAACCCGACTTAAACTTATGGTCAACACAGTCAATTCACATACCAGACATAAATTAAATCATACCCGAATTAAATATAACACACCAGAATTAAATTAAGAGTACCCGAATTAAATATAAAGCACCATAATTAAATCAAATTTTCAAAGTCAAACCATTAAAACCTTTCTGGGTAAAATTCTTCACACCAGAATTAGAACTATTCAATGCATCAGTTAACTTTGAAATTGTTTAATATGCAAAATTTCGATTTCAGAGATCAAAAACTTATATTCAAGGATTTCATAAATTAGTTCATATGAGCAACTTGGCTACAGAAATGAAGTGTTTTGTAAAATGCAAAAACTTGTATTTTTATTAGAATTCAACCTGTGTTAAAAATTTATAAATTACAGGCTTTAATAATTTAAAAATGACATGATATAAAGTTAAACTTATTCGATTCTAGTCAAGTAAAAATAAATAAAATTACAATATTTTACTTAAATATGGCATGTAGACTTTATTGTCATGAAAACACATTATTTTTGTTTCATGATTTAACAAAGGAATGTATATGAACACGTGAACAATCTTCAATCTTTATTGAAAGTCCCAAGAATATGATTTTACAACCTTATAAACTGATTTTTGTCTCAAGATATTTGTGATTGTATGCATGTTTTTATTGTTAAAAATTTTACTTAGTATTGTTGTTCAACTCATTCCCCTGTCTCTGCCGTTTATCAAGTAGGCATCAAAGATCTAAGAGAACAACAGGCTAGTTTATCAAAGAATTTGGACTTATTCACCTGTCTTTGCCGTTTATCAAGTTAGCATCAAGGATCTCAAAGTCAATAAATTATTCAAAGCAAACTTTAAAACTTTAAGAGTTTTTATGATAAATAGATTCATATGCCATATTTTACTGAAATTATATCTTTTCTTTGCTTTTCTACTTGAAAATAACTTATGTCACATTTGACAGTTATTTATTTTAATGATTTTAAGCAATTTATAAACCACAGATTGCTCATGGTTTCAAAATAAAAGAATATATGCATTTATGAAAACCTTGTCTTAAAAGAAGCATATGAAAACCTGACTAACATACACAGTGTCTTCAAGAACTCCATACAAAAAGGCTTATTTAACATCCAACTTATATACCTTAAAGTTCTTAAAAGAAGCATATGCTAAAAACAATCTTATGGCCTCTATCCTAACAACTGGAGCAAAGATATCATCATAATCTATACCCTCTTCCTGAGTATAACCCTTAACCACAAGCCTAGCTTTATTCATGACAATAATTCCCCATCATCTCTTTTAACCTTAAAGTTTCATTTAACTCCCCAAACATTCACATATCTAGGTCCTTCCACTAAAGTTCCTACTTCATGAATCTTAAATTGTAACAACTCCTCTTGCATAGCCTCTACTCAACTATTTATAGTTATTGCAATGTCTACATTCTTAGTCTCAATCTGGGAAAGAAAAGAAGAAAACAAACAAAGATTTTCCGAACCAGTACTACTTCTAGTCTTAACTTCATCATACAAATTTCCTATAATATTACTTAGAGGATGTGTTTTGTGAACTTTTAAAAATGAGTGTATCTCCTCAATAATATTATCAGAAAGATTTGTTTGATGTAGCATAAGATCATCAAAGAATAAGGAATCATAAGTTGCTTCACTGGGTTGTTCTTGGCTTGATTCATCATAATTGTTTCATTTGTTGCACCAGATTTAAATTGATTTGCACCAGAGTTAAATTGATGTGCACCATAATTTTCGTCATTTTCAGGTTGTGCACCAGATTTGTGTTGTGTTTCACCATAGTTTTTATGATTCTCAATTTGTGCACCCGATTTTTTTTGTGCTTCACCAGAGTTATCTTGGATTTCTGTTTGGATACCCGGATTGTTTTGAACTTCACTAGAGTTATCTTGTGCTTCACCAGAGTTATCTTGATTTTCAATGACTCCACCCGAATTAATTTGATCTTCACCAGAATTGATACCATGAGATTTTAACCCATTGTCTTGATCTTCAATTGACACTGTAATGTCATCTCCTTGGAAAATATCTGCATCAGTTTGTCTTTCTGAAGAATCTTGACACATAAATGGTGCATCTGCTGGTGAATGGATTTGTTCATGAACTGTAGATGAATATTTTGCACTCGCTTGTCTTGTACCAATCTCAAACTCGGATATGTCTTCAACATTAGCCACATTTTCTGGAGATGCATGCACTTCTTCTGAAACATGTTCTTGACGGAAACCATTAAAAGAATTTACAAATGTATCTAAACTAAACAACCAAGCATCACCTAAATTCTTAACATTTGGTGTAAATTCATTTAATATCACATTAATGGACTCTTCTATGTTTCTAGTTCTTCTACTGAAAATCCTATAAGCCTTTGAAACACTAGAATAACCAAGAAATGTCCATCATTAGTTTTAGAATCAAAATTTCCTAGGTGGTCTTTGGTATTCAAAATAGAACATTGACATCCAAAAGCTTTGAAAAATCCTATAAAAGGTTTTCTTCCTGAAAACAGTTCATATGAAGTCTTTCCTAGGCTCTTAACAACATGAATTCTATTGTTCACATAACACATAGCATTCACAGCCTCCGCCCAAAAAGTAACAGGTAAAAAAGATGAACTTAACATTGATCTAGCTCCCTCAATTAATGTCATGTTTTTCCTTTCAGCAAACCGGTTATGTTGAGATGTTCTTGGGTGAGCTATACTTCCTAGTAATTCCCTTATGAGCACAAAATTCATTCAAAGTAGCATTCTTAAACTCAGTGCCATTATCACATCTAATGATCTTCACCTTTTTATCAAAGAAATTTTCTATGTGCACAACAAAGTCTTTTATGATCTCAGATGTCTCATGTTTATGAGTAAGGAAAAAGACCCATGAGAATCTTGAATAGTCATCAGTGATAACTAAACAATAAGATTTCATGTCAAGACTCTTTACACTGACTGGACCAGAAAGATCCATGTGTAGAAGGTGAAGGAAAGTCTCTACTGAATTTTGAGTCTTTAGTTTTAAACTTGATTTATGTTGTATACCTTTTAAACAAGAAATACAGTGGTCAAGTAATTGAAAATTCTTTTTATGTAATCCAGAAACTAGATTATTTGTGACCAACTTATTCATGTTTTTAAGATTAACATGACAAAGCCTTTTGTGCCATAAATCAGACTCTTTTGCAGTAGTTTTGGATATGAAAGAGTTTGAGGATTCATTTGATTTAACATTGTTCGTATCCAAAATGTACATGTCCTCATATCTTGGTATTTTTAAAACAATCATGTCCTGAGGTATGACATATTTAGGTTTGAGTATGTAGAAAAATTCTGAAGTGAAAGCAGTAGTGTGCTTATTATCACATACCTGAGAGACAAAAAGCAAGTTATAATTCAATTCTTTCACAAAATTGACCTACTCCAAAGTCAATGGTCCATTTGAAACTTTTCCTTGTCCAGTGATAGTTCCACCCATATCTCCTCCAAATGATACATGGCCACCAATGAAAGCAATGAAATCATGTAATAACATGATGTTTCCTGTCATATGCCTAGAGCATCCATTGTCTACCACCCATATATTTTCTTCAGGATCAATAGATTGCCCCTGCACATAGTCATTTTTCAGTGAGATTTTGGTATCCAAGTTTTTGTAAACTTGGAATTGAATGTAAACTTGTTAAACTTAAATTGATCACAAAAGTTTCCTTTAGGCATACACTTTTCATAATCCGAATTAAAATTTTCATCACCCGAATTAAAACTTTCTACATTCGAGTTAAATTGTTTACACAAAATTTAATCCGACTTAAACATTTGTTACTCCGACCTAAATTTTGTTCACCAGAGTTAATTTTGTACTCATGTTTACGAGAGTTAATTTTCATTTCACCCGATTTAAACATGTTCTTATCAGTTTTCAAGCTTTTTAACTCGGATATAGAATATTTCAACTTAGGTACATGCAATCAAACCAACAAATCAAGATTTATTCTACCAAATTTAATCACATCCACATGTTTGGATTTTTCACAATTATGTATGCATTCTTTAAAGTTTATTCTACCAAATTGTAATCTAACAGGCATTGGAACACATTCAGAAACACTTTTAACCTTAGGTTTCAACCAACATTCTACTAATTTGTGTTTCTTTTTGAATGTATTGCATTTTTCTTTTCTCTTTGACTTTTTAGATTTGACTTTCTTAGTTTCAACAACCTTGTGGTTCATTAACAGCAATTTCATTCACAATCAATTCATGTTTAGGCAACACATAAACATTGACATTAAGAAAATTATAACACTTTTCATTTAAACAGTCATGAATAGATTCAACAAACTCTTCTACAATCTCAATCAACTCAAAGTTTTTACAAGACTCAATATTAACAGTATTCTCTTCAACTAATTCTTCAAAGTTATTTGACTCTTCTAATTTTTGCCCTGCTACAACATTAGAAGTTTCATTTAGACTAGTAGTAGCATTCAAATTAATCATGTTATGCACAAGAGAACAAGTTTCATTTAAATAAACTTTAGACTGTAACACAGAAACATCATCAAAAGAATTTTCAATAGATAAACTACTCTTAAAATGTGTAGATTCAGGTTTAATACCGTAGTTATCATTGAATGGTGGTGGGAAAATATTGAAGCCAATACCAACCTTATCTTTCTGCACTAACTGACTTTCAATGATCTCATTCAAATTCTTTGATGAGAGACTGAACTTATCAACATGAATTTTAACATTTTCAAACTTATTTGTTACTTTTTGAAATCTTTGAAATAGATTTTCATGTTGAGTTTCCAATCTCCCAATTTACCTTTGTACACATCCACATCCTTTAAAAAAGAATCAATTTTATCTATATAAATCTTTTCAATTTTCAAAAATTCTCTTTGATTAAATTTAATCAAATCAATTTCTTTAATTAAACTCAAATTATGCTCTAAAGTATACTTAAGAGTGTTTAAACATTGAACATAACATGAATTAAAAAGTACGTCATCAGCTAAAAATTTATTCTATCTTACTCATGAGAGCTATTACTTTCTTATAATTGAAGTCCTCCTCCTGCACTTCATCCCACTCTCCAAATGTAATCAAAGCCTTGCCACTTGTGCCTGCTTCATCACTTTCATTATTTCCTTCTGCACTTGTCAGCTTCTTTTGATCATCCTTTGCTTGATAGTTGTTCCTTTGATAACTATTGTTGTTCATCCTTCTAGGTGCCCTACACTCTCTTGAAAGGTGACCATAATCTTCACAGTTGAAGCACTTGACCTTTGACTTGTCATAACCAACTCTACTTTCATTTTCCTTCCTAAAAATTGTTCCTTCCCGTCTTCTTGAAAAATCTGTTGGCCCTTACACTCACCATGGCCATCTGCCATTTCTAATCAATCTCCTCCAGGTCATCAGGATGAGTTTGTTCAAGATCCTCCCTTGCAAGTTCTGGATGAGTCAATCTTCCAACCACAAATGCTTCATATCTTGCAACAAAGGCTTTAACAATATCTCAATGTCTCTGAGCCCATTGAAATTAATCCCATTGACTCCAAAGTTCAAAGAAGATGAATTATAAGCATTTGATTCAACATTATGACTAGAATATCCTCCATAACCATTTAAATTGTACCCAGAAGATGATTGATTAAATGGACAAAAATTTCAAGAATGACAATTTGCATATGATTGAGGTTAAGGTGGAGCTTGATTAGGATAATGAGTTGAATTCAAAGGAATCTGAGAATTTAATGCACATCCATGAGAATTTCGAGTCTGCTTCTTCTCATCAATCTGCATATCAACTTCATATGATTATAGAATCCCAATCAACTCTACCAAGGTCATTACATTCAAATTTGTAGTTCTCTTAATGATCATCACTTGCACTGACCACTTAGTAGGTAGAGATCCCAACAACTTCTTGCACACATTAGTATCTTTCATTATAACACCAGAACTCTTCAGATCCCTCACTAGCAATGTGTACCTACTGATTTGACCAGATAAACTATCACCCCCTCACATATTCAAATGCTTCATATAGCTTCTTTAACATATCTCTCTTGCTCTCCTTCAGTTCTAAAGTTCCTTCATATCTCAATTCCATAGCGTCCATTAGTTCCTTAGTAGAAGCATAGTCCATGAAGTTGTTATAAATCTCAGTAGGAAGAGCAAGAATAACAGCTCCTAGTGCTCGAAAATCTCTATCAATTAGCTTATTGTCAACTTGAGTATACCTTTCTTTCTGGATCAACATCCACCATACCAGTTCCACTAGTCTCTTGCACCATAGGTCGATGAGGACCATTAACAATTGAACTCTATAATTGTCGGTCACTATAGTAGAGAAAAGCCTTAGAAACGAGGCTTCCACATCATGAAATCAGATCCTGTTAGGAATTTTGGAGGTCTACCACCAGAACCTGTTTCATTCTCATAATTTACAACTGGAGCAACCATTACTATTGCAGACTTATGATTTATGAATTTTTAATTTTAATTCAGCTGAACAAACTATAACTCGGATGAACAAACTAAACTATAAATGATTCAAACTCAATTAAATTCACATAAATTAGCAACTAAACCTTAGCAAACACTCTAACAATCAAATCAACACTTAAAACTAATGATTAGCAGTAGAATACCTCTATAACGAATTTTACCGCCAAATTTCAAACTTACGAATAATGAACAATTGTTGATCTTACTGTTCTAATCCTTGTAACTTAACTAAACACCTTGAATGCAGCTCACAATCTTCTGATAACTAAGCTGAATCAAATTAGATTTGATTTCCATCTCTGATACCACTTGTCATGCAATCTTTAAAGCAACAATCCTATGTCTAAAATCACTAGCAGGTGGCGGAATCAGTAGTTAATGAATTGAGTTAATGTAATAAGAACAATGAATCAATAAGAAATCAGTAACGGAACTTTTCATTCAAAAGTCTTAAATGGCGGGAAAGTTTGTTACATATGATAATCTCACTTTACACTCAAGCTCTTACCAAATGAACTACTCTGACCACTATTTATAGACTGTACATTCTATAGATTACATTATATCAACATTTATGTTAATTTAAAAACACTTCGGGGGAACAAATAAACAAAACTTCATTTAACTTTTAGTTCGGGTGAACTTGAACTTAACTCTGGTGAAGATTAGTTCACCCGACTTCAAGTCTACATGAAGGTCCTAACTATGATTTAGTTCGGGTGATGAACAATGTTACCCGAACTAAATATTTATACAATACTCTTGATGAAGAATCTTTGGAAGCTTCAGCCATTGCTCCTTTTAAGCTCCAAGAGTGAATAAATTCACTAATATCATATAAATAATCATTTATACATTTTTACTTACTAACCTTTAAGCTTTATTCATATTCGATATAACCCTAAAACTTTTTCTGTCTCTAATCCAAATTATTAACCTTGATTCTTAATAATCTTAGTTTGTATTCCATATTCGAGTAACAATTATACGTGTGATCTACTATAATCTTGTTAATTAGCAATAGATCTAGCATATTAAGCATAAAGACGAATAATAATAATACGATAAACACATAAGTTATCCAACAAGATTACCATTATTCACAATCAAATCATAATTAAATGAAGTTTTTATTAAAATTAAGCAAACACTTACAAGTTTTACCTTATAATCACAGTAAATAAGGTATGAATAGTAGAAACCGAGGATATTTCCGAACAATCTTCACCCAGAGCCTTAAGCATATATCCCTTTACGTCGTAAACACTTCGCAACGTTGTTGACTTTAACTCAATGTCTTTATGACGTAAAGACATTTTGTCTTACGACGTAAAGCTTTGGTGGACTTCATAATTTTCCCTCCGTTATCATTGTTTTCTGCTTGTTTTTGCTACTTTTTGTTCCATTATTAAGTAATTAAATATCAAATAATATATAACTGTGACAGAAATAGGTAAAATAGAGGAAATTTTTATAATATCAACAAACTTTGTTTTTTTTAAGATTTCAAGTGGATTTGTTTTCTTCAAAAATAGTTGGTGCAATCCTCTGGGTATGTGAATTTAAATAGACAAAATGCACGGATATATATTTTGAAGAAAAGATTGTAGGGACTTTTTACTATTTAAACCTTTTCTTTTAGGACATGATGAGTCCTCTTTTAAATGAGGGACTTTATTTAACTTGTTAGAAAATGCCTTAAAGAAAAAGTTCCAACTCATATACTATTTATATATACAAATTACTTTAATAAGAAGTTTCTCAAAAACTTAAGCTTTAGCATATCAAAATTATTATATTACACTCTAAATATACAAATTACAACTCTAATACTGTTTGATAAAAAAACATATTTATAGGTAAAAACTTTAATCCTTATGTAATGCTCATTTTCGATGCTCATTTTCTTGTTTGTATATCACTATACTACATATAGACTATAGACTCTATATGTTTAATATAACCAATTGACTTTATATCAACTTTACAACTCTATACTATGGAAGTAGTCAATGGGCCTGTCATAGAGCCCAGTTGCGTACCTAATCAATCTAGTAGTGGGCTTAATAAAGCCGTCAATGGGACAACCAAAACATATCTAAAGGAAAAATACAAGGGAGTTGTAATTGAAGTGTTCAAGTTTTAATGATATTTTCTAAGTCAATTTCAATTTTTGTCTTTAAACCTCATTTTCTTGCAAATATAAAAATTATTTTTTAGATACATAACTAGTTTTTAATACCCCTGCAATATACGGTGACGATAATAAAAAGTAAATATTATAAAGGGATTATTGTAATTATAAATATTTGATTATTACAGAAGCAGTCAATACATTTTTCTCGTTGGTTAGCTTGCTCACATTATATACTGTTGGAGTGACAAAATATCGTTGTCAAAGTGTATAGTGTTGGATATTTAGTGTTGGATATTTAGTTCGGGTGAACATTGTTCATCACCCGAACTAAATCTTAGTTAGTAATACCATGAAGACTTTAGGTCGGGTGAACTAACTTTTTACCAGATTTAAGTTCAAGTTCACTCGAACTAAAGTTAAATGAGGTTTTAATTATTAGTTCACTCGAAATGTTTATAAAAAACATAAGGGTTGTTATAATATAATAGTTAGATAGTTTAACCTATAAATAGTGGTGAAAGGAGTTCAGGTGTAAGAGCTTGAGTGACAAAATATTTGTAACAAACTTTCACACCATTTAAGGCTTTTGAAAGAAAAACTTCCATTGTTGAATTCGTTGAGTTTAATTGTTCTTATTACTATAGTTTAATCATTAACTTGTGATTCCACAACCTCTTATTGATTCTAGACATATAGTGTTTGGCTTTGAAGATTGATCAGACCAGACAAGTGGTATCGGAGCTGGAAATCAAATCAAATTTGATTCAGCTTGTTTATTAGAAAATTGTAAGCTACATTCAAAGTGTTTGGAAAAGTTATAAGGATTACATCAGTAAGATCAATGATTATTCAGTTTTTCATAAGTTAGAAATTTGGCGGTAAAAGTCGTTATTGAGGTATTTTAGTATTAATCATCAGTATTAAGTGTGATTCTGTTTGTTAGTGAGTTTTGATAAGGATTCCTGCAATTTTTTTTGAATTAGTATCAATTCAGTATTAGCCAGTTCATCCGAGTTATAGTGTGTTCATCCGATTTAAAACCCAAATCTCTCAAATCATATGTCTGCAATAGTTATGGTTGCTCCAGTTGTGAATTATGATAACGAGAAATGTTGTGGTGGTAGACCTTTCAAATTCCTACCAGGATCTGATTTCATGATGTGGAAGCTTCGGTTCAAGGCTTTTGTCTATTACAGTGATCGAAAGCTATGGAGCTCAATTGTTAATGGTCCTCATCGACCTATGATACAAGAAATTGGTGGAACTGGTATGATAGATGTAGATCCAGAGAGATATACTGAAGATGACAATAAGTTGATTGATAGGGATTTCAGAGCACTTGGAGCTGTTATTCTTGCTCTTCCTACTGAGATATACAACAACTTCAAGGACTGTGTTTCAGCTAAAGAACTGATGGATGCAATGCAACTAAGATATGAAGGAAGTTTGTAACTGAAGGAAAGCAAGAGAGACATGTTGAAGAAGCTGTATGAAGCGTTTGAATATGTGAGGGGCGAGAGTTTATTTAATCAAATCAGTAGGTATACACTACTTGTGAGTGATTAGAAGAGTTACGGATTTACAATGAAAGATAGTGATATATGCAAGAAGCTGTTAGGATCTCCACCTACAAAATGGTCAGTGCAAGTGATGATCATTAAGAGAACTACAAACTTGAATGCTATGACTCTGGTAGAGCTGATTGGCATTCTGCAGTCATATGAAGTTTATATGCAGATTGATGAGAAGAATGTTGGTGCAATATCTGTGACAATTGTTCTAGATTAATTAAGTCTTTAGTTATAGTATATTTGAGTCTGTAATGGCCCAATAACATTGTATTGTTAATTGGGATATTTAGTCTGTTATGGGTGTTAATGGACTTTGCATAGTCCATGAGCCCACTAGTGGCCCAAGCCTGTGAACATGTCTCTATATAAAGAGGCATTGAGTTTAGGTTTAGGGTTAATCAGTTAGTTGATAATTCCAGAGACAGACTGAGGAGAGAGTTCTGAGAATACTTTATTATAATTGAGTGATTCAATAATAAAGTATTTGGAATTCGGTGATTCGCATTTGTTCTTATTGTTATTAATATCGATTATTACTTGTTTGATATACTGATTACGAGATTCCGCCTCGTGATTAGTTGGTTTAATCATGTAGATCGGACCAGGGGCAGCTACAATTGGTATAAGAGCAAACGCATTGTTTGCTCTCTATCGAGATTTGGTTCAGGATTATATCAGGTTTTAATCGATTATGGAAATTAGGGTTCTTAGTTTCTGGCGGCTGTTATTAAAGAATTAGGGTTCTTAATCTGTTTGTGACGGCTAGGGTTTAATTAGAACTTTCATGTTCGCGAGTTTTAGTTTTATTGTTCGTTACACAGCAAAATCATAATTGGGCTAGCTATTGTTTTCTTTATTTGGTGAATTGGGCCTTACTTGGGCCAGCCGAAAGTCAACATCAAAATAACTAGGAAGCGATTGAAAAGTTTAATTGGGGATAAATCAAACTACATACACAGCAAAGAAAAAGAAAAGAGGATAAAAAGAAAGAAAGTTAGCAGCAGCGATGGAGATAAAATTTAATTGGGGATCCTCGGTTATCAACGCCGCCACACACAAACAACTTTGGTGATTGTAATTCATCTTCGTATCATCTTCGTTGCTCAACTTCGTCGCTGGTTAAAAAAAGTTCGGCGGCAGTGATTCATCTTCGTAATTAATTTGGGGGCAGCGGTGGAATTAATTGAAAAGTCAAGACTGCCGACAAAATATACATCAATTAAATAAAAACAAAACAACGAAGACAGCGGCGGCAACATCTTTGTTTATTCGTCTTCGTCTCATTACTTCGTCAGTTAAGTTTGTGGTTATTCAATTGAATCATCTTCGTGGTTGTGTTTGAACATCATCGTCTTCGTAAAAGCTTTTTCGTTTCATCTTCGTGTTGAAACATCTTCGTGGCTGATTTCAAGTTTGTTGACGAACTTCATCTTCGTATAGAATTCATCTTCGTTTTACATCTTCGGCGAACAACCAGATACATCTTCGCTGTTTTGGGAACATCTTCGTTTGAATACTTGTTCGTAGCTGTCTTAGGAACATCCTCGTTTGAATTGTTGTTCGTTGCTTCATGTTCGTAGGCAGATTATTAGGTTTATTCGGAATTGATTTGAAGTTCGTACCAAGCGTGTGAATTTCTGCAAAGTCAGTTCGTGCTCAATCACTGATTCTCGGTTTGGCAGATTATTGATTTGAACTGGCCTGTCATTAATTTAATTGGGCCTAAGTTTTATTTTGGACTGGACTTCTATTGAACTTGGACTCGTTAATTATTTGGACCGGTTATTGGACTTCTTAATTGGACTAAAGTTTTTATCATTGGACTGATTTGGACTCGATTACTTGGATTAATTAATTTGGATTTAATTCACTTGGACCTAATTAATTTGACAAGTATTATTACATTATATTTCGAGGACGTATAAAGAAATGGATTCAAAATCATCTAACACTCCTCCCAAGCTACTTAATTCTTTACAATATTTCGAATGGGTCGATAAATTTGAATCTTTTTGTCGCTACACTGACGTACAAATGTGGCTATGTATTGAAACAAAATATACACGTCCAACTGCGACCACAAGCAGCACAACTGCTGATATTCCAATGTCTTCTGTCACAGCTGATCTTAGAAGAGTATATGATGCTGAAAACAGAGCATGGGCAAGTCTGAAAATGACCCTGCCAATTGAAACGTTACACATTTTTCAGGATCACAAGACCTCATATGAACTTTGGAAAGCGATTGAAACTCGGTATGTTGGAACTGCTGCTCCAAAAAGAAGTAGAGGAAGTGTTCTTAAAAGACAATTCAATATGTTCAGAGCAGGTATAAATGAAAATTTTGAAGACACTGTCAACAGATTTCACAATCTGCTATCCGACCTTGCCAGAGCTCACATAACCGTTGGAGAGGAAAAAGTAGAGAGATTTTTTGATGCTTTTCCTAAGCGTTGGGAGGTTTACGTGAACTTAGTGAAAGATGAATTCGAGTCGCCAAGAGAAACTGATAACCCCTTAACTTTAGCAACGACGATTGCTAAATTCAGAGGTTATGAATTAACACGCTGAACAACAAACGCAATAACAGATCAACCGCCTTATGGACAAACTTCGGAGTCCAGTTCCTCGGGAAATGTAACTTCTTTTCTTTCTGACAAAGAACAAAATGATGATCGCACTGATGAGTGGAAAATCTGCACTGATAAAAGGGATCAAGCACTCATGGCATCTATTGATGAATTTCACAGTGAAGCGAGTAGTACTGCAGGTGATTATAGTACTACAGGTGAAATGAGCTCGAATGAAGAGCATTTTCAAAATATTGAAGATACTGAACAATAAACAAAGGTTTGCAGCTGTACGTTGGACCTATCTAACGAAAACTTTATCACAAAGTTGGCCGACTTCAAAACTGAAAAGTCAAAGGTACTTCTTGATCTTCAATCCGTAAAAGAGCTCTGCAAATCTTTTACAACCTTAACTCTTCAAAACGATAAATTGACTAAGTCAGTATCCGCCTTGGAATCTCAGCAAACTGAACTCGAGCAAACCATAGCAATATTAACTTATCAAAAAGATGAATTTGCAAAGAAATATTATAACAACGAGAAGGACCGCACGTAAAGTTTCTCAAATGTTGGCATTCTAACACATAAAATTGATACACTATATGAATGTCTTGAAACTGAAAAGAGAAAGTTTGCTGAGAAAGTTCAAGAGTTAAATAACCGTGAAATAAGGTTAACTGAGCAGGAAAGGAAGATCGAACAGTTCCGTACTTCTTCTACTACCTTAAATTCTATACTGATTCGTCAAAGGCCAACTGGAGATCGTAGTGGTTTGGGATATAATGAAACACCTCCACCTTTTAATCACAATTACAGTTCTCTTAAAACTGAATGTGACGTGAAGGAAAACAATGTTGACTCTTCCTGTGAATCTTCCTCTACAAAGGATGATCAGACTGAGTCAAGTGCTTCAACTGAGTTGAGTGTTTCGGAGACAAAAATGAGTACATTAGCTGAAAACTCAAAACCCAAACAGCATATGGACGACTTGAAGTGTTTCAAATGCCGTGAATATGGTCACGTAGCCTCGGTATGTCCAAAGAAGAAGCAAAAGCAAGCCAACAGATCGCCCTCTCTGAAGAAAGAGCAAGCTAGCAGATCGTCTTCACCGAAGACTAAACAAATGGCTCGTTCACATTCACCTGTACGGTCAATCAAGACGTGTTATGGCATGGGTTCCCCACCATAACTGATCTTTGCTAGTTTTAGCTGACATTTTTGTAACTTTGTAATTTCTTTTTATGAAAAATAGAATCGACATGAAAACCTCAAAAATTTCATGTCGATCTCTTAAAAAAAAAAAAAAATTTTTTTACTAACGTTTGTTTGCAGGTTAAGAAGCGCGTACGAGACTCTACTCTTGAAAAATCTGTTTGAGGCGTTGTTCATCGTCAGACAGCTCAGGGGGATTTTTGTTTTCATTTATGGAAGCTCGAAGAATACAAGCAAAAATGATGCAAGAAAAAAAGATGAACTTAGTTGAGTCAACTCGTGATGAAGACTTTGATAAAGAACGAGGTTCACAACAACAAATGGAGCTGCCTAACTCTTCACAAGCATTAACAGAGAAGACTAACTCTTCGTAAGCGTCAACGGAGAAGACTGAATCTTCACAAGCTTACACGGAGAAGACTGAATTATTGCAACAATTCAGGGGGAGTTATTCAAGACAATGATGAGTTAGAAGAACCTGCAAGAAACACAAGGAGTACAGACTATAAAGACTTTGAGCGTATAACGGAATCTAGAAGCAACAGTCAAGGGGGAGTTTGTTGGTGCAATATCTGTGACAGTTGTTCTAGATTAATTAAGTGTTTAGTTATAGTATATTTGAGTCTGTAATGGCCCAATAACATTGTATTGTTAATTGGGCTATTTAGTCTGTTATGGGTGTTAATGGACTTTGCATAGTCCATGAGCCCATTAGTGGCCCAAGCCTGTGAACATGTCTCTATATAAAGAGGCATTGAGTTTAGGTTTAGGGTTAATCAGTTAGTTGATAATTCCAGAGACAGACTGAGGAGAGAGTTCTGAGAATACTTTATTGTAATTGAGTGATTCAATAATAAAGTATTTGGAATTCGGTGATTCGCATTTGTTCTTATTGTTATTAATATCGATTATTACTTGTTTGATATACTGATTACGAGATTCCGCCTCGTGATCAGTTGGTTTAATCCTGTAGATCGGACCACTGGGACCTACAAAGAAGCAAACTGGAAACTCATATGGATGTGCTTTAAAAACTCAGACTTTTGTAAATTCAACTTACTATCCTAATTAAGCTCAACCTCAACCTCATCCATATGCAAGTCATCAATCTGGAAGCTGTTGTCCATTATATCATTCATCTCGTGGTTAAAATTCAAGTGCTTATGGAGGATATTTTGCTCAAAATGTTGAATAAAACGTGTCTCATTCACCTTCAGTAAACGCTAGAGCTAATGGGTTAGGAGATAAGAAGATTTTGTATATGGCGTTTGTTGCAACTTTATGAAGCATTTTTTGCTGGAAGCTTGAATCAGGAAAAACTTGCAAAGGAGGATCTTGAACAACTCCATCCTGATGATTTGGAAGAAATTGATCTACAATGGAAAATGGCCATGGTGAGTGTTAGAGCTAACAGATTCTTTAAGAAGACTGGAATAAAGAATTTCAGGAAGAAAAATTGTGATAGAATGGGTTTTGATAAGTCAAAGGCCAATTGCTTCAACTGTGAAGACTATGGACACTTTGCAAGAGAGTGCAGGGCACCAAGAAGGATGAACAAAAGAAGCTGACTGTTGGAGAAGAGAAGAATGGAAAGGAGGAAGCAAGCTCAAGTGGAAAATCCTTGATTACTTTTGGAGAGTGGGATGAGGTGCAGGAAGAAGATTTAAAAAAAAATGTATCAACTCTCATGAGTAAGATAAATACGGTTTCCACTAAAGAGACACTTTCTAAGGCTTGCTCTGTTGATTTCTTAAATACGCTGGAATACACTAGAGAACACAATTTGAGTTTGATAAAAAAAATTGATTAAATTAAATTTCATGTTAAAGGATGTGGATGTGTATAAGGGTAAATTGGGAAGGTTGGAAACTCAACATGAAAACTTATTGAAAGATTTTAAAAAGTAACAAATGAATTCGAAAATGCTAAAATTCATGTTGAGAAGTTTAATCTTTCATCCAAGACTTTGAATAGGATTATTGAACATCATTTTGTACAAAAAGGAAAGGCTAGTATTGGTTTTAATGTAGTATCACCTCCATTCACTGATGACTACTCTATTAAACCTGAATCAACAAATTTTAAGAGTGGCTTATCTGTTGAAACATTCATTTGATGATGTTTCTACATTACAGTCTAAAGTTGATCTCAATGAAACTTGCTCTTCTGTGAATAATTTGACTAATTTGAATGCTTTTAATAGTCTAAATGAAACTTTTAATTTTGTAGCAGGTAAAACAATAGAAGAGTCAAGTAATCAGGAAGAATTATTTGAAGAAAAGAATGTTAATGTTGAAATATGTAATAACATAGAACAAATTGATATTGAGGAAGAATTTGTAGAACATATTCACAATTGTTTGCATGAAAAATGTTATTTGTTTCATAATTTGAATGATTATGAGTTGTCAATGCATGCATTGGTTGTGAATGAAATTCCTGTGAAAGGTTATGTGAATGAATTTGTGACTGTTAAACATGAGAAAGTCAAATCTAAAAAGTCAAAGAGAAAACCAAAATGCAATACATGCAAGAAGAAACAAAAATTAGAATAATGTTGGTTGAAATCTAAAGATAAATGTGTTCCAAAATATGATAAATTCCAATTTGGTAGAATGAACATTAAAAAATGCATGATTAATTATGAAAATCCAAGAATGTGAATGTGATGAAATTTGGTAAAATTAATCCTGTAATGTTGAATGGTTTGCATTTACCCAAGTTAAAATATTTTATATCCGAGTTAAAAAGATTGATAAATAATGATTATAAGTTTAAATCGGGTAAAATGAAAATTAACTAAGGTAAACATGTTTTCGAGAATAACTCTGGTGAACAAAATTTTAAGTCGGAGGAACAAATGTTTAAGTCAGATAAAATTTTGGGTTCTCAATATAACTCGGATGTAGAACTTTTTAATTCGGATGATGAAAAATTTAATTCGGATTATGAAGTTTGTATTCAAGAAAGAAAAATGCATGATCATTTTAAGTTTTACAAGTTTAAAATATTAAATTCAAAGTTTACAAGAACTTGGATACCAAAAACTCATTGATCAATGATAATGTGCACGAGCAATCCATTGATCCTGAAGAAAATATATGGGTAGTGGATAGTGGATGCTCTAGACATATGACTGGGAATATAAAGTTACTTCAATATTTCATTTCATTCATTGGTGGTAATATCTCATTTGGATAAGATATGGGTGGAATTATCACTAGACAAGCAAAAAGTTTCAAATGGCCCATTGACTCTGGAGCAGGTTGATTTTGTGAAAGAACTGAACTATAACTTGTTTTCAGCTTCTCAGGTATGTGATAATGAGTACGCTACCGCTTTCACTTCAAAAATTTTCTACATACTCAAATTTGAATATGTCATACCTCAAGACATGATTTTTTTTAAACACCAAGATGTGAGTACATGTATATTTTACATATGAACAATGGTAAATCTTCTGAATCCTCAATTTGTTTCTTATCAAAAAGTACTACAAAAGAGTCTGATTTATGGTACAAGAGGTTTTATCATGTTAACCTTAAAAGCATGATTAAGTTGGTCATAGATAATCTAGTTTCTGAATTACCTAAAAAGAATTTTCAACAATTTGACCACTATATTTCATGTTTAAAAGGTAAACAACAAAAATCAAGTTTTACACTTAAGACTCAAAGTTCAGGAGATATTGTCTTCACCTTCTACACATGGATTTATTTGGTCCAGCCAGTGTAAAGAGTCTTGACATGAAATCTTATTGTTTGGTTATCAGTGATGACTATTCAAGATTCTCATGGGTTTTTTTCCTTGCTCATAAACATGAGACATCTGAGATTATAAAAGATTTTGTTATTCAAATTGAAAAAAAGGTGAAATTCATTAGATGTGATAATGGCACTGAGTTTAAGAATGCAACCAGGAATGAATTTTGTACTCATATGGGAATTTCTATACAATATAGCTTACCCAGAACACCTCAACAGAATGGAGTTGCTGAGAGAAAAAATAGGACATTAATTGAGGGAGCTAGAGCCTTGTTAAGTGCATCTTTTTTACCTTTTACCTCCTGGGCAGAGGTTGTGAACACTATGTGTAATGTAACAATCGAATTCATGTGGTTAAGAGCTTAGGAAAAACCTCATATGAGCTATTCTCAAGAAGAAAACCTTTTATAGAAGTTTTCAAAGCTTTTGGATGTCAATGCTTTATTTTGAATACCAAAGATCACTTAGGAAAATTTGATTCTAAGACTGATGATGAATACTTTCTTGGTTATTCTAGTGTTTCAAAAGCTTATAGGATTTATAATAGAAGAACTAGAACCATATCCATTAATGTGATATTCAATGAATATACACCAAATGTAAAGAATTCAGGTGGTGCTTGGTTGTTTGATTTAGATACATTTGTGAATTTGTTTAATTGTTTCTGTAAAGATCGTGTTTCAGAAGAAGTTTAGGTATCTATATAAGATTTTTCTAATGTTGAAGACAATGATGAGTTTGAATTTGGTAAACAAGAAAATACAAGTGCATGACCTTCATCTTTAGTTCATGATCACACCTTTTCATCGGACAATACAACATCTGTGAGTCAATATATTTCAGAGAGTCAAACTTATGCAGACATTCTTCAAGGAGAAGACATTCCATTCTCATTTGAAAATCAAGAAAATATCATAAAATACCAAGATATAAGTTCTGGTGAAAATCAAATCAATTCGGGTGGAGTCATTGAAAATCAATTTAACTCGGGTGCACAAGATGGAACTGGAGAAAAATCTGGTGGGTCACAAATTAATTTGGGTGCACAAAATGGAATAGAAGAAAACTATGGTAAATCACAGAACAACTATGGTGCGGAAACTGAAAATCTAAACAACTCTGGTGAAGATTAATTTAACTCTGGTGCAGAATCTGAAAATCATTTTGATGAACCTAGCCATGAGCAACCCAGTGAAGCAACTTCTGGTTCTCTATTATTTGATGATATTGTGCCACATCAAACAAATCTTTCTAATAATATTACTGGGGATGTAAATTCATTTTTAAAAGTTCACAAAACACATCCTCCGTTATAGGAAATTTGTATGATGGTGTCAAGACAAGAAGTAGTAATGATTTGGCAAATTTATGCTTGTTTTCGTGCTGTCTATTCTAGATTGAGCCTAAGAATGTAGACTGTCAGGATCGTTTAGGTTGTATAAACCCAAAGTAAGTTAAACGTAAGATCTTGATTATCAAGGAAGTTTAGCAGCAGATAAACACCTTGATAGTACAAGTTTAACAATCAAACAAATATTGTATATATGAATATGTATGAACAACGAATAACAATAATGTTTGTCGAATGTTAAGCCTCAATATATTGATATTAATGAATGATCAATACACCTGTTTTTCCTAGTACAAGGATCTATGTATTTATAGACCTTGAGGCTAAACTTAGCTAAACTATGAAACGTCTAAAACAATTACAATTTAATACTAATTACAATTGCTTAAATTATGGAAAATATAATTCCATATTTATCTAAAAGTCTTCAAATAGTATTAAAAAGCATATTGGGCTGTAGTATTGAGTTGTTGCAGTAGTAATCATCCTTTTGTCTTCAGCAATAGTAACTTGACTTGAGCAGTAGTAACTGTCTTCATGCATGGTTGCCTTAGTAAGCTTCTTCTAGCAGTATTAACTAACTAAGCACTATAACCTACATTACTACTGATCAGTATTATTGAAACTAAACTATTTAAACTAAACAGTTTTAATCCCAACATAGAAATTGCATTAGATATAAATAGTTGGGTAGAGGCTATGCAAGAGGAGTTGTTACAATTAAAGGTTCAGGAAGTAGGGACTTTAGTGGAAAGACCTAAATATGTGAATGTTTTGGGAGTTAAATGGATCTTTAAGGTTAAAAGGGATGATAGAGGAATCATTGTAGGGAATAAGCCTAGACTTGTGGTTGAAGGTTAGACTCAGGAAGAGGGTATAGATTATGATGATGTATTTTCTACAGTTGCTAGGATAGAGGCCATTAGATTATTTTTAGCATATGCCTTTTTTAAAAACTTTAAGGTCTATCAAATGGATGTTAAATCAGCCTTTTTGTATAGAGTTCTTGAAGAGACATTGTATGTTAGTCAGCCTCCTGGTTTTCTGGATCCTCAATACCATTATCATGTGGTCGCTGGACAAAGCTTTGTATGGTTTATATCAAGCTCCTAGAGCTTGGTATTACACATTTTCCAAATATTTGATTGACCAAGGCTATCTTTGGGGCACTATTTATAAAAATTTATTTATTAAGATAGTTAGCCAAGAACCAGTGTTTGTTCAAATATATGTCGATGATATCATATTTGGCTCAACTACTGATGCATTATGCAAAGAATTTGAATATGTGATGCATTCAAAATTCCAAATGAGCTCTATGGGAGAGATGTCTTTCTTTTTAGGATTACAGGTTAAGCAGTTGGATAATGGCATTTTTATTAATCAGTCTAAGTATGTCAAAGAGATGTTAGCTAAGTTTGGATTCACTGATTGTAAATATGCTTCCACTCCTGTTAACACTAGGGCAAAATTACATCCTGGTTTAAATGGTGAAAGTGTTGATCAACATTAATATATATGTCTATGATAGGTTCTTTAATGTACCTTACTGCTAGTAGACTTGATATAATGTTTGGAGTTTGTCTTTGTACTAGATTTCAAGCTGATCATAAAGTTTCCCATTTAATTGTTGTTAAGAGAATCTTTAGATATCTTAAGGGACAACCTTTTTTGGGCCTTTGGTATCCTAAGAATTCTAGTTTTGACTTTTATGCCTACACTTACAATGATTATTGAGGTTGCAACTTGAAAAGGAAATCTACTACAAGAGAGTGTCAGTTTTTAGGAAATAGGCTAGTCTGTTGGCAATGCAAGAAACGAACCTCTGTTTCACAATCCTCTCCTGAAGCAGAATACATTGTTGCTGGTTCTTGTACTTCTCAGGTTTTATGGATTCAGAATTAGATGCTAGACTATGGCCTTAACTTTATGAACACTTCTATACACATAGACAATACTGCTGCAATGTTCATCACTAAGAACCTTGTACAACATTCTAAGACTAAACACATTGAGATTAGACACCACTTCATAAGTGTTTGTTTTGAAAAACTCTCGATTCACTTAGTTAACATTCACACTAACCTACAATTGGCTGACCTAATTACAAAGGCATTTGATTTTACAAGATTTAATTTTCTTATTCAAGAAATTGGTCTTATGAATATTGATTGAGTGTTTCTTCAAAATATATTTTTGTACATATCTTTTTGCATTTGGTTTTCATTTTATTTCAAAATACAAAATAAGGGGGAGAAAAATGGGAAATGTCAAAAATATTTTTAAGTCTGGTAGTGGTTTTCTTTTAGATTTGGTAATGATTTTTAAGTATGGTAATTTTTTTCTTTTAAGTCTCGTAAATATTTTTAAGTCTGTTAGTGGTTTTCTTTTAAATCTGGTAATATTTTGAAGTCTGCTAGTGTTTTATTTTTAAGTCTGGTATTGATTTTGTATACATAAAATCCAAAAATATGTGTTTTCAGTTTATATAGATAAAATCTAATAACATGTGAATTCGGTGTGTATATATATAACTCAAAAGGATTTCTTGTTATTCTATTTTTAAGTTTTTGAGTCTCTTTTCGAGAAAATTAAATACAAAATCTGAAAAACCGATCAAAAACAGTATAAAATTTGAAAATGTTTCACAAAAAAAAAATTCTATGAAATGAGTCATAAACATAAGTTCCAGCATAATTTAACATAGTTAAATATTTATAAATTTCTTGAATTCGAATGTTTTCATAAATGCAAGTATTCTTGTATTTTAAAACCTATAACAATATGTGGTTTAACATTGCATAAAGTCATTAAAATTGATAACTGTCAAATGAGAGATTAGTGACTGTCAAGTAGAAAAGCAAAGAAAAGATATATTTTCAATAAATTATGGCATATGAATATAGTTATCATAAAAACTCTTGAAGTTTTAGAGTGTTCTTTTTAAAAAATTATTGACTTTTAGATCCTTAATGCATATAATCAAAAATATGCATATAATCAAAAATATCTTTAGAGAAAAGGGAGTATATAAGGTTGAAGAATCATATACTTAGGACTCTCAATAAAGGTTGAAGATTAATTCTTTTAGTAAATCATGACACAAAACTAATGTGTTTTTATGACAATTAAGATATACATGTCATATTTAAGTAAAATATTGTATTTAATTTATTTCTACTTGACAAGAATTGAATAAGTTTTAATTTATAGCATGTCAATTTTAAATTATTAAAACCTACAATGTATGAATTTTTGACACAGGTTTGAACTCTAATAAAAAAACAGATTTTTACATTTTACAAAACATTTAATTCTTGAAGCAAATTTGCTCATATGAACTAATTTATAAACTCCTGGAATTTATGTTTTTGATTTCTGAAATTGTAATTCTGCTTATTAAACAATTTAAATGTTAACTGATGTTTTGGAATGATTAAGTTCTTGTGTTAAGAACTGAACCCAAAAAGATTTAAATGAGTTAACTTTGATATATTAATTTAATTCAGATTAATTTAATTTAATTCCGGTAATAAAATTAAGGTCGGGTGTTGATTTAATTTATGGTATTAGCTTCGATTATGTTGACAAAGTTTAGGTCGGGTATTAGTTTAATTTAAGTCTGGTAAAAGTGTTGACTATTTTGACCTTGTTTTTAGGTCGGATTCTTTAACTTTTAGGTCGGGTGTCTTTTGGTTGTAAATCAGTTATAATATATTTTATTCCTAATTTCTTTTTAATGCTTTTAAATTCAAATAATCTTTTTCGATTCATGCAAATTGCATCTCTTATCCGAATCAAATTTGCTAATCTCAATAAAATTTCTTACCTTTTTCATTTCACTGTCTGTGTCGGAATCGAAATCGGAATCAATAAATGAATCTTAATACCAAGAAAACACATGATGAACTTCCCTAAGTTCATTGCATAACAAATCGTAAACTTTTAACTAACGAAAATGATTAACGATAATGAAAACGAAAAACAAAAAAGGCTGAAAAACTGCACGGTGCGCAACCCTAACTACATAGGGGGCCCCTCCCTTGCAGTAACATTTTTTTTTTAACTTTGATGAGTCATTTTTGCATGTATTCTTAAAGCAACACTTGTCCAAGCTCGTTTGCACCTCCCAAACATCACAGAGATTCAGTCCCCAACACTTGCTTTACCCCACTTTTTCTTTTCTTTTCATTCACAACTCACAAACACAAACACACACTAAAAACACACACATCATTTTTCTCTATAGAGATCACAAGTTACAGCCACCATTCACAAAAAAATCACACATCAAAACACTCTATAAATCGTCCTGAGAATCAAGGAAAGCAAGAAGGGTTCATCCATTTGGTTACATAAAGGATTTTAATCAATTTGAAGCTAAAATCTTCAACAAATCATCATCAAACCATTTCTCTCCGGATGTTGGATTAAACACCCAAAAATATGTTTTTATCAACTTTCATGGTGAAAAACGAGTTTTTCTAAATTATTACATAAATCTATGTATTTGTGGATAAAAATCTAAAAGAAACTGATAATTGAAGGTATTTTAAGGTTTGTATCAGTTGCATGTTAAAAATCCACCATTAGAATGACCATTTTTACCACGGAAACGATTTTTGGACAAGTCTGTCAGCAAGGGCGCCGCCCTCTCTCTCCAGGGTTGCACACCTAGCTGCTGACAGCTCCGAAAAATCGTTTAGAACCGTTAAAAAATCATCACCTTGAGCTTATATAATTAGAACCCGAATAAAGGAAACTGTAATTAAACTATACTTGTGTTTAAGGTGACTAATTTAACTTATAAACATGATGTTGTGTTTGTGAATGTAAGTAATTATTACTATAAAATTTGTAAGCGGGAAAGTGTTGGAAATTTTGGACTTAAACTTTATGGCGCGGAAGTGCTGCCCGATTTTCGTTAGACCTTAATATAACCTTTAAAATTTAAGCATTTTCGTTGACTAACGATTATATAATTTAATAAATCATATCACTTACTCGAAACTTGGTATGTTCTAGGCCTTATTTGATTCTGACGCGTTCGAATTCTTTTCGCACAAGCTTAACTCCTCGCAATCCGTGAGTTACATCCCCGCTTTTATTACTATTTTGTACAACTCTTTTGGAGGAAACATGAGAATCAAACGTTTTACTTACTTATATGCGTATGCTTTTTATTTGCCACACTCGGCACTCTTATAAACTTATGATTGATTGTAGGTCATGTAATCAACACACTCGACACCTCTTTGACACTTGATGAGAATATAATTGCTCGTAAGTGCCTACTATCAGTTTTAAATTAAATTAGTGCCCATTTTTCGCAACACACTATTAGCTTGTTAAGCCGTTTAGTATATGGGTATCGATACTTAGGAAAGGACCGTTCCTTACTTAGATGACAATCTAAGTACATATTACTAATTCAACTAATTCAGAATACTCCTCATAGATAGTGTGGGGTAAGGGGCCTCACGGTCGGTTAATCGGTTTAGTGTGAACACTTATGGTTATATAAAGCCAAGAAATTATTATAAAATATTCCAATCAATAGTTTTCTTTATACGCATATCTTTGCACGTGTGTGTATATATATATATATATATATATATATATATATATATATATATATATATACTAGTCTAGTACCCGCGCGATGCGGCGGCGGCGATGAAGTTGATTTCGTAAAATGGTTTTGCGGCTACAGTTTTCAGTAGTTTTTAATCCGTCTCGTGATCCATATGTTAAGTATAACATTTTCGGTTGTTTTTCAGTCGTCATGTGATATGAATATAGAAACATATATAATATAAAATTGTATTGGATTTATATTGAAAATTTAAAAAATAAATTACAAAATCGAAACAAATGAATAGCATTCAACCAACAATCTCTCTAATCCATTCAGACTAAACATGTACTACACAATTTGTATGGGTTGTTAATCAAAATTAATGTTTCCATAAATGTTCTACACAATTATAGAGATAGTCTTTTTTAAAAGAAGTGAATTGTTAAGTAGTAAGTTTAATTGTATTCAAAACAAATAAAGTAATTTTGTAAGTGGTATATTCAGTTATTAAGTACTAATTTAAGTTTCAATAACATAATAAAAAGAATAGTTACATGTTAATAAACCTAAAAGAAAAACTAATGTTTAAATAACCTATTAAAAGGCCCAACTCATACAAATAAAAGGCCTAACCATCATTTACATTTTAAAAGACATACAATTCATATTACATATATAAAAAGACATACAATTTACATTTGAAAAACACATTACAATTACATTTTCAAAAGGAAGATACAATATACATTTCTAAAAAGAAGATATGACATACATACAAACTTAAAGTTAAAAACTAAAAGCATAAACAGTTACGGAAATGAGGTGTAAGAATTGCGAAGTACTACAGTTTACATTCATATACGCAAAAGAAACTCATAATCATCACGGCCCCATATCGAGATAAAAGAAACACCGGTAAAAAAAAGAATGTAAACACACTCATGCAATCATGGACCTCATATTTTCATATAGTCAAAATATTATCATTGGCAATTGAATGCTATCATAGGCCTCGTAAGATAATTGGCCTTACAATACAAATAATTAGTAAAACCGTCACTACTCAACAATACCTCTAATCACGACTCCGACATTAATAGTAATCAGCAAATAATAATTGAATTGTAACCCACAAATAATCTTCACCACCATGTTACCGGAAAAAACCATTCGAAAAAAATCAGGATAAAGCCCTCAAATAATCATCGCTACGCAAATCCACAAATCAGCAAATCTGTCACTATACAACAATAAAAATAATCAGAATAATCTAGCATTAATAAAACAAAGAAATAATAAAGGCGTAACCCGCACATAATCGAACAATACCAAAATCAACAACTCTGACTATGAACAGCATCAATAAGTCCAACAATTAAAAGATATCTTATATATAGGGTTTATGTGTGTATATAAGAAGACATGACTGACCTTGTCCCTGGCAAGTGGATGAGATAGAAAGGAAGTTATCTGCTTGTGCAAGTACGCATTATACAAGTAAATCATATCCTCATGGTCATTCTGTAAAATATATAACCACATGAAGTTACAATGATTAATATATAAAGATATATTGCAAAATTGAAGACTTTCTAAATTCTAATAATATTGTGTTTTAAATATCAAAATCTTTTACCTTGAAACAATAGAATTTAAAAACAAGCATTTAACACAAAAAACAAACCTGATAAGGTGGAGTTCGAAGAACTATGTTTAGCAAAAACTGGAAAACGTTGCTTGTATAAACCACCTTCCAACAAGTGCACAACCCATGCAAGTCTAACACAGTGCATACCACCCTCAATCGTCGGATCATTCCCAATAGCCATCACCTGTTATAGAAACACAGCTAACAGGTTCCACATTATGGCTAAAGAAATATTACAGTATAGTACATCAAGATTTTGCACTTACAGTCTCATGGAAATCACGTGTAAATGAAGCATCTTGTGACAAGATAGACATTTGATTTGATGATGCGCTGAGAGCATCTGATATCAAAGAAATTATAAGAGAGAAAAGGAGTGTGTACGATATCTGCAAAAGATAAACAGTTAATCAGTTACTATTACATCTAAAAAAGGATGTAAAAGTTAGAGCTCATGATATACCTGGTTATTTACAATATCAGTACTGCCACTGATGTCCGCTGCATTATCTTTTAAAGTTGTATAAATATCTTTTACATCTTTCATGCCTGAAAGCAAAGCACTCGAGCAATCAAAAATAATTTCTTTTGGGTGAAAATACATCAAAAATAATAATAAGACCCCACTATCAAAAATAAGTAACTGATAAGACTGAAAGATGCAAACAATTGAAACCAGAAATAAACCAAATAATAAATAAAAAAATCACTCATAGATAACAATGTATAGTTATATAGCTTACTTGCACGTACAACCAACAGTGATAGAAATGTATAGTTAACTTAAATCCCTGTGAAAAAGAAAAAATCAATTACCAAAATAGTTTAAGTATTTACGCATTATAAATAAGGCATAAACTTAATAATTGACGTGTTTAAAACGAGACAAACCTTGTTCTTTATAGGGGATGTAGAAACGGTTATATGTAAGGAGGAACTTTTAGGGAAAACCCCTTTTTCTACATCTCTTATGGCTGCTTTGATTAACGGCATACAAATAGACACTGCATCCTTATAATGACTTTCTTCACTTTCGTCTTTTTTCCTGGGACAAATAAACATTTGGTTTAATATCTTGAACTTTAGGAATAATAATTAAAAGAAAAGGGAGAAACAAAATAGCACAAAGTGAACGTTATTTACCAGTTTAGTGAGACTGATAAAGACGGGATTCCACTAATCAAGGCTTGTCTAGCTCCAGCTACAGCACTTGAGGAAAACGACATCACTAACCGCCATCTTGAGCCGCCATCAAAACCGCCACCAAAACCGCCACCAAAACCGCCATCAAAACCGCCTGAAAATAGTAGAAAACACCGCCATCAAAACCGCCACCAAAACCGCCATCCAATAAACATTATCAATCGACAGAATTCCGGAACAAAAAGCAAAAACATTATCAAAAAGCCAAAAGCACCGAGATCCACTTACCTAGATGTTTTCTGTCAAAAGGGGGACTGCGGCAGCGGCAGCGGCTCCGGCGGCAGCGGCTCATGTTTTGTGGTGTGTATGTGTATAGTTGTGGTGTGTATGTGGATCTCCGGCGGCTGCTCAAGAAGAGAGAAAGAGGGGAGGGCTGCTCAAGAAGAGAGAGAATTGAGAGAAAGAGGGAACGGTTGTTTAGTGTGTTGTATGTGTGTTTTTAGGGTGGTTAGTTTTTATGGTTAGTTTTTAGGGTTTTGTGTTATGTGTGTTGTAACTTGTGCATAATAGGTTGTATCTCTTAAAAAAAAACTCTTAAAGTCAAATTTCTTAAAATTTAAAGTCAACAAATGCCAAATGCTTTATATAGTAGTAGAGATATATATATATATATATATATATATATATATATATATATATATATATATATATATATATATATATATATATATATATATACGGAGCCGAAACATGCTTACAAGTATATACACTTTCGAGCACTAAATCGCTTCATGTCTGTTGAGAAATCTTTTATATATATATATATATATATATATATATATATATATATATATATATATATATATATATATATATATATATATATATATATATATATACTTGTCGTAAATCATTTTTAGTCGAGGACTAGAAAACTGTATCTCACTCACTACTTTTTGTAGTTGACACTTTTTCTCATGTTTCAGGAAACGCAGTGTAAGGACACGACGTGCATAGCTTTTGGACGGGTCAGGAAACTCACGTGATCCATGAATCGGGAGAAGACCTTGTTTCACATTTTGGGAATTACTTTTGAAATCCTTACTTATGTATTTCGAACTTGTAAACATTTTTTTACTTCTTTAATGACTTGAAACCGTTTGAATTTATTATACCTCGTGTTATGATATCGATGCTCTTCACATCCTGTGTTTCCGCTTTAGCGGGGTGTGACTGACTTGGTATCAGAGGACAAGGTTATAATGAACACGGGTCACCAAAATTTTCAAAACAAAACCAAACTATAACCTAGGCTTTTTCAAAAATCATTTCACGAGTTTTAAACTTTAGTGGATTAATTCCGCAATTGCATGATTCGTTTCCAACTACGCGTAACTTGATCAACTACGCCTACTTCGAAATAAATTATGCGAGAACGGAACGTAATTGCTACGTTAACGGTTTTCGAGTCGAAAGTTTCGAGTCCCACTGATTCCCGATTCTCAAGTGATTGGCCCGTACATGCACTTTCATTTTTACATTTTTCCTTATTCCCCATACTCACGTGTACCGTGTATTCGCAGTTAAGACATGTCTCGCTCGTCACACTCCCGTTCGCAGTCGCACTTTCACTCACGAGCGGAGTTTTCGAACGAAGTGTCAGACGACTTCACAACGTCGGGGGCTCAGCACCACAGAACGACGTATCCTTCCGAGGAGAGCTCGATGGCGTTTACTAGCAGCCACGACACGTCCAACCCTAGGACGATTATGCCAGTCGCACCACCGGTCCCAGCCGCAACCCCATAGTAGCGCGGACCGCGCATCACGTTGACTGCTCGCAAGCAGGTCATCCTTCCCGGTCGCCTACCGGATGGTATGGTCGGACAGACGACTCCCGACCCAGCCATAGCTACGCCTCCTCAGATGCCTATGTACCCCGAGGACCCATATGCAGCATCGCGTACGCCGACCACGGATCGCTACCGATGGGAGCGAATTCAGGGCTACAAAATGTAGCGCCCCGACGGAGCCGGACCGTCTCAACCAGGGATGATGCCGCCTAGTCAGAGGTTCTCCCCGGACGAGTATCAGGCACTCCGTAGAGACCTTCAGGGACTTACGGAGGAGGCTGAGTAGCAGGCTCATCTACTGTTCGAGGTCTCCGACGCCGCCCACCGTCTGTCTGAGCAGTCTATCCGAGTCATCTCCTCGACTCAATCTACTTCAAGGACTTTTCAGCGCCTCGTGATCGCATGCTTGGTGATGGGAACCCTGATCGTTGTCATCCTGTTGAAGATGTTCGTGGAAAGGCACCGTTAGATTATCTCCTTTTATTTTGTATTGTACCTTAGCCTAAGTTGTAATTTTCCGTACCTGTACACAACTTAAGGCTCATATTGTATTCTTATTTGTATTCTTATTTCGGATTATCCTTATTATTATGAACATTGTAACCAACTATTATTTTTATGTAATGGAATTTCTATCTTTATTTTCCGTACTTGTCTATTATGCATGAATTGTATTATCATTCCTTGATCGTGTATCATGCGTGCGCTATTTATCTTTCCTTAATTCTTCTTACGTTATCATTGTCGTTATTCATTGTTTAAATTCTTATCGCGTATTCCTAATCGTGAGTTCTAAACTGGTTTCCCTTTTCTGTTGTAGAATAATGCCTCCCAAGAGAAGCAATGCTAGCCTGATAGCTTTAGCAGGTTGCTACGCAACTTAACGCTGCCTTTCCCGACATGATCGCCCAAATCACTACTGGGATCAACCAAGGAAACCACGGAAACCAACAACAAAACGACAACCAAAATAAGCAAGAAAACAACAACGACCAACACCAGAATGAAAACCAGAACAAAAATCAAAATCAACACCAAAACCCTAACGTGAACCAACAAGGAAACCGCCATGGCTGCACTTACAAGGGCTTCATGGTATGCAAGTCAAAAGAGTTTCACGGCACCTCTGGTGTTGTATGGCTACTCTCGTGGATCGAGAGTATCGAATCAGTCCTACACATCAACCGTTGTGCTAAAATCGAGAAAGTGGAGTATGCTTCTTGTATACTCCACGGACGAGCTTTATCATGGTGGAACCTCGTGGTCCAGAACCGAGGACGAGCTTCCGCCTATGCCCTATCGCGGGACGATTTCGAGAAGATCCTCATGGAGTAATACTGCTCCAAGGGCGAGGTACAGAAGCTCCAGGAAGAGCTGTGGAACCACAAGATGGTCGACAACGACGTCGACGCGTACACTTCCAGCTTATACGAGCTTGCTCGTTTGGTACCTAGGATGGTAACCCCAGAAGAGAACCGAATCGATCGTTACATCTCCGGTCTCTCTCCCGAAATCAGATGAATAATCATCTCTGCTGAACCGCTGACAATACAAAGCGCCCTCGTCCTCGCTCATCGTCTATCCAACATCCTCCTTTCCCCTCCAGCTTTAGTAGAGAGGGAGGAAAGTGAGAAGAGGAAGCTGATCACCAGCCGAGAAGGAGTGATCGAAACAAGAAATCCAGAACCACCCGCAACTATGCAGTAGTCGCCGCACCTCCAACCGGAACCCGAAATTACACTCGGCCACACCCCAAGTGTAAAAAGTGAAACTACCACCACGTCAAGAACTTCCCGATGTGCGAAAAGTTCCATAAGGTGGGGCACTTCTCCAAATACTGCTCAGAAGGAACTAACAACCAAGGGAAGAAGCCATTCTGCTTCGAGTGCGGAAGTGACAAACACTTCCGAAGGTCTTGCCCTAAGCTGCAAAACGCTGAACCCAATCAGGGAAAGCAGGGTCGGGGACGTGCATTCGTACTCACAGCCGAAGAAGCAAAACACGATCCGAATGCAGTAACGGGTACGTTTACAGTAAACAACCATTATGCATCAATTATATTCAATTCAGGAGCAGAAAGAAGCTTTGTGTCCTTAGAATTTAGACCCCTTATCAATTTAGGATCTAAAGTTCTTAAGGATAGCTTCACCGTATAATATGTTAATGGTCAAGAGTTTGAAGCTAAGGACGTAATCCTAGGATGTTCAATGTGCCTAGCCAATAAGATTTCCCCCATAGCCCTCATTCCCATTGAGCTGAAAAGTTTCGACATCGTCGTCGGAATGGACTGGTTGTCTCGTTTCCGAGACAAAATCGTCTGTTTCGACAAAATTATTCGAATACCCCTGTCAGATGGCGAAACCCATATTGTACAGGGAGACAAACCTGGACAAAAATTTCGTATGGTTTCAGCAATGAAAATGCGAGTATCTCAAGAAGGACGGCGATGCCTTCTTAGCGCATATTGTCGAGCGTAAACCAAAAGAGAAACGCATGCAAGACATCCTTGTGGTAAAGGATCATCCCGGCGTGTTTCCAGAAGATTTACCCGGGCTACCGCCACACCGACAAGTAGAATTCCGAATTGATCTCGTTCTTGGCGCAACACCGGTCGCCAAGACACCGTATCGTCTCGCACCACCCGAAATGTAGGAACTCTCTGACCAGCTACAGGAACTCTTAGATCATGGCCTAATACACCCTAGTACCTCCTCCTGGGGAGCCCCAATCCTCTTCCTGAAAAAGAAAGACGGATCCTTCCGGATGTGCATTGATTACCGTGAACTCAATAAGTTGACCGTCAAGAACTGATACCCTCTTCCTCGAATCGGCGATCTATTCGACGAGTTGCAGGGTGCAAATTACTTTTCTAAGATCGACCTCCGTTCGGGATATCATCAGGTTGGATTCAGTGAAACCGATATTCCTAAAAATGCTTTCCGGACTCGCTACGGGCATTACGGATTTCTCGTTATGCCATTCGGTCTGACCAACGCACCAGCAATGTTCATGGATATGATGAACAGAGTGTGTAGACCGTACCTAGACAAGTGCGTGATCGTATTCATAGACGACATCCTCATCTACTCACGGAACAAAGAGGATCACGCCAAACACTTGAAACTCATCCTAAAACTCCTTAGAGATCAGAAGTTGTACGCAAAATTTTCAAAATGTGAATTCTGGCTCCGAGTGGTACACTTCCTTGGTCATGTGATCAACCAAGAGGGAATACATGTAGACCCATCCAAGATCGACTCGATTGAGAAGTGGCAAGCTGTGACAACCGTCTAAATTTCAGGTGATTCTCAGTTACTTAATCGGTTCGAATCTCTAGTTACTCTTTATCGTGTTCATATTGTTCGGGTTCATACTTATTGTGTCTTTTATTGTCGGAATCAAACTATAAATCCTAACACCAGATAAACAACACAAGAACTTGACTAAGTTTATAACGGAAACCAAAAAGATTCTAGTCCTTAACTAATTATAACGGAAAATTTAAAACGTCAAAAAGCTGGATTTTCAATCCAGTCGGCGGCTGAATCCCGTTGTCCAGCTGGACGATGACTCATTTTTGCATGAAAGGTCAGTGGCCAACTCGGGATTGGGGCAGAAATTACTGCCATTGAGACCCCCAAGACCAGTCTTGGCCTTCCCCACACACCCCTAATCACTTTTACTTTCACTTTTGAATTACACACACACAAAACACACACACTTCTCTCTCTCTCTAGAAATTCTCTCAAGAACACTCAAGCAAAACAGAAACTTTCACCACTAAATCAGTCCATAAACACACAAAAATCAACCATCTAATCCATCAAAAACGTTCCAAGAGTAAAGGGTATCAAAAGGAAAGGTTTAAATCGGGTTTTGAAGAAGATTTGGGGCTAGAAACTCATCCAAATCGTCTCTTTGCTTTTCCCTTAGGTAGAACTCTTTTACTTTACTCTTTTTACAAAAATCTTGGCTTGCATGTAAGATCTAAAATCTGGAAATATGTTTCTATAAAGATTTAAAACGTTTTCGTGCTTAAAAACGAGTTTTTATGATAGATCCATATTTTTAACATGTAAAACTAAAAGAAAGCATTGATTTTACTTTAAAACACACATATATTTGAGTTATAACAGTTTGCATGTTAAATCTACCCGTTAAACAAGCTAAAAATCGGAAAATAACGTAATATTGGAACTAGCCGAAGGTTTTTGGCCGGCAGCTGAAGGTTCTCAGCCGACGGCTAAAGTCCAGCCGACGGCTGAGTACATCCAGCCGCCGCCTGAATACTGCTTTTTGTCATTTTGTCGTTTTAAAAGCTCTAAACGTAAAAATAAGCTAAACCAAGGTATCACAGAATATATATATCTTGAAAAGCTACTGTTTTGACATATAAATTGTTTGGAAAAGCTTTTGGAATTGAAACATGTGTATTAACGTTCGTACTAGTTATGTTGTGCATTTTAAAGCGGGAAAGTGTTTTGAAAATGGATATGATTTTTATAGCGCGGAAGCGCTGCCCAAATTTCACCATAAAATATACACCAACTTCAGTAACTTAAAGGTTCTATAACTTAATCACGTTGACTTTGAACATGGACACTTTTGGACTTAATTTGTACATATCGGACCCGAAACCGTACACGAACACATTAATCTTATAAACTTTCCGTAATAAACTTTTTGGGACAGAATCTAAGTATAAGACGATTGAGATTTAAAATGTTAAATTGGAACTTAACATAACTCAAATTATACTAATAAAACTTGTACAACCTTCCGGTGTTTTAGGTCGTTTGTGATTCCCGACGCGTTCCGCTTCTTTTGTGCTAGTTCATACCTTTTATCTCCGCAAACCGTGAGTTACAACCCCACTTTTTTTTACTTTTGTTCTTTTAAACATTATTTGGGGGAAACATAAGATTGTATGCTTTGTAACTTTTGACACTATTTGTGAATTATTGAAACAATTGGAAACTTGTGTGAAACTTTAGAAACTTGAAACATTTTAAACTTGTGAAACTCGTAAACTTTGGAAACTTGTACGAAACCTTATTGAAACTCTTATGAAACTTTGAACTTTGGGAAACATGGAAACTTGTGAACTGTTATGCGTATATGTGTTGATGCCTTAGTCGGCTAACTAAATTTAGGATACTTGTTAGCGACCAATCCTTGATGAAAATATAAACCCGTAAGAACTTACTGCTACTTTTGGAAACTTTGTTCATTTGCCCCGTTTTTGGTTCAGGAACTTTAATACACTATTAGCAACAGCCGTTAGTCATATGGGTATCGATACTTAGGAGCGGTCACTCCTTACTCAGGGTTAGCGAACCAAGTACATATTACTAAGATTCCGTTAGCAACTTATTGAAATATTTTTGGGCTAGATCATGACCACACAATCGGTTTAGTGTATACTTACTATTTATATTATGCCAAGTGATTGATACGAGTTACTATTTAGTTAAACACATACTCCCTACGCATCTACCTTTTTAGCGCTTGGATTCCGCTGCAACTTTATTTATACGAGTTTTATTTACTTTACTTGCGTGCGTACAAACCTTTTATTATTTACACACATGTTCTAACGTCGCTCCGTTCCTTTTACTTGACGTCACTATCTTCATGTACTTTCTATTTTTGGAAACTTTATCGAAACTCTAAACTGTAACTCACTCACTACTTTATGTAGTTGACACTTTATCTTATGTTTCAGGAAATTAGTGTAAGTAACTGGAATGCATGGCAAGGAAGGGTCACTATGGTTACGTGAGCCCCACAGTGGGAAAAGACCTTTCTATTTTGGGAATTTTATTTTGAAACATTGTACTTGTACTTTATTTAAAACTTGTGAACTGTTTGGTTGTTGAAACTTGAACTATTTTATTTTTATTGAAATGACTTGAATCGTTTAAATTTGCTTATGACCGTGTAATGATATTCCAGCTCTCACATTCCGTGTTTCCGCTATAGCGGGGTGTGACAGACTTGGTATCAGAGCACAGGTTATAGTGAAAACGGTTTTAGAAATTTCCAAAAAGTTTTTGAAACCAAACTATAACCAAGGCTTTTCGGAAAATCATTATAGGTTCAAAACTTTAGAGAATTAATTTCGCAATTGCATGATTGTTTTTAACTACGCATGGCCTGATCACCCCTGCCTAGTTCAAAATGGCTTATGCAAGAACGGAACATAATTACTAATGTTAAACGGTTTTGAGTCGAAAAATTCCCGGTGTTACTATTCCCAACCTCACGTGATCGACCCTTACCTGCATTTCCTTACTTATTTTCCTTTAACATTATCGTGCTCATGTACTTACGAACCTCTTAACGTCGCAGATCCGTCATGTCTCAATCGTCACGCTCGCGATCTCCCTCACGCTCTCAGTCACGATCCCTCTCGCGAGCCGTTTCCCCAGCGAACGAACCTTCTGAGGGTCACACGGCATCTGATAGTCAGCGTCACCAGACGACTGACCCAACAGAGGACACGTCGATGACGATCAGTAGCAGCCACGGATCCAGCCCGAGATCTGTGCTTCCACCCCCTCTACCAGCACCCGACACTGTACCACCGCAGCCCCAAGGGCTCCGTGCTAGGTTGACCACGCGCCAGCAACCGGGCCCGTTCCGACCCGCACCTCCTCAGTCCTTCGTGGACCCGTACGATCACGCCATGCGCACTCCGGTAATGGAACGCTATGCGTGGGAACGTCAGTTCCTTGAGGAGCGGCGACGTGCTCAGGAGGTCGTATCCTCCCAACCTATGTTGCCACCCACTCTCCAGCCTCCTCCACCGGCCGCATTCCTCCACCTGCACCGTGAGGTCCGGGGACTCGCTGAGGAAGCCCAACAGCAGGGCCTCCTTCTCTTCGAAGTCTTCGACGCCGCGCACAAACTGGCGGAACAGTCGATACGAACCATCGCATCGGCTCGGGCCATTGCACGGACCGTGCAGCGCCTTGTCACCGCGTTCCTCGTCATGGGGGCATTGGTTGTGACCTTGGTCGCCAAGATGTTCCTCGAGAGGCGCCGTTAGTTCTTTTCTTTTATTATGTACTGTAGGCCGAGTTGTAATTTTCCATGTACACAGCTTTGAGCCATTTTCCTTATTTCCATATTGTATTGTATTGTACTTCATCTATTTTGAACCTTGTACTCAACTTATTATTAATTAATGAATGAAGCTCCATTTATTATTACCCATTATTACCTTGTCTTGTGAATCTTGTACTATGTTGAATCATTTTCCTATGTATGAAACCATATCGTGTGAATCTCTTGAAACTTTGTCGTGCGTGTACTATCTGTTCTATTGAACTACTCTTGCGTGATTTTTTACTTGTTCATTGAATTATGTTCTTATCATACTCTAAATGTGCGTTTCTAAACTGAATCTGTTATCTGTTGTAGAATCATGGCACCCCGTACCAACGCCAGTATCATCGCCGAGCAGGTCGCCGAGCAGTTGAGCGCAGCGATGCCCAATATGATCGCCCAGATCACTGCGGGGATCAATGCTAACGTCAACAATCACCAGCAACAGCAGCAACAACAACAGCAGCAACAACAACAACAACAGCAGCAACAGCAACAACAGCAACAGCAGAACAACCACCAGAACCAGAACCAACACCCAAACCCACCAGCTTGCACCTACAAGAGTTTCATGGCCTGCAAGCCCAAGGAATTCCATGGCACAACTGGTTCCGTGGGCCTGGTATCATGGTTTGAGAGCATCGAGTCGGTGCTGCACACCAGTGGATGTGCTGAAGCTATGAAAGTGCAGTACGCCTCCTGCGTATTGCACGGGAAAGCACTGACTTGGTGGAACAATGTAGTCCGCAATAGGGGACGTGAGACCGCCAATGCTCTCACCTAAGAACAATTCAAGAACCTCCTGATTGAGGAGTACTGCCCCAAAGGGGAAATCAAAAAGCTCGAGGCTGAGCTCTGGGATCATCAGATGGTCGGAAACGACATCGAAGGGTACACCGCCCGATTCCATGAGTTGGCCAGACTGGTCCCAAGGCTAGTGACTCCCAAAGAAAACAAGATTGACCTGTACATCTCCGGTCTTGTTCCTGAAATCAGGGGAATGGTTCTCACTAAGGAACCCCAGACCCTCCAGAGTGCCATCATCCTAGCTCACCGCCTCACAAGCAACTTACTCACCGCTTCTACCTCATCCAAGAAGGAGTCGGGTGAGAAAATGAAGTACGATCAGACCCCGAGGCGGAGCGATAGGAACAAAAAGAAGAAGACCACCCGCAATCTTGCCATAGCAGCTGTAGCACCGCCACCGCCACCTCCACCAGCTGGGAATCGATACACGGGGACAAACCCCAAGTGCAACAAGTGAAATTTCCACCACCACGGTAACTGTCCCGTGTGTTTGAGGTGCCAGAAGGAAGGGCACTTTGCTAAGTACTGCCCGGACAAGTTGGCAGCTCCAGGTCAGAAGCCAGCGTGCTTCGAGTGCGGAAGTGACCGGCACCTCCGGAATGCTTGCCCAAGACTCCGAAACGCCCAACCTAACCAAGGCGGGCGAGGTCGAGGACGCGCATTCGCACTCACAGCTGAAGAGGCTCGGCAGGACCCGAATTCGGTGAACGGTACGTTTCCTGTTAATAACCATTATGCATCAGTTTTGTTCGATTCTTGAGCCGAAAGAAGCTTTGTGTCCTTAGAATTTAGACCCCTCATTAACTTAGGATCTAAGGTTCTTAAGGATGGCTTCACCATAGAGTACGCTAACGGTCAGGAGTTCGAAGCTAAGGATATAATCATAGGATGTTCCATATGCCTGTCCGATAGAACCTTCCCTATTGATTCAATCCCGATCGAGCTGAAAAGCGTCGATGTCATCGTCGAAATGGACTGGCTCTCTCGTTTCCGGGCCGAAATTGTCTGTTTTGACAAACTCATCCGTATCCCCCTTTCTGACACTGAAACTTTAGTTGTTCAAGGAGACAAACCCGGACGATCACTCCGTTTCGTGTCGTCCATAAAAATGCGTAAGTACCTCGAGAAGGACTGTGACGCGATTCTTGCTCACGTTGTTGAACGTAAACCCAAGGAGATCCGTATTCAAGATATTCCAGTAGTCAAGGATCACCCTGAAGTCTTTCCCGAAGATTTTCCTGGGCTACCTCCGCATCGACAAGTGGAATTCCGGATACACCTCATTCCTGGTGCAGCACCGGTCGCTAGGACACCGTACCGTCTAGCCCCACCGGAGATGCAAGAGTTGTCCAAACAGCTTCAGGAACTCTTGGATCATGGTCTTATTCGTCCTAGCTCGTCACCCTGGGGAGCCCCTATACTCTTCGTTAAAAAGAAAGACGGATCCTTTCGTATGTGCATCGACTACCGCGAACTGAACAAACTGACCGTCAAGAACCGATACCCACTCCTGAGGATCGATGACCTTTTCGACCAGTTGCAGGGTGCAACTTACTTCTCAAAAATCGACCTCCGTTCGGGTTATCATCAGGTTCGTGTCAGCGAGACCGACATTCCAAAAACCGCTTTTCGTACCCGTTACGGTCATTACGAATTCCTAGTCATGCCATTCGGTCTAACCAATGCACCAGCAGTGTTCATGGACTTGATGAACCGGGCGTGTAGACCTTACCTAGACAAATTCGTGATCGTGTTCATTGATGACATTCTTATCTACTCGAGAAACAAGGAGGATCACGCGAAACACTTGACACTCATCTTAGAACTCCTCCGAGAACAGAAACTGTACGCCAAATTCTCTAAGTGTGAATTCTGGCTCCGAGAAGTACATTTACTTGGTCATGTGGTCAACCAAGATGGGATCCATGTGGATCCGGCTATGATTGAAGCGATCGAGAAATGGCAAGCCCCGACGACTCCTACGGAGATTCGTCAATTCCTAGGGTTGGCCGGCTACTATCGAAGGTTCATCGAAAATTTCTCGAAGATCGCTAAGCCACTCACCGAGGTCACTCAGAAGGATAAGGATTTCGTTTGGGGTACGAAGCAAGGCGAATCCTTCCAGAAACTCAAGCACCAGCTTTGCCACGCACCGATTTTGTTTTTACCAGAGGGTATGGATAACTTCGTGGTATTCTGCGATGCACCCCGACAAGGACTCGGGTGTGTCCTTATGCAGAAAGACAAAGTCATCGCCTACGCTTCAAGTCAACTCAAGGTTCACGAACAGAACTACACTACTCCCGACCTAGAGCTGGGAGCAGTCGTTTTTGCACTAAAGATCTGGAGACACTACGTGTGTGGGACTAAGTGCACGGTTTTCACGGATCACAAGAGTCTTCAACACATTCTAGACCAGAAGATGCTCAACATGAGGCAGAGGAGATGGATCGAACTGCTGAGTGACTACGATTGCGAGATCAAGTACCACCCGGGTAAAGCAAACGTAGTAGCAGACGCCCTGAGTCGGAAGGAAAGGGTGAGACCATCTCGGGTTAGAGCATTGGGTATTCAGATTCATACGAACCTTCAAACGCAAATCGCCGAGGTTCAGCGAGAAACGTTGAAGCTCGAGAACCTAAAGGGAGAAACTTTGCACAATCATGAGAAGGAGTTCGAACGCAAATCCGACGGGATTCACTACTTCAAGGGCCGAGCATGGATTCCGAAGTCCGAGGATCTTCGAAAGCTAATATTGGATGAGGGCCACCGTTCCCGATACTCCATTCACCCAGGATCGGACAAGTTGTACAAGGACCTTAGGGAGTATTACTGGTGGCCGGGCATGAAGAAAGATATCGTCTTGTACGTAGCCAAGTGTCTCACTTGCTCCAAGGTCAAGGCGGAATATCAGAAACCTTCAGGACTTCTGCAGCAACCGGAGATCCCTATGTGGAAATGTGAACAAATCTCCATGGATTTCATTACCAAGTTACCCCGGACGGCAAAGGGTAACGACACAATTAGGGTAATTGTGGACCGTTTGACGAAGTCTGCTCACTTTCTGCCGGTGCTAGAAACCAACTCAATGGAGAAGTTCGCGCAAATCTACATCAACGAGATCATCTCTCGCCACGGGGACACCTCTCTCCATCATTTCTGACAGGGATAGTCGGTTCACGTCCCGCTTTTGGAATGCGCTTCAGAAATCTCTCGGGACGCGACTAGATCTTAGCACAGCTTACCACCCTCAGACCGACGGTCAAAGCGAGAGGACGATCCAAAAGCTTGAGGATATGCTTAGAGCATGCGTAGTTGACTTTGGAGGAAGTTGGGATACTCATCTTCCATTGGTCGAGTTTTCATACAACAACAGCTACCACGCTAGCATTAAGTGTGCCCCGTTCGAGGCCTTCTATGGACGCAAGTGCCGATCGCCGCTTTGTTGGCTAAAAGCTGGTGATCGACAGCTCACAAGGCTCGACATTGTTCAAGAAACCATCGACAAGATCACCACCATCAGAGAGCGACTGAAGACGTCCCGTAATCGGCAGAAGAGCTACGCCGATAACCGAAGAAAACCCCTCGAGTTCCAGGTTGGCGATCGGGTACTCCTTAAAGTATCGCCATGGAAAGGGGTAGATCGCTTCGGGAAACGCGGCAAGCTAAGCCCGAGGTAAACCGGACCGTTTGAAGTCATCGAGCGTATTGGTCCAGTAGCACATCGACTCCAACTCCCTCCAGTTCTTTCCAATGTCCATAACGTGTTCCATGTCTCGCACTTGAAAAAGTGCTTATCCGGGGAGACCATCCTCATCCCGCTCGACGAGGTCAAGATCGACAACAAACTCAATTTCATAGAGGAGCCGCTTGAAGTTTTAGACCGAGAGGTCAAGCAACTCAGACAAAGTCGTGTTCCTATTGTCAAGGTTCGTTGGAACTCCCGACGTGGTCACGAATTCACATAGGAACGTGAAGACCAGATACGTCAAAAGTATCCTCACTTGTTCAAAGACACTTCTACCTGATGGGACGAGTCAAATTTCGGGACGAAATTTCTTTCAACCCGGGAATGATGTGACAACCGTCTAAATTTCAGGTGATTCTCAGTTACTTAATCGGTTCGAATCTCTAGTTACTCTTTATCGTGTTCATATTGTTCGGGTTCATACTTATTGTGTCTTTTATTGTCGGAACCAACAGTCGGAATCAAACTATAAATCCTAACACCAAATAAACAACACAAGAACTTGACTAAGTTCATAACGGAAACCAAAAAGATTCTAGTCCTTAACTAATTATAACGGAAAATTTAAAACGACAAAAAGCTGGATTTTCAATCCAGCCGGCGGCTGAATATATTCAGCCGGCTGCTGAATCCCGCTGTCCAGCTGGACGATGACTCATTTTTGCATGACAGGTTAGTGGCCAACTCGGGATTGGGGCAGACATTACTGCCATTGAGACCCCCAAGACCAGTCTTGGCCTTCCCCACACACCCCTAATCACTTTTACTTTCACTTTTGAATTACACACACACACAAAACACACACACTTCTCTCTCTCTCTCTAGAAATTCTCTCAAGAACACTCAAGCAAAACAGAAACTTTCACCACTAAATCAGTCCATAAAAACACAAAAATAAACCATCTAATCCATCAAAAAAGTTCCAAGAGTAAAGGGTATCAAAAGGAAAGATTTAAATCGGGTTTTCAAGAAGATTTGGGGCTAGAAACTCATCCAAATCGTCTCTTTGCTTTTCCCTTCGGTAGAACTCTTTTACTTTACTCTTTTTACAAAAATCTTTGCTTGCATGTAAGATCTAAAACCTGGAAATATGTTTCTATAAAGATTTAAAACGGTTTCGTGCTTAAAAACGCGTTTTAATGATAGATCCATATTTTTAACATGTAAAACTAAAAAAAACAGTGATTTTACTTTAAAAACACATATATTTGAGTTATAACAGTTTGCATGTTAAATCTACCCGTTAAACAAGCTAAAAATCGGAAAATAACGTAATATTGAAACTGGCCGAAGGCTTTTGGCCGGCGGCTGAAGGTTCTCAGCCGACGGCTAAAGTCCAGCCAGCGGCTGAGTACATCCAGCCGCCGCCTGAATACTGCTGTTTGTCATTTTGTCGTTTTAAAAGCTCTAAACGTAAAAATAAGCTAAACCAAGTTATCACAGAATATATATATCTTGAAAAGATACTGTTTTGACATATAAATTGTTTGGAAAAGCTTTTGGAATTGAAACATGTGTATTAACGTTCGTACTAGTTATGTTGTGCATTTTAAAGCGGGAAAGTGTTTTGAAAATGGATATGATTTTTATAGCGCGGAAGCGCTGCCCAAAATTCACCATAAAATATACACCAACTTCAGTAACTTAAAGGTTCTATAACTTAATCACGTTGACTTTGAACATGGACACTTTTGGACTTAATTTGTACATATCGGACCCGAAACCATACACGAACACATTAATCTTATAAACTTTCCGTAATAAACTTTTTGGGACAAAATCTAAGTATAAGACAATTGAGATTTAAAATGTTAAATTGGAACTTAACATAACTCAAATTATACTAATAAAACTTGTACAACCTTCCGGTGTTTTAGGTCGTTTGTGATTCCCGACGCGTTTCGCTTCTTTTGTGCTAGTTCATACCTTTTATCTACGCAAACTGTGAGTTACAACCCCACTTTGTTTTACTTTTGTTCTTTTAAACATTATTTGGGGGAAACATAAGATTGTATGCTTTGTAACTTTTGACACTATTTGTGAATTATTGAAACAATTGGAAACTTGTGTGAAACTTTAGAAACTTGAAACATTTTAAACTTGTGAAACTCGTAAACTTTGGAAACTTGTACGAAACCTTATTGAAACTCTTATGAATCTTTGAACTTTGGGAAACATGGAAACTTGTGAACTGTTATGCGTATATGTGTTGATGCCTTAGCCGGTTAACTAAATTTTGGATACTTGTTAGCGACCAATCCTTGATGAAAATATAAACCCGTAAGAACTTACTGCTACTTTTGGAAACTTTGTTCATTTGCCCCGTTTTTGGTTCAGGAATTTTAATACACTATTAGCAACAGCCGTTAGTCATATGGGTATGGATACTTAGGAGCGGTCACTCCTTACTCAGGGTTAGCGACCCAAGTACATATTTCTAAGATTCCGTTAGCAACTTATTGAAATATTTTTGGGCTAGATCAGGACCACACAATCGGTTTAGTGTATACTTACTATTTATATTATGCCAAGTGATTGATACGAGTTACTATTTAGTTAAACACATACTCCCTACGCATATACCTTTTTAGCGCTTGGATTCCGCTGCAACTTTATTTACGCATAAACCTTTTATTATTTACACACATGTTCTAACGTCGCTCCGTTCCTTTTACTTGACGTCACTATCTTCATGTACTTTTTATTTTTGGAAACTTTATCGAAACTCTAAACTGTAACTCACTCACTACTTTATGTAGTTGACACTTTATCTTATGTTTCAGGAAATTAGTGTAAGTAACTGGAATGCATGGCAAGGAAGGGTCACTATGGTTACGTGAGGCGCACAGTGGGAAAATACCTTTCTATTTTGGGAATTTTATTTTGAAACATTGTACTTGTACTTTATTTAAAACTTGTGAACTGCTTGGTTGTTGAAACTTGAACTATTTTATGACCGTGTAATGATATTCCAGCTCTCACATTCCGTGTTTCCGCTATAGCGGGATGTGACACAAGCCCCAACGACTCCTACGGAAATCCGTCAATTCCTAGGACTGGCTGGCTACTATCGGAAGTTCATTGATAATTTCTCAAAGATCGCTAATCCTTTAACCGAACTCACCCAGAAGGATAAGCATTTCCTTTGGGGTAAAGAACAGGAAGAATCCTTCCAGAAGCTCAAACACAAATTGTGCCACGCACCGATACTGTCCCTACCGGAGGGTACAGATAAGTGTGTAGTGTATTGCGATGCATCTCACCAAGGTCTTGGTTGCGTTCTTATGAAATAAGACAAGGTCATCGCATATGCCTCGAAACAACTTAAGGTACATGAATAGAACTACACAACACACGACTTAGAGTTGGGAGCAGTCGTGTTCGCCCTGAAAATTTGGAGGCATTACTTATACGGCAATAAATGCATAGTTTTCACGGATCACAAAAGCCTACAACACATCCTCGATCAGGAAATGCTCAACATGAGGTAACGGATATGGGTAGAACTACTAAGCGACAACGATTGCGAGATCAAATACCACCCTGGTAAAGCAAACGTAGTAGCAGATGCCCTGAGTCAGAAGGAAAGGGTAAAGCCATCACGTGTTAGAGCATAGGGGATACAAGTTCAGAAAAGCCTGCAAACACAAATCGCTAGAGCTCAGCGAGAAGCATTGAAACCCGAAAACCTTAAGGACTAAACCCTGCTTAATCACGAGAAGGAATTCAAGCTCAAACCGGACGTAATCCACTACTTCGAGAACCGAGCATGGATTCCGAGATCCGAAAACCTTCGAAAACTTATATTGCATGAGGGCCACCGTTCCCGATACTCTATTCATGTGGGATCCGAAAAACTATACAAGGATCTTCGGGAATACTATTGGTGGTCGGGCATGAAGAAGGAAATCGCCTTGTACGTAGCCAAGTGTCTTACTTGCTCGAAGGTCAAGGCGGAATATCAGAAACCCTCAGGCCTACTGCAATAGCCAAATATTCCCTTATGGAAGTGGGAACAGATCTCCATAGATTTCATAACCAAATTGCCCCGTACGACAAGGGGGAATGACACAATTTGGGTCATCGTGGACCGGTTAACGAAATCTGCTCACTTTCTACCTGTCCGAGAGAACTACTCGATGGAAAAGTTCACTTAGGTATACATCAAGAAGATCGTATCTCGTCACGGAACGCCTCTCTTCATCATATCCGATAGGGATAGTCGATTCACGTCCCGATTTTTGAATCCACTTCAAAAATCTCTCGGGACTCGGCTAGACCTTAGCACAGCCTACCATCCCAGACCGATGGTCAGAGTGAAAGGACGATTCAAACGCTTGAGGATATGCTAAGAGCCTGTGTAGTTGACTTCGGAGGAAGTTGGGACGCTCACATTCCCTTAGTCGAGTTCTCCTACAATAACAGCTACCATGCTAGATACAAGTGCGAGCCATTCGAGGCCTTATATGGACGCAAGTGTCGGTTACCGCTTGGTTGGTTAGAAGTCGGCGATAGACAATTAAAAAGGCTCGACGTCATCCGGGAAACCATAGACAAAATCACAACCATTCGGGAAAGGCTGAAGACATCCCGAACAGGCAGAAAGAGCTATGCCGACAACCAAAGGAAACCCTTCGAGTTCCAGGTCGGCGATAGAGTGCTCCTCAATATATCGCCAAGGAAAGGGGTAATCCGTTTCGGGAAGCGCGGAAAGCTAAGCCTGAGGTACACCGGACCATTCGAGGTGATAGAACGAATCGGCCCGGTATCCTATCGACTCCAACTCCACGAGGGCCGGTCGCATGGACCTACTTACCTTGCTTGAGGGATTTCCCGAGGATCTAAAACCGCAATCCGTTTTGGGGGCCAAATAACTCCGATCTCTACCGTAGGTGCCTCTCTAGCATCCACAACGTCTTCGATGTCTCGCACTGGAAAAAGTGCTTATCTGATGAAACTATAGTGATTCCGCTGGACGAGGTCCAGATCGACAATAAGCTCCAGATCAAAGACCCACTTGAGGTTGTGGACCGAGAGGTCAAGAACTCAAGAAAAGTCGAATTCTTATTGTCAAGGTTCGGTGGAATTCCCGACGAGGTCACGAATTCACGTGGGAGCGTGAAGACCAGATTCGGAAGAAATATCCACATCTATTCAAGGACTCTTCCACTCCGATGAGGCGAGAATGTGACATCCGTCTAAATTTCAGGTGAATTTCGTGTTCTTTATCTCCGAGATATCTGTTATTGCTCTTAACTATACTTTTACCGTAAACGTGTGTGTGTCGGAATCGAAATCGGAATCAAAATTAATCCCTAATACCAAGAAAACACATAATGAACTTGCCTAAGTTCATTGCATAACAAACCGTAAACTTTCAACTAACGAAAATGATTAACGATAACGGAAACAAAAAACGAAAAAGATTGAAAAACTGCACGGTGCGCAATCCTAACTACATAGGGAGGCACCCTCCCTTGTAGAAACATTTTTTTTTTAATTTTGATGAGTCATTTTTGCATTTATTCTTAAAGAAACACTTGTCCAAGCGTGTTTGGACCTCCCAAACATCACAGAGATTCAGTCCCCAACACTTGCTTTACCCCACTTTTTCTTTTCTTTTCTCTCACAACTCACAAACACAAACACACACTAAAAACACACACATCATTTTTCCCTCTAGAGCTCACAAGTTACAACCACCATTCACAAAAAAATCACACATCACAACACTCCATAAATCTTCCTAACAATCAAGGAAAGCAAGAAAGGTTAACCATTTGGTTACATAAAGGATTTTCATCAATTTGAAGCTAAAATCTTCAACAAATCATCATCAAACCATTTCTCTCCAGTAAAAACTCTTCTATTTACTCTCTTTTCTCAAATAACTTATTGGATGTTGGATTAAACACCTAAAAATATGTTTTTATCAACTTTCATGGTGAAAAACGAGTTATTATAAATTATTACATAAATCTATGTGTTTGTGGTTAAAAATCTAAAAGGAACTGATAATTGAAGGTATTTTAAGGTATGTATCAATTGTATGTTAAAAATCCACCATTAGAATGACCATTTTTACCACGGAAACGATTTTTGGAAAAGTCTGTCACCAGGGGCGCCGCCCTCTCTCTCCAGGGTTGCGCACCTGGCTGCTGACATCTCCCAAAAATCGTTTAAAACCGTTAAAAATCGTCACCTTGAGCTTATATAATCAGAACCTGAATAAGCGAAACTGTAATGAAACTATACTTGTGTTTAAGGTGACTAATTTAACTTATAAATTGTGTTTGTACATATATAAGTAATTATTACTATAAAAATTGTAAGCGGGAAAGTGTTGGAAATTTTGGACTTCAACTTTATGGCGCGGAAGCGCTGCCCGATTTTCGTTAGACCTTAATATAACCTTTATAACATAATCATTTTCGTTGACTAACGATTATATAATTTGATAAATTATATCACTTACTCGAAACTTGGTATGTTCTAGGCGTTATTTGATTCCGACACGTTCGACTTCTTTCCGCACAAGCTTAACTCCTCGCAATCCGTGAGTTACATTCCCACTTTTATTACTATTTTGTACAACTCTTTTGGGAGAAACATGAGAATCAAACTTTTTACTTACTTATATGCGTATGCTTTTTATTTGCCACACTCGGCACTCTTATAAACTTATGATTGATTGTATGTCATGTAATCGCCACACTCGGCACCTGTCTTGACTCTTGATGAGAATATAACTGCTCGTAAGTGCCTACTATCAGTTTTGAATTAAATTAGTGCCCAGTTTTCGCAACACACTATTAGCTTGTTAAGTCGTTTAGTATATGGGTATCGATACTTAGGAAAAGACCGTTCCTTACTTAGATGGAAATATAAGTACATATTACTATTTCAGAATACTCCTCGTAGATAGTGCGGGGTAAGGGGCCTCACGGTCGGTTTATCGGTTTAGTGTGAACACTTATGGTTATATTATGCCAAGATATTGCTATACAATATTCAATCAATAGTTTTCTTTATTCGCATATCTTTGCACATATATATAGAGAGATATATGGAGCCGAAACATCCTTACAAGTATATACACTTTCAAGCACTAAATCGCTTCATTTCTGTTGAGAAATCTTATATATATATATATATATATATATATATATATATATATATATATATATATATATATATATATATACTTGTCGTAAATCATTTTTAGTCGAGGACTAGAAAACTGTATCTCACTCACTACTTTTTTTAGTTGACACTTTTTCTCATGTTTCAGGAAACGCAGTGTAAGGACACGAAGTGCATAGCTTTTGGGCGGTTGAGGCAAGTCACGTGATCCATGAATCGGGAGAAGACCTTGTTTCACATTTTGGAAATTACTTTTGAAATCCTTACTTATGTATTTTGTGGTAATGAAATGTTAAACACTTGGTTATTTTTGAACTTGTAAACATTTTATTACTTCTTTAATGACTTGAAACCGTTTGAATTTATTATACCTCGTGTTATGATATCGATGCTCTTCACATCGTTAGTTTCCGTTTTATCGGGGTGTGACAGTTTGCAACTGTACGGAGGATTTATCCAAAGACAACTTCATTGCAAAGATGGCAGACCTCAAAACCGAGAAGACAAAAGTACTTCTTGAGCTTTAATCAGTAATGGAATTGTGCAAGTCCCTTATATCTTGACTGTTCAAAACGAAAATTTTACTAAGTCATTAGTCACCTTGGAAAATCAGCATAAAGACCTTAAGCTTGATTTGGAAAATCAAATTAACTTAAAAAAGTATATTTCAAATAAATTTCTCCAAAATGAAAAATATAGAATTGAACTCTTGTTAACTTTTAGCACTCAAACCCAGAAAATTGACATGTTGTACGAGTGCATTGAAAAACAAAAGAGGCGTTATGCTGAGAAAGTCCAAGAGGTAAACAATTGGGAAATCAAATTATCTGAACAGGAAAGGAAACTAGAACAATTCCGCACTTCATCTACTACTTTAAACTCAATCTTAAGTCGTAAACGAACTAGTGGAAACTCTTCTGGATTAGGATACAAAGAAACACCACCTCCATTCAACAATAATTTCAGTTTCATTAAATCTGAACTTTTACTACACGAAGAATGTGAATCATCCACCTCCAAATCCAACCAATCTGAGAAACCTAAGAACCAACAATCTGAGAAACCTAAAATCAAGATTCAATACCAAACCCTTTGCATAAAACGTTCATCTCAAGAAAAGATATTGAATCAAACAAGAACAAGTCATCAAAACCTGAACCAAATCAACCAAATAAAATGAAAACCTTAAACTGTTTTAAATGTCGTTAGCGTGGATATGTAGCCTCAATTTGTACAAATAAACGAAAAGATTCTAAAGAACAACAGGCTAGGACCACTTCCCTACAAAAAGTTAAATATGTCCCAACAAAACCCGTCCGAATTATGAAAAACCCAAATAACCACCGTGTTGAATCTAATACACGACATCATGGGTACGATAGACCGAGTATGGGTAATTTTAACAACTTTCAACGTCCACAACAACGTTTTGTTACATCCTTTAGGAAAAATCATTACGAACAACGTTTTCAGAGTCCTCCACGACATTTTCCAAAATTCAATCAACACCGTTCCAATTCACCAACTCGAAATGTTCTATCATCTTCTATGAGTCATAGAGTTTCACATAACTCTAATAGTCATCAATTCAATAACTTTAATCGCAACGTGTCTCCAAACTTTCACAACAATGACGTCTTTTTCAAAAGGTTTACCTATGTGAACGAGAAATGTCAATCCAGGTCTGTATGGCCTGGGTTCCCCATGAGAACTAATCAATCTTGTTTTATGTACATGAACTGAGTCACCATTTAGTCAACAATTGGTACGTTGACAGTGGTTGTTCTAGGAACATGGCGCGAGAACGGGGTTGCTCACAAACTTCGAATTTGGAAAGAAAGGAAGAGTCAACTTTGCTGGCAATAAAGGTGGTGAAATAACTGGAATTGGAAAAGTTACCAACGGTAAAGTAACACTGAAGGATGTCTTCTATGTCGAGCAACTGGAGCATAATTTACTGAGTGTGTCTCAAATCTGCGACAATGACAATCCTGTCTACTTTACGAAGAAAGAGGTATTGATTCTGAAATCAGGGATTGAAATTTATGAGGACCTAATACTGATGCGCCACCACGAAAGAATAATACGTACATTCTGCACATGAACAACACCGATTGCAACATAGAGTCAACATGTTTACTATCGTATTCCACAAGTGAAGAAGCAATGATTTGGCATAGGAAAATGGCTCACTTACATTTTCGGAAAATGAATGAGATAACCAATAACGATCTAGTGAATGGGGTTTCTTTGAAACGATTTGAGTATGAAGACAAATGAATCCCCTGTAAACTTGGAAAGCAACACAAGCAACCAATGACTACACTCATTATTCTTGGGTTTACTTCTTGGCTACTAAGAGTGAAACAGCCGGTAAACTGATCAATTTCTTTGACATGATCAAGAATGTTTACAAACCAAATGTCAAACGCCTAAGAAGTGACAACGGAACAGAATTCCAAAACTCCACCATGACTTTCTACTGTCTAGAAAATGGGATAGTTCAACAGCACAACGCAGCTTATGAACCTCAACAAAACGACATTGCACAAAGGAATAACAGAACATTGATCGAGGTCGCACGAACTATGTTGGCTGACTCGTGCCTCCGTGTCATGTTCTGGGGAGAGGCTGTTAATACAGCCCGCTACGTCTGAAATCGGGTGTTAACTTTTAAAAGTTTTAATAAAACTAGCTATGAGCTAATTAATAGTCGTAAACCGAATCTTGTTGGTTTGGAACCTTTCGGGGTTCCATGTACCGTTTTGAAAACAAATTACACCACTAAGTTTGAACCCAAAGCAGTTCAGGGATTCTTTCTTGGATATGTTGAAGGATGTGCAAACAAACGAGTTTACTTAAATTTTGCAAGAGAAGTGGAAATAGTTTTTAATTCGGAAATCACTAGTTATAATTTTGAAAAACAAAATGGTCCAACAATTTTCTTTGACTATGACTCTTTGTTTAATTCGTTTAATCTTTCCTCCTCTAGTGTGATAAAATACAGGAACAACAGAAGAACAAAATTTCTCTTCTGATGATGAGGACTCCATTTTTCCTCTCTCGTCTGTAATTCAAGAACTTGTTGATGAAATTGTGGAAGATGAACAAGCTGCTGACCAAACTAATGAACAAGAATATGAACACGCATATGTGGAAGACACACAGGCTGAAGACCAGGACTTTTACCCAGTTCACGATAACTCTGACCATAAAAAGTATGTCAATGATCTCCTAGAATCAAGGATACATAAGATCCGAACGCAAGTGTTCAAACAAGAATGCAACTTGAAGTTCTTCAAGGAATGTACGTGACAGCTACACAATCGGAGGACTATAACAATTTTCGCTTCTTCGACTTCGTTTCTCAAGAGGATCCTGCTAACATTCCTATGGCCCTCAAAGACGGAAATTGGGTGAACGCCATGCAAGAGGAATTAGCGCAATATGAGAAGATTTGTGTCTGGACACTCGTGGAATTACCAAATGGAGAATATGCTATAGGCACCAAATGGGGTTTTAGGTGCAAACGGGATGATTGTGGTATTATCACTCGGAACAAAGCACGTCTCGTCGTGCAAGGTTTTTATCAAGAGGAAGGACTGGACTTTAAAGAGGTATATGCACCAGTCGCTCGACTCGAAGCAGTTCGCCTCTTCCTAGCATACGCTTCTCACATGGGATTTACAGTTTATCTGCTCGACGTGAAAAGTACCTTTATCTACGGAAAAATGGACGACACAGTCTACATTCAACAGCCACCTGGGTTTGAAGATCCAAAACACCCAGACAAAGTTTACAAGCTTAACAAAGCTTTGTATGGTCTTCATCAGGCCCCATGGCTGTGGTATGGAACACTATCAACATTTCTCTTAGAAGCCGGTTTCAAGAGAGGACGTATTGATAACACTGTATTCATCAAAGATCGTCGAAGGCTAAACTTTTGGTTCAAGTCTACATGGACGACATTATCTTCTGTTCAACAGATCATAAAATGTGCAACGATTTCGAAAATCTTATGAAGGACAGATTTGAAATGAGTGCAATGGGAGAACTAAAGCTCTTTTTGGGATTGCAAGTTGAGCAATTAAGTGACGACATGTTTATTCATCCATCCAACTACGTTACCGAGATGCTCAGAATATTCAACATGATTGACTCCAAGCCAATTGCCACTCCAATCCAACAGCAGCATAATTTGGAGCCGAATGCTCAGAATGATCCTGACGTGGATCCGATAGTCTATCGCAGAATGATATGCTCTCTTATGTATTTAACTTCATCTCATCCTGATATAACGTTTGCTGTCAGTTTATGTGCTAGGTTTCAGGCTTGTCCGAAGACGTCTCATCACTCTACAATCAAGAGCCTTCTCAGCTACTTAAAAGGCCTACCGCGGTTGGGACTCTGGTATTCCAAAGGAAGCGACCTCTTTCTTGAAGCATCCACGGATTCAGACTTGGAAGGTTGCAACATCAAGCACAAATCAACCTCCGGTGGTTGCCAATTTCTGGGAGGACGTCTCGTGTCCTGGCAATGCAAGAAACAGACGACTGTTTCTGTATCCTCATGTGAAGCAGAATATATTGCTGCAGGTAGTTGTGTGTCTCAGGTTTTCTGGATTCAACAATAGATGTTGGATTACGGTGTATCTCTAACGTCTACTCCTATAAATATAGATAATGAGGTTGTTGTATCTGTTATTAAAAATCTAGTAAAACATAGTAAAACAAGACAGATAGACTTTAAGAAAAATTTTATCCGAGACTATGCCGAAAAGAAATTAATTGACTTAGTTCGAGTCTCGTCTGAAAAACAATTTGTCCGATCTCTTCACAAAAGCTTTTGATAAATCACGCTTCGAATCTCTCACAAAACTTAGATTAACTGACGCTTTTATTTATAAAAAAAAAAAAAAAAACCTAATGAAACCAAAGATTTGAGATGACGAAAATATTTGCTTATGACTCTCAGTCTGAAATCGGGTTTACAAACTTTTAACGTCTAAGGAAAATTAATAATCTCCACATATATTACGCTTGAATACCAGTGTCTTGTGGCCTTTCATCCCCTAGTTGTTTTTAGTAGTGTGGTTCGTATGTTTTTAAACCCCTTATTTCTTACATTAAACGACTTGAATTTGCTTGTTACAATAAAGGTTGGGATTATATTTTTGTTACGAGTCATGATGGGAAACGCTCTTATTAAATTATAATTTTTTATTGGTGTGCTAATAAGTTTTTGAATTCACATAAGAGGCCTTCGAAATCTGAGTCAGTATACCTTTGGGGTGCCCTTGTTCACCTAGCCACCTAAGGCCTTCACTGGTTTGGGATCGGTTGGTAGAAAGCTTGCTATAGGATTTCATAGAAAGTCGCGAAATTCTTTAATCTTATAAAACTTCATAGAAGTTAGTCACTGACTCGTTCAAAATAAACCAACCCGTCATTCAAAAATGTTTTCAAATTTAATACGAGCTATCCCTTCGCCAGTTTCATATGTTGCCCTTGTCTAGGTTGGTAACCAATCCATACCACTGGTACCTTAAAACACTTCACAAATACCTTGAGTGCATCCAGATGTTTTTCGAATGTATGCTAATAACGGGGTTTGTTAGCCTAAATTTAAAACTGCTTACTTGCAATTAAAACACTTATTTATGGCTTTGAGACTGAATGGTTAAATTGGACAAACACACAAACATGGGTTTAAATTTAAGTGTATTTTTGTTCCCTTTCATTTGCTTTATAATCATAGGATTGTTTGTTAATGTTCATCATGTTCGTGAGAAAATCATAAGTTTTTTCGTCTCTTTGAATCATGTTCGTGAGAAAATCATATGTTTTCCTTAATTTTTGATGATAATCTTAGGATTTCTGTAAATGTTCATATGATTTGTGACGATGTTCTTGATGTTAGTAGGAGCCCAAATTTATTCGTATAACATGCAAGTTCGTGGACATTTATCCTTTCAACGAACATACAAGTTCGTGGGCTTTTCCACGAACATACAAGTTCGTGGGCTCTTTTACCACATGCATGTTCGTGGACTCTTGATAATTAACATGTTCGTGGGAACATAACATTTTTCAACGAACATGTATGTTCGTGGGCACTTAACTTTTTCAACGAACATGTTCGTCAAACTTTGACGCACATGTATGTTCGTGGACAATTTTTTTTGGTTAACTTTGGTAAAATTTCTTACCACTCCACGGACATGTCTGGCGAAATGTCCTTAATACAATGACGAACATGTGTGCTCGACGAACATACATGTTCGGCGAACTTGCATGTTCATGGCCAATTTGTCTAATTTTTCGAGCTTTTCAGATTTTATAGAAGGGTCAGCGTGTATTCGATAAAAGGCATAATCAGGCGGTTAGCTTAGCAAGTGATTCCTCACAAGCAATTCATTTTCGCCATGCACTCCATTTCTTACAACGATCTTGCCTGTCTTTTCTCATTCAAGAAGATGTGCCCATCATCAGTCCATTGGTTAAACAGTTGTATGATACGTTAGAACACATGGAGTTAGTCCACCCATAGACTGGTGAAACTAAGGAAGGTTTGCGTGCAGTAGTCCATGGTCAAGAAATTCTAATCACCAGTTCTCGACTGTGCACAATCTTTAAACTTGGCAAACCGACTCAGGAACGGTCTACTTCTCATCTCGGTCCACAATTCCTAGGATGCAACCTACCTCGTATGGGTTATGTTGGACAGGCACCTAACCTCCAGTACTCAAAGGGAAAATTCTATGGTCAATGGCGGTACTTATTCCATGTTCTCGTCTCGGTGTTCAAAACTACAAAAACCGGGCACGAAACAATGGATAGTCAGCTCATGTCACTGTTGGTTTGTCGGATTCTTCTCCGTCCGTATCCAGTTGGCAGATACATATAGGCGCAACTACAGAACGAGCTGTTCCATCCTAAGCCTCTGTTGATGTATCCACGGTTCATTATGATTCTTATATCTCACTTTTTGCCAGAGCTTCTAACCAAGGGTCTCCGGGTTAAAGTCAGCGTGGTTGACCGTTAGATCTTCCACTCCTGCTGTCACACCCCGCTATTAGCGGAAACACGAGGCGTTCCAGTTATAATATCAAGAGTCAAGATTACAACAATACAACCGATAAACAAAACATCAAATAATATAGATCATGCCAAATGTTACAAAATACATTAATAAGTCAAGGGCAGTAAGACGCCAAGTACAAATGAAACTTCAAAAGAAATCATCAAACGGATCGTCTAGGAAATTACAATAAACAATACATAATAAAATTTCACAAAAGCAAGCGATCCGAAAATAACTATGGCATGATCAACGGAAATCCTCAATTTCCCGCAAAGCGTTAAAACGACATCAACAACATGTTGGTGAATTATTCGCATTTTTAAACAAAAAGTGACCCATCGACAAGTTTCAATAAACATCATCAGTTCAAATACATATCTTGTTATACATCCAATAGTGAAAGGTGCTAGGCCTAAATCAGTCATACATCTCGATCCTAACCAATCAGTTTAATCCCCAATCCAATGGTGTGTCAAACCAAAGGCAATCAGCTTAATCATACAGTTTAATGATAAGGTCATAACATCCGCTCGTAGCAACAGTCTACAGAGGAATGAGGGTTAGGTACATAACCCAATACAGATATATACATATGAACCACGGGCAAAAGCTTAGCGAGTGTATAAGGGGGGCTACCATGGCCGAATGACACATAATCTAAGGCAGACCTAATTTACTGGGTAAACAAGATAATTAATAACATTCCGCATTCATGCAGACATGTTAAAATACACAGACAATTTAAAATACACTTTACAGCCCAAAATTATTTAAGACAAGGGCTACGAATAACTCACAATACAAACTTCGGCAAATCTCGGGTAATACAATCACGGGACCACAATTCCACCGTCTAAGTGCCCTAAAACAGTAAATAATATAGTCTCAGTATCTCTATAAGTATAGTTCGGTTTAGCCTTGTCGGTTAAGATTAAGTTTAATAAGATATTCCAACAATCCATCAATGTAATCAATATGACGTATTTAGGATGACGATGTTCCGTGCCAAAAGGGGTCGAACGAAGGGATATCGACATTTCACGTCATAACGATAATTCGGAAGGAATAACATTCCGAGTCGAAACGACTACTAGGAATATTGGTTGAAAGGACTATTGTTTATAAGTTTTACCGAGATCGACCAAGATCAACGGCAATGATGTTGACTTGGTCCAAGTCAAAGATGTTGACTTCATAAAGTCAAATGTTAAGGAAGTTGACTTACAAAAGTCAAATGTCAACAATGTTGACTTATAAAAGTCAAATGCCAAGGATGTTGACTTTGCAAAAGTCAAATGTCAAATATGTTGATTTAGTAAAAGTTAAAGTCAATAATTCGAGGTCGAATCATAGAAATCTGGAAAGAAAGTCGGAATTGACGTTAAAATTATAGTTGACGCAAAAATATAGTGTAAGAGACTTTATTTAATGTTTTTAATCAAAGTTTATCGCAAAAATAATAGTAGACGACTTTGGATTACGATCGCATTTTGTACCAAATGTTTATTTAACGCAATGTAGATAATATGTCCGTTTTAAATAAGTATTTGGCATTTTTGATTGCGTTGGCGTCTTTGAGTCCAAAGAAAATATTTTGTCATAATATGTTACTTTTATGTATTTTAGTATGTTTATACAAGTGTTTAGAGTTGTTTAGAAACATAACATGAAATCAGAGGCTTTGAAACGAAAATTTACAGAACCAAACGTCAAGACGGTCAAACAAGCAAAACGAACATTTTCCTGGAAATAGCCCCCGCTGCGTCGTCCTGGGCATCCAGAACGGCGCACAGGTCCTATTTCCAGCAAACAACGTTTTGTTGTTTTGACGAAATCCGTTCGTTTAAAGACTTTTTGGTTAAAACGCAAACTGTTAATTACTTATATTTTGTTCCAAATACCTTTACCAAGTGTTATATATATATATATATATATATATATATATATATATATATATATATATATATATATATATATATATATATATATATATATATATCTCATTTTAAATACTAATACATACAATATGTTAATTTCGGTAATAATCGCATCTTTATGTATTTTATTCCAAATCTTTGTCCACAACCAAAATATTCACAAATGTTGGTCTAGTATATTATTCCTAACAATTTTTCCAAGGCTATAACCGAATATACATAGTAAATAATAACGAAATATATAAAAAAAGAAGAAGATGAATATGGGAAAAATATCGATTTTACCGAATAACAACCGCAAGATCTTAAAAGCTCGAGAATATAAACCCGAAAGAAACTTTTGGTGGTGAGATGATGAGAAATTTACAGCTCCAAAACAAAATAAAACCACCATTAGTCTAGATCCTTGCATGCAAAGTGAAAATTAACGTTTTCGGAGAGATTATTCGGTAAAAAGTCACTTACTAAGATCAAAGAGATTTCCTCCAAGAAAAGCCAAAAGATTCTTCCTCCAAATGAAATGTAGAATAGAAGGAAATAACTTGGAATGCAAAAGAATAATAATAGGTGTTAGAATCTCTAACAAAAGAAGAGAAAGATGGAGAATAAGGAAGAAAAGTGAAGAAAACTTAAAGAAAACTTTACCAAAAGTTGATGGAGATCAAAAGAAAGATGGGTGTTTTATGCCTCAAACGTTCTGGAAATGATATGTGTTTAGAGAGAAAATGAGAGAAAAGAAAAAGGAAAGTGGTGGGAAAATAAGAGAGAAATGAGGTTTGTAGGTGTTTTGTGATGATTCAAAATGAGTTTGTGAGGTGAATGATGACCCCAAAAGACTCTCCTCTGCCCAAATACTGAACCTTATACGTTTGGGAGAAGTGCCCAACCAAATGGCATGCAAAAATGACTCACACAAAACAAAAACAATTATGTCCAGCAGGTACGTGCGCCACACAAGGTGCTTGTGCCGTGCCCTGGACCAATTTTCAGGATTTCCAGTTTTCGTTTGCGCGATCGTTAAGCAGTTTCGTTTGCCGAAAGTTTCCGATTCTTTTGGCGATGAACTTAGGAAAGTTCATACTATGATTTACTTTATATTAGGTTCATTAAATATTATATTTTCACTTTCGATTCCGAGATACGCACGATTTCGGTAATGGAATAAGCAAGAGCAAAAGCACGATATCTCGAGGATAAAGAATACGATAACCGACGAATATGGCATAAACCTCCTAACTTATATTTATGAGAATACTAACTAATAGGCACTTAGATAAATATAATTCTTACATCTCGGGGGACGAATCAGCAAAAAACGTAAAACCCGATTCTCAATAACCGTAAACCGTGAGTAAAACAAAGCGAAATACAAGGGTCAAAACAATTGCGAATAATCTTAAAATAACAACGGTAACTCAAGTACTCAAATTGACGGGACATCATAGCCTCCCCCAGTAAAAAGAATTTCGTCCTCGAAATTTCTATTGAGCATCGCTACTAGAAAAGAGGTGGGGATATTTCCGCTGCATTTCATCCTCCCGTTCCCACGTAAATTCAGCTCCAAACTTAGAGTTCCATCGGACCTTTAAAATAGGAATCCGACTTCGCCGCAAGCGCTTGACCTCTCGATCAACGATTTCCACCGGCTCCTCTATAACGTGAAGCGACTCATCTAAGCGTAGCTTCTCCAAAGGGACAATCAACGACTCGTCGGCAAGACACTTCTTGAGATGCGATACATGAAATACGTTGTGCACACCGCTCAACTCAGGTGGAAACTCAAGACGGTAAGTCACTGGTCCAACACGAGACAAAATTCTAAACGGACCCGTAAAACGTGGACTTAACTTGATGCGCTTCTCAAAACGAAATACACCCTTCCAAGGAGAAACCTTCAATAATACCATATCGCCGACCTTGAATTCCAAAGGCTTACGAAGCATATCCGCTTACTTCTTCTGGCGATCTCTCGCGGCTAACAGACGATCTTTGATCCTAAAGATCTTATCAGTCGTCTCCTGGATCAACTTGGGACCCGTAATCTGGCTATCACCAATATCAGCCCAACAGAGTGGAGACCTACACTTACGACCGTAAAGAGCTTCAAAAGGCGCGCAATTAATACTTGAGTGGTAACTATTGTTGTACGAAAACTCGACCAACGGTAAATGACTATCCCAACTCCCGCCGAATTCTAAAACACACGCGCGTAGCATATCTTCCAACGTCTAAATCGTGCACTCACTCTGTCCATCGGTCTGCCAATCTCGTGCCTAAAGTTCGATGTAGCGTCTGCCAGAACCTCGAAGTAAAACGCGTGTCGCGATCAAAAATAATATATACAGGAATTCCCTGCCTGGCCACGATCTCGTCAATATACAATCTAGACAACTTCTCTATTCGGTAATCTTCTCGAATAGGCAGAAAATGCGCTGACTTAGTCAGTCGATTAACTATATCCCAAATAGTATCATAACCTCCTGAAGACCTAGGAAGCTTCGTAACAAAATCCATAGTAATATTTTCCCACTTCCACTGCGGGATTTCCGGCTGCTGAAGAAGGCCAGAAGGCTTCTAATTTTGTGCCTCAACCTTAGAACAGGTCAAACATTTGCCTACATACTCGGAAATCGCCCTCTTCATTCCAGGCCACCAGTAAAAATCCTTCAAGTCATGATACATCTTATCCGCTCCGGGATGAACGGAGTAATTAGACTTGTGAAATTCATCCAAAATCAACTAACTAAGACCGACGGGAACCCAAATACGAACCAAGAAATACAATACCCCGTCGTCTTTCGGCTCCAACTGACGTGCCATACTAAATAATCCTTCATCCTTCAGACAATTCTCGGTGAGAGCCTCCTGTTGAGCCTGAATAATACGAGTCTTCAAACTTGACTGAATAGAAACCATCATAGCGCGAACTCTGATGTGCGAAATCTAGTTTTCCGAAAATTAGCTTTTAACTAGACTACGACACCGGGCAGTGTACCCTTTTCGATCGTAGTAAAGCATTGGAAAATTTCGGGTTCGATCACATGGACTATTTATAATTGAGATAATAGGAATAAAGTAACAAATAACAAGTAACAATGTGGGTGTTAGTCTTAGGAAGACTTTAAAGTAAAAATGACTAAATTGATTTCTAATTCAAATATCTAAAAAGTACGATTACTTGTACCGTTTACGAGTATATAATCTTTCCTAAGTATATATTGATGATAAACTTCTAATATAAAATCCTAAGTTCCTTCCGAATACCGGATTTCTCCAATTATTTATCCATGTAACGATTCCTTTCGAATACCGTTAACACCTAAAATAACCGTGCATAAAGTTTCAAGTCGATGTGTGAGAATTAACCTATAACCTTCCTTTCGAATAGCTTACTAATCAACAAACCGATTTCTCTTAATTTATCAATTAGTGTTTGTGTTTAATCCTATTTATTTCAATTACTATTAATGATTCCTTTCGAATACCGTTAACTTTCTATCAACTAATGACCGGTCGATATATTCATTCTTATTAGGTCGAAATCGAATTCCTTTTAAATACCCGATTCCTAAATAAGAACATAAGTAATTTTATAATTTCTAAAATCTTAAACCCAAACGGATCCCCAATTAACCTCTACACATCATAATCATTCAATTCATACTCAAGATTAATCATACAATCGATCACATATCCAAGCAAACGTAAAGGAAAATTAGCTACGCATAATCTTAACGAAATTCGAATAATAATAATAATAAGACATAATTATATTGAAATTAAAAGAGTAAAAGTTTGATACCAAAGTGAAATAGTGCTAGCAAATTGCTTCAAAAATCCCAAAACGATGTAAAAGAAAAGAAAATACGACTAGTGTTTCTTCTAAATTAAACCGAAAATATGACTTTGATTCTTCTTCTCCAATGATTATGTAATGATTTGATGATGTTTTGGGACTGACTATGGAACCCTAAAGTGATGAAAAAGATGCCTAAAGAAGTCCCAAAATCGTCCTTAAGAAGTGCCAACCAAAGACCTTTCACTTCCCCACTTAATTAGACATCAAAAACGACATAAATGCTGCTGGAGGGTGAGATGCGGCGCAACTGGTACTAGGTGCCCCGCAACTGGGAGTCAGTGGGTTCCAGAAATTTCAGCCTGTCTAAGTGCCTAGGCAGTTGGCTTGATGCCTAGACAGTTGTCTAGATGCCTAGGCAGTTGGCTAGATGCCTAGGCACCTAGACACTGCAGCTTCCGAACTTGTTTTTCTTCGCTTCTTTTTGTCCCGAAACAACTTCTTTTCACTCCAAACATATTAAAACACCTAAAAAATAAAATTTACACAAAAATAAGTAATATGAGGCTATCCATTACGTTTTGACTAAAAAACATAACAAATATCGCGAAAGAATATGCGTAGAATCGAGCGATATCAAACCCTCCCATACTTAGGAATTTGCTTGTCCCTAAGAAAATCCGACTCAAAGTAACTCTAAAATTACAACTGAAGAAAAATTAAGGAATCATGGGCTTTAACATTTAACTACATTCCGGTGTTAATAATAAAGATATGCGTGAAATTGCAAGATCGTAAAACCGACTACGAACGTACAAAGCTACTAAATTACTTAAGCAAATAAAAACCGCAATTTCCTAATGTAAACTCCTAATTTATCCCCTAGTTTAGATATGTCTAAATAACCACCCCCTTTTCCCTCACTCTCCAACCGAAGTTAGAGCGATCAGCCCTTTGGGCCGACCACTATACCGCCTTGCTTTCGGGGGAAACCTTAAAATATCACTAAATCATTTATTCGTTTTTGTTTCTTCTTTTATTTTGAGAATTCTTGTTTAGTCTACATCTTTTAGCTTTCCTCTCACTTTTGTTCACTTCAAATACTATAGATTTATATTTATATATTTTCTTTGAAGTGAACGGTTTTGTATAGTAAGGTTGAGTTCAATTTGTTGACGGGAAAGGCCTATGGCCTTTTTCTTCGCCTCTAACTCTCATATAGGATTAAGTGATACTAGGATTCCCCAACTACCCCCGAAAGGGTGCAAGAACTACAAGGGCTCGGTACTAAGGATATCTAGCGGTTATCCGGATTTTAGATTTTTCGGGGAAACTTACGGAACTAAAACTAAGAAACCTGAATTCTTACTTACAAATATTTTATTAACTAGAGATGTTCCTAAACAATTTCACGTTAAAGTACCGGAATAAAGTTAAATACAAAATCCCCCATCATTTTCCCTAACTACGTTTTAGCGTTTTTTAATTTTTCAATTTTTTATTTTTTTTTATTTTTTATATTAAGACTCAAATGGGACAAAATAAGAACACGTAATGGATACATGAGAAGGAATATAAAATTAGAAATTTCCCGACATCCCCCCATACTTATCTAACGCATTGTCCCGAATGCGTTTTCAAACTAGAAATTAAAAAATCTGAAGAAAAAAAAAACTAAAAATCAAACGAAACAAAACTAAAAGAAAAGTAAAGAAAATAAAAACGCGGGTTGCCTTCCATAAAGCGCTTGTTTTTTGTCTTGAGTCTCGTCATCTACAAATCAAATCATCAAAAAGAATTTTGTAATTAGAAACAATTAGCTCATTGCGGGTTTTGGCCCATGCGTCATGCCACTCCTTGGTTTCTCGCATTATCGAGCCATCCTTCCATCATCTATAGTAGACACCTTCTCCCCGACACTTAGCCTTTTCAGAACCATGCCTAATTGGTTTCCCATGTATGAAATCATCAAAGTTCACATACTCCTCGTCTTTGACCTCTATACCTTGCAAAACCTTTTCTTTTTCCAAACAAGTTAGAATAAAAATAAAGTCAACGGTTTTTTCGAGTATACCTTTAAACTTTGGACTTAAGTCCTTGTTGACTTTGAGCTTTGCACAGGATTCACCTCCACGTTTTTCAACGGGTTCTTTCTCAATTTCAGTTTCGGGCATCAACTCTTTTTCGACTTCAACCTTTTTCTCACCTTTTGTGACAACCGGTTTCGTTCCCAAATCAAATAACTCTTCAAAATCCTCCAAAGTTATGTCTACACTAATCGGGTTGTCAACCGCCACCATTTCCGACCAATAAGCTCCGCCAACTCCATATCCAAGCTAGTAGGTGTAGTAGGGTCCGGTTTTAGTGTCTCGTCTTCATTTTCGACCATTGGATCATTCCCCACTTGATTTTCCACCTCTAAGTCCACTTTTCGGTCATTTTCGGGGTCTGGGGTCTCAATGCCCCGCATCGGAATGGAATGAGCCGCATTAGACAAGTTGGAAACAAAATATGGGCTTAATGAGGCTTGAATGCGTCGCATTCCTTGTGGAATGTGCCGCATTCCACTCAGCAAGTCCATTTTTTCGTTTTCTGCTCCGTTCTGCTCCTCCTCGTTCCCGTAGTTGAAACCCGATCGTGTAGAAATTGCGTTAACTTGCTCTTTCCTTTGATTAGGTGTTTGATACCTTGAACCTTGGTTAAACTGACCATCTTGGTTGTTTGAAGGTCTCGGGTCTAGTTGGGTAGAAATCTGTTCTTGACCCGTTGGTTGATTTTCCCACATTTCAATCATTTCCTCAATCCTCCGGTCCAATTCTTGAAAAACCGCTTGGTTGCTTCTTTCCCACTGCTCAATTCTATCGTCTAACACCTTCATTGAGTTAAAAATACTATCATTCTGCGCCTCTTGAGCATGAATAAATTCTTTCATCATGTCTTTAAAACTCACATCCTCTTCCTCATATCTCAACCTTCCGTTTTGTTGGTCTCAATAACCGAAATTCCCAACTCGGTTTTGATAATTCATTTGGTATTGATAGCATTCCTCCGAGTAGTGTGGCCCTCCACACGTATTACACCCATAAAATCGCCTTAATACCATTTTTCCTAAAAACCTTTGTCGGGTTGGAAAAACGGACTAAGAACTTGTTTCCCTTTTGACCTCGTAAACATTTACCATCTATAAATCCTAAAAATAATTACACTAACAAACAAAATACCGTGAAATATATTCGACACAAAAATAACACAAACAAACTAAAAACTCAATTAAATCAAGTCCCCGGCAGCGGCGCCAAAAACTTGATGTGCGAAATCTAGTTTTCCGAAAATTAGCTTTTAACTAGACTACGACACCGGGCAGTATACCCTTGTCGATCGTAGTAAAGTATTGGAATATTTCGGGTTCGATCACAAGGACTATTTATAATTGATATAATAGCAATAAAGCAACAAATAACAAGTAACAATGTGGGTGTTAGTCTTAGGAAGACTTTAAAGTCAAAACGACTAAATTGATTTCTAATTCAAATATCTAAAAAGTACGAATGCTTGGACCGTTTACGAGTATATAATCTTTCCTAAGTATATATTGATGATAAACTTCTAATATAAAATCCTAAGTTCCTTTCGAATACCGGATTTCTCCGATTATTTATCCATGTAACGATTCCTTTCGAATACCGTTAACACTTAAAATAACCGTGCATAAAGTTTCAAGTCGATGTGTGAGAATTAACCTATAAGGTTCCTTTCGAATAGCTTACTAATCAACAAACCGATTTCTCTTAATTTATCAATTAGCGTTTCTGTTTAATCTTATTTATTTCAATTACTATTAATGATTCCTTTCGAATACCGTTAACTTTCTATCAACTAAAGACCAGTCGATATATTCATTCTTATTAGGTCGAAATCGAATTCCTTTCGAATACCCGATTCCTAAATAAGAACATATGTAATTTTATAATTTCTAAAATCTTAAACCCAAACGGATCCCCAATTAACCTCTACACATCACAATCATTCAATTCATACTCAAGATTAATCATACAATCGATCACATATCCAAGCAAACGTAAAGGAAAATTAGCTACGCATAATCTTAACCAAACACGAATAATAATAATAAGACATAATTATATTGAAATTAAAAGAGTAAAAGTTTGATACCAAAGTGAAATAGTGCTAGAAAATTGCTTCAAAAATCCCAAAACGATGTAAAAGAAAAGAAAATACGACTAGTGTTTCTTCTAAATTAAACCGAAAATATGACTTTGATTCTTCTTCTCCAATGATTATGTAATGATTTGATGATGTTTTGGGACTGATTATGGAACCCTAAAGTGATGAAAAAGATGCCTAAAGAAGTCCCAAAATCGTCCTTAAGAAGTGTCATCCAAAGACTGTTCACTTCCTCACTTAATTAGCCATCAAAAACGACATAAATGCTGCTGGAGGGTGAGATGCGGCGCAACTAGTACTAGGTGCCCCTCAACTGGGACTCAGTGGGTTCCAGAAATTTCAGCCTGTCTAAGTGCCTAGGCAACTAGCTAGATGCCTAGGCAGTTGTCTAGATGCCTAGGCAGATGGCTAGATGCCTAGGCACCTAGACACTGCAGCTTCCGAACTTGTTTTTCTTCGCTTCTTTTTGTCCCGAAACAACTTCTTTTCACTCCAAACATATTAAAACACCTAAAACATAAACTTTACACAAAAATAAGTAATATGAGGCTATCCATTACGTTTTGAATCAAAAACATAACAAATATCGCGAAAGAATATGCGTAGAATCGAGCGATATCAAACTCTCACCGGCTTAACCGATTCCTTGCGACTTAACGCGTCGGCTACTACATTCGCCTTATCCAGATGATAACGAATTTCGCAATCATAGTTGTTAAGCAATTCCACCCATCGGCGTTGCCTCATATTCAACTCTTTTGGTCAAAGATGTGCTGTAACGACTTATGATCGGTCAACACAGTACACCTAGTACCGTAAAGATAGTGGCGCCAAATCTTCAAAGCAAAAACCACCGCGGCTAATTCCAAATCGTGGGTCGGTAGTTCTTCTCCTGAATCTTTAACTGACGAGAGGCATAAGCAATGACCTTTCCGTTCTGCATCAGTATTCACCCGAGTCCCTTATGCGAAGCATCGCAATGTACAACAAAATTTTTGGTACCCTCGGGAAGACTCAAGATAAGAGTATCACACAACCGCTTCTTTAATAACTGAAAAGCTTCTTCCTGCTCGGCACCCCAAACAAACTCCTCGTTCTTCTGGGTCAACTTCGTCATTGGCGAGGCTATCTTCGAGAAATTCTCGATAAAACGACGATAGTAACCTGCCAGACCCAAAAATGAACGGTTATCGGTGGGCATCTTGGGAGCAATCCAATCTCTGACGACCTTAATCTTGGCAGAGTCAACGTGGATTCCCTCCTTGCTAACCACATGGCCAAGAAATTGGACCTCAGATAACCAAAACTCGCACTTCGAGAACTTAGCGTAAAGCTGCTCCTTCCTGAGCAACTCCAACACTATTCTCAAGTGCTCCTCGTGCTCCTCACGGCTATGAGAATAAACGAGAATATCGTTGATGAACACGATCACAAACTTATCGAGGTAAGGACGGCAGATACGGTTCATCATTTCCATAAACATTGCAGGTGCATTCGTGAGATCGAATGGCATGACTAGAAACTCGTAATGACCTTATCGCGTCCGAAAAGCAGTCTTCGGAACGTCCTCCTCCTGCACTCTCAACTGATGATAACCGTATCGTAAATCAATCTTTGAAAAGAAACATGATCCTTGAAGCTGGTCGAACAAATCATCTATATGAGGTAAAGAATAGCGGTTCTTTACTGTCAGCTTATTCAGCTCTCGGTAATCTACATACAATCTCGTCGAACCATCCTTCTTCTTCACGAAGAGTACCGGCGCGCCCCACGGAGAGAAACTCGGCCTAACGAAGCCTTTACCCACTAACTCCTGGATCTGCTTAGAAAGCTCTAACATCTCTGAATGTGCTAACCGATAAGGAGCCTTTGCCACCGGCGCTGATCCGGGAACTAAGTCGATCCTAAACTCTACCTCACGTCTAGGCGGTAAACCAGGTAAGTCCTCTGGGAACACGTCGAGGAAATCACACACTACTGGTTTCTCCTCCCGCTTCTCAGTGTTATTCTTCTTCACCAGATGTGCAAGAAAGAGTGAACAGTCCCGATTTACGTACTCCTGGACCTTCATACACGAGACGATCTTAAGACGCTTCCCTGCCTTATTCCCTTGAACTAATAGCGGCTCTCCACGCGGTAACGGAATACGGATCATCTTCTCGAAACATACGATCTCTGCACGATGCGTCTCTAACAAATCCATGCCGATAATTACGTCGAAACTACCTAACCTAATTAGTATTAAGTCAATAGGAAAAGAGTGGTCGTCGAAACTAACACTACAGTCGGAAAGTAACTCAATCGCATGCAAAAACTCACCATCAGCTAATTCTATCTCAAAGGAAGGTACTAAAGGTATAGACTTACAAGGAATCATAGTCCTAAACTCATCAGATATAAAACTTCTATCCGCACCAGAATCAAATAAGATAAACGCATGTCGACCACAAACAAGAAAAGTACCTGTAACAACGTGTGGATCCTGCTGAGCCTCCTTGGCTCCCATAACAAACGGTCTACCGCGAGGACCGGCACCAACAACATTTCCAACCAAACCCAACTTAGGACACTTGTCCCTGCGATGCTCGGGAGATCCACATTCATAGAAATTGCCCTTCGGGGTCTTAAAAATATTTTCAGTGTGCCCTAGCTTCTTGTACCTACCGCATACCCAACAAGCCACATCTTTTTTGTGGTGCCTTCCACACCGATCACACTTCGGGTACTTACTCTGGGTACCCGATGCCACAGCAACATATGATTTCACAACTTGAGGAGCGTCGTTCCTCCTAAACCTTTTCCTCGAATCCTCATTGCGGTTTCCACCAATCCGTTTCCCTCCGGATTTTTTTCTTAACAATCATCGGGGGTAACTCACCATCCCGGACCGCGTTCTGAGTCAAAGTAGTCGCAATCTCAACCGCGCTCTGGAATGTGCCCGGTTTGTTGGATAGGACACCCTTACGGATTGCTTGGGGTAATCCGTGAGTGTAGGCGACCAATTTGCTCGAGCTCCGGTCGACCCAAGTGGGGAACCAGCTGGGACAAAGCGTTAAAACGCGAGTTGTACCCTTGAATGTCTGACCAAATCATGGTTAAATTCCAGAACTCGTCCTCCAACTTCTGAATCTCGGATTCAGGCACGTATTCAATGATCATCAACTCTTTTAATTGCTCCCAAGTCATCGTTTTGATTTCAGCTCGGCCTCGCACATTCACGATCGAATTCCACCACGTCATAGCAGATTCTTGAAACACAAAAGCAGCAAACCGGACTCGATCCTCGTCCGCACAACCAACAACATCAAAGATAAACTCTAGTTTCTCCATCCACTGGAGCGTTCCAGTCGCTCCCTCATTACCCTTAAACTCTGGGGATTTGCACCTCATGAAAGTCTTCAGAGTGCATCCTGTGCGTCGAGCTGAGCCCTCTGCTCCACCCGATCCAATTTTGGGTTTACCAAACTCATTAATCACAACCTCAGGGCCATCATTATTAACAATCGGCTCGGGATTCTCAGGATTCGAACCACCATTTCCTTGGGTTGTGCCCTCCCTCAGTTGAGCCACAATCTCGGGCATCATAGCCTCAATCTGTTGAGCAATCATCTGTGCCATGTCAGGAGTCGTATCATTCTCTGAATCATTCCTTCTCGCGTTCGGATTCACGGTATTCGCTCTCGCATTCGTAGTAGCACGTCTCGCGGAAATTCGTTTCGCAACTCTCCTCTTGGGCGCCATCGTCCTAAAAATAAAAGAAGAAAAAAACTCGATCAACAAATGTGTGCGACAAAAATACAAGGCCAAACGCCAAAATAACAGACGCAAAAATAAACACTTATGAAAAATAGTGCACACATTGCAATCAGAGAAAAATCGATTTAGAAAGCCTATGGTCATAGTCCAAGTGATTTACTCAGTTTAAATCACTCGGTTCGCTATAACCTTTGGCTCTGATACCAACTTCTGTTACACCCCGCTAATAGCGGAAACACGAGGCGTTCCAGTTATAATATCAAGAGTCAAGATTACAACAATACAACCGATAAACAAAACATCTGTTGGGAAAAACAATGATCTATCCCAAGATTAATAGATCTGTTAATCAAAGTCTGAGTCTGAGTGACCTGAGTCTGAGTGACTCAGTCTGAGTGACATGAGTCTGAGTGACTCAGTCTGACTAACTCAGACTCATGAGAGAAGTCAGGCGTAATTTAAGGTAATCTAGTTAGTGAATATCTTTTATCTGTTTAAAATATTTTCTTAGATTGATCTTTATCAAACTCACTATATTGTGTATAAATAGTGAGTTTGAGGTTTGTAATCGGTACACCTTTGATTGGAATATAACTGTGTGTTATCTTCATTGTTTCAATATTATAATTCCGCTATAATATATACTGAAACTGAGTACTAAATCGATACATAACAATTAACGTCTAAATACTTATTTGTTATTGATTTGCCACTGTTTGGGATCTTAGTGAGACCTAACAACTGATAACAGAGCAAATAAGATTTAAATTTTAATAAATTTATAGATCTTAAACGATCAATACCTAAAATCTCAAACAATGTCATCATCTTCAAACATAACCACAATGGATGGAAAAGGAATTCCTGTGTTCAATGGTCATAACTTTGCACATTGGAAACCCAAAGCTGAGTGGCACTTATCAGGAATTCATGAAGAAATGATAAGAGTCATAACTGAAGGACCCATCATTCCAGGTAAACAGATTGATGAAGTTAAAGAAGGTGATAGAGTTGTCCAACGTGCCAGATGGGTTCAAACTGCCAAATCTCAATGGACAGATCAAGACAAGCTTTTATACAATCTTGATCCCAAAGCCAGAAGCATTTTAGGAAATGCAGTGTCAGAACAAATCTTTTCTAAAATTGCAGGCTGCAAAACAGCTAAGGAGCTATGGGACACATTAATTGTGTCTTATGAAGGTGTTCCAGTAGTAAAGGAGCAAAGACTGAACAGTCTCATTAGAAATTATGAGAATTTCTACATGAAAGAAAAGGAAACTTTGGCTGATGTCCATACCAGATTTCAGATCTTACTGAATGACATGTCAGCTCTGGGTGTGACAAAAGATGATGATGATATATGTAAGAAATTTGTTGATATACTACCTAACAAATTTGAATATGTTATCACATCACTTGTAGTGAGTGAGAAGCTGTCCACCTACAAACTGCCAGGACTCTTTGGTCTACTGTTAAACTTTGAAGAATCTCAAGAAAGAAAGAAGCTCAATAATAGAAGAATTGCAAAGGATCCAGAAGCTGCATTAGTTGCCACAAGCAGAAGGAATAAAGAAATTTATTCTCAAGCTGACTCATCTGAGTCTGAGTCACACTCAGACTCAGAATCTGAAAACGAATCTGAAGTCAAGAAACTAAAGAGTCAACTTGCTCTGTTGACCATGAAGCTTGAACAAAAGACAGGCTACAAAGGAAAGAAACCTTTTGATATGAAAAGGGTAAAATGCTTCAAGTGCAATGATTATGGACACATGGCTGCTGACTGCAAAGTAAAGAATGCCCAGACTGAGCATATGGACGAAGTTGCTGAAAGGGCCCAAAGATACCGAAACAAGTATCTAAAATACAAGAAAGGGAACAGCTCCTATCCTCAAAAGTCTCAAACTGAACAAAAAGCATTCTTTGCTGAAGAATGGCTGGATGAAGAACTGTCTTCTGATGAAGAAGAAGTGGTAGATCAGTGCTTGATGGCAATAGTGGAGGAAACTACTGAAGCTGAGAAATCTGCCTCTCAGTTTGAAAAGGATCTAAAGGAAGCTGAAAGGATGAGTTGCAATTCAGACTGGAATAAGTCAAAACTTTATAAGGTACACAACTTTGAAACTTATACAAATGAACAAAAAATTCAAATGTTTGAGTATATTTTTGTTGACTTGACCACCACTATAGAAGAACAAAATGATCTGAAACAAAAATTCAAAGACCTTGAAAACCTTATGAAAAGTAAAGATGATAAAATAACTGAATTAGAAAGTTATAAAGTTCTTCTAAATGCTCAGACTGAAGCTTATAGTGATCTTGCAAAAGAAAATCACAAACTTAGAGAAGAAACTGAGCACTATAAAAGAATTTGTAAATCATGGTGTATATCATCTTTAAAAAATGAGGATTGCTTAAACAGACAGGTACCAAATCAAGTTCAAGCTGTGTTGGGTGAAGGATTCAGTTTGAAGAAGTATATGACAGAAGAGGAGGAAGAAGCTTTGAAGGCAGAAAGAGAAAAAATCATTTTTAAACCAGAAATCCTTCCAAATACATTTACTTATTTGAAAGGAAATAAGACAATGATGTCAAATGCATTTGTCAAACCTGTAATATCTCAAATTTTGAATAAAAATAGTCTTTTGCCTTCATCTTCTTCTAAATCTGAAAGTGTTGTCTTGTCTGAGACTGATATGCAGACTGAAAAGAATCCTTCATCCTTGATCAAAGTTGTTCCCCAGGTTTTGAGAAAACCCAAGAGTCAAACTTCTGTTAGTTCCAAAAGTCATAACAAAAGTCCTGAATCTAAAACAATTGATAAATTAGGAAATCAATTACTGGAACTGACCAACATTGTCAAAACTTTAGTCAGAGATAAATCACCTAGTCAAGCAAGATCCAAATCCCCTCCAAAGAGAAACTGCTATAACTGTGGTGAAAAAGGGCATGAAGCTGTGTTTTGTAAACTATTGATCAGGTCTAGACCTAAGAATCCTTATATTCACAAGTCAGTTTCATCAAAACAGGGGTCAGCTTCATATCATTCAGGATCATCAAAATCCAGATCAGTCTCATCACACTCTAACTCACCTTCCAGAAACACTTCTCCATCAAAAGCTAAACATGGTCAATCTTCTAAAGTTAAATCAGCTCCATCTAGAGTCAATCTCAAAAATGCTCCTTGTAAATACTGTGGTGTCATAGGTCATTATTCTATAAATTGCATGAATGAAATAAACAAATGGAACTATTCAAGTTCTAAAACTGAATGCAAGATTGCACCAGTACCTAAACCTGCCTTAGTTCATGGATCCACTCTAAAGTGGGTACCCAAAAGGAACTAATTTTCTCCTATTTCATGTGCAGGATTCTACAAAATGGTACTTAGACAGTGGAGCATCAAGGCACATGACAGGGATGAAGTCCTTTCTACAGGACTACAAGGAAGAAGATGGACCTCAAGTAAGGTATGGGGACAATGGAGTTTCAATGACAAGGGGATATGGCAAGATTCATGCTGGAGCTGTCACATTCAAGAGAGTTGCTTATGTAGAAGGACTGCAACACAATCTACTCAGTGTGAGTCAGATCACTGATGAAGATCATGAAGTCAGATTCAGGAAACAGGCTGGGATAATCTACAATGCCAAGGGAAAACCATTACTACTTGCCAAAAGAGAAAGAGATGTGTTCTGTCTGGATCTGGGTACAGCAAATGATGAAGCTGAGACCTGCTTGTTTACTGAAACCAAGGAGGAATTAAACTGGCTATGGCATCGAAGGTTATCTCATTTAAACTTCAAGAACATTAATGCACTATCCAAAAGCAAGCTAGTAAGGGGGTTGCCAGAACTCACTTATACCAAAGACAAGGTTTGCTCAGCCTGTGTTCTTGGAAAGCAAACAAAGTCACAATTTCCATCCAAAATGCTACATTCCATTAGTGAACCACTGTTCATGCTACATATGGATCTCTTTGGACCAATTGGAATTGAAAGCAAAGGAGGAAAGAAGTATACTCTGGTCATTGTTGATGAACACACCAGATTTACTTGGGTCATATTCCTAAGGGCCAAAAGTGATGCAGCTGAGGAAATCATCAGTCTGATTAAAAGAGAACAGAGACAGAAGAATCTTCTAGTTAGACAAATGAGAAGTGACCATGGAACTGAGTTCAAAAACTCAGTATTGATAGACTTTTGTGACAAACTGGGGATAGTTCAAAACTTTGCCTCAGTTAGAACTCCTCAACAAAATGGGGTAGCAGAAAGAAGAAACAGGACTCTTATTGAGGCTGCCAGAACCATGCTTTGTTATGGAAAGATGGAGATAAAATTCTGGGCTGAGGCTGTAAACACTGCATGCTTCACACAGAACAGATCAATTATTGTGAGGAGACATGGGAAGACAGCATATGAAATGTATCACAACAAAGTTCCCTCCATTCATTACTTTCATGTCTTTGGATGCAGATGCTACATTCTAAATCAAAGGGATCTGCTATGTAAAATGTCCCCCAAAGCTGATGAGGGACTATTTGTTGGATACTCAAGTGTTGCCAAGGCTTTCAGAGTATATAATGAACGAAGAAAGGTTGTTGAGGAAAGCATTAATGTTACTTTTGATGACTCCACTCAGTCTGATGAAGCTGCATCATCTTCTCAGACTGAAATCACCACAATCAATCAACTCTGTGACGAACTGCTTCAAATTTCTTCTGAATCTGAATCTCAGAATGGTGATCAGCCTGCCAGACACATGACTCAAACTCAAGAATCAGAAAGTGAAACAGATGAACAATCAGTCCAGAAGGCTCCAGGCTCGGAAATGCTACCTTCAAATGAAACTGATACTAATCAGTCTGAGTTACCTCAGTCTGACCAGGCTCAGTCTCAACATACTCAGACTGACACTACTCAGCCTGAAGAAGAAATTGCTATTCATAGCTCAGGAAACATCAAGACTGTAAAGGGCCATCCAATTTCATCTGTCATTGGATCCATCACTGAAGGTGTTCAAACAAGAAGAAAGAATGCTACAGCCAACTTCTGTTTCTACACTAACTTCTTGAGTCTGATGGAACCCAAGACTGTAGAACAAGCCCTGTTAGATGAAGACTGGGTTGAAGGTATGCAGGAGGAGCTTGGTGAATTCATAAGAAACAATGTCTGGACAAAGGTCCCACGTCCACTACGCAAGACCATTATTGACCTTAAATGGATTTTCAGAAACAAATTTGATCAGGATGGTGTGGTAATCAGGAACAAGGCCAGACTGGTAGCTAAGGGGTACAAACAGGAAGAAGGAATTGACTATGATGAAACCTTTGCTCCAGTGGCACGAATTGAAGCAATCAGACTGTTTCTAGCATATGCAGCCTTCAAAGACTTCTTGGTTTATCAGATGGATGTCAAGAGTGCTTTCTTAAATGGAGATTTGCAGGAGGAAGTATATGTGAAGCAGCCTCCAGGTTTCATTGACCCCAACTTCCCTGATCATGTTTATAAGTTAAATAAAGCACTTTATGGTCTCAAACAAGCTCCTAGAGCTTGGTATGAAACCTTGTCTGAATTTCTAATTAAAAATGATTTTAAAAGGGGTTCAATTGACAAAACTTTGTTTATAAAAAGGGAATCTGGTCATGTCATTCTGGTTCAGATTTATGTGGATGACATCATATTTGGATCCACAAATACCAAACTGTGCACTTGGTTCTCAGAACTTATGTGTAGTGAATACAGAATGAGCATGATGGGAGAACTACATTTCTTTCTGGGTCTGCAAGTTGAACAAAAGGAGGATGGAATCTTTATAAACCAAAGTAAATATGTTCATGATTTAATCAAGAAATTTGGTTTTGCTACAAGTTCTGAAATGAAAACACCCATGAGCACCTCTGACAAATTGCACAAGGACAAATCTGGCAAGTCAGTCTGTCAAGCTACTTATAGAGGAATGATTGGTTCATTACTCTATCTGACTGCTAGCAGACCTGACATCATGTTCTCTACATGTCTGTGTGCACGTTATCAGGCTGACCCTAAGGAATCTCACCTTAAGGCTGTAAAGAGGATCTTCAGATATCTTAAGGGTACACCAAACCTTGGTTTATGGTACCCTAAAGATTCTGGTTTTGAACTAATTGGGTACTCAGATGCAGATTATGCAGGTTGTAAGCTTGACAGAAAAAGCACTTCAGGAGGGTGTCAGCTTCTAGGAGGCAAGCTGGTGAGTTGGTCCAGCAAGAAGCAAAACTCAGTTGCCACTTCCACCGCTGAAGCTGAGTATGTGGCTGCTGGAAGCTGTTGTGCACAGATACTTTGGATGCAACATCAATTGGCTGATCTAGATATCCAAATTCAAAACACACCCATCATGTGTGACAACAAGAGTGCCATTCAAATCACTGAGAATCCAGTCTTCCATTCCAGGACTAAACATATTGAAATCAGGCATCATTTCATTAGAGACTGTGTGGAGAAAGGGAAGGTCAGACTGGAATTCGTGGTAACCAATGATCAACTGGCAGACATATTCACCAAACCTCTGAGTGAGGAAAGGTTCTTCTACTTGTTAGGGGAACTTGGCATGCTAAATCCTTAGTCCAGATAATTTCAAAATTCGAGCTGACAACTAAGTCAGTCTGACCATTTTCAGTCTGACTATTTTCAGTCTGACTAAAAGTCAGCTTCAGGATCCTAAAATCTGACCTCAGATTCAATGTATTTTTGGAACAATTTTTTTTTAATTTTTTTTTATATCTTCTGTATCTCTAATTCATCATTAGATAGTTTTATTTAATTTTTTTTTAATTCGGTCAAGTCTTGTCAACGGTCATTCATTGCAAGTTGTAAATCTATAGGGGTCTAAATTGTATTTTCGCTTGGTTTAAAATCTTAAGTAATATTAGTTTAAAGCTAACAGAATTTCAAATTTTTTTTAACCTAGTTCTTGTTCGTTCAAACTCTCTGATTTTTCTTTATTCTAATGGCTAACCCTAATATGATGCTCCATGTTACTTCAAGAATGATACCAGGGGCTGAGTTTCAACATCGCGTTCAAGTAAAAGACAACAATCGTGTAGCAACGTCTGACATTCCCGCCAATCGCCAAGGCAGGGGATTTGAACAATTGATTCAGTATATGAAGTCTCATCCCCTATATGGTGCTTTCTTTTGTGCAAACACCATGTGTCCTCCAGTTTTATGTGAATGGTGGTACACTTGCACTGCCAATGATGAACGAACTGCCATTACAGGCACCTACAACAATGGGCGTGACACGATTACCATCACTGAAGAAACAATCAGGAGTGCATTACTTCTCCCCACACTTGCCGAGGCTGGGGAAGGTGGATTTCAGGCTAGACGAAGCAAACAACAAGCAAGGGATGAAGCTTTCCCTCTTATTGGTCAGCCTGAAACACAGGGAGTTATAAAATATAGTTTCTTCACTGGGAAATGGAAGTTCTTGTTTTCAATGATTACAAGATGTTTGGGGGGTAAATCGGGCAGCTTGGATCAGATGAATGAGTTTGAAACTCATCTGTTTCATGCTATGGTCACAGGTAGAAGAATCTCCTTTTCACAACTCTATTTTGACGAGATTCTTTCCCTGGTGACTAAAACAAAACGCCCTAACGATGTTCCTTTTATTCGGGTGTTGTCTCTGTGTTTTGAGGAAGTCTTGGGCAGCCAAACCTATGATCAGCTTGATCACCGCTTTTTTACTTGTGAACTGCCCAAACTGACTCCAAAAATGTTTACTTACATCAATATCACGGAGACTGAAGCTCCACTTACTGCTGTGATGCTTGAATGGATTGCAAATCCGTTCATTGATCAGGACCCCACTGAGTCTGACTCCTCAGACTCAGAGGTTCAAGCTGAACGAATTGACGGTGGACCTGAGGGAAATATCCCTGCTGCAGATGTTGAGGTGAATCTGGGTGGGGTTGGGCCTAATGTTGAAATCCAAGGTATGGACATCTCTCTAACTTTACCTCAGTCTGAGAGTATCCCCTCTCAGGCTGAGCAGTCCACTCCATTGCTTGATGCCCTGGCTACACAAGCGACCCAACGGGTGAACTCACCAAGTTCATTTGATAAAGCTCTCACATCAAGCCCCACCGAAAATCAAGCACTAACGGACACATTATTCCATGAGGCTGAGTCAAGAACTCCCCTCCAGTGCTGCAGTACAGACTAGTCTCTCTCTGCTAGATGATGAGCTGGATCTGACTGCTTGGACCACCCAAAACCCCAGTCTGATGGTAAACTTGGAGAACTACATTGCTGCTACCACACAGACACATGTGGCAAGCATTGAAGAAAGTGTCCCACTCCTGGACACCCCTGTACCTAGTATGGGAATACCCCCTTCAGTCTCACAGCCCCTTCCAAAGGCTATCTTCACCAGCTCTGTGCTGGTTCACGATAAGGTACCACCTCCAAATCTCTTACACTCTTTATCACTAGTCGCCAATGCCTTACTCCCAAAACTGGGTGAGGTACAGACTTCAATTTCTATGGCTTATGATCATTCTCCCATATCACAGGGAGGGAGTGAGGCTGTGCCACCAGTTACATCAACAACTGCTACTACATCAACCCAGTCTGAGGTTGCTTTGACTATTCCTGTCTTGCTAAAGGCAATTAAGGATATGTCTACTCAGTTTGATGACAGACTGAGTGCAATGCAGAATGGGTTTCATGCTCTAAGAACTCAAAATGCAGAGGGAATGAAGGATTTGAAGGATATGGTGTCCAAACTGACATCTGAAGTCAGTATGATGAGAAAAGGCAAGGCTATTGCAGAGGGTTCTCAGCTTCAGAGGGAGAAATTAGCTGATGCAGCAATATATGAATCTGAGATACCCAAGCAGAAGTTGAAAAGGAAGAGCAAAGAGGGGGAGAAAAGGTACTATAAGACTACCAGACTTAACACAAAAACTAGTCAGTCTGAAGTACATTATGAGACAGATTGGAGCATGAACTCTGGGGATGAAGAAGTAATGTCAGATATTAATGTGCTGGAAAGAAAGACTGGGTATGCAAGTGACCAGGAACAGGATGAAGAAGGGGAAGGGAGCAAAATGGATGCTACAAACTAGCCAAACTACAAAGATATGCTCAAAGTGCTGGAATGACAGTGGAGCAATACAGAGAGTATGTGAAGGGGCTATACAAAGAAAGATTTGACTTCAATCCTTATGATCAGTCTGAAAAGGCAGCTGCAGAATTTGAAGCTGAGATGCAAGCTGAGGAGGAAATGGCCATTGAAGAGGAACAGATGAGGCTGGAAGCTGATGCACAGATGGCCAAGCTTGTTCTCAGAGAGGAAGAAAGAGTTGATTACATTATAACAAACTTCTCCATGAGAAAACTCAAGCACAAGATTACTCACTTAGATTGTAAGAGTCATAATGGAACAGACCTGCTGCTTACATGCACACATAAAGGTGGATCGTTCAGAGTTGGGTTAACAAGACTGCACACAATGGGATTAGAAGAATGGAAGGAAATAGCCAGTTTGAGCTACGATCTGACTGACAAAGCTCAAGGATTAGCCATAAGGAGAGAGGCCACATTCAACATGAATGCAGCTCACATGTTGAATCTAGTGTCAGATGAAGACTACAGAGCCTATTGCACCAAGCACAATGTGAAAGTCAAAACGAAATCTTTGGGGTTGGAATCAAGCAGTATGCATCCAGTTCCTAAAGAGGTTGCATTTCAAGACAGAACATACATTGAGACTGAGAAGCATACAGGGCTATGTTACATTGATTGTGGGGGAGAAGAAAGCTTTCAACCTAAGGACAGCATCACCACAACTTCTATTCATCATTGTATTGCTTTACTCAAGGAATGTGAGTCTCCTCAATGTCTTCCATTCAGAGTGAGACTAATTAGCTGGCTGTTCATGAATCTGAAAAGAATTGAAGAAATAGGAACACTGGCAGATAGGGTGGAGCTAGTAAAAAGAGAATCTCAACTGCATTTCAATAAGACTGATGCTGAAATGAAGACACTGATGGAGTGGAAGAAAGATAGGACGAGATGGATGAGGGAAAGAGATCAGCCTCTACCATTTGATCTTCCAGTGAAAAAGAAAAGAAGGACCTTAAAGAAGAAGATGTAAAAACAGACTGATGCTTGTTTTGTTCACAAACAGTGTTTAATTGAAGATGTTTATGTTTGTGTTTATTTTCTTGCATATTTTGTAAAAGACTTTGGTTGAAACAGATAGGGGGAGATTGTTGGGAAAAACAATGATCTATCCCAAGATTAATAGATCTGTTAATCAAAGTCTGAGTCTGAGTGACCTGAGTCTGAGTGACTCAGTCTGAGTGACATGAGTCTGAGTGACTCAGTCTGACTAACTCAGACTCATGAGAGAAGTCAGGCGTAATTTAAGGTAATCTCGTTAGTGAATATCTTTTATCTGTTTAAAAGATTTTCTTAGATTGATCTTTATCAAACTCACTATATTGTGTATAAATAGTGAGTTTGAGGTTTGTAATCGGTACACCTTTGATTGGAATATAACTGTGTGTTATCTTCATTGTTTCAATATTATAATTCCGCTATAATATATACTGAAACTGAGTACTAAATCGATACATAACAATTAACGTCTAAATACTTATTTGTTATTGATTTGCCACTGTTTGGGATCTTAGTGAGACCTAACAACATCAAATAATATAGATCATGCCAAATGTTACAAAATACATTAATAAGTCAAGGGGGGTAAGACGCCAAGTACAAATGCAACTTCAAAAGAAATCATCAAACGGATCGTCTAGGAAATTACAATAAACATTACAAAATCAAATTTCACAAAAGCAAGCGATCCAAAAACAACTATGGCATGATCAACGGGAATCCTCAATTTCCCGCAAAGCGTTAAAACGACATCAACAACATGTTGGTGAATTATTCGCAATTTTAAACAAAAAGTGACCTATCGACAAGTTTCAATAAACATCATCAGTTCAAATACATATCTTGTTATACATCCAATAGTGAAAGGTGCTATGCATAAATCAGTCATACATCTCGATCCTAACCAATCAGTTTAGTCCCCAATCCAATGGTGTGTCAAACCAAAGGCAATCAGCTTAATCATACAGTTTAATAATAAGGTCATAACATCCGCTCCTAGCAACAGTCTACAGAGGAATGAGGGTTAGGTACATAACCCAATACATATATATACATATGAACCACGGGCAAAAGCTTAATGAGTGTATAAGGGGGGCCACCATGGCCTAATGACACATAATCTAAGGCGGACCTAATTTACTAGGTAAACAAGATAATTAATAACATTCCGCATTCATGCAGGCAGTTTAAAATACACAGACAGTTTAAAATACGCTTTACAACCCAAGATTATTTAAGACAAGGGCTACGAATAACTCACAATACAAACTTCGGGAAATCTCAGGTAATACAATCACGGGACCACCGTCTAAGTGCCCTAAAACAGTAATAATATAGTCTCAGTATCTCTATAAGTATAGTTCGGTTTAGCCTTGTCGGTTAAGATTAAGTTTAATAAGATATTCCAACAATCCATCAGTTTAATCAATATGACGTATTTAGGATGACGATGTTCCGTGCCAAAAGGGGTCGACGAAGGGATATCGACATTTCACGTCATAACGATAATTCGAAAGGAATAACATTCCGAGTCGAAACGACTACTAGGAATATTGGTTGAAAGGATTATTGTTTATAAGTTTTATCGAGATCGACCAAGATGAACGACAATGATGTTGATTTGGTCCAAGTCAAAGATGTTGACTTCATAAAGTCAAATGTTAAGGGAGTTGACTTACAAAAGTCAAATGTCAACAATGTTGACTTATGAAAGTCAAATGCCAAGGATGTTGACTTTGCAAAAGTCAAATGTCAAAGATGTTGATTTAGTAAAAGTTAAAGTCAATAATTCGAGGTCGAATCATAGCAATTTGGAAAGAAAGTCGGAATTGACGTAAAAGCCTAAATTAACGTTTTGAAAGTTTAAAAGTCCTTTACTTTTCAAAAATATAGTGTTTTTAATCAAAGTTTATCGCAAAAATAATAGTTGACGGCTTTGGATTACGATCGCATTTTGTAACAAATGTTTATTTAACGCAATGTAGATAATATGTCCGTTTTAAATAAGTATTTGGAATTTTTGATTGCGTTGGCGTCTTTGAGTCCAAAGACGATATTTTGTCATAAGATGTTACTTTTATGTATTTTAGTATGTTTATACAAGTGTTTAGAGTCGTTTAGAAACATAACATGAAATCAGAGGCTTTGAAACGACAATTTACGGAACCAAACGTCAAGACGGCCAAACAAGCAAAACGAACATTTTGCATGAAATAGCCCCCGTTGCGTAGTCCTGGGCATCCAGAACGGCGCACAGGTCCTATTTCCAGCAAACAACGTTTTGTTGTTTTGCCGAAATCCGTTCGTTTAAAGACTTTTTGGTTAAAACGCAAATTGTTAATTACTTAAATTCTGTTCCAAATACCTTTACCAAGTGTGTTATATATATATATATATATCTCATTTTACATACTAATACATACAATATGTTAATTTCGGTAATAATCGCATCTTTTTGTATTTTAGTCCAAATCTTTGTCCACAACCAAAATATTCACAAATGTTCGTCTAGTATATTATTCCTAACCATTTTTCCAAGGCTATAACCGAATATACATAGAAAATAATAACGAACTATATAAAAAAAAAAAGATGAATATGGGAAAAATATCGATATTACCGAATAACAACCGCAAGATCTTAAAATCTTGAGAATATAAACCCGAAAGGAACTTTTGGTGGTGAGATGATAAGAAATTTATAGCTCCAAAACAAAATAAAACCACCATTAGTCTAGATCCTTGCATGCAAAGTGAAAATTAACGTTTTCGGAGAGATGTTTCGGTAAAAAGTCACTTACCAAGATCAAAGAGATTTTCTCCTAGAAAAGCCAAAAGATACTTCCTTCGAATGAAATGCAGATGTCACACCCTGCTAAAGCAGAACACATGATGTGAAGAGCAATAGCATTCGATACACAAGTTTATAATTCTACACCAAGTTGTATTAAAAGAAACATAACCTCAAAGGTTTACAAGTGTTTAAAACATCGTTTACATATCAAAAATACAAGATAAGTGTTCATAGCCAAGCCACCCGAACCCCTTCCCATTCTTGAAGTCATCAGCCCAAAGCATAAGTATCGTCTCCAAAGCTTTTTCATTTCCTGAAAATACGAGTCAAGCGTTAACTACGGGAGACGTAGTTAGTGAGCTACAAAGTTTAAGTATTCAAAGCGTTGACGCATAGCAATGCGTAAAGTATAAGTAATCAAGTTTCGACGCATAGCAATGCGTAAAAATATAGCATTCATGTATTTGTCGCATAAGCATGCGAAAAGTATAGCATTCAAAAAGTAGTCGCATAACCATGCGTAAAGTTTAGTATTCGTTTTCGTAGGCATTGACCACATAGCGCGACTATGTGACAATCCTATGTATTGCCCAATGATCGTTGCTAAGCCTAAAGCCTACCCATTTAGTATTATGCACCATCGTTATAAGTCGTTGTGGCGAGGGTCAATCTACCCTAATAGTGCTATCCATATCTACTAACGGTCCTTTCCAAAGGGATTAATAGCAACTAATGTCCTTGGTAGCGTCGGGAATTTTAGTGGTATCTCACGTCCATGTTGTACAACGTCCGCAACATGACGATCGATGTTTTAGTCATTGGCAAAAATAGTTTTCGTATCCTCGGCATTGTTGGCAAAACCCTCAACAATGCCGGAAAAATAGTCATTCGTTTTAGTATTCAAAATATATAAGTATCTCGTGATAGCATTCAAAGAATACAAGTGTTTTCATAAAAGTATTCGAGTATCAAGCGTTTCATAATAGTATTCGAGTATCAAAGCGTTTCATAATAGTATTCGAGTATCAAATCGTTTCATAATAGTATTCGAGTATCAAAGCGTTTCATAAAGGTATTCAAAGTATACAAGTGTTTTCGTAATGGCATTGAGTATCAGTCGTTTTCGTTTAGCATTCAAGTAATAAAGTTTTTTTCAGCTTAAATGTATGTTTAAGCCTAAGACTCGCATTTAACCCCAAAAAGTATTAAAAGCGTTTAAAAGAGTAGGGGTTTGTAACTCACTGTTTGCGAAGATTTCTAGTGTGCTCGGAATTGCTCGAGGGTGCTTGGAATCACCGGAATCCTATTTTATACGAAGTTTTGGCGTAAGTAACATTTCTTATTAGTTCATACAATCGTTAGTCAACGAAATGCTTATTTTATAAGTGTTTGTAATTGGTTTTACAAAAAAAATCGGGCAGCGCTTCCGCACCATAGTTTCTAAATCCAATTTTCGACACTTTCCCGTTTACAATTTTTATATCACTAACTAAACTAATTCATCAATCATAATAATATATTAGCATGTTCAATAGGCATTTTATACTCAAGTTTAAGCCTATGACAGATTGTTTTTAACACGGTTTTACGTAATAAGCTCAAGATCACGTCTTATACCGAAAATGATATTTTTCTGCAATCTAATCTTGGAATGCGCCGCATTCCCATGCAGGTTTATGACCAAAATCGTTTTTTAGTTTTTTAGAAATGCGCCGCATTCACTAGGAAATCGTTGATGGTAGATTTCGACATGAAATAGTTAAAACATCAAAATACTTGATAGTTTATAGTTTTTCTTGGATCTTTAACAACAAAATCACCTTGAATCTTTATAAAAATGTGTTTTGTGTGTTTGATCTTACATGCAACGATTTTATTTTAGTAAAAATAGAAGATCTAAGAGTTTCTACCCGAAGAGAAATAGGTGGATGATGATATGTTGGAGATCCTAGCTTCAAATGGGTGAAAAATGTGTTTTTGACCCATAAAATGAATGCTCCTTCCTTCTTCTTGATTATGAACGATTTTAGTGTGTTTGTTATGGTGATTTTTCTGTGATTTTGTGTTTTTAATCTCTGTAAATGGAGAGGAGTTTTAGAGAGTGTTCTTGGAAGAGTTTGCAATTGAGAGAGAGAGAGAGAGAGAGAAATGTGTGTGTAGGTGTGTTTGTGTTTGGTGTTTATGAATTGAGTTTTGTGAGTTGTTTAAAATGGACTTACTAGACCAAATAAGGCTTTTGGACATGGCCAAAACCGGAGCCAAAGAGTTGGGCTCGTTTTAGACAAGTTAAAAGAGTTTACAAGAATTGCTGGTCTGAACCCAGAATGCGGCGCATAAGGCCCCTTATGCGGCGCATTTAGGGCAGATTCTGCGAATTTTCGTTTTTCGTTTGTTCCATCGTTATGCATCTTTGTTAGATGAGAGTTTACGATTTTTTTTGAGATGAACTTAGGCAAGTTCATTAAGTGTTTTCTTGGTATTAGGATTCATTTGATTTGATTCCGATTTCCGGCTTCGAGTCCGAGACACACATGTTTTATGTTTAAGTAACGTAAACTTACGTTAAAGGTTTTTTGACGGTTGTCACAGTAGAATAGAAGGCAATAACTTGGAATGCAAAAGAATAATAATAGGTGTTAGAATCTCTAACAAAAGAAGAGAAAGATGGAGAAAAAGGAAGAAAAGTGAAGAAAACTTTACCAAAAGTTAATGGAGATCAAAAGGAACTTGTTTCTTGGATGATCTTGGACTTGAATCCTTCTTCAAATGGGTGTTTTATGCCTCAAACTTTCTGGAAATGATATGTGTTTAGAGAGAAAATGAGTGAAAAGCAAAAGGAAAGTGATGGGAAAACGAGAGAGAAATGAGGTTTGTAGGTGTTTTGTGATGATTCAAAATGAGTTTGTGAGGTGAATGATGACCCCAAAAGAGTCTCCTCTGCCCAAATACTGACCCTTACACGTTTGGGAGAAGTGCCCAACCAAATGGCATGCAAAAATGACTCACACAAAACAACAAAAATTCCGTCCAGCAGGTATGTGCGCCGCACAAGGTGCTTGTGCTGCCCCCTGGACCAATTTTCAGAATATCCAGTTTTCGTTTGCGCGATCGTTAAGCAGTTTCGTTCGCCGAAAGTTCCCGATTCTTTTTGCGATGAACTTAGGAAAGTTCATACTATGATTTACTTTATATTAGGTTCATTATATATTATATTTTCACTTTCGATTCCGAGATACGCACGATTTCGGTAAAGGAATAAGCAAGAGCAAAAGCACGATATCTCGAGGATAAAGAATACGATAACCAACAAATTTGGCATAAACGTCCTAACTTATATTAATGAGAATACTAACTAATAGGCACTTAGATAAATATAAGTCTTACGTCTCGGGGGACGAATCAGCAAAAACGTAAAACCCGATTCTCAATAACCGTAAACCGTGAGTAAAACAATGTGAAATACAAGTGTCAAAACAATTGCGAATAATCTTAAAATAACAACGGTAACTCAAGTTCCTCAAATTGACGGGACGTCACACCTGCCTCAAGCACCATCCCCGTGTTCCAAGTGAGGCTCAACCGCATGAGGCTCTTTTATTTGGGGCTCTTCTTGATCCTGAGTTTTTTGATCTTGATTATGATGATGCGGCACCTACCCCTCTTGACCGCCAGTGCTAGTGACCGGTCCATCTACTTCAGTGCCTGCTCCACCTTTTTCTCATGGAGAGCCCTCTCAACCCAAGGGTAAAGAACCAACTACTGTTGATCTTGTTTCAACCTCCAATGATGAGATATATGTTGAGATCGATAACTATCATGGTACTTCATCAGGAAGTCCACCTGTGGTGGATACTACTGAACAGCCTGCCTTTATTGTGTATAAAGAGGGAGCTTGAATCATGTATTTCGGTTGTCGTTTTTATTGAATCGAAACTGAGTGTTATTCAATTTTGTTAAAAGTTATAATTCCGCTATAATTTGTTAACATGTAATGTGTGTTTATCAAGAGTGATAATTAAAGTTTGAATACCTATTTGCAATTGATTCAATCATACAATATTAATTAATTATCTGTATATCAAGTAATTGGGATCTTACTCAGACCTAACATCTTCTTCCGAAGCAAACTCTTCAAATTTGATTTTCGTTGACTGTCTAAGTTTAACTTCAGATGTTTAACTTTGTACATCTGAAGTAAATACTTTACAAAATTTTCACACTAGACCAATTTGTAGCTTCATCCAAATATCATTAGCCCAACAATCTCCTCCTTTGTTGATGCTACCAAAATATTCATTTCTTCAAAAGAACATTATGCACACTTCATCTTCATGCATTTACAAACTCATAACACATTAGCCATGTTTATCTCAGTCCTTCTTGAAATCTTCCTAAGAGAGAATTGCAGAACCTTCATAAAGTAAAGACCTTCACTTTCATGCTTATGATCTCTGAAAGGAAAATTTTCATATGCAAGTAAATATGAATTATCAAATCTCCTTAGATCAACATCTTCCTACAATATTTTTTCTTGCCCTTCTTCTCTCTCAATCACAATTTCATGGCTTACCAAGTCCAATCTCCATCTAGTTATCTTTGATTTCTTTTCAGTTTTTCTTCTTTTAGCAGGCTGGACTGGAATTCTATCCATCATCATAGTAGACCTCTTCTTTCTGAATTTCTTTTTAAAATCCTTGAAGTTACTAGATGCAATCTCCTGAACTAGTTTTTCAAACTCATAACCATATCCATACATACTCGGATTTACCATCTTTAGTTGGTACAACTGAAGTAGATCATCCTTTTCAACTTTATAAGCTCATCTGAAGTAGGTGCAGTGATTATCAATCGTTTTTATAGTAATAGCCATTTTATCTATCTCATATTTCCAAACAATTATTCTAGCAGGAATCCCTCTCTTGATCTCATCCACCTAACCCTTTTTACTCTTAACTGATCCATTGAGGGATCAACAATATTAGAACCCCCTTCTTATTTACTACCTCTTCATTTTCAGGTTGATCTTATTCAGAAGGATCATTAAGAAAATCTTCTACTTCTTGAATATGTTTTTCTACAGTTTTTGCTACCACCAATTATTCAAGAGTAAAATCTTGATCTCTTGACTGTTCATCAACATTTTTCATCTTTTCTTCTTCATTCTTTTTCTTTTTACCTGTCATAAATCTTGTTGAGCATCTTTCATTTCTATTTCTTTCAAGGATACTTCAACAAATTTTTTCACACCCCGCCAGTGGCGGAAACGCAGGGTGTGGCCGATTGGCGACCGTCATAACACAATAGTAAATAAAGACATAATCTATATGATAAAAGAAATATTGTATTGTTATGGTGTCGCCATACTTAAGGTATAATCCTTGGTACACAAAACCGTCAAACACTACAAGCAATAAATTCAACCAAACAACCAACGTAATATATCAATACCTAGGCGTGCAAGCCCGAAATACAATCCCAAAATAAGTATAGTCATAAAAGAAAGCCATAATTGCAAATGTAGTCCTGAAAGTCTGCTAGAGTCCGACTCCTAAAGCCAAATCCTACGCGTGCTCATTACCTGAAATTAAAGCTTAAAAAGTCAACATAAAGTTGAGAGAGTTCATCCAGTAAGTATAAAAATGTAAGGTAAAAATCATATCTCAATCCAGTCTAGCAAAATGATGTGTAACTAATGCATGTAAGTAGTAAGAATATATAATCCACAATCATACAACGTAAACATGTATCACTAGTCGGCAAGGTATACTAGTAACAAGTCCTATCAGTAGGAAAGGTATACTGACTATCTCATCCGCAGTAGCCACACTACCGTAATTACACCTCATTAGTAGGAAAGGTATACTAATGAGCGTGCAGGTATCAGTAGGAAAGACATACTGATATGTCAGTAGGAAAGGTATGCTGGTGAACAACTCTCACAACCAATGTCTCGTAAAGTTTTAAAAATATGCATTAGTTTTGTTACACATTTCATGATTTCTAAAAATAGTAAGTTTCCAAAAATAGAAGTATCTATTTATGGTAATTATCCAAAAATAGTAAGGTTTTCATATATAGTAAGTATGGAAGTAAATTCCGTTTTTCTCAAAAGTAGTTTGGTTGAGCTTTACTTTCCCCCAATTTGTAAAAATGTATACAATAGTAAAAGGAGGGGCAATTAACTCACCTTAACGAGCAATAAGCGACACTACCCAAGCAGTGTGAATATGTGTGTGTATACAAGTAGGTAGGTCACAAGCAATGTCCTGAATCGACCTAGAGCTCCCGTAGATAAAGGAAGTAATAAATCGTAAGAATAAGATTAATGTGTTTTGGGCTCGATTAATTATCGTGTTTAAGTTTTAGATAAAACGACAACATTTTCAGCGAGTACCTATGTTCGTTCAAAATGAAATATCTAGAGTTTTAGAAAGAGTTAGACGAAGAATTTGATATATCTAAAAACTAGACTCACAAGGATACATTTTAGACTAAGATTTTGATCCAATTGAGTTAGTTATGAAGGAGTTATGATAGAAACAAAACTGATCTTATAATTTGTCCAAAAACGTTTGTTTTAATAAGTCGAGTTACAAAACGTTTCAACGTCGTAAATTTTAAATGTAAAAAATTTAACCATTTATAAGAACTTTAGACCTGTTATAAACCAATATTAATCCATTCAAAATATTTTTAAGATTGTCGAATTGGTTACACAATTCCAATTACCAACACCTAGCAAAGTAATCCAAAAACTCAGATTAGACCCTTTGTTAGTAGTTTACACTTTTAGACAGTTCTACGAAGAATTAGGAAACGAGTCTTATGTTTTTGAAAACTAGATTCCAAGGGCTACAATATTTGTTTAGATCACAGTAACCAAATCAATTCCAATACAGAGGTATACAGTGATAAACATAGACCAAGATGTGATTTCAGAATCTGTCAACAAGGTTTTATATATGTTCAATATCTTAGGGTTTTCTACCGATTAAGATTAGAAATATAAAGACACGACTTAAGTGACGATCAATTAACTTAGCACGAGTCATAAACAGGTTCAAACCAATTCAAACGATTCACAAAATGATTGAACGATAACAAATAAGAAAGAATATGAAATTAGGGTTTTATAAGTTGCAACGGTTTGATTCCAAGATTTGACAAACGTCGTTTCAAGAAAACCAACCACGATGATGCTACTAGGAGGCTGCTAATACGACCATGTGTCACACCCCGCTAAAACGGAAACACTGGATTTGAAGAGCGTCTATACTATAACACGAGATATAATGAAATACAAACGATTTTTTAAGTCATTAGAATATACAAAAGTGTTTACAAGTTCAAAATAACCAAGTATTTTAACACTTCATTACTACAGAATACATAAGTAAGGGTTTCAAAAGTTGTTCCCAAAAATATGAAATTAAGTCTCCTCCCGATTCATAACCACGTGACTTGCCTGACCTGCCCATAAGATATGCACTCCATGTCCTTACACTTTGTTTCCTGAAAACATGAGAAAAAGTGTCAACTACAAAAGTAGTTAGTAAGTTAAAGTTTAAGTAGTCCTTGACTAAAAATGTTTTCGAAAAAGTATGGCAATACTTTAAAAGATGCTTTTCGGGTCCGTATATATATATATATATATACATATATATATATATATATATATATATATATATATATATATATATATATATATATATATATATATATATATATATATATATACACTCTCGGATAAAAATGGTTTCGGCAAAGTATAGCAATACTTTGTAAAGATGTTTTTGGGTCCGTATATATATACTCTCGGATAAAAATGGTTTCGGAAAGGTATAGCAATACCTTGTAAAAATGTTTACGGTCAAGTCTAGCAATACTTGTAAAGAATGTTTACGGCACCGCATATCTCTATATATATACTTGTAAAGAATATAGTTTGCGCCTCTGTATATCTCTATATATACGGGTAAAAGAATACAGTTTTGACTCCGTATATCTCTTTAGATACGGGTAAAAGATATGCGTATAATGAAATATATTGATTGTATAACGAATAGGGACCTCTTGATATAATATGACTATAAGCGTTCAAACTAAACCGATTAAACCCGATCGTGAATTGGCCCCACCCCGAACTATCTACGGAGTGTAGAATAACTATCATATGTACTTAGATTGCCACCTAAGTAAGGAACGACCATTTCCTAAGTATTGATACCCATAATGCTATACGGATAAGCAAGCTAATAGTGTGTAATGAATGAAAACATGCACTTAATCTGAAAACTGATAGTAGGCACTTAAGTCTTTGTTATATTCCTATCAAGAGTATACGGAGATGCCAACCTGTGGCATTTAAGACAACAATCAATCATTTTAATTCATAGTAATGGTAAGTAAAAACATACGCATATAAAGTATGAAAAGCATTTAGTTTCTCATGTTTCCCCCATTTGCGAAGAATTAGCGTGTGCGGAAAGGAAGTCGGAACACGTCGAAATTACGGAAATCCTAAAAACATACCAAGTTCTCGAGTAAATATAATTGTTTATTAAGTGTATGAAATCTTTAGTCAACGAAAATGCTTAAGTTTTAGAGGTTATCTTTAAGGACTAGCGAAAATCGGGCAGCGCTTCCGCAATATAAATTTTATATCCAAATTTTCCACACTTTCCCGCATACAATTTTAATAACACTAATTAATTATATTCACAAACACAATATGATGTATATAAGTCCAATTTGTCACCTTAAACACAAGTATGTGTTCCTTATAGTTTAATATATTCAGTTTCTGGTTAAATAAGCTTAATGTGACGATTTTTATCGAGTTTAAACGATTTTCGGGAGCTGTCAGCAGCCAGGTGCGCATCTCTGGTGAAGGAGGGCGGCACCCCTGTTGACGGATCCTTCCGAAAATCGTTTCCGCGGTAAAAATGGTCGTTTAATGGTAGATTTTTAACATGCAATCGGTGTAATCTTCAAAATACATCTTTTTAACAGTTTATGTAAGCTTTTTAATCACAAATATGAGGATCTATGTATTGCTATACCTTTCCGAAACCATTTTTATCCGAGAGTATATATATACGGACCCAAAAACATCTTTACAAAGTATTGCTATACTTTGCCGAAACCATTTTTATCCGAGAGTGTATATATATATATATATACGGACCCGAAAAGCATCTTTTAAAGTATTGCCATACTTTTTCGAAAACATTTTTAGTCAAGGACTACTTAAACTTTAACTTACTAACTACTTTTGTAGTTGACACTTTTTCCGAAACCATTTTTATCCGAGAGTATATATATACGGACCCAACACACCCACGATCAGAATAGACAACAAACCATTTTCAGATTGACACTTTTTCCGAAACCATTTTTAACCGAGAGTATATATATAGCAATCTTGTATATAAATCGTTATAAAACTTCATAAACATTATATTTAGGTTATTAATCTAACATGCAATGAGTTTTATGAGTAATAACAGTAAATAGAAGGGTTTTTACCGAAGAGAAAAGCTTTGATGATGATTTGTTGAAGATTTAAGCTTCAAAATGAAAACAAAAAGTTTATGCAATCGGATAGATGAACTTCTTCTTGCTACCTTGATTATTTGGACGATTTTCAGAGGTGTTTTGGTGTGTTTTCTTTTGCAAAATGAGACTGGAAATGGGGACATTTATAGAGAGGAGAGGATGTGTGTGTTTGTAGTGTGTGTTTTGTGTTTGTTAAAATGAAAGAAAGAGAAGGGAAAATGGGGTAATAGACCTCACAATCTGTAACTTTGGGGGTCCAAACGAGTTAGGGCAGGTGTGGCTTTGAGAATACATGCACAAATGAGTCACCAAAGTTTAAAAAAAAAAAGAGTTTCTGCCGGGGAGGGCGCCGCCCTATGTTCTTAGGTTGCGCACCGTGCAGTTTTTTCGGCATTTTTCGTTTTTTGTTTTCGTTATCGTTAAGCATTTTCGTTAGTTGAAAGTTTACGACTGTTTTGCAATGAACTTAGGAAAGTTCATTATGTGTTTTCTTGGTATTTGGATTCGTTTATTGATACCGATTTCGATTCCGAGACACACACGTTTAAGATAGTAGTACAATTAAGAGCAATAGCAGAGTATCTCGAAGATAAAGAATACGAAATTATCCTGAATTTTGGACGGTTGTCACACCATGAGACCAAAACCGAAATATAACACAAATTAGAACGTAACCATGTAACTTAATCATAATGAATCGGCTAAGTAACACACATACACTAACGATTTGATGAAGAACACGATTGACTATAGCTTGATTAGAGTCCGTACTTCAATCTGAAATGAGCCAACACACCCACGATCAGAATAGACAACAAAACACAACAATTGTCTCGATTAGGATATGTGCCAAAAAACAGAAATACTAATACACAAGGATGAATAATCGGCCACTAAAAAGAAGCGGACACCACGAACAACATAGCTAGATTAAAACCCTCTTTGATGTGATGAATTCGAATAGAGGATTAATATGACGAACCAGGACTCTAAGTAAATCGGTTGATGGTTGTAGAAGAAGAACACCACCGAAATTCCAAATGAAAATTAGGGTTTTCGGCCAAGCTTGAATACAAACACCAAATACACAATTACCTTTGATTGAAATGGAAGCTTCAAGGATGGATCGACTGTTGTGAAATGAAGAAATGGATGTCGCCTTTAGGTTGGAGGAAAGGGGTCGGCTGAAGTGTAGATAGGGTGAGTGACGGTAGAGAGGAGTATAAGTAAGAAATGTGGATTAGGTTTAGGGTTAAGCAAGTAAGTGTAAATGATTGTTTACTTGGAATCAGTCACTAAGGTTTAGATAGGAGGCCATATGGCCGGTTACTTCTAGACATGTTTACATGGGTGTGGTTTTGCAAATACACAAGAGAACGAATTTCAGAAATGAAGCATGGAAGCTAGACATAAACTCGGATTAGTTAGATGTATAATCTCTTAGTTAACAAAGGTGGAATTTGAGTTATAAAAACATTAACAAGTTCATATACCAACAAGTATACTAATAATCAAAAACGGAATTTACTCGTTAAGTTATCTAGTGAGAACTAACTATTGTGAATTTTAACTAACACGGTATTCAAACACATACAAGGATATACACACATGTTAAAGTAATAATCACACATAAGTAAAGTATAAGGAACTTTTAAAATAAAAGTTTTTTGTAAACACGGTAAGAGCTATCGGCATACTAGACTAACCTAAGTTGGAAGAGTGACGGTTGTCACAACTTTATCTTTCTTAACCTTTTTCTTCCTTGACTCATTCTTGGGACTTCAATGTAGTCCTTCTACAAGGTTTTAATATTCATTTTTCCTACTTGTCTCTTATCAAACTCTTTTTACTAAGAGATACCTTTTTCAATTGCTCTTTTAAACTTCTAGCATCCATCCTATTTTTGCATACATCAAGCTTGTCTGTAACCTTTTTGACAATAGCGGGAGTAACCTTTCTAGCTATTTGCTTCTTTCTAGCTCCAGTTTTTGGTATCTCAATCTCCCCAGTTTCAAGCTTTGTCACTTCGAATTCACCAGTTTGTTTCAATGCCAAGAGATTAAGATTCACACAGATTTCCCTAAACAAATACTCTGCATATCCATTTTGATCAATCTCTTCTTGTCTATTCTCCCACTGTTTCTCTTTCTCAATTCTATTCCTCTGCATTATTTCATCTTTACTTCTAACCTTAATTTTAGATATAGAAGCATAAGGCATGTGATCATAAACTTCTATTCCTTTCTTCTATGTCAACTTATCATACATGCTTTCATCTGCTCAAATATCTCTTTCCCTCTCTTTGGATGAAATTACAATGAAAACGATGTTGTCTTTTGACCTTTGTAACCCACTCTTCATCACTAATTTCCTAAAAACCATCTTTTTCTTTCCCAAACTCTCTTTGAACATTTAAAGTCACACCTTTAATGACTTCATCTACATTATTATCCTTACCATTTCAACCTTCTGTTTCATCAACACTAGAATCTACAGCATTACCTCCATCTCCATCCATTTCATCATTTACTTCTTTAACATCCATTTGTTTTTATCCCTCTGCCTCTTCATCATCTTCACTTTTATAAATATCTCCCCTACTTTGGTGGCATAATCTGTAGGGAATGTTCTAAGTTTTTCTAATTCATTTTACAGTACATAAACCACCATCAATTGAGTTGAACAAGTATCCTTCAATGCATCTATCTCCTTCTGTTGGCTAATTACGTTTGCTTGAAGCTCTACATTCTTTCCCCTTATAATAGAAAAATAGCTTATGTTAGGGCTACTTGCAGAATCCTTTTGAAATCCCTTCCGTTTAGCTTTGTACACTTGTAACTTAGAAGGTTTCTTAGTCACCAATGAGGAACTTGATGGTTCTTGATGTGTTAAATCGTGTTTATAAAATATGTTAAATTTAGGATGTTACTAAAGTTTAGATTATCACACAATACAGGCAAGAATACCCGATCGTATAATAATATAGCGTTCAGTAAGTCTGGTATCAAACACAGGGAACGGTGTATTTTTACTTAATTAAACTAGAATTAATAATAAAACTAATTAATAGAAATAAGAGGGAGGGGGCTTCACTTTAGTTCCGAAATAACGTAATATTGGTTGATTTGATTAACTAAAACAAAGATTTAATTAAAGAAAATGTGGACTAAAACTAATTTTGTAAAAGGTTTTAACGATCGGATTAAAGATGTATTCGCTTCAGACTAGCTCTAGGCTCTAGCTATCGTAATTTATCTATTTATTCGTATTATTTGTTCTTTGGTGATTTAACTTATGTAGGTAATGTTTCCCGTCAAGGTCTGTTATTCTATAACTAATGGAAATTCTTTAAATCATATTAGATACACAAGGATTCCTCCTACGTGTTATCCACCTATAGCTATGCATTATTACCAACACAGTATATTAAGATTTAATCTAACGACTTCGCGTCAACGATAGTCTTATAGTCTACCTATTCATTCAGTTCAAATATCTTCTTTTATATAGATTTAATAATTATTATGTATCTTAACCTATCTCAAGTCACAGTTTCAAGTTATGTTTAACTAATTACTCAATTGAACATAAATAATTAACAAGTTTAGACGAACGTCAGTTATGCTCTAGATCTATTAATCAAGTTAAGTAATAATTACAAATCACAATTAACCAAGGTTCTATGATTAAACTTAACAAACATGCAAAGAACTATATTATGATAGATGATTTATTCAAACCGTTGTCTAAGTACTTCATCTTAGCCAATACAAGTAAGAAATTAGCTCATCTGAAAGAGTTTGAGCACACAAAAACATACACAAAGAAGAAAAGATGTTCAACTATGAAAAGTAATGTAATTTAAACCGAAAGGACGAGTAAATCTTCAAACGATCGAACGTCTTTAATCGTGGGAATCTTTCTTCCTCCGAATTTCTTGGTAAACTCTTGTAATCAGCTTCTGGTCGAACGTGGATGTGAAAAACATAATAAGAATGTTGTAAATTTCCTTCAATTAATAACATTTCTACTGAAGTTTCCTAATTCGAGTAAAATATTAATTCTGCATCCAACCGTCGGTTGGAAACAAACAACGTGTCTTTTTTTAAATCCAACTGCCGTTTGGATGTTGCTTGCAACGGGTTGCGCCACTCGTCTGCTTCTTGAATATTCTCCATCCAATCGCCCATTCGTACCAGTTTCAAGAATCTTCTTCGTTTTGCTTCGTTTTGAGTCCTTTTTCGTTATTTTTCGATCCAAGTTCATTCTCAGTACCTATCAACAAATAAGAACAATATCCGTATCAATTTTTAATAAAAAGTACTAAAAATGATTAAAAAGACAAGGATATCACATAATAAGAGTAACAATATTTTGCGATATCAAAATCCCCCAAACTTGAACCTTACTTGTCCACAAGTAAACTATCATTTAAAACCACACCAAACATTCATCTTTAAAGTTAAAATAAAATACTCAACAAATCAAGTAAATTAATCGTGTAAAAAGTAAAGATGAATAATTAAATTACCAAACCCAATTAAATTTACATAACCAGACATTCTAATCCTAGTGTAAATATTTAGTGATCCCTCAATTGCTCAGTCATTACAAGTATTCTATCATAGGCTTGATAACGATACGTTTCTCCACCAATAGAGTCTAAGCAACTGGTACAAGGACTTATGGTTGTAACATGGTGATGGGTGAAAATAATGAAATAATGGAATGAAGGTGATGTGTATATGATAATATCGAATGATAAACAGTTATATAATGATGAACAACTCAATGAAATAACAATTATTCTACAAATCCAAACATTTAAGTTAAAAACAATTTTCCTTTCAAAACTCGATTGATAATTTTTAAGTGATTTATTTCGATGATACCCAAAAACCAATTCACGTTTACATTTTCCATCGGTTACAAATGCATTTCTTTATCTTTTTATGCTAATTGATTACACTTTAATTGAGACTTTAATTTCTCACAAAGGGTCGTTATATTACTTCAACTATTAACGGTTTATCTAGTATAATCTTGCAGTTTCAATGTCAAGATCCCGCTCGAAAGGCGCATCAAAATAGTGAGAATCAATATAATTATTACATTCATTTTGTGAATTACTTCATGAACTTAAAACTGTAAAAATCCTCAGGTCACAATATATAAAAGTTTATAATAATCAATCAAAGTTATAAAAAAGGAAAATTTTCAACAACAATATTTGAAGTAACCGACTTTTATACATGAAGGCTTGAATTTGTGGAAATTTATGTAAATGGGAGATGAAAAAAAAACGGTTTGGCGCAAATAATGGTGTCTAAATGTCTCGAGCACTAAAAATGAGTGATGATAAGGTAGTCTGAGTCACGTAACCAGTGTAGCTACTGAGTATAAGCAAGAAACTAATAGGCCAAATCAACGGTTTAACAATCCTAATTCTTTTTCCTATTTCCTATTTACTAATAAGCTAAAACCTTCGCTCATTCATGGCCTCGAAGCGTATAAAATGTCAAGTTCTAAAGTCTACAGGTCACCGACACGGTCATACAAATGAAACATAAAAATGGCTCAAATCCTCACAAATATGAAATAGGGTTGGGTTTCGGTTATTCAAACAAGTTATCTACTTATTAAAAATGAAATTTCAAATGGGACACCTTTCAGTTAGGGGGAGTTCCCCCATTCGATGACTATGGAGGACTTCATACTTGCGTTGGGGTTACATACTTGGGGTGAGGTTTGTAGGACTTAGTTTGAGAGGTATTTTGATGAGGAGACTTCGTTAGTGCCTAGAGAAAGACACATTTGCTCAATATTGGAGTACGATCTCCAATCTATCACTTGTAGGTTCTCCGTCCTATACCACCATCATGGATTCGATAAAACGGATTATGCGTCGATTGATTTCCTTCTCTATCATGGCTCGTAATGAAAGTCGGGAAAAGGTTAGTGCACGGGATTTATTCTACTTACATAGCATGGATGGGGGTCCCATAGTTAATGTTCCCTCAATATTAGCTAAGTTTTTACGCAAAGTTGTGGGCAAGAAGTTGAGTAGTTATTTTTGGTGGTCAATTTTTGCCGAAGTGGGCTTCTTATTATCAGTTGTATGATGGGGGAAGGGGAAGGGGATCAACTTTGTGTACGGATGTTACCCCTCCTTGTAGGTATTTGAATATTATCGAATAAATATATGAATGTAAATATGTGAGACTACGGGAGCGCACACATCGACATTTAGACACGACTACTAGTTTAACATATTTAGTAAATATTACTTAAAGGGTTAAGTATAATGTTTATTAAATAGAGGGTTTATTATGTAAATAAAAAGGTTTCCTTATTGAAATATAACTCAAACTCTATTTGAAAACCTATAAATAAAAGATAAACTCTAAACCCTAATTACTAAAAAACAAAAAAGGTTCGACTAAAAGTTTTAGCCGATCGGATTTATTTTTTATTTTTATTAAAAAGGATTTTAGTTTTTTTATGGTTTTTTGTAATAGGGAGTTGCTGCTAGCAAATTGTTGTAAAAAACGTTAAACAAGTACTAGCATACCGGTCTATCGATAAAGAGGGTATCGCGTACGCAACCGTGGTAAAAACCTTACGTTAAGTTTTCATTATTTCCGGTGCATGTAATTATTTGATAATTTGACTCGAGGTCTATACCTATACTGGTATCACCCATAACATATTATTTTTATTTTGGATAATGATAAAACATCAAAAATTGTGGGGGGTTGAGTTTGGATTAAAATTGCGATTTAAAAGTGTTTTAAAAAACGTTTTTTTTTTATTATTAGTTAATTAAACCTTAAACCTTAAATGCAAATTTTGATGTTTTATTAAATGTGTGTCATATTTTTTTTTATGAAAATTATGGTCATTAAGTTAAATGCATAACTTAATATTCATAATTAGATATTATGATATGGTAAAAAGTAAATTGCATATATTGACATATAATAATTGTTATTTGATATGTGCGACAATAATGATATTTGATATAAAAATTTTATTTGTGGTTTAGTTGATAAATTGTATTGAACACATATTGAATAACTTACGTAATCCATATTTGACTTATTTGAACGGATGCATGTGGTCCGTTTCCTTTTGAAACGGGAGTAATTCAATATGTGGACAATGACCATAGAGACTATTTGTTTTAGGGTTCACCCAATTTTGTTGCGTAGTTTAATTCTAATACTCATATTAATATTACTTTCAATTATTTTGAATGTAATAAGTTAATATGAGTAAATAATTATGAAACGAATTTTTAATTTATTTTGGCACTTTTATACGTTCTATTAAGGTTAGGTTTATACCGTAATTTTATCGTGCGATGGAACATATTAAATTCTAAAATACATTAAAAATCAAACTTTTAAAAGCGTGTGATTGGTAATTAATAATTAAATGTACATCTTTATTGTATAAATTTCCAACTAGGCTCACCTACATAAAAACACGATGTTTAGGAAAGTTTGCGGTGGTATTATACCCCTAATTAGGTAAGGTTTTAAGTGATACTTTGTCGTCCCCTACCCTCACTCACTTTCCTGGTCGTACCGGTTGTAGATCTACCGACAGGGTTTTTATGATGACGATTGTACGTTTAGTTATAATATACACTTGGTGTATAGGAATTAGAAAATCATAGAAACACGTTTTAAAACTATAAAAATGTTTATATGAAAAACAATAATTATGAGACGAAGTTGTATGCATGCCTCTTCGTACATAAATTTTGACACCCACGGAATTAAGTCATATTGTTACCCACATTGCGCAGACAACTTGTACTTGGTCTTCACTCTACGTGAGACGTAGGAGAAGGGTATCCAAGGTGGATTACCACTCACAGTGAGACTGTGGTGGACTATCTACAGTGTTCAATTGGATGACTTAAATCGGGTTATGCAGTGAGACTGTAAACGCCGAAAGCGATAAGATCCGACGAAACATGATGATGTCACGATCACCATCGGTAAATGAAATTACTAAACGTCACTTACCTTTTGAGTATCACTTAGTTCCTAGCAGATCAACTGATGGAACGGTGGTATGTCATTTGGGCCCTAGTCTTAACAAAAAGTAAACCATGGGCTTTACAATTTTGGTAAGAAATCATTATGTCGAAAGTAGTAATGAGAACTTTCTTTTGTTTTGTAGAAATGGCACAAAATCCCGATTTAAGCGGGATTATGTCAGAAATCACAACAATGTTCAAAACCGAAATACTTACTGAACCAAATTTTAATGATTTGTTTCGCCAGCTAATAATTGTTGTCCGAGTAGTGAAGCGATTACAAATCATTAATACATCGATGATTCCGGAGCTAACTCATTCGATGAGACAGTTTGGGCAACTTATCAAGCAACGTATGAAGGTCATAATGAAGTTGCATGCTTGATGCTCAGCGGTATGACCCCTGAACCACAAAAGCAGTTTGATAATAAGCGGTCGGATAAAATGATCATTGAGCATCACACTATGTATGAGAAACAAGTCGATCTTGAAATGAACGACTTGATTCAAGAATTACGTCGGTGTAAACATGTTGATGAAACGCCAGTAGGAACTCATGGGCTCAACATGAAAAGCTACTTTGATCGATTAGAAAGGATGAATTACCCCTGCCATAAGCCTATTGTTGTTAGTATTCCCTTTCAAAAGGGTACTGATATGTTTACACCTAACTACAATATGCATGGTATGGACTCTCAAAAGAACTTCATGTGATGCTCGTAAAGTTTGAGAAAAATCCTTCCTAACAAATCGGTTACCAACCAGCTCCTTGCGATCAGTGGTGGTACGGTTCAGATAAGCAAAGACAACCGCAAGCTAAGGGAAAAGCTAAACAGGACGGAAAGAAACAAGCAATTGTTTATATTTACAAGCCTAAGTGTACCCCTCCAGCTAAAAGACAACATCCTGGTAAGGATGATGGTAGGAATCATTGTGAAGTGATTGGGCATTGAAAGAGGAATTGTCCTAAGTATCTAACCGAGGTGCAAGATAAGAAGAGAGTCGGAAACGTCGGGTCTTCAGGTATCTTCACTATATAATTACATTCCTTCTCTAAAACCAAATATTTTGGTATATGACAATGGTTGTGGTACTCATATATGTAATTCCTTACAAGGATTTAGAGCAAAGAAGAAACTGAAGAATGGATCTCTGTAACTATACGTAGGCTATGCCAAACGTGTAGTTATGGAATCCATTGGAAGTTACGATTTACATTTACCCTAGGGCATAATATTTTTATTAGACAATTGTCATTATGCACCTACTTATGTTAAGGGGAATATTTCAGTTTATGTTTTACAGAATAATGAATTCACTAATTGTTTTACTGAATATTGTATTTCTATTTCAAACATAATGCTCATTATATTAATGCGATTGATATTAATGGTATGTTTGAAATAGATTTGCTTGTTCATTCTTCTTTAAATTAAAATTCTATGTTGATTATTAGCACTTAATGAGTTAAGTCTAACTAGGACTAAACCTATTTATGACATTGTAATATTGCACACATACGCAAGCATTGCATTAAAAGGCGTCACGGCTTTTAAAGTCCAATGATAAATCATTTGATAAATGCGAATCTTGCGTGTCGGGAAAAATGACAAGGAAGCCCTTTCCGTATGAGATGCAAAGTACACCAAATCTTTTAGGAATCATACATACTGATGTATGTGGTCCCTTTAGACATGTGTCAAAGAAGGGTGCTAACTATTTCATAACATTTACGAATGATTTCAACCTTTATGGTTATGTTTACTTGCTTAAACATAAACATGAGGTGTTTGAAACATTCAAAGTGTTTCAACACGAAGTAGAAAACCAACTAGGTAAAACCATCAAGATCCCCGATCGGATCGTGGTGGTGAATACTTAAGCCTAGAGTTTAAGGATCATCTCAAAGCACGTGGAATTGTCCAGCAGCTTATTCCTCCCTATACTCCACAACACAATGGTGTATCAGAGAGGAGAAATTGAACCTTGCTAGACATGCTATGATCTATGATGAACCTTACAACTTTACCATTATCTTTTTGGGATTACTCCTTAGAGTATGTTTTACGCATTCTCACATGGTTCCAACCATATGAAATATTGCATGGGCAAGCCCCTAATTTGTATTACTTAAAGGTCCGGGGATGTGAGGCATTCGTTTAACGTGATTCGCCTGAAAAACTCGAGCAAAGATCTGTTAAGTGTATCTTCGTAGGATACCCAAAGAAAACGATGGGTTACTACCTCTATAGTCCTTCCGAGAATACTGTGAAAATTGCTCGGTATGCTGAGTTTTTCGGAACACGGCTTATCGCTTAAGGAAACAGTGGGAGGGTTGTAGAACTTGACGAGGTTCAAGAGGAAAATACATCACCTTCTACTCACACTGGTGATCAAAAATTTGGGGGGATAGAATTGAGACTCATGATGTGCCTCAATCTAATCCTCGAGTTGCGATTGATCTTCATGACATGACTCAGTCTCAAAATCAAATTGTTGATGCTCCGATTCGTAGGTCCGAAAGGAAAATACATGTCCCTCAAAAACTAAACCTAAATGTAGCTTTAGATAAAGAGGATCATGTATCAGGGGGTCTTAATGAACCTCGAAACTTGAAAGCTGCATTATCAGGGCCGGACGCTGATAAATGGCTTCAAGCTGCGAATGTGGATATGGCAGATGGATGTCAAGACAGCCTTTCTGAATGGTCATCTAGACGAAGACGTCTATATGAATCAGCCAGAAGGTTTTATTGATCCATTACATTCCAACAAAGTGTGCAAGCTAAAAATGTCCATTTATGGATTAAGCAAACATCACGAAGTTGGAATAAAAGATTTGATGAAGAAATCAAAAGGTTTGGTTTTGTTCAGAATTTCGATGAGCCATGTGTGTATCAAAATTCAGTGGGAGTAATGTTACTATATTAGTCTTATATGTAGATGACATATTGTTAATGGGAAAAAGTATTCCAATGCTTGAAGATGTTATATCTCATCTTGGAAAACGTGCTGCCATGAAAGACTTAAGTGAAGCGGCATTTATTTTGGGAATCAAGATCTCAAGACATAGATTTAAGCGGTTAAATTGAGTTAAGTGAAAAGGCTTACATTGATAAAATACTAAAGAGATTTAGTATGGAAAATTCCAAGCTGGAAATTTACCAATGCAAGATGGACATAAACTCAGCATCAAGGACAGTGCTTCTACACCTGATGAGGTGGAGAGCTCCATATATGATACCTTATGCTTCGGCAGTAGGATCTATTATGAATGTGGTGAGATGCACAAGGCCTGATATGGTTTTGCACAGAACATTGTTAACAAGTTTCAACAGAATCCAGGCGAAAGACACTGGATTGCTGTAAAGAACATATTGAAGTACCTTAGGGCTACTAAAGATATGGTTCTTATGTATAGTGGAAATCCTGAGGCTAATATTCGATATTGTGATGTCGGATTTCAGAAGCAACCATCTCTACAACAGAATCTGAGTACATTGCATCTTTTGAAACTGCAAATGGAAGTTGTTTGGATCCGGAAATTTATTTCTGCACTTGGTGTTGTTCCCATAGCTTAGTATCCTTTGGATATGTATTGCGACAACACTGGTGCAATAATCATAGCCAATGAACCCGGGGTTCAGAAGGGATCTAGACACTTTTAGAGGAAATTTTACTATATTCGTGAACAATTCGAACAAGGTGAAATTCGAGTGCTCAAAGTTCACACGGATGATAACTTAGTAGATCCTTTTACAAAGGCATTGGCAAAGGCAAAGTTAACTCACTTAGCTGAGGGGAGAGGACTTCTTTTATCTAGTAATCACATGGAAATCCTTAGATTTAGTATTTGGATATATCGATGTAACAAACGAATTTATTTATGAATGAAATAATATTTGTTATAATTTGTTTTCATTTATTATAATATTTGTATCCTATTTTGCCTGTTTTATCCTTGAATGATGTTGGGTAATACCATTCTAAATATCCGTTGTCAATTGATCATATGGGAATATGATTGAATTAAGACAATATCTGAGTCTTTAGTTAGTTTGGCTCACTAACTCACATGGTATCCATTAAGATGCATACTGGATTATCCCACATGAATTATTACTTATGGATCCTTGTTATTAAGTATAATTCATAAGGTTTAATTATCCTTAGAATTGAGATTCAATTTGATACTCATGTACGTAGTGAATTATTTGATCATAGTCAATACTATTCCTGGAAAAGGGTAGCAAAAAGGCTATTTTTGGTAATGTTGCGAAATACGATGACTACCAGTTGTATTCAAGATAGGATTTGTTCCTTTAGTGAAAACTGAAGTTAGATACTTAGTAGGCCACTCATGAATACTTAAGATGTTTTTCTGGCCAGACCCAAATAAATCTAGATGTGTCTTGATTATATTTGGTAATCTTTAAGTGATTCGCGAAATTAGAAAGAGTAGTTAAAATGAATGATTTTGATCTATCTATATATATTTTAACTAGAGTATCTGTAACAAAGGGATATAAACCGACTATAGACTCACAGTGACTTTGGAGAAACTTCACTCGTGCATTTCTGGGAGCATTGATATGTTGCTAGACATTAATCAATGTTATCATTTTTATTTGAACTTATTCAAAAGTGGGAGTTGTAGGTATTTGAATAGTATCGAATAAATATGTGACTGTAAATGTGCGAGATTACGGGAGCGCACACATCGACATTTAGACACGACTACTAGTTTAACATATTTAGTAAATATTACTTAAAGGGTTAAGTATAATGTTTATTAAATGGAGGGTTTATTATGTAAATAAGGAGGTTTCCTTATTGTAATATAACTCAAACTCTATTTGAAAACCTATAAATAAAAGATAAACTCTAAACCCTAATTACTACAAAACAAAAAAAGGTTCGACTAAAAGTTTTAGCCGATCGGATTTTTTATTTTTATTTTAAAGGGTTTTTGTTTTTTTTATGGTGTTTGTAATAAGGAGTTGCTGCAAGACAATTGTTGTAAAAAGCGTTAAACAAGTACTAGCAAATTGGTATGTCGATAAAGAGGGTGTCGCGTACGCAACTGTGGTAAAAACCTTACTTTAGGTTTTCATTATTTCGCTTCCTCAATAAGGGACACAATTACTATCCGATTTATTATTTACTATGTGATCCTAATTTCCGCTGCATGTAATTATTTGATAATTTAACTCGAGGTCTATACCTATACTCTATGAGGATCAATGAGTTCGCCTGATTGGTTGAGTTTGGTACTATTATGAGGCTTCCTTCAAGAGATTATCATTGGTTAGCCGCGACCGTTGAGGAGGGGGAACCAGATGAGCCTACTCAGGCAGATGAGATAGCAATTCCTGAAAGACACATGACTTAGAGTGTTAGACTTGAGGCAGTAGAGGCAGAGCGTCTTCGTTTGAGTAGATAGGTGCATGATCAGTGAGAAGCCATAGAGATGTATCATGAGGATTAGATTGGTTTTATTACTGCTACGGAGGACAAGTTGAGAGCGGATTCAGCTAAGATATTAGTGCAGCGAAGATGTTGGGAAAATCAACGATTTAACCCAAGTTAATAAATCTGTTAATTAAAGCCTTAGTCTGAGTGATTTGAGTCTGAGTGATTCTGAGTCTGAGTGACTCTGAGTCTGAGTGACTAAAAGCAACTAAGGCATTATGGAGCTGACTACTCAGCTTCATAAAGAAACGTAATGCTTTAATTTAGGTATGTTAGTTAGATAAAATCTTCTATCCTTTTAGAAGATTTACTAAGATTCATACTTATCAAGCTCACTATCATTGTGTATAAATAGTGAGCTTGAACATTGTAATCATTGTACCTTTCTAAGAAATATAATTGTGTGTTATTTTCACTGTTTCGTTATTATATTTCCGCTATAATAAACTAAGAAACTGATAACTTGATCAATTCGTAACAATTAACGTCTAAATACCTATTTGTAATTGATTAGCTAGTGTTTGAGATCTTATTGAGACCTAACAACTGGTATCAGAGCAAATAAGATTTAAATTTTAATAAATTTACCAATCTTAAACGATCAATACATATAATCTCAAATACAATGTCATCATCGTCATCAAACACACCTGCTATGGCTGGAATAGGTATTCCCATTTTCAGTGGCCACAACTTTGCTCACTGGAAACTTAAAGCTGAGTGGCATCTATCCGGAATTCATGAAGAAATGTTGAGAACTGTAACGGATGGACCAATCATTCCAGGAAAGCACATTGATGAAGTCAAAGAAGGAGACAAGGTTGTCCAAAGTGCAAGGTGGAATCAAACTCCCAAATCACAGTGGACAGATGTAGACAAACTACTCTTTAATCTGGATCCAAGAGCAAGAAGCATTCTAGGTAATGCTGTATCTGAACAAATATTCTCCAAGATTGCTGGATACAGAACTGCTAAAGAAATATGGGATACTTTAATAGTATCTTATGAAGGAGTCCCAATAGTAAGAGAACAAAGGCTAAACAGTCTGATTAGAAATTATGCAAAATTTCTATGCAAAAGACAAAGAAACCTTGGTTGACGTGCATACAAGGTTCCAAGTATTGTTGATTGATCTTTCAGCCTTAGGAATGATGAAAGAAGATGATGAAATCTGCAAGAAGTTTGTTGACATTTTGCCAAACAAATTTGAATTTGTTATTACATCTCTTGTGGTCAGTGAAAAATTGTCCACCTACAAGCAGCCTGGTCTCTTTGGATTGTTATTGAATTTTGAAGAAGCTCAAGAGAGGAAAAAGATAAACACAAGAAGGACCACAAGAGATCCAGAAGCTGCATTAGTTGCTACCATCAAAAGGAATAAAAAAATTTATTCTAAAGCTGACTTATCTGAATCTAAGTCACACTCAGACTCAGAATCTGACGATGAATCTGAGGTCAAGAAACTGAAAAGTCTGCTTGCTTTGCTGACTATGAAGCTTGAACAGAAGACAGGCTACAAAGGAAATAAACCTTTCGATCCGAAGAAGGTAAAATGCTTTAAATGCAATGAATATGGTCACATGGATGCTGACTGTAAAGTAAAGAATGCTCAGACTGAACACATGGACGAGGTTGCTGAGAGGGCCCAAAGATACCGAAAGAATTATCTTAAGTACAAGAAAGGCAACAGTTCAAACACACAAAAGCCTCAAACTGAGCAAAAGGCATTCTTTGCTGAAGAATGGCTAGATAAGGAACTGTCTTCTGATGAGGATGAGGAAGTGGTAGATAAATGTTTGATGGCATTTACAGAAGAAGTGACTGAAGCTGAGAAATCTGCTTCTCAGTTCGAGAAGGATCTGAAGGAAGCTGAAAGACTAAGTTGCAACTCAGACTGGAACAAGTCAAAACTTTATAAGGTACACAATTTTGACACTTATACAAATGAACAAAAACTTCAAATGTTTGAGTATATCTTTGTTGACTTGACCACTACTTTAGAAAAACAATCTGAATTCAAACAAAAAATCAAAAATCTTGAAAATACCTTGAAAAATAAAGATGATAAAATAACTGAACTAGAAAGTTATAAAGTTCTTGTAAATGCTCAGATTGAAGCTTATAGTGATCTTGCGAAAGAAAATTATAAATTTAGAGAAGAAACTGAGCATTATAAAAGAATTTGTAAATCATGGTGCATATCATCCTTAAAAAATGAAGATTGTTTGAGCAGACAGGTACCCAAACAAGTTCAAGCTGTGTTGGGTGAGGACTTCAGTCTGAAGAAGCATATGACTGAAGAAGAAGAAGAAGAAGCTGAAAAAGCTGAAATACTTTCACATATATGAAAGGAGAAAAAATAATGATCTCAAATGCTTTTGTAACACCTGTAATTTCCCAAGTTTCTAATAAAAGTGATTCTTCATCTTCTTCTCAGTCTGAATGTGTTAATTTGTCTGAAACTGATAAAAATGTGTATGCTGAAAAAGATTCCGTGCATCTAACTAATAGATTGCCCAAGGTTGTGAGTAAACCTAAGATTCAGCACCCAGTCAGTTCCAAAAGTTTGAACAAAAGTCATGAAACAAAAACTATTGATAAACTGGGGAATCAAATGTTGGAACTGACTAACATAGTAAAACTCTAGTCAGGAACAAATCACCTAATCACATCAGGCCCACGACTCCTCCTAGGAGAATTTGTTACAATTGTGGTGAAAAGGGCATGAAGCTGAGTTTTGTAAACAACTGACTCAATCTAGACCACAGAAAAACATTTTTCAAAAGTCAGTCGCACCAAAACATTGGTCAGCTTCACATAAGTCAGTTTCATCAAAGTCTAGGTCAGTTTCATCAAAGTCAGTTTCACCTCAAAAGCAAAGAAACACTTCTCAATCAAAGACAACATCTGTGAAACCGACCAAGACTAAGTCAGTTTCATCTCGAGTCAGTCTCAAAGATACTCCATGTAAATATTGTGGTGTCATAGGTCATTATTCTGTTAACTGCATGAAGGAAATAAATAAATGAAACTATACCAGCTCCAAAACTGACTGCAAGACTGAACCTGAACTTAAACCTGCTTCAGTTCATGGATCCACTCTAAAGTGGGTGCCCAAAAGGAACTAATATTTTCTATTTCATGTGCAGGACTCTACAAAATGGTATCTAGATAGTGTAGCTTCAAGGCACATGACTGGAATGAAGTCTTTTCTACAAGACTATAAAGAAGAAGATGGGCCTCAAGTGAGATATGGTGACAACGGAGTATCAATGACAGGTGGATATGGAAAGATTCATGCTGGAGCTGTCACTTTCAAGAGAGTTGCATATGTGGAAGGCTTATAACATAACTTACTAAGTGTGAGTCAAATTACTGATGAAAACCATGAAGTCAGATTCAGGAAACAAGCTGGAATAATCTACAGTGCCAAGGGAAAACCATTACTACTTTCCAAGAGAGAAAGAGATTTATTTTGTCTGGATCTAAGTACGGCCAATGATGAAGCTGAGATATGTTTGTTCACAGAAACAAAAGAACAACTTAATTGGCTATGGCATCGAAGGTTATCCCATCTAAACTTCAAAAATATAAATGCCTTGTCAAAAAGTAACTTGGTAAGAGGTCTCCCTGAACTGACCTATACCAAAGACAAAGTTTGCTCAGCTTGTGTGCTTGGAAAGCAAACAAAGACTCAATTCCCATCCAAAATGTTGCATTCAATTGATGAACTTTTATTTATGGTACATATGGATTTGTTTGGTCCAATTGGAATTGAGAGTCAAGGAGGAAAGAAATACACCCTTGTAATTGTTGATGAATTTACTAGATTTACTTGGGTTATCTTCTTAAGGGCTAAAAGTGATGCAGCTGAAGAGATCATCAGTCTGATCAAAAGAGAACAGCGACAGAAAAACACTCTTGTTCGTCAGATGAGAAGTGACCATGGAACTGAGTTCAAAAACTCAGTCTTAATAGACTTTTGTGATCAATTAGGCATAGTTCAAATATTTGCCTCAGTTCGAACCCCTCAACAAAATGGAGTTGCAGAGAGAAGAAACAGAACTCTAATTGAGGCTGCCAGAACAATGCTGTGCTATGGAAACATGAAGATAAAATTATGGGTTGAAGCTGTGAACACTGCCTGTTTCACACAGGATCGATCCATCATCGTGAAGAGACATGGAAAAACAGCTTATGAATTATACCACAACAAGGTCCCTTCCATTCATTATTTCCATATCTTTGGAAGTAGATGCTACATTCTAAATCAACGAGACTTGTTGTGTAAAATGTCTCCTAAAGCTGATGAAGGATTGTTCGTTGGATAATCACGTATCGCCAAAGCATTCAGAGTCTACAATGAAAGAAGAAAGGTGGTAGAAGAAAGCATTAATGTCACTTTTGATGACACTACTCAGTGTGACAAAGAGGAATCATCATCACAGACTGACATAGCCACTATCAATCAGCTTTGTGATGAATTACTTGTAACCACATTTGAAGCTGCCTCTCAGGCTGAAGCTCAGAATAATGCGAACGCCGATCAACATCAAGCATCTGACACTGAACCTGATGAATCATCATTCCAGAGTGTCTCAGATGTTGAAAATACTGAGTCCAATGAAACGGATGAAACTCAGACTGA
>CAJVGC010000589.1:7701519-7771528 GCA_910822075.1 Senecio squalidus | reverse complement strand
CAGTTGTGTGCTTGGAAAGCAAACAAAGACTCAATTCCCATCCAAAATGTTGCATTCAATTGATGAACTTTTATTTATGGTACATATGGATTTGTTTGGTCCAATTGGAATTGAGAGTCAAGGAGGAAAGAAATACACCCTTGTAATTGTTGATGAATTTACTAGATTTACTTGGGTTATCTTCTTAAGGGCTAAAAGTGATGCAGCTGAAGAGATCATCAGTCTGATCAAAAGAGAACAGCGACAGAAAAACACTCTTGTTCGTCAGATGAGAAGTGACCATGGAACTGAGTTCAAAAACTCAGTCTTAATAGACTTTTGTGATCAATTAGGCATAGTTCAAATATTTGCCTCAGTTCGAACCCCTCAACAAAATGGAGTTGCAGAGAGAAGAAACAGAACTCTAATTGAGGCTGCCAGAACAATGCTGTGCTATGGAAACATGAAGATAAAATTATGGGTTGAAGCTGTGAACACTGCCTGTTTCACACAGGATCGATCCATCATCGTGAAGAGACATGGAAAAACAGCTTATGAATTATACCACAACAAGGTCCCTTCCATTCATTATTTCCATATCTTTGGAAGTAGATGCTACATTCTAAATCAACGAGACTTGTTGTGTAAAATGTCTCCTAAAGCTGATGAAGGATTGTTCGTTGGATAATCACGTATCGCCAAAGCATTCAGAGTCTACAATGAAAGAAGAAAGGTGGTAGAAGAAAGCATTAATGTCACTTTTGATGACACTACTCAGTGTGACAAAGAGGAATCATCATCACAGACTGACATAGCCACTATCAATCAGCTTTGTGATGAATTACTTGTAACCACATTTGAAGCTGCCTCTCAGGCTGAAGCTCAGAATAATGCGAACGCCGATCAACATCAAGCATCTGACACTGAACCTGATGAATCATCATTCCAGAGTGTCTCAGATGTTGAAAATACTGAGTCCAATGAAACGGATGAAACTCAGACTGACACTCCTCAGTCTGACCAAACTCAGCTCCAAATTACTCAGCCCGAAGATAATCAGACTGATGATACTCAGAATCAAGTAGAGGCAGTTTCCCACAACGAGATAGGAAACATCAAGACTGTCAAGGGACATCCTATTTCGTTAGTTATTGGTTCATTAACTGAAGGTGTCAAAACGAGAAGAAAGACTGCCACGGCTAATTTTTGTTTCTATACCAATTTCTTGAGTCTGATGGAACCCAAGAAGGTTGAAGAAGCATTATTAGAAGAAGATTGGGTTGATGGAATGCAAGAGGAGCTTGGAGAATTCATAAGAAACAATGTTTGGACAAAGGTTCCACGTCCCTGTTCAAGACCATTATTGGACTTAAATGGATATTTAGAAATAAATATGACAAAGATGGGGTGGTGATCAGGAATAAAGCTCGACTGGTTGCTCAAGGATACAAACAGGAAGAAGGCATTGATTATGATGAAACATTTGCTCCAGTGGCCAGAATTGAAGCAATTCGCCTATTCTTAGCATATGCAGCATTTAAAGACTTCTTGATGTATCAAATGGATGTGAAAAGTGCATTTCTGAATGGTGATTTACAGGAGGAAGTCTATGTCAAGCAGCCTCAAGGTTTTGTTGATCCTAACGTTCCTGATCATGTTTTTAAGTTAAACAAAGCCTTATATGGTCTCAAACAACCTCCTAGAGCTTGGTATGATACTCTGTCTGACTTTCTTCTTAAAAACAATTTTAAAAGAGGATCAATTGATAAAACACTGTTTATCAAAAAGGAAAATGGTCATGTGATTTTGGTACAAATATATGTTGATGACATTATATTTGGATCCACAAATGAAAAGTTGTGTACTTGGTTTTCAAAACTCATGTGTAGTGAATATAGAATGAGCATGATGGGAGAACTTACTTTCTTTCTTGGCTTACAAGTCGAACAAAAGAAAGATGGAATTCTCATAAATCAAAGTAAATATGTTCATGATTTAGTAAAGAAATTTGGTTTTGAAACATGTTCTGAAATGAAAACACCAATGAGTACTTCTGATAAGTTGCATAAAGATTCATCTGGCAAGTCAGTTTTTCAAGCTACTTACAGAGGTATGATTGGATCTTTGCTCTATTTAACTGCTAGTAGACCTGATATAATGTTTTCTACATGTCTATGTGCACGTTATCAAGCTGACCCCAAAGAATCCCATCTTAAAGCTGTCAAAAGAATTTTCAGATATATTAAGGGTACACCAAATCTTGGTTTATGGTACCCTAAAGATTCTGGTTTTGAATTAATTGGCTACACGGATGCAGATTATGCAGGATGTAGATTGGACACGAAAAGCACATCAGGAGGATGTCAGCTTCTGGGAGGAAAGCTAGTCAGCTAGTCAGCTGGTCAAGTAAAAAGCAAAATTCAATGGCAACTTCCACAGCTGAAGCTGAGTACGTGGCTGCAGGGAGCTGTTGTGCACAACTACTATGGATGCAACACCAATTGGCTGATCTTGAAATAAAGATTCAAAACACTCCAATCATGTGTAACAACAAGAGTGCCATTCAAATCACTGAGAATCCAGTTTTTCACTCCAGGACAAAACACATTGAAATAAGACATCATTTAATTCGAGACTGTGTGGAGAAAGGAAAGGTCAGATTGGAGTTTGTAGCCACCAATGATCAATTGGCAGACATATTCACGAAACCTCTGTGTGAGGACAGGTTTTTCTATTTGTTAGGAGAACTGGGAATGTTAAATCCTTAATCTGTAAAAATCATAAATCTCAAGCTGACCTCTGAGTCAGCTTGTGAATTTTCAGTCTGACTCGTTAGTCAGCTCCAGATCCATCAGTCTGACCACAAACTCAGACTGGGTGTAATTTTTTTAAATATATTTTACATCTCTTTTATATTTTTTCTTTTATTTTGAGTTGTCTGTAAATATATTTTTTTCAGGGTCATAAGTGTCATTAGGTTTAAATTACATGGACTAAATAGAAAGTTTCCTAACTTAGTTACTTAAATTTCGCTCCTTCAGTTTATATTTAACTCAATTTCAAATTTTAACCTAATTACTATCTTTTCTAAATCTTCTGCTCTAATTCTTATCAACGGCGAATGCAAATATGATTCTTCATGTTACTGCTCGTATGATTCCAGGTGCAGATTTCCAACACAGGGTACAAATCAAGGACAACAACCGGGTAGCCAATGCTGATATTCCCGCCAATCGCCAAAACAGGGGTTTTGAGCAACTGATTCAGTACATGAAAGCCCATCTTCTATATGGTGCTTACTTTTGTGACACGGTGATGTACCCACCGGTGTTGTGTGAATGGTGGTATACCTGCACCGCCAATGAAGAAAAGACTGCCCTCACTGGCACCTATAATGATGGCACACAGACGATCACCATTACTGAAGAGACGATACGCGCAACCTTACTACTTCCCACCTTTGAGGAAGCAGGTGAAGGAGGATTCCAGGCCAAACTGACTAAACAGCAAGCTCGAGCTGAGGCCTTTCCATTGATTGGTCAGCCTGAAATCCAAGGTGTAATTCAGTATAAATTCTTTACTGGGAAATGGAAGTTCCTATTTTCCAATATCACAAGGTGTTTGGGGGGAAAATTTGGAAGTTTGGATCAGATGAACGAATTTGAAACCCATCTGTTTCATTCTATGGTAACGGGTCGACGAATCTCTTATTCACAACTATATTTTGAAGAGATTCTCTCCCTTGCCTTGAAAACGAAAAGACCGAATGATATTCCATTCATTCGTGTTCTCTCACTGAGTTTTGAGGAGGCTCTAGGAAAGGAGGCATATGAGCAGCTTGACCAAACCTTTTACGTATGCCCTCTTCCCAGGCTGACTCCAAAGATTTTTACCTATATCATTATCACTGAGGCTGAGCCAGGGTTAACCCCAGTTATGCTTCAGTGGATTGAAAATCCTTTTATCGATCATGAACTCACTGAGTCTGACGAGTCAGATTCAGAAGAGCAGCCCGAAAGAATTAACGAACAATTGGAGGTAAATATTCCAGCTGCCGATGTTGAGGTGGAAATGGGTGGGGCAGGGTAAATATTCAATCTCTCTCTTCCTCAGTCTGAGAGTATCCCCTCTCAGTCTGAGCAGTCCACTCCTAAACTTGATGTCTTAGCTAATCAAGCGACCAATCTGATGAACTCACCCAGTTCATTTGAAAAGGCACTCACATCAAGCCCCATTGTAAATCAAGCACTAATGGACTCACTTTTCCATGAGGCTAAGAGTTCTAGACTCCCCTCCGGTGCTGTAGATCTGACCAGTCTCCCTCTGCTAGAGCAAGAGCTGGATCCGACTACCATGACTACCCAAAGCCCCTCTAGAGTAGTCAACTTGGAGAAACACGCTGCTGCTGCCACACTGACACATGTGGTATGCATTGAAGAAGATATTCCACTCCTGAATATCCCTGTACCTAGTATGGGACCACCCCCTTCAGTTTCAAAGCCAGTTTCAACGGCTATTTTCACTTGCTCTGTGCTAGTTCACGATAAGGTACCATCAAATCTCTCACACTCTTATGCACAAGTCGTCAATGCCTCACTCCCCAAACTGAGTGAGGTACAGACTTCCTTTTCTATGGCTAAGGATCATTCTCCTAAACCAAAGGGAGGGAGTGAAGCTGTAACATCTGTTTCAACACCAATTGTTACTGAAATCCCTCAGTCTGAGGTTGCAATGACGGTCCATGTGCTGTTACAAGCCATTCAGGACATGTCAACTCATTTTGATGTCAAGCTGAGTGCAATGCAGACTGAGTTGCAAGCCATGAAAAGACAAAACACTGAGGAGATGCAGGTTTTAAAGGGAATGGTTTTGAAGCTGACTTCTGATATCAGCATGATGAGAAAGGGAAAACAGGTTGCTGAGGGTGCTCAGACTCAGGGGGAGAAAACAAATACACCAACTGATGAGTCTGATCTCCCCAAGCAAGATTTGAAAAGAAAGCGGGAAGAAGGGGAGAAGAAGTACTACAAGACCACTAGATTCAATCTGAAAACTGGTCAGTCTGAAGTATTTTATGAGACTGATTACAGTGACCTATCAAGCAGTGAGTCTGAGAAAGAAGAAAAGAAGGGAAAGGGGAAAGTTGGAGCTGACAGTGATACTGACCAACAAACTGAAGAAGAGATTGAGATGGAAGAGCCCCCAAATGTACAGTCTGAGATAGAAATTGAAATACAGAAAAGAAGAGATAAGGCTGAGAAACTGGCTAAACTTCAAAGATATGCTCACAATTCTGGAATGACTGTTGAGCAATACAAGGAGTATGTCAAAGGCATGTATATGGAGAAATTTGAAGCAAATCCACAAGACCAGTCTATGAAAGCAGTTGAGGCTCTTGAAGCTGAGATGAAAGAAAAGGAGGATTTGGCTATTGAAGAAAAACAGCTGAGGGTTGAAGCTGATAGATTAATGGCCAAATAGGTGCTGAGAGAAAAAGCCAGACTTGACTATATTGAGTCAAACTTTACACTGAGAAGGAACAAGAATAAAATCCAAAACTTAGAATGTGTAGACATTGGAGGATCTGACCTCATGCTAGTCTGTTATCATAAAGAGGGATCCTTTAGGGTTGGAGTACATAGAATGCACACATTGGGGTTAGAGGAATGGAAAGAGATTGCCAGTCTGAGCTCAGGGATAACCAACATTGTGCACAGAATGGATGTAAAAAGAGAAGTTGTCTCAAATGTCAATGTAGCCCATATATTGAAGCTGATGTCAGAAGAAGATTATAGGGCATTCTGCACTATTCATAGGGTGAGAGCTGGGGCTAAATCTCTTGGTCTGGAAACAACCAACATGCATCATGTTCCTAAAGGTGTCACATTTCAAGACAAGACGTATGTTAAGACTGAAAAGCATGAGGGCTTGTGTTATGTAGATTGTGGGGGAGAGGAATGTTTCCAAGCCAAAGACAGACTGAATATGGCCTCCGTCTACCATTGCATTGATCTGCTTAGCGAATGTGAGTCTAATCAATGCCTCCCCTTCAAAATGAAGCTGATCAGTTGGTTATTTAATAACCTTAGAAGAATTGAAAAAATGGGGACTTTGATGGACAAGGTGGACCTGATCAAGAAAGAGTATCAAATGCTCTTTCATAAATCCGAAGCTGAAATGGAAAAACTGCTTGCTTGGAAAACAGAGAGGCTAAAATGGGCAAAAGAAGTGAACAAGCCTACGCCATGGGAGATGCCATTGAAGAAGAAAAGACCAGTCAAGAGGAGGAAGTAATGTGTTTTATGTATCTTTTTGTTCACAAACAGTGTTTATTAAACAATTTTAGTTCGTGTTTATTTTTGGTGCATGAATTGTAAAAGACTTTAATTTTAACAGATAGGGGGAGATTGTTGGGAAAATCAACGATTTAACCCAAGTTAATAAATCTGTTAATTAAAGTCTTAGTCTTAGTGATTTGAGTCTGAGTGATTCTGAGTCTGAGTGACTCTGAGTCTGAGTGACTAAAAGCAACTAAGGCATTATGGAGCTAACTACTCAGCTTCATAAAGAAACGTAATGCTTTAATTTAGGTATGTTAGTTAGATAAAATCTTCTATCCTTTTAGAAGATTTACTAAGATTCATACTTATCAAGCTCACTATCATTGTGTATAAATAGTGAGCTTGAACATTGTAATCGTTGTACCTTTCTAAGAAATATAATTGTGTGTTATTTTCACTGTTTCGTTATTATATTTCCGCTATAATAAACTAAGAAACTGATAACTTGATCAATTCGTAACAATTAACGTCTAAATACTTATTTGTAATTGATTAGCTAGTGTTTGAGATCTTATTGAGACCTAACAGAAGATGGCTACATTGCGACATATATACGACTAGTCTATAGATGGTGCATTTGCACCTTCATTACAGACGCTCTGATGGATCCCATTATCATTATGAGGTAGGTGCTACTTCATCTCCATATGTTACATAGTTTCAGTACCCTACACCACCTCCAAAGTATCATTATCCTCCACCACCTCCAGAGCATCAACATCCTACAGAGACTACTTATTCACGAAATACACTTGGTCTCTTTTCTAGCCTTCCAACACGACCATATGCAGCAGGTTCCAACGGTGCTCAAGATTATGATCCCATGAGTGATTCAGTTGATGATTCCCTCTTAGCGTTTAAGCATTTTTTTAAAAACAAATTGGCTTATACTATTTTATATTTAAGACTATGTTTGGTTGTATTATTTATTATGTCATGATGGAATTATATTTACTATTCTATTTGATGGCAGTAAGTTAAATTATTATGCATGTTTTTACCATTAAAGATTAGGGATTATTGCGTCATTCAGGCAGTAAGTTCAGCGAAAAGTATTTGGAGTCCTATTCTTTTGCCTGGCGATATTATATACATAATTCTCATATATATATTTAGGAGAGTCTCTACTACTTTTTCTTTTTTCTTTTACCTTTCTTTTTGCTTATTTGGCACAAATGGGGACATTTTTAAGTCTTAAGTGTCGGGGAGGGTTAGGAAAAAGAAAACTATAATATGACATGTCTTTTGTGAAAAAAGTTAATTTGTTGCATAACCTAGCATATTTATACCCTACTTCAGAAATAAGTAAGAATCTTGAGTCTTTAAAGAATTCATCTTTAATGCTATTTTTTCGTTTGATATCAGTAAGCCGATGGTTGATAACTTTAGAACTTGACTTAGTTATACGCTTCGAGACCATGTTGATGAGCATTGCATTAGTGTAATTTGCTACAACTTTAGGGGAAAATTAGGATTAAACAATCTATACTGCTATATAAAACCATTTTAACTTTGAAAAGAAAAATACATTCGTAATATTGTGTTTAACTATCAATGTTTTATATTTATTCACCGTCGCTACATTGATGGTTCGTTTCTGTCATATTCGTAATCGTATATACTTTTTTATTACCCCTTTGCATAACACAGATGTGGTACTAGTAAACTTAAAATACGTGTTAACTCATTGTTCCAATTGAGAGATTTTTCCATGGAAAAGGAGAATGTATATGTTTTTTCTTATATAAAATAGTTTATTATAATATAAGATAAGATTTAAAGACAACATTACCGCAAATTTAGATTTGAGCTCACCAAATTTTTACCCATCTAATTGGTCGCAACCTCAAACAGTAAGCTGAAAAAAAATTAAAAAAATTAAAAGGGATAGACTCACACTCAAACAACAACGTTAACTGATTATGCATTTAAACAAGTTAATGGTTATAATGAAACGTTAGAATTCACAAAGTGACAGAAGGCAAGCGGGCAACAAGCTGCGCCGCTAACCCTTTTTGGATTGCAAAGCCAATACGTTTAAAAACTACATCAAAACGTCTAGGAGTCATAACATTGCTATGCATAACCCGTTGAACTCGACTGAGTAGCTCTACCGCCTCCGGTGCAAGGAAACCGAAGGTATCAAAAGCAAAGAGAATAAACACGTGTTGATTTTCAATGCATGCTTTCTCGTGTTTTGTCACTTTGCCTGAAGCGGCCTTCAAAGCAGCCTGACCCGCTGTAAAACCACTACTACGTAACCCCACGAGAGGAGAAACCCCGGTCAGATCCACACACGCATGTTTCCCTCCAACCCATCAAAAAACCAAAACGTCGGCCGGTCTAAGTGTAGATCTTCCATCCGATGGGTCTGTTAAAAAGTTTACAGGTGCTTTTTTCTTGGCGGAGATCCCGGCACGTCTACATATGTCAAAGAGGACGTCTCTAACCATATCGTGTCGGTATTTGAATCCCGGGAGCTCTTTACAATGAACCGCGTGTTCCCCAAAGGAATCCAAACATGCCTTGCGACAAACAGGGCATATCGCATCAACCGGGAATAATGGAATCATAAGACGATACTTAAGAATAGTGCGATATTCCACCGGTGACATATGTTGACCAAGCCCGTCTATGGGAATAGCTAGTAGAAAATCCTGAGCATGTGGTGCGCGTAGACACTCAAAAACCGCTTTCTGCCTCACAGTCATGTCAAAGTGAACTTCCATATTCTTGACCAAATCGCTAAAAAGGACATTCGCCAGTGTTTGTTGGGATTTCGAGGGGACGGTGTCCTTATTAATGAACCCACTAAAATCAAAGCTTGGAAGCGTATCACGATGACGAGCCGAAGCAGAAGCATAATCATCATCCATACCACATATGCCACTGTCACGTAATATGTGGTCTTGTAGCACCCAAGATTGGGCCCTCGAGGCTACAAAAGCGTATGAGGAAACCAATTTTGCCGAGTACAAACCCAAACCAGCAAATCGAATCGGTAAAGACGCAAGTCGCCACTGTAAGTCTCCAAAGAATGGTCCACCACAAACCACTATATTCTCGATTGACCCACGCAAACCTTTGTCAAAAAACAAAGCCGCCTCTTCCATGTGTTCAGGTTAACAAGTCCTTAAACCGAAAAAGAGTTTGGCAATACCCATACATGATCGAAGTAAAAGAAGTTCACTCTGCGGGTCATGTAACCGTGGAAGAATACTCATTAAATCAACAGCATTCACAGCTAAATTTAGATCATTTCATATTCGTACATGTGGTTTGAAGAAAAATCTTAATGAATGTGGAAACTGGGAAAAACACCTATTATATCAATTTGAAAAGAAGTTAAAGTTAGAGTGAGTACAAGTAATATGGATGAGTATAGTAGTGAATATATATAACAGTGATAACGAAACATTGAGATTGATGGTTGACAGTAAATACAATAATAAGTCTTTAGGGGAATTGTTAATAGAATTCTATAAATTCTATAAGACGGGAAGTACTAATCAACGACAAAGATAATGTTGCTTTTGGCTGGACTAGCTAGTATATGTTGATGCTGATTGCTGAATGTAATAATGTCTTAAGCGTGATTGGTGTATATTCCTGATGATAACTATGAATGAATTTGGAAAAGTTGATGATAAGAATCGCATCGAATATATTCAAGCATACATTACACAGCATGATTAACATGTCATGGTGACTCAATCACCAAATAGAATAGTTGTCGTTAATTCAAGGATTTACTAAAATGGAAACGTGATTCTAAGAAAACAAAGAATCATAAGGTTAAAGGGTTATGCCCTTTGAATGTGTATGGACAATGAAGGGAATAAAACTTTTCTAATCTAGATATATGTTGTTTAGGGTAGCGTCAAGAAATTGAAATACAACCAAATTATCAAATGAAACACTATAATTTCGAGGAGAGAGAGAGAGAGAGAGAGAGAGAGAGAGAGAGAGAGAGAGAGAGAGAGAGAGAGAGAGAGAGAGAGATATGTCCGGCCTTTATGTACATAATCCAAGAATAATACGAAATTGAAAAAAAATACAATTTTTGTTTTTAAGTTTTGACATATAATTTCCCTCAACATTTTTAATTAGGTTTTGTTTATGACAAAACCCAAATTTTGATAATTTATTTCCCTAAAATTATATAAATAATAATAGGTTAATTGTCTAAAATCCCAACATATATGGTGATTATAAATTGTCAGTTTCTCTCTTTTTAACTTTTCTGTTTAGACTAACTTACAAAACAACCCTTTTAGTTTGTATAATTACGAAATTTGTCTCTAATTTAATTTTCTTTTACGAATAGCGTCATTTATTTCACTATTTTCTTACGATTTTAGTCCCTCGTTTGTTAAGCTTAACGATTATTGTCTTAAAATAACAAATTACTATTTTTTTTTCTTTATATAAAACACTATCAACGAACGCATCACGTTCTTTCCCGTTACATTTTCTAATCCTGTTAGATTTAGTAGTATCCAAAGTTTTGTTTTATCATCTTCGTCGTATTCTAGCCAACTGTAATGTCATTTCTTCCATTTATGAAATCCATAAGATCTACTGAAAAAAATGTGTAAAAAACTCAAAATCCTTAGAAAGAGAAGACAATAACGGTTACGTTTGGTGAAAATACAACGAAGATGATGATTAAAAATTTGAATTTTACAAAATCTAACAAGATTCGAAGACGAAACGGGAAAGAGGGTGACGCGTTCGTTGATAGTGTTTTATATTAAGGAAAAATAGCAATTTTGTTATTTTAACATATTAACTGTTAAGCTTAACAAACGAGGGACTAAAATCGTAAAAAAATAGTGAATAAAGGATGATATCCGTAAAAGAAAATTAAATTAGGGACGATATTTGTAATTATACAAACAATAAGGGCTGATTTTTTTAAATTAGTCTAAAAATAAAAATAAAAAAGAGACACTTGACAATTTATAATGATCAGATAAAAAATTAAATAGCTCGATGTTGTGGAACAGATAAGAAAAAAAGTATATAAGCTTCTAGAAAAATAATCCAATAACAATTTAACATAACTTTTGTCTAATCATTAGTTTTTATTTTATTAAATTAATACTTTTTTTTATATTAAATCAAATCAAATATTTTATCTTTTATTTTATTGAGAAGATAATTAACCTTTTTTTCCAATAACATTAAGTATAAATAAAAAAAGATTATTTGTATTTTTTTTAAAGTTATATTATTAACTAAATCAACTTTATAATACCATTAATTTCGTCAACTTTATATATTTAAAAAACTATTCACCAAATACATAAGAAAAATGATAAAAAAAAAAAACACAAATTAAATAAATTATTATAGTTAGAGGGTGCAAGATATCAAAAGAGGCTAAAAGTTTGAAAATTGGCATACCCAAGAAGATCTCCCAAAAAGATAAAACAGTTCACAATAAAAGTTGAAAAGACTTTATGATAGCGGTGATACTTCAGTCGGATTATTTGGAGAACCTTCAGGTAAATTTGATTACTATGTTCGTTATTCAAACACAACTCTCAAAACACCACATCAACCATGCCACAAAACTTCATCAATAAACCTTCCTCCATATTATAAAAAGGTTTTGTCAATCATCCATAACGAACAAACAACCAATTCTCCTTTACTCCATTGTTGTGTTATAACACCAGATCCATCTACTTTTTCTCAACAAGACTATCACACCGAATTTCCTCAATTAAATTCGTTTGAAGATCTTCAACAAAGAACTAAACACGAATGGAAGATTAAAACTCCTACAACTATCAGTTCCACAGGTGTTCCAAGTTCTGTTAGCCAAGCTGAGGCCACCCTTAACTAGCAAAGTAAAAATGTTGTTGCACAAAACAAAGTACTCACTAAAATTCTCGCGCAACAAACCAAGATGGTGAAAGCACAAGAGACTTTCTCTTCACAAGTAAAGTCCCTTGAAACAATGATGAAAGAGCTTCGGTTTAAGATTCAAAATCTCCATACTGAACTTCTTCATATAGTACACTCTCCATCTTCACGTAAGGCATCTACTTCCCTTTCCCAGAAAGAAGCAGAAATGAAATTCCTCAAAACCCAGCTTCTAGATCTCGAAAGACAACAAAAACGGAAAAGGTCGTCAACCTTTGTCGATGATCTTTGGAGATTACCCTCTACCCCTTTCATTAAACCGGCTTATGACCCACAACCAATATCCCAATCATCTTCCTATATACCTTCTCCATCATTAACACTATGGGCTCCAGAACATGAAAAAATACGAAAAACACCTTCAAGTCTTGCAACTACTGATCGGTCGAGTACTTCTACCGACGACAGAATTGTCGCCTCATCTAAAGCCCCAAATTTTTTGCCAATCGAAAACCTAAATCCAGTCTCATATTTCCTTCAATCCCTATGCAAAAATGAGAAGTCTCAACAAACTACCTTCATTGGACCAGTTATTGTCTCTTCATCTGACAATGAAGATGATGACATTGATCCTTTTGAGGCTTTTGAACACTTACTCATGACTAAACCCGATCCAACAGTCCATAATGACACCGAACCCTTTGAATATGAAGCTGAAGATGCAGCCTCCCAAACAACCCCTAGAAGAGAATATAAGGTTCCACGATCAGATACTAAGCAGGGTTTTACCTTTGATGACATCCCACCCTCCAAATGGAGAGAAAGAAGTGTTGAAATGCTAACTTGGTGTTCATCTGAACTCCAATATTATTCCATTGATGTGGTCATCAAAAGGGTTCTCACAAGGCTCCAAGGACGCCTTAGAGATTGGTACCTAAGTCTCGGAGAATACAGGCAGTTAAAAATCCAACAATCCGAGTCTCCTGAAAAATTAATGAATATAATTTATTATGAATTTATTGGGAACCCAATTGAACACACTATACACGCAAGGGAAGAATTCTTAAAAATGAAGTGTTGTTCATTCCAAAAGAAGGATCTTGAAAGACACTACAATCGCATGTCAGAAAGATTTTACTGCTTACAAGGCGTAGATGATGTGAATCTCAAACAACTCTTTTTCAATTCCTTTCCAGAATCACTTGGAAATGAGGCATACAGGTCCCTAGAAACAAGAAATATCACGGTGGCACAAGCTTCACTTGGAGAGTTATATCAACTCATTATTAATGCACTTTCAAAACTATGCAACCAAAAGAAGTTTTTAGCGGAATTCGAAAAGACGGGAAAGCGACTTGGTGCATCTTGTGATGAAAAATACCTCCATATTAAGTGCAAAGATAAGTCGTCATGTGATTGTTCTCACACAAAGAAGAAGTCTCATTCTAAAGGATTTTCCAAATTTACAAATTCTTACAAACGTAAGAAGTGGATTCCAAGAAAAACCTTTCAAAACAAAAAATGGAAATTCTTTAGGAAAAGAAACCAAAGAGGAAGAAAATCTGATAGATGTTATGTCACACCCCGCTTGGAAGCGGAAACGCGAGATGTTCCAGTTATAATATCAAAGTCAAGATTACAACAATATAACCGATAAACAAAACATCAAATTAAATTGATCATGCCAAATGTTACAAAATACATCAATGAGTCAAGGCGATGAGACGCCAAGTACGAATACAATTCCAAAAGAAATAAGCAAACGGATCGTCATGGAAATTACAATAAACAATATAAATTCAAATTTCCCAAAAGCAAGCGATCCGAAAATAAACTATGGCATGATCAACGGAAACCCTCAATTTCCTGCAAAGCGTTAAAACGACATCAACAACATTGTGACAACCCGCGAAAATCCAGGTTCACACCGACTAAATTCTTTTAACACCATTACTCAACTTGTATATGTTTTGATTTATTTACGACCGGTAGGTCAACCTATACATAAATGATACTGGTTAACCACGTCAAAAACATATACGGATACCGGGATTAGGTATACGGGATCAAATATTCACATAAAATAAACATTTTTACAACAATAATTCTAGTCCAATATTTCATGCATAAAATCATGATTTATGCATCAACTTTGCATGTATGGAACTTTGCATGCATATATATATATATATATCAAATACACAACTTACACAAAACACCCTAAGCATACAAGGACTTCACTTAGGACCCTAGAGTTTGCAAAAATGACAATTTAAATAATCACCTACAAGTTGTTTGTTTCTTGCTTGACTAGTTAAATGAGTTGGTGGTGTCACATGGGTTTAGTCACTTACACACTTGACCATTTCACTATTGAACTCAATAGACCATACCTCCCATGTGCTAGCACTCATGACTCCACTCTCTCCTTTGGCTATAAATACTAGACCCCTTCCATCCATTTCACTTGCTCATTCACCAACAAGTGAAAAACTCTTCTCCCTCCCTCCTTGCTCTTTAAATTTTGGCCAAGAGAAGAACCAAGAAGAAATCACCAACACACATTCCATACATCAAAAACCTAGTTCTAAGATTTGATCATAAGGAAGAAACATCAAGTCTTGCATTCATATACTCTTAGGTATGTCCTAAAAACTCTCTTCATGCAACATATTTACATACTCATTTGTCATAAAACTTATGCATTTCATACAACAACTTAGCATAAACAAAGAAAAGTTAAGTTATTTTGTTAACCGGAAACTAACACCGACTTGTAGACACTTTTTAACCATCTTAACCAAATGTTTTGGATAAACCATTTTAAACAAAAGATACTTCTATGTTTTATGAAGATTTAGACATAAAAATCATAATTTTTGGATATGTTTAAGTATTTTAAAAGTATTTTACGCAACAACATACGTTTCAGCTACATAAACTGTCTACACGGACTGTTTTTGGGAAATCTGGGAAAACGAACACTAAAACATAATAGGAGACCTCAGCTATGTTAAAGTTAACTCAAAAACGAACGTTTCAATATAAGATTCGTTAAAAACGGATAAATATCGAGCAAGATATTCCATTTTGAAGTTTGACCTAATTCCTTGACCCCCAAACTGCATACCAGCGGACCTTTTATTAAAACTGGGAAAAATGGTTTTGAATTATGACATGAGACCTGTGGCATTTGAAAGATAAATCAAATGTCTACATTTCCATAAAAAGAACACTAAAAACGGATAAACGACCAAGGAGTTATGATATTTTCAAGTTAGCATGTACTTTGAGAAAACCTTAAAAACCTACTGTTAGTATTTCTGTTATAAATATCAGTAGACTTTCAATCTGGTTTCAAGGCCTAAACCATTTGAAAAGTACTTCAAACGTGGTCGTTTCTATATAAGATTCATTAAAATCGGATTAGAAACGGGCGAGATATGCTACTTTAAAGTTGGGTAAAACTTAAAGATACTTGCTGAGTTTTTTATAAACTTTTATAAAAACTAACTTTTAAAACCAACTCGATAATAATAGCGATAACACAATACTAGGGAGCTTTGTATGCAATGATTCCATCTCGATATTTCGTAGTGCCGAGCTTGTTGGATTTACGATTTAAAGTGTCCTAGCTCCGCATGCGATTATAGAATGGTCTTGTATATAATGGCCCGAACGGTGTTAGTTTATTATTATTAAACCCGAACCTTAACCCTACCTTATTCATACATATACATACTTTTTTCATGTGCATTGGACTAGAATATAAAAACCTAAATTCCAAAACTTAATAGGTCAAGGTTAGACCTACCTGATTCTCGGATTTGAGACTCCTACGTGTTGGCTTACACACACTGCCTCATTACTTTTAGCTGGCTTGCTAAGGTGAGTTCATAGCCCGCTTTTTACTTGTTTTTATAACATACTTGGGGTGAGATACATGCTCTTTTACTTATGGACACAAGTACTTAAAACCTTTACTAGTTGCCTAAGTTACCACTAAGCCAAAGGAAATTCCCCTATCATGAATCGTTAGTTAAGGACTTAAGCGCGATTGTATTGGATAGATCTATTAGGGTTTGACAACCCTCACCCAACGGCTAGACGATGTAACCCACGTCTACCACAACTAACTCGTGGACTCGAGTAGGGTGCTTTACTTTTGAAACTATATATGTTATTTGGCTATAACATAGGAACACTTATGGGGTAAGGAACTTTGTTACGCTTCGATGTCATGAGCTTAGGTGCAACTGTAAGACTTTACTTAAACGGAAATCTTGTGGTCCACTTTATTACTAAACTAAACCTATGAATTCACCAACTTTATGTTGACTTTAGCATGTATGTCTCAGGTGCTTAGTCGAAAGGGCTTTCGACGGAGGGATTTTGGGATATGACAGAGTCGCATATTTCAAACTCACGCATTTTGGGAGATTTCCCTTGCATTACTTATTTTCTTTTAAGTTATGCAATGTAAATCTCTGTTTTGTGAACTCTGGTAACATTTTCCCTTAATCATGTAAAACTCTGATTTTCAATATCAATTAATGTATGTTTTTCTTTAAAACGACTCATATAGAGGTCGTTCGCCTATATATCATTGCTATCTGGGACCCATGAAGTCAACACCTCGAGTCTCGAGAACACGAGATTTGGGGGTGTGACAAACATGTTGGTGAATTATTCGCAATTTTAAAATAAAAGTGACCCATCGACCAGTTTCGATAAACATCATAATTTCAAATACCATATCTCAAATCTTTTCATTTCAAACATATCTTTTCAAACCATATCTTGTTTTCAACCCTAGAGAGGATCCCATGCTTAGATTAGTTATACATCGAACCTTGCCAGTCCTAAAGACGCAATTCCTAAGGCAGTGTCAACCAAAGGCAACCATAAATCAAATACGGTCATAACATCCACACATAGATACCTACTGAGGGATGAGGGTCAGGCGATATAACCCATATAGCTATATATATGTAACCGTTGGGCACGAAGCTTAACGAGTGTATAAGACACCCAATCTAAGGCAGACCTATTCTACTAGGTAAACAAGATAATCATAACATTTCGCATACGCAAACAGTTTTAAAATACGCTACAAGATGATCAATAACATTCCGCATACGCAGACAGTTTTAAAATACACTACAAGATGATTAATAAGATTCCGCATACGCAGACAGTTTTAAAATACGCTTTACAGCCCAAAAATAGTAAGATAAGGGCTACGAATAACTCACAGATAAAGCTTCAGCAAACAAATATCGGGTACACCAACACAAAGTTACAACTCCACCGCCTAAGTGCCTTAAAACAATAAACAACATAGTCTCAGTATCTCTATAAGTCTAGTTCGGTTTAGCCTTGTCGATTAAGATTAAGTTTAATATAGCATTCCAACGATTAATAAGTCGAATAAGGATGACGAATTAAGAAGACGATGTTCCGCGCCAGAAAAGGGCCGATCGGCAAGATATCGATACTTCGCGTCAACAGCGACCGTTGGAAACAAATCATAACTCCAAGTCGAAAGGAATATTAATACCAATGTTCAATATAATGACCAAGATTAAGATGTTGACTTGTAGAAGCCAAAGGTCAATTATGTTGACTTAGGAAAGTCAAATGTCAATCAAGTTGACTTATAAAAGTCAAAATCAATTTAAAAGTCCAATTTGACACCTTGAATAACTTGAAGTGTTTTCATACCAAGATGTTTAGAATAAAATGTCTTTCAAAACCATTTATAAAGTTTGCCGCAAAACATATTTTGATGACTTAAAACAATGATCAATTGAGGCGAAGTTTAAAGTATCACAAAAAGATTTAAAAGGTCCGTTTAAGTAATATTATGACATTCGAGATTGCGTTGGTGTCTTTGAGTCCAAAGACAATGTTTTTGTATAATATGTTACTTTGGTATACAATTTATTTATATAAGTGTTTTAAGTCGTAAAGAGTTGTGAGATGAAATTTCGGCAGCGCTTCCGCGCCATAAAATATTAGTCCATTTATTCAATCACTTTCCCGCTTATCAACAATGCATTTTAAACCATTATACATAATACATAATACCATATTTAGTTTTACACAATACTTTGGTTACTTATATCTTCACATTTGTCCAACTTTAGTCCAAATCGATCAAACGCACGAGTGTTGGTCTAATAATTTATCCTAACCGATTTTCAAGGCTAAAACCGAATAATACACATATAATGAAATCACAAGATTCACAAGAGTAACAAGTTATACCACTAACTCCGCTTGATTTGACCAGAATTTGGAATGACAACTTCGGTGGTACAACGATGAGAATATCCGCCTCCGAAACACAAACAACGCCAAAAATTAGCAAAACGAAGGATTTGAATGCACCAAATGTCACCACTATTACTGTTTTTACTCATCTCAGCCCCATAATATTATTGACAAAAGACCAGAACGTGAATACAAGTTTTAAGCGAGTAAACGACACATTTTCGGGAGGTCAGCAGCCCGGTGCTGCGCACCTGGGCACAGGTGCTGCGCACCTGGCTGCTGCCATTTTCCCGATTCGTGTTTTTCTTGCAAAAATCGTTTTATAACTCAAAGATTTCGACATGCAACCAGTAGATAACTTATAAAACATCATTTTTATAGTTTCTATATAACTTTTACCCATAAAACATAGATCTAAGTAGTGTTTTATATAAAAATCGTTTTTGTAAACAAAGTGATATAAATCTTTACAAAAACTCGTTTTCAAGGCTTAGATCACACATGCAATTAATAAAAACAGTAAATAGTGATAAGAAAGTGATTTCTACCGGAGGAAACACTTGGATGATGAGTTTGGCCGGATTTGAGCTTCAAAACCTTTGCAAAAGTGGTCCTTTTTCGGTATAACCAACACCCCTTAGCTTCTCATGAAGTCTAGAACGTTTTGTATGGATTAGAAATGGATTTTGATGGTGATAAGCTTCTGGAAATGGGGTTTGATAGAGAGAAAACTAGAGAGAAAATGGAGAAAGTAATTGTGTGTGTGTGTTTTCTTGAATTACAAAAATGAAAAAGAAAAGAAATGAAAGAGAAGGGTAATGATACCCTTTGGGACAGGCAAAATGGCAGTAAAAGAGCACATGGTCGTTCATTGATTGGTTGGGTTATTACAAAAACGAGGCAAGGACCAAAAGTGTAAAATATTTGAATTCTGGCAAGGTGGTGCTGCGCACCTATGACCTGGTGCTGCGCACCGGGTGATTTCCAGCATTTCCTGATTTTCGTTTTCGCGATCGTTAAGGAGTTTCGTTCGTCGAAAGTTCCCGATTCTTTTTGCGTTGAACTTAGGAAAGTTCATACTTTGATTTACTTTATATTAGGTTCATTTAATATTAAAATTTCACTTTTGATTTGGAGATTCGCACGATTTCGGTAAAAGGTACGCAAGAGTAAAAGTGCGATAACTCGCGGATAAAGGATCCGATAACCGACAAATTTGGCATAAACCTTCTAACTTATATTTAGGAGGATACTAACTAATTGGCACTTAGATAACATAATATTAACACGTCTCGAGGGACAAATCAGTATATACGAAAACCCGATACTCAATAACAGAAAATCGTGAGCAAAACAAGCGAAACACAAGGGTCGAAATAAATTGCGAATAAAATATAAATAATAACGGTAACATAAGTACTTCAAATTGACGGGACGTCACAGCCTCCCCCAGTTAAAAGAATTTCGTCCTCGAAATTAATAAAGAGCATCGATAGAAGGAGAAAAAAAAAAAGATGGGGCGGTAACTATTGTAGTATGAAAGCCCGGCTAACAGAAAATGTCGATCCCAACTTCCGCCAAAGTCTAAAACGTACGCGCGTAGCGATCAAGAATGACGGAAAAATCTCGTCAATAAGCAATCTAAAAGGTTTCTCTATTCGGTAATCTTCTCGAATAGGCAGGAAAAGTGCTGTCTTAGTCAGCCGATCCATGATAATCCAAATGATATAATCCTCGGTGAGGGCCTCCTGATCTAACAACAGTCTCTCCAGCGATAAAGGTATGCAGATATTCTTCTCGAATCGTACAACCTCTGCACGGTGCGTCGACAACCAACCCATGCTCATAATAACGTCGAATCTACCAACGGATAACTCTATTTCGAAGGAAGACGCTAAGGTAAAGACGTAGAAGGAAACATAGTCCTAAACGCATCAAATATGAAATTCTTCGAATGATGGAATAAAATTGGAGATCAGTAGAATTGAGAGATATTGACTCAAAAACTGTTAACAATAGGAATTACGTTCCGGTCTTGCATAATTTATTCAAAACTAGGCGTAGTTGGCCAAATTACGCGTAGTTCATAATGAACCATGCAATTGCGGAATTAATTCTCTAAGGTTTAAAAGTGCACGAAATGATTATTAGCAAGTCGAAGCAAGGTGATGGATTAAAATTTGAATACGAACTCCTCGGAATCACACTCGTTGGACAACCTAGTCTCGTCGACTTCTTTGCAGATAGGAGCTCCCTTCGGTTCCAACGCAACAAAGGCGTAAAAGGAAAATGGAAATACACGGAAGAGAAAGAAAAGTGTGCAACCCGACGATAATAAGATTAAGCATCAAATATCAAATAGGATAAATGCAGGTTGAACTTAGATAGGAGGAGTATATGTACCGGCTGGAGCTAACTCGGGACAGTTGGCCTTAAGATGCTCAGGAGAACCACATTCATAACATTTTCCCTTCATGGTCTTACAATACCGCCCTGTGTGACCAAGTTTCTTACATTTATCGCATTTCCAACAAGCCACCTCCCTGGCGTGGTGACTACCACACTGATCACACTTTGGAGGCCCACCCCTGGCATTAGGGGCCACCGCCGCGTATGCTTGCACCGCCTGAGGAGCATCCTGCCTCCTAGCTTTCTTCTGCGAGTCCCCATAACGGTCTTCACCACCCCGTTTCCCTTCAGAGTTTTGCTTAACAATCATCGGGGGTAACTCACCATCCCGGACCGCATTCTGAGTCAAAGTAATCGCAATTTCCACCGCACTCTGAAATGTGCTCGGTTTGCTGGATAGTACACTCTTACGAATTGCTGGGGGTAATCCGTGCGTGTAGCGACCTATACGTTTAAGCTCCGGTCGGACCAAGTGAGGCACTAGCTGGGACAGAGCGTGAAAACGCGAAGTGTACCCTTGGATGTCTGACCCAACCATGGTCAAGTTCCACAACTCATCCTCCAATTTCTGAATCTCGGATTCAGGAACATACTCAATAATCATCAACTCCTTTAGTTGCTCCCAAGTCATCTTGTTGATCTCAGCTCGGCCTCGCACATTCACGATTGAATTCCACCACGTCAGAGCCGTTCCTTGGAATACAAACGCAGCAAATCGGACTCGATCCTTGTCCGCACAGTCAATAGCATCGAAAATAGATTCCATTTTTTCCATCCACTGGAGCGTTCCAGTTGCTCCCTCATTGCCTCTGTACTCTGGGGCCTTACAGCTCATAAAAGTCTTCAGCGTGCACCCAGCGCGTTGGGTCGAGCCCTCTGCTCTACCTGATCCAGTAATCACGACTTCGGGTCCTTCATTATTAGCAACCGGCTCAGGACCTTCATTGTTGACAATCGGCTCGGGATTTCCAGAACCCGAACCACCACCAGTTCCTTGGGTTGTGCCCTCCCTCAGTTGAGCTACAAGCTCGGGCATCATTGCCGCTATCTGTTGAGCAATCATCTGTGCCATGTCAGGATTCGTATCGTTCTCCACATTGTTCCTTCTTGCATTGGACGTATTAGCTCTCGCGTTCGAAGCATTATTTCCCGCGTTCGAATTCGCGGTATTAGCCCTCGCGTTCGAATTCGCGGTATTCGCTCTCGCATTCGCAGTAGCACGTCGCGCGGAACTTCGTGTCGCAACTCTCCTCGTAGGCGCCATCGTCCTAAAATAAAAGAGGAAAAGACTCGATCAGCAAATGTGTGCAACACAAAAACAAGGCCAAATGCCAAAACACAACGCGAAATTAAACACGTATAAAAAAAATAGTGCACACATTGCTATCAGAGTAAAAATCGATTCAAAAAGCCTATGGTCATAGTCCAAGCGATTTACTCAGTTTAAATCACCCGGTTCGCTATAACCTTTGGCTCTGATACCAACTTCTGTCACACCCAGCTTGGAAGCGGAAACGCGAGATGTTCCAGTTATAATATGAAAGTCAAGATTACAACAATATAACCGATAAACAAAACATCAAATTAAATTGATCATACCAAATGTTACAAAATACATCAATGAGTCAAGGCGATGAGACGCCAAGTACGAATACAATTCCAAAAGAAATAAGCAAACGGATCGTCATGGAAATTACAATAAACAATATAAATTCAAATTTCCCAAAAGCAAGCGATCCGAAAATAAACTATGGCATGATCAACGGAAACCCTCAATTTCCTGCAAAGCGTTAAAACGACATCAACAACATGTTGGTGAATTATTCGCAATTTTAAAATAAAAGTGACCCATCGACCAGTTTCGATAAACATCATAATTTCAAATACCATATCTCAAATCTTTTCATTTCAAACATATCTTTTCAAACCATATCTTGTTTTCAACCCTAGAGAGGATCCCATGCTTAGATTAGTTATACATCGAACCTTGCCAGTCCTAAAGACGCAATTCCTAAGGCAGTGTCAACCAAAGGCAACCATAAATCAAATACGGTCATAACATCCACACATAGATACCTACTGAGGGATGAGGGTCAGGCGATATAACCCATATAGCTATATATATGTAACCGTTGGGCACGAAGCTTAACGAGTGTATAAGACACCCAATCTAAGGCAGACCTATTCTACTAGGTAAACAAGATAATCATAACATTTCGCATACGCAAACAGTTTTAAAATACGCTACAAGATGATCAATAACATTCCGCATACGCAGACAGTTTTAAAATACACTACAAGATGATTAATAAGATTCCGCATACGCAGACAGTTTTAAAATACGCTTTACAGCCCAAAAATAGTAAGATAAGGGCTACGAATAACTCACAGATAAAGCTTCAGCAAACAAATATCGGGTACACCAACACAAAGTTACAACTCCACCGCCTAAGTGCCTTAAAACAATAGACAACATAGTCTCAGTATCTCTATAAGTCTAGTTCGGTTTAGCCTTGTCGGTTAAGATTAAGTTTAATATAGCATTCCAACGATTAATAAGTCGAATAAGGATGACGAATTAAGAAGACGATGTTCCGCGCCAGAAAAGGGCCGATCGGCAAGATATCGATACTTCGCGTCAACAGCGACCGTTGGAAACAAATCATAACTCCAAGTCGAAAGGAATATTAATACCAATGTTCAATATAATGACCAAGATTAAGATGTTGACTTGTAGAAGCCAAAGGTCAATTATGTTGACTTAGGAAAGTCAAATGTCAATCAAGTTGACTTATAAAAGTCAAAATCAATTTAAAAGTCCAATTTGACACCTTGAATAACTTGAAGTGTTTTCATACCAAGATGTTTAGAATAAAATGTCTTTCAAAACCATTTATAAAGTTTGCCGCAAAACATATTTTGATGACTTAAAACAATGATCAATTGAGGCGAAGTTTAAAGTATCACAAAAAGATTTAAAAGGTCCGTTTAAGTAATATTATGACATTCGAGATTGCGTTGGTGTCTTTGAGTCCAAAGACAATGTTTTTGTATAATATGTTACTTTGGTATACAATTTATTTATATAAGTGTTTTAAGTCGTAAAGAGTTGTGAGATGAAATTTCGGCAGCGCTTCCGCGCCATAAAATATTAGTCCATTTATTCAATCACTTTCCCGCTTATCAACAATGCATTTTAAACCATTATACATAATACATAATACCATATTTAGTTTTACACAATACTTTGGTTACTTATATCTTAACATTTGTCCAACTTTAGTCCAAATCGATCAAACGCACGAGTGTTGGTCTAATAATTTATCCTAACCGATTTTCAAGGCTAAAACCGAATAATACACATATAATGAAATCACAAGATTCACAAGAGTAACAAGTTATACCACTAACTCCGCTTGATTTGACCAGAATTTGGAATGACAACTTCGGTGGTACAACGATGAGAATATCCGCCTCCGAAACACAAACAACGCCAAAAATTAGCAAAACGAAGGATTTGAATGCACCAAATGTCACCACTATTACTGTTTTTACTCATCTCAGCCCCATAATATTATTGACAAAAGACCAGAACGTGAATACAAGTTTTAAGCGAGTAAACGACACATTTTCGGGAGGTCAGCAGCCCGGTGCTGCGCACCTGGGCACAGGTGCTGCGCACCTGGCTGCTGCCATTTTCCCGATTCGTGTTTTTCTTGCAAAAATCGTTTTATAACTCAAAGATTTCGACATGCAACCAGTAGATAACTTATAAAACATCATTTTTATAGTTTCTATATAACTTTTACCCATAAAACATAGATCTAAGTAGTGTTTTATATAAAAATCGTTTTTGTAAACAAAGTGATATAAATCTTTACAAAAACTCGTTTTCAAGGCTTAGATCACACATGCAATTAATAAAAACAGTAAATAGTGATAAGAAAGTGATTTCTACCGGAGGAAACACTTGGATGATGAGTTTGGCCGGATTTGAGCTTCAAAACCTTTGCAAAAGTGGTCCTTTTTCGGTATAACCAACACCCCTTAGCTTCTCATGAAGTCTAGAACGTTTTGTATGGATTAGAAATGGATTTTGATGGTGATAAGCTTCTGGAAATGGGGTTTGATAGAGAGAAAACTAGAGAGAAAATGGAGAAAGTAATTGTGTGTGTGTGTTTTCTTGAATTACAAAAATGAAAAAGAAAAGAAATGAAAGAGAAGGGTAATGATACCCTTTGGGACAGGCAAAATGGCAGTAAAAGAGCACATGGTCGTTCATTGATTGGTTGGGTTATTACAAAAACGAGGCAAGGACCAAAAGTGTAAAATATTTGAATTCTGGCAAGGTGGTGCTGCGCACCTATGACCTGGTGCTGCGCACCGGGTGATTTCCAGCATTTCCTGATTTTCGTTTTCGCGATCGTTAAGGAGTTTCGTTCGTCGAAAGTTCCCGATTCTTTTTGCGTTGAACTTAGGAAAGTTCATACTTTGATTTACTTTATATTAGGTTCATTTAATATTAAAATTTCACTTTTGATTTGGAGATTCGCACGATTTCGGTAAAAGGTACGCAAGAGTAAAAGTGCGATAACTCGCGGATAAAGGATCCGATAACCGACAAATTTGGCATAAACCTTCTAACTTATATTTAGGAGGATACTAACTAATTGGCACTTAGATAACATAATATTAACACGTCTCGAGGGACAAATCAGTATATACGAAAACCCGATACTCAATAACAGAAAATCGTGAGCAAAACAAGCGAAACACAAGGGTCGAAATAAATTGCGAATAAAATATAAATAATAACGGTAACATAAGTACTTCAAATTGACGGGACGTCACATGTTATGTCTGCCACAAGCAAGGGCATTTTGCAAAAGACTGTTCAAATAATCGAAAGACACATGCAGTAATTCAAGCGCTCAATAAAATTGAGCCAGTTGATCTCTCAAATCTTGAATCTGTTTATTCTCTCGACGACGAGCCGAATGAATTATCATTATGTTCGATTGCTTATAGCGACTCAGACGAAGAATCTGACTCAGATTCATCTAGTGGTCACTCAGATGTTGAAGTATTCATCATAAGCCCAGAACCAGTTCCTGCCGTTACGAATCCACCATCAGAATTATTTAACATCAGAATTCCCGATTCTTTTGATAATGATACGGAAGTGTTCGAAGCAAGTCCGATTCCTCACATCCGAAACCCAATCCCTGCACGAGAAAACCAACCAACACCCACAGCCAAAGTCCATCTTCTCACATCAACATATGCCAAACCCATTCCAGTTATGGGAGTTTTTGACACTGGTTCATCTGTTTCCATACTAAACCCAAAAATCCTCCCAGAAAGTTTTTGGAAACCTCACTACCAACAGTTTTTGGCAGCCAATGGAGAAACTTTTTCTATTGACAAGATAAGCATTCCCATTAATATCAGGCTTTTCCCTAAGCTTATTGTTGAGCATAGAATGCTCGGTTCAAGTGCACATGGAAAAGATCTTCTCATCGAATTTGACATCCTCCATAAATTGTCAAATTTAAGATGGACACCAAAAGGTCTTTGTTACAAAAGTTTCATGAACCCATGGACCTTTGTCCCAAGGCTATTTATGGCTTCTACTAAATCTCACTCTTTAGAGTCACTCAAACATGATATTATTCAATCATGTTGCGCCTCCTCCCATACAAAAAAAATTTCTAAACACCCAAAACCGTTATGGTTAAACCCTTCATTTTTCGTCTCACTGCCATTCAAACAAAATGAAGATATTAACCCCACAAAGGCAAGTCACCCGGGAATGAATCTGGATCATCATAAACTTGCTTTAGAAGAATGTACCCAACTTGTAAACCAAGAGATCATTGAACCCACAACATCCCCATGGGCATGTGAAGCATTTTATGTCAACAAAAGAAGTGAACAAGTTCGTGGAAAGTTAAGGCTTTTCATCAACTATCAACCTCTGAACCACTTCCTTGCTGAGGATAAATTCCCTCTTCCACGGAAAAAATCATTGTTCCAATCACTAGTAAATGCAAAGGTACTTTCAAAGTTTGATCTCAAGTCCGGTTTTTGGCAATTAGGTATTGCTCCTGAAGATAGACTGAAAATAGGGTTTTGCATCCCTGGTCATCATTACCAGTGGAAAGTCATGCCCTTTGGATTAAAAAACGCCCCGTCAGCGTTTCAAAAGGCAATGATTAAAATCTTCGAGCCTATCCTTTCAAATGCCCTGGTATACATTGATGATATTTTACTATTTTCCCAAGATGAAGATTCTCATGTTGATTTACTCTCAAGATTTTATTCCTTAGTCAAGAAGCATGGGATTATGTTATCAGGGAAGAAAATGGAGATAGGAGTACCATCGATTGATTTCCTCGGTATGAAAATATCGGACTGGAAATATCAACCAAAACCCCACATTTCCCAAGAGTTACACCAGTTTCCAGATGAACTAACCACCCCAAAGATGATCCAACAATTCCTTCGGCTAGTCAATTACATGGCTGATTTTTTGCCTAAGTTGTCTGCTCATACAGTCTGGCTATTCCCCATGCTCAAAAAAGATTCTCTCACATGGACTAAAAACAAACAACGGCCGTCAAGGAAATAAAAAAACTAGCAGATGTGATGCATCCATTAAAGATACCAGGTCCCTTAGAAAAAAGAATCTTGCAGACAGATGCAAGTGATGAATATTGGGGTGCGGTCCTGCTTGTACAAGATAAGGATAATACTAGATCAGTATGCGGGTATAAAAGCGGTACCTTTAAAAAGGCTGAACAACACTATCACTCCACGTTTAAAGAGATACTGGCAGTCAAAAGAGGTATTGAAAGATTCCAATTCCACTTAATCGGTCATGAATTCGAGATAGAGATGGATATGTCCTATTTTCCACGCATGCTACAGTTCAAGCGAAAGACACTCCCAGAAGGACAGCTGTTAAGGTGGGCCAACTGGTTTTCCCAATGGAAATTCACTGTTAAACACATTAAGGGAACAGAAAACGTCCCTGCCGAATTCTTATCAAGACCCAAGTCCTATATAAAGAAGAATAACAGCCCGATAAAAACCAAGCCAATCCACAAACCCGGTATACTCCTAATGGTCTACACAGTAAATTCCGATAACAACAATGCATCATCCTCCACTGCCACTCCATTAGCCCTTCAACTCCCCGAAGAAATCGTGGAAGCAATTGCAGATTTAACCCTTATGGAGAGATCTTTGCTTAACTATCAAACATTCCTCACAGTTCTCATCCGTAATCATGGTCTGGCAATAAGAGGTCTCAAATTTCACCCCAACTACCCGTTCTTGAGTATTTTCCACATCCACGATCTATTCTGACTCTCTAAGGAAGCCTTATGTTTCTTTTGGTACCTTTTTGAAACCTACACCATTGGAATTACTTTCAATTCCATCAAACTACAATCCTACATATTCCAATATCAGTTCGAAAGTGTACCCCCACAAGCAAGAAACCTCTTCTATCTCCTCCAGTGGTTCTTACCAGCACATCAGTGGACAAAAATGATATCAGCTGAAAAAACTTATGTTATGATATTATTTCGACGTCCATGTTCCTTCTTCACACCATTGATGGTTAGGATGAATCAATCAATTGTCTACCATGCTCCTACAACAATTTTGCACGGAAATTATTATGTGAATCCTTCAGTCATACGCACTAGGATTTTCTACCCGCAGGATTGGATAAATGCACGAAGGGCCCTAGCTCAAGCAAATAAAGTTAATCCGGATACAATCCCTATGCATATTATGTATGATATGTGTGCATGGGCTGATGATCACCCTATATCAGGATTGAAGCATTAGACGAATGGAAAAAGACACATTTAAGTGTCCGTGTTGATACATCAGATGATGAAGAAACTGAAGACGATGAAGAAGATGACATCCCACACCAAGACCCATTTGAAGATGACCCTTCTCACCCGGATTCCCGTTGGAAATAAATTTACCACATTAAAAGTAAAAGCAAACCATGGTGAAAATTAAAGAATCATGTGACGCAAACGCTTACATCACCATTTCTAGAAGATTTCCTTTTAATATGTAATGTCTATTATTTTATGTTATCATGTGTGCTTTAGTCAAAAATGTATGGTGTGTTAGTCAACAAAGGCATCATATCCTTCCCTATAAAAGGAAATGCCATTTCCATTGTAAGATATCCAAGTTTGAGAAATAAAACATAGTTTTCTCTTACATTCTCTCTTATATATTCTTGTTTCTTTCAAGTTTTCTTAATATTGATCTTGTTTATTCTTGATCTTGATTGTTCTTATAGGTCTTATATAGATCTACCTCAACCCCCTCCTAATGGTATCAGAGCCAATTATATCTAATGGTATCATTCCGATGTAGATTAAATGACTCATTTACCTAATTATATTAAACACCAATTAATTCACCATTAAATGCATTGTTCGTTTATTTATGTCTATAAACATCTACTTAAGTCCGCTTATTTATATTCGTTTTTTATGTTTAATTATATAACATAAATATAAATAAGTTATATAACTATTATCTTTTTGATATATGCTGCCATCAGGAAGTTAGAGGGATGTAATTTTGAAACAACCGCTTGAGACCTATTAATATTTGTGTTTTGCGGACTTTAAAGGTGAGTTTTCGCAATGTGTATGTAAATGGCTGATGGTTCGATTAATGTGAGAGCAAATGTCAAAAACTAAACGAGTCCTCGTTGGCTTAAAAATGAAGGAAGTTAAAAGATTACAAATCAAATAAGTCAAATTCAATTGTACCATTTTTTATGTGCTGTTCTTACAAGTTGTTTATGAGTTTTTATGTAAAAAGGGGTATAATATTGATTCTCACATCATAAGAAGTGAAAGTTTTATGGAAGTCCCACAAAAGAGTTTCATTTCGAAAAGGTATACGTCAAGGTGACCCGTTATCTCATTTTCTATTTCTTTTAGTTATGGAATCTCTACACATTTCATTTACTAGGAACATGGTTTTTCTAAAGGGATAGAAATAAAAGGAAGTAATCATTTATCTTTATCACATCTTTTCTATAAGGATGATGCGATTTTTTTAGGTGACTGATCGGAGGAGAATGTTAGGAATATTGTACTAATACTACATTGTTTCTATTTAATTTCGGATCTTAAAATCAATTTTAATAAATGTAGTATAATGGGTACGGGTGGAGTTACTTATGACGAGGTAAAAGTTGCTTCAAAATTTATTGGATGTGAACCTTCAAAAACCCCTTTCAAATATCTTGGAGTGATGGTTGGCGAGAAAATGATTCGGAAAAAACCTTGGATTTAATAATAGATAAGATTAGCACGATATTATCTTCTTGGAAAGCGAAATCCCTTTCTATGGGAGGTCGTTTGACGCTCATTAAATTTGTCATAAGTGCACTCCCTTCACACTACTTTCGACTTTTTAAAGTTCCGAAGGGTGTACTTAAAATCCTAGAAGTTATTCGTAGTAAATTTCTAAGAGGAGTTGAAGGGGATTCTCGAAAGATGGCATGGTTCGGTTGGGACAAGGTGCTTGCAAGTAAGGATGTAGGATGTCTTGATGTCTCAAGCGTTTTTGAGATGAATAGGGCGTTATTGAGTAAATGGGTTTGGCGCTTTAAAACTCAACAAAACGCTCTTTGGATATCGGTCATAAAAGCTATTCATGGTGATGACGGGAAACTTAATAATCCTATGAGTCTTGGTGTGACTTCAATTTGGTCAGGAGTAGTGAACGGGATGATGGAACTAAAAGAGTTAAATATCGACTTGTTGAGATTTATTAGCAAATCTGTAAAGAATGGGAAGAATACTTGTTTCTCGCTGCAGAATTGGACGGTTGGGGGGACGCTTAAATCCTTATTTCCGCGGATGTATGCGTCAGAAAATAACCAAGTCGTGTCGGTTTTTGATAAGCTTTCTAATGGTCTCGAAGGCGGTTTCCGTAGGGCTCCTCGAGGGGGAGTTGAAAATGAGCAAATCTTACAACTTAGAAGCTACCTTAACGATGTTCATTTAACCAATGGCATCGATTCATGGATCTGGAAGTTGGAGGAGAATGGGTTGTTTTTCGTCCCTTCTATTTGGAAAGTTATTGCTTCTAAACTTAATATGGTCGAAGGTGATCCTACAAGATGGTGCACGCTTGTACCCATTAAAGTCAATCTAGTTGCTTGGAGAATAGGAGGTGATAAACTTCCGAAAAGATTTAACATGTCCTTACGTGGTCTTGATATTCAAAGCTTGGAGTGTCCGATGTGCAAAGAAAGGGCGGAAACTACTAATCATATTTTTTTTCTCGTGTTCTTTTACAAGTGAACTTTTAAAGAAGATGTTGACTTTGTGGGATTTTCCGGTAACTTACTTTGATTCATGGAATAGTTGGTTTGACGAGTTAAAAATAAAAAGAGAGACGAAGGATTATGTGGAAGCCACGTTTTTTACTTTATGGTGGTCTTTATGGAACTTCAGGAACAAGTTGATTTTCTCTCCCAAGAAGGTCTATCGTAGTGATGTTTTTAACATGATGGTGTCACAAGTCTTTTTATGGTGTAACAATAGGGGTAGGCGCAAACTTGGTTGGTCATTTTGGATTAGAAATTCAATGTATACTCTTATGTAACTGGTTCTTTTTAGCTTCGTGCTAATATTAATATATTTGAATACAGGCACGGGGTGATGGCAATACCGAAGCTTCTTTTTTGTACTTTTGCTGTTCAAACAAAAAAATAGTAGCTAATCGACATTTGTTATGCGTTATATATTGAATTAGGTTTTTACGTAGATTTTTCGCATAATATGCAAGTTCTAACCTACATAAACAAATCTTTAATCTTTAATATATAATAAAAGAGGGACCTTAAATGCCACAAAGCGAAGTAAGGTCCATTGGATAGGTTCAGTTCTTTGATGTCAGCCGTTAGATCAGATTGATGATGTCATCAAAAATTATTTTCATTTTACTCTCTCTTACAATACATAATTACATTATCTCTTGTCATTCCATCTCCACTAAAATAAAAAAACATAATTTTAATATACTTATAGAATCGTTCAATTTGGACTGTGATTTACGTTATTATTATTCTAAAATCTCCTAATATAAAACATCAAAACATAAAGTGCATATGTTATTATAACTATACACATGAGTATAACATTATTTTCTCATAATAGCTTAAAATCTACATAAACATAAAATTTATGATTTTTTTTTTTTTTTTTGCGTTATCGCGAAACACTAATCTAATAAAATAATATACTACGTGATTTTGAACGACGCATATATATAGACATGGGAGATTTACAACTTTCTCCCACGGGTTATAAAAGAAAAAAATAAGTTAAACTCTACCTTTCCATGGTAATAATTACAAATTTTTTATTTTAACAGCAAAAATACAAATAAGAAGTTTCGACATTGTTATCACCCCGTACTTGTATTCAAATATATTAAAATTAGCAAGAAGCTAAAAAAAACCAGTTACATAAGAGTATACATTGGATTTTAATCCAAAATGACCAATCAAGTTTGTGCGTATTATATCTATATAGAGAGGGGAGTAATAGATAAAAATAAATAGAGTTTGGCAAATTGCACCCCCCTATTATTACACCATAAAAAGATTTGTGACACTATCATGTTAAGGTACGTGTAATTATATTATAATCACAAAATCACAATATGAATATGACATTTTAGATTTTCAAAACAAGAACATTAATCGCTGGGCATAGAGGCGGTTTATGATTTGTGGGCGAAGATGATTGTGGGGTTACGGAAGGATAATGTTTGAAGCGATGAATCAAGGGATGTTTGATAAAATAAAGGTAAAGTGGAAATTTTCATGTTCCAGCTAATGAAATGGTTAATTTTTTACATATAAATGACTATCGGTGTATCATTTTACAAACTTTGGACTAGCGGTGTTACTTTTGAAACTTAACGCGAGGAGTAAAATTTTGGATCAAATATATTGACAAACGGTGTAATTTTGTATAAATTAAAAACGTGTGTTGACATACATAGTAGAAAGTGTATACACACGTTTTTAGAGAACGATAATATTTCAGAGAGTAGTTTACATAATCGGCTCTCAACAATTGATTCTAATTCCCACATTTTTATCGAATGTTAATCTAAAGTTTGGGAAAGTGTTAGAGCTTGTGGGTTCATGAGATTTGGAGGTATTATTGTTCATTTGCGCCAAATGTCTAAAAGGAACAAAAGTATGAAAATTGTTGGTAACTTACTCTATTTTATGTGACTTATAAAACATTTAGATAAAAAGTCTTAATGTTGAATATCAAGTATGAAAAAATTACTAAACTATTTTTATAACTAATCATGTATTAAATAATTATAAATATGTGTACTATTACATAAACCATTTCATCCTTTTTGGTTTTAAGATTTTTTTTTTAGTAGATTAAATCTTAACAATTCATTATCATAAAGTAATTTAAGTCATTCAATATTTTAAATAAATTCCTTTAAATCAATTTAGTTTATAATTTTATAACCTATAATTAAATAAATAATATTTTAAAGATAATTTAATGCACAGTTATAATCATAATAATTTATATAAAAAATATTAATAAACTCTTTAATAATTAATTAATATTAATAAATTAGAATACACACATTAATAAAATTAGAATACACATATTAAATTGAGTATTATAAATAAAATATGAATGAAAAAAAAGTTGGCATAATTGTTATGATTAATGGAAATACTTAAATTAAAACACATTCAAACTTTATAACGAAAACATATAAACACATTTGATATATTATTGATTAACGACTTAACAAAAATAAAATAATTATTATTGATTAGTTACAAACAATTATTCATTCACCCCCACACATCCCCTACGAATTGTATTGTTTTTATCATCAACGTTTCATTTTAACATTTCTATTCACCGCCGTCACGAATTACGGATACACTTCTAGAAATACTTTTATCGTTTCTGCCAGTAACGGTTTATGCAAATTGTTTAGACTTATTAATTGCAAAATTGTCTCTGCTAAATACGATATCCGTACAAAAGGTTTACTCGATACATGCAATTTAAGAATTGTAAGGACAAAACCTGCAATTTAAACAAAAGTTAGAGACGATGTCTGCAATGAACTCTTACATATTTTAGCTTCTTGAAACCATTTAAGACATGGAAAGGAGTAAGAAACTTACCTTAAACTCTTTTCGCTTTCGTTTAAGTTGACCAAAACCTCTTTCATGTGGTGTTTTATATAACCAACTTGGGGTGTTTGGAATTGATTCGACCCTTTTCCCCGAACTAAGTTTTCTCGTACAAAGATGTAATTAAATACTTATTTCAGATGTTTACGAAACACTATTTTCTTATTTTACCCTAATTAATAAACATCACTTTAGAATTAACCTAATTTTAAGATAATATGAGAAGAGAAATAATACATGGACCTAATTGGTACACTTAAAAACCAACGTGATTCATTATATTATTGTCCATTATATATTGAATTTGAAAAAAGAGAAAAATATATAATATACATATAATATATTAAGTACAAGCCTATAATATACATTGTATTAGGTCTATTTTAGATATACACTTTAGATATATTAATCATTTCTCATATAAGAAATTAAATATTTTTTATTTACTTTTGGACGTTCATTTGGGCGAGTAACAACCATCCAAATTAGGCCCATTATTTTAACATCTATGTCATCATCCTTTTTATTTATTTCATAGTAGCGTAACTACGTTGTGCGACGGAGCTTACTGAAAATAGGCGATGTTGGTTAAAGTTGATAAAAAATAAGTGCGATTAGAAATTGAGTGTTATATATTAATGGTGTTAAGCCATGAGTTTTATTGAAATAAATATTATTTCATTGAATGATTATTACACGAATTTGGTTAAAATCATACTCGCGTTATATGATTTTTGAAAGTCATATATGTTTTAATTTTGGGTCTATTATTTATTTGAAAAATGAATAAAAATTTAGAATCGATATTAAAAGATATTATTTTGTTATTTATATTTTAAAATAGTTTATTATGATATTGTTTTTTTACATTTCATTATTATAATGTTATGCTACATTCTATTTTAGTTATTTCTAACTAGGGTTGAGCATCGGGCCAATACCGACCCGACCCGACCCGGTACCGATTAATACCGAAACCGAAAATAGGCCAAACATCAAACCGAAACCGAACCGAATTTGCTTCGGTCGGTTCGGTAAAAATACCGAAAAATACCGAAAATACCGTAAATAACCGAAATACCGAAAAACACACATAAAATTCAAAAAGTAAACAAGAAAAGAAAACATTATCTTCATTTCTCTGTAAGCAGATTCCTTTCCTAAGCAAATCCTTGGCCCGGCCTAAAGAAGCAAACATAGATACAAGAGTGAATATTTTGGTGCACGCATGGTCAGAATCGAAGCAATTTTACCTGAAAAGCAGTGAACTTAAAAGGACTTTCGGGTCTAAAAACACCATTCTTGAGCCACCTTTCTGGTCGAAATTTCTCTGCATCATCTCCCCAAATGTACGTCATCCTTCCCATTGGATACGACATAAAACTTACTCCGTCTCCTTTCTTGATCTTGAACCCATCGGGAAGAACATCATCTTTCTCCGCACTCTTGCTACCCTAATACATGATAGTAAGCAGCAGTCACAGACATAGAAAAAAAAAAACATAACCCTATTTATATTTCGGGCTGGATCGGGCTTTTTCGGTATTTCTACCGACCCGACCCGAATACCGAAAACGGTGATTATATGCGTCGACTACCGCCCCGGATGCACTATTTCGGTTTCGGTTTCGGTCGGTATTGTCGGTATCGGTCGGGCCAATCGGTTTCGGTCGGTATTTCTCAGCCCTATTTCTAGCAAACTAAATTTCATCTATATTTTTCTCATAATATTATAAAAGAATATGTATGAATGTATATTTTTTATTGATTAAATGAAGTCTTTATTATTCTAATTGGTTAGTATTTAAAACTATTTATTATTTATTTAAAAAAAGAATTAATAATTAAAAGCGTTTATTCTTATTATTTTAGTTTAAATTATACTATTAATGATTGTCTTTTATTAATGTACTACTTTTAATACGCGTATGATGAACGGTAATCTAAAAATTAGCATTAATTATTATAAAATTATTTTATATAAAATGTATCTAATTTTACTAATTATTTGTTAGTATTTGAATTTAATACTAAATTCAGTAAGTATAACAAGAATTTAAACAAAGTTTACAGTATATTAGTTATAAACCAAATTATTTACTACAACAATAATTTTAGCTTTACGATAATAGCCTGATAGGTTTACAAACTTATGAGCACTCGATACACTTTAGGTGACGATTAATCCTATTGACAATTTCTACTTTGTTTATATTATTAGATATTTATGAGTTGAACTTGTTATCATTAAAATTCAGTATGAGTTACTAGTTTTTGAAGGGAAGTATCTACATAAAAGGTAAGGGTAGCCTTAGCTATCCGTTAAGTCGAGAAATGTTTTTATAAACTTTTGACGATATCTTTCATTCTATACTGACATTGAACTTAATTAGTCGACAATTAATATTATTTAAAATGTTTTGAGTAGAGAATTATCATTCCAATAAATGGAAGGAATTGATTGGAATGGTGAATTACTCACTTTTATGGAACAAGGATTCAAAAAGTGACGCCACCCGCTACTCTTGATGTGATCTTGTTGGAGTTTATGGGGGTGTTTGTGAAAGCTTATTAAAAGGGCTTAGGCTTATAAAACATAAGCAGCTTATGGCTTATGAAATATAAGTTTATAAGCTCCTTCCTGGTGTTTGGCTTAGCTTATGTTTTATAAGCTCATAAGCTATGGTGTTTGGCTTAGCTTATAATGGTAAAATGATCAAAAAGGACATGTTTAAACATTATCATAAACTAAAGTGTTTGGATTAGCTTATAATAATAATTTGATCATTTTTTTTATATTTAATACAAGGTTAAAAAAAACTACCGTTTGGAATTTTAAATAATTTTTAAAAATGTCTCGAAAATGCATATGCTTCTAAATAAAGTGGTACCAAGTTTAAAATACAAGTTTGCCAAAATAATACATATGTTATGAAAAAAAAATTAAGATTGGAGTAATAGATCCCCTGCTATCATATCCCGAACCGCTTGCATATAAAGATCGTCACCCCTACGACTTGCACTCGTGTCTCCATTAGTTTCGTTAACATCAATAGAAGATTGTGTATCATAATCTTGATTCGGGTCGTAAGTTTCTTGTTGCGCCGAATGAAATGCGTCATCCGTATTATCTCTCACTCTAATATAATTATGAATTGCCATAGATGCTAGGATTATGTTCACTTGTGTCTCGTAGGGATAATTGACATGCATATCTTTCAATATGGCCCATCTAGCTTTCCATACTCCAAAAGTTCGTTCAATGACATTTCTCAAAGACGAGTGAAGATAGTTAAATTTCTCTTTTGGTCCTCTTGGAGCACGTATTGCGGGCGTCCGCCCACGACGAAAATCAGGTAAATGATAACGAATATTTGTTCCTTTATATGGAGCAAGGTACCCTCTAGTATTTGGGTATCCAGCATCAACAACGTAATATTTATCTATAAAACACAACAAAAAGTGTAAATTATATCACACGTGTTAGCCAATAATAATAATAATAATAATAATAATAATAGTAGAGATACTAACCACCCGTGGGACGTGGAAAATTAACTTCGGGCCTACGCAATGCTTCATTAAAAATTCTAGTGTCATGTGCGGTTCCTTCCCATCCGGCCCATACAAATGTAAAACACATGTTAAAATCACAAACCGCCATAATGTTTTGAGTTGCGTATCCTTTCCTACCAATAAACTTTGGTTGTTCATATTCACGAACCGATGCCTTCACGTGTGTCCCATCAATGGCTCCAATACAATCCTATATAATAAAACAAACATGTTTAACTTATTCAAAATAACAAAATTAAAATATAAGTAATATATATGGACTACCTTAAAGTATGGATAGTAACGAGAATTGTTCAAAATTTGTAACGGTACTTCTTCGTTGTAATTTGGCTTTGGCTTTATAACGTCTCTACTTAGCTTAAGCACGACTTTTAAAACTCGGTAAAAATGCCTATGAATAGCCTAAAAACTTCATAACAACGTCTACCATGACCATTAAGTATATCTTGAACAAACATATGACCGGTGCGAGAAGTAGATCTAATAGTATTACGCCTTCTATTGGAATTATTATGACTTATTATTATACCTTGGATGGCAATACCACATGCTAACAGAAAATTATTTTCCTCCTCGATCGCGTTTATATCATCTTCGTCATATGAATCCGAGTCATCACTATCAATATTCATCCTATTAAGAAAAGAAAAATAAATATATTACAAAAATAGTATGGAAAACACAAATATGTAAGCAAAGTCACATTTAGTAATTAAATAAAACACCAATGCGAAAACACAAATACTTAAACAAAGTCATATAATAAGAAAACATTAAACACAAAATCAAACAACTAAAAACATAGTCAAACAACTAGTAAAAATAATGTCAAACATCTTTCGAAGCTTATTTTTTTATCATATATTTAAGAAACTCCATCTTTGCATCGTTACTTGCGGGAACCATAAAATTTTCTCGAGCATGCTTTCCCATAAAGATGCCTAGTGCCTCACAATACATTTGTGAACCTTCTTCAAAACCGGGATAGCCTACGACAATATCCATGCAATCTTTTGTTGAAGGTGTTGAATTATGAGATGGAATACTTTGTGTGCTCCTTGAGGATAGTGCTTGTAAAACGGTATCTAGTCGTTTTTCAAATGAAGAATTCACGGACTCTTTTCCCTTCGACTTTTTCTTTTTACTCGAACTACTATCAGGGAAAAGAGGTACATCATCATTACATACATTCAACTCGTCACTATCTCCTTTTCCTTCCATATATTCTTCATCCTCATCAACCAAGTGGATATCGAGAGGAGTCTTAGTCCTATCTCCAACAGCAACTGAATCCCGAAATAAAGGCTCGTAATATAGTCGATACATCTCCAAATTTTCGCCCCTAAACTTTGCAAGTTCTTTATCAGCCTGTAAACCATGAAAGAATTGCACGATGTTAAAAAACTACACGAGTAAAAAAATAACGCAAGAAAGTAAGAATAAATACTATTAGTATGAAAATAGTAGTACCTTTATTTTTTCATCCCACCAATCGGCACTTGCATCGATAGTCTTTCTTATGGGATCCCACCCAATCCCGGATTCAATTCTCATTAATCGGTCATATAGTTTCCAATCTTTCTTCATTGCCTCCCAATGGTTTTTAATTTGTTTGTATTGTATAACTTTTCCGGTCCTCTCTTTGATATTTTTTATTAAGTTTTCATATCCGGCCTTATTAAAATGACTACCGGGCTTATTACCAAGTTGCGCCTCATTCAAACATAACTCAATAAACACCAAATGGGTATTTTTATCCCAAACGGGTGGGTCTTTTTTTTTCCTCTTTACCGATGTACCAACACGATTTTCATTATCATTGTTCGAGTCCATGAATAACTAGATCAAAATCTATACCGAAAAAATAAAAATGAGAAAAAATGACAGCTAGTATATGAGTTGGTCGGTCTTTACTATAAACCGAGAAAAAATGAATGCAGCCATGGCTATGAATGGAAAAGTAGATGGTTTATATATGATCATATCTAATGTAACATCAGTGTCGAGGAGACTATAATCAACAATTCAGCCATAATCATATAGTAACACATTATGCTTAGATATATAGTAACACATTATGCTTAGATATAGTAACACAATGTGAGTCTTTATCTATGTTGAGTACACAGCGTCTATTAACTAATTTGGCTGCAAGATAGGTAGCTGGTATGGATTTGTTTTTGCTGTTGAAATAACGTATTCTGAGGAAAAAACCTATCTGGTTTCTTCTTTTTAAGTAAGGGCTATTAAAGTGTCAGATATGCTGTTCCATGTTCATAGTAATAATTCTTCATAAGCCACAAATTCAACTAATTACATTGAATTTAACGAATTACATTGAATTCACAGATTATAATAATTCACAGATTATAATTCTTCAAGTATCAAAGAATGAAAATGCAAGATGGTACTGACATTGAATTCACAGATTATAATTATATGAAGCAAAACCCTTATCGTTAAGATGAAGTTTAAGTAAAATAACGAATTACATACCCGTTGAGATCGACGTGATGAGCAGTACGTTGGAAAAGAATAACGTTAGGTTTTAGGGTTAATTTAAGGGTATATTGGTAATTTGCTAAAAAAACCTAATGTATAAGCCCAAACTTGTTTTCATAAGCCACAAATTTTGGGCTTATGAAAAACCCCCCTTCATAAGCTGATAAGCTTAAGCTTGTAAGCCCATCCAAACACATAAAATGAGCTTATTAAACATTCATAAGCTCATAAGCTAATAAGCCCCTCTAATAAGCTTTCACAAACACCCCCTATATATTTATGAGGTCTAGTCGACTTTCCTCTCTTTCCTCGAATTTATCTCTGTGCTCATGCTAAAGTTTGTGGTTCTCTCATCCACTTTAGGAAATAGTATATGTTCTTTCATATATCATGAATTACAAGAAAATGTTTGCTCATAATATCCTTATGAAGCGTTTCTAAGAAATGTTTTATAAATTATGGTTTGTACAAAAGTTGCCTTAAATTGGAGTGGATCTTGTATTGTATGTCGGATGATAGTTAACATGTGGGGTAGTCTATCGATCAACTCGTTGAATATCGTATTTTCGTAGTGTAAATAATTCAATAATTTTTTTTCAACTTTTTATTTACAATAATCTATAAAAGATTATTATTTAAGATACCTTTAATTTCGATCATGACTCTGTAAAAAAGATTTAAAGGTTATTCCTTTACCTTTTCTATTAGCTTTTGGAATGGCCTAAGGTAGATCATGTTTGTCTCCATAGTTAATAATTTATCTCAAGTTTCTCCCCTGATCCTTTCTATTTAATAAATTTAATATTAGTATTCACTTTATAAAGTACTAGTAGGGTACCCGCGCGTTGCAGCGACAACTATAGTTATTTAATGTATATGCAATTTGATTTCTTTTGGAAATCGAGACGAATGGAAACGGATAACGGATAGCGATGACTTTTGGTTATCATAAATATAACTTAGATTAATGCAAAGATAGATTGTGTGAAATGGTTCACAACTTTTTTAGAATGATGTAAAAATCGAGTAGTATATAATTGTTGGTACTAAAAGAATACATATATGATATTCATAAGAAAACATAACTTGCGGTATTCAACAACTACACACATGCATACTTTATTTGTCATGTAGAACTTCTCGATACACTACGTTCGAAGTGTACACTCCATCTCGATCAAAATTTTTGGCACCCTTTACTAATACCTTTGTATTTCCACGTGAAATCCCTCTAGATAGCGCCACGTAAAGTTGTCCATGGGAGAATACCGATTCTGGTAGATACACACCCACGTTTGGAATTGTCTGCCCTTGAGCCTTGTTAATTGTCATAGCAAAGCTAAGTCGGACAGGAAATTGTTTTCTTTTCAGCTTGAACGGAAACATGTCACTTTCTGAAGGGCATAACGGAATTCTGGGAACAAACACTCTTTTTCCAGCATGCTGACCAACAACTATTTCCGCGTCAATGACGTTTGGCTGAAAAGCTTTACATATCAATCTTGTGCCGTTGCATAATCCATTAGAGGGGTCAATATTCCTTAACAGTATAATCGGACACCCAACTTTGAGTCGAAGGTAATGAGGCGGCAAACCACTAACAGTTAGTGAGTTTAAGAATTCGACCGGATAATAGTTATTAGTATCATCTACACCTTCATCGAAACTATAGTAGATTTTTTCTTCGCCGCAAAACCTGTCTATTAACTGATCGTTAATCTCGTCCACGTTCTCATTTTTCGTTGATAATATCGCCCTAGAAATGATGTAATCCGAAGAACCACCATTGATATGCAAATCTGGGAAGATAACATCGATCAAATCATTTTTTGATGTACTTTCATCTGTGTAAGGTATGACCATGTCATCAGGTATTCGGATAAAACTTCCATCAATCGTTTCTTCATCTCCGTTTCCAACTCGAAGTAGAAAATCCGAAAACCATGAGTCTGTCAGTGCTCTCATATTTAGAGTGAGGGGGATCTTCTTAATAGAACATAGGCAAAGCAAAGTACTCTCATCAAAGAATTTATCATTTTTATCAAACTTCAATGTGGAATAACAAATTATAGATTCTAGAAAAATTATAAAATCATGATTAAAAATTATCCTAACTAACTAACAATGAAAATTATGAAAACATATTATTCATGTTGTCAATTCACCAATTTTCAACGAATTAAGTGTAATTATAGCAAATTCTACAATAATCAAAAATTACAAATCAGGGAGTATAAGGATATTTTTGGTTTTGTATTTTTAATTTTTTAAATTTTATTATTAATTAGGAAAATATATTGGTGGGAAATTGATTTGTTTAGTAGTTATAAGTTAATTTAATTTGTCCATTTTATAAGTTAACTTAATATGGAAACAATATTAAATCAAGTTAATCAAATAAATCAAGGGATTTATGTAATTAATATGGGTGATAAGGGCAAAAGAGTAATTTCCTTCTTAAATTTCAATTTTAGAAAAAAGTACCCAAATGCTTTATAAGATAGTATGATAAGTATCATTCTATCTCTTTAAATTGACACTATAATTAAATTCAAAAAATTACATATGTAATTACATTTAAAGAAAGACATTATGAAGGCGGAATTATTCGGTCAAAATTAATCTTTGATTGAATTAATAAAGTCATTATTTCAATTTTGTTTTTCCAAAATTAAAAAAAGAAAGTTTAATATGTCCACAATTAATTAATAATGTTATATACCTTTCTAAATAATAATTTTGATCACGGATATAATGATAATCTTCAACAATATTAATTAGTGAATGATAATTTTGAAGCAAAATAAAAGTTTGAAGATAGTAAAAATAGAACCGATATAGTATTAGTTTTAATGGAATTAAGAAAAACAATAATCTATTAAATTTTTTATTGCTAAAATACTTGCGTGAGGCCACCATGATAATAAATTGTTTAAATTCTCGGTTAATATTTTATTTCGATAATTCATATTTTATTACAAATAATTTTACGAACGATGAAAATTTTCGAACATTCACTTAGTTAGAAATTCTAAATATTAATAACTCCACTTATTTAAAAATTTTACATATTAGAGTTGATTGTTTTAAATGTATATAAAAATAAAATAAATTAATTATTTCAAATTTTTAAATATATATACTAAACATATTACAAAGTTATATATATAGTTATTAAATAATTGATTAGTTAAAAACTAACATGTAAAATGTATTAAATTCAAATACTAACATGTAAACTCTTAGTATTTCCAAGCCAATTCAACTAACAGGGAGGGCTGATCTTGGCTTGATTAGACTCCATAAAAGATATATTTTATATTTTTTCAAAGTAGGTTTTGAGTTATTGTTTTTGTATTGATAAACACAGTATGTAGGGTTGTGACTAAAAACTATGAATAATGTATAAAAGGTTGTGATCCGTGAATATAGATAGAGATCTCTTTAATGCAGGGGTTGATAATTCATTTTGTACAATTAAGTGATGTATATATAAACTTTTAAACCACAACCCTAACTCTTGTTTGTTTAGGTTAATGTTTAGTTTTGATTAGTGTTTAGTTTAAAAAAAATGAAGGTTTTATCTTTTTTTAAGTTTTAGGTAAAGTTTTTTTTTTTTTTTTCTTATTTTAAAGGCGCATTATTGCCACACGCGAGTAAGCCCCTTTGTTGATATCATATTCCATCTCATCTAGAATGATGGTTAAATTGATTCTTTTTCTTTCTTAGATGACAACATGGTTCAAGGAGGTGGGAATGTCGTGGGCTAAATGAATTCATTTAAATACGAATGATGTGAACGTTTCGAGAACTTTTTTTTTATTGGTGGAACTAACTCTTGGATGGTTCCGACTTTTTCTACCAAGTCTTTTTTATATCTTTAAGTGAGAATAATAAAATTGATTCTTATGCTTAGTCATTTGTTCTTCAATAGTTATGGTGACAAAAAAAACTAACATGAACACGTCATCATACCTTTTCTTTATCAGTGTATTTTCATTTGTCACTAGCGCTGGCAAAGTCAACACAAACTACTTGAAACGGGTTAGTTTGGGTTAAAAAAAATATGTTTTGGGTCTGATTGGGTCACAACAAAAGTGACCGGCGGGTCTAATGGGTCACTTGAAATATTGTGTCTGGAAACCAACGGGTCAAACGGGTCATGGAGAAAATTGCTAACGCCATTTTAGGGTCAGGAGGGTCTAAGGCTCGTTAATGGAGGTTTGAACTTTGAGGAGGAAAGATAGATATTTGAAAGTTACAGTCTGACCCATAAGTTTCATGAATATTACATATCACACCCTCCAAGTTATATTTTGACTCCAAAACTTTATATCAATTCATATATTAACCCTCTTTAATGTTCGACTACTTTTGTATCCCCTATATTCCTATTCAATTTAGTATCACTACCCTATGTAGCTATTTCAACAATTATTTATGAATTTAGTTGGTAACTTTCAAATGTGTAAAGTTGTGTAAGATAAATAAAGTTTATGTTATCGAGCCATATATTTTAGCCTTATAAAATAACTTTAATGATTTAATATTACATATTTATACTAAGGTTAAATTATTTGTGCTGAAACACAAACATGATAAAGTGTTAGAATATATAATCAACATATCTTATTATATTTAATAAACTCTAACAGATTGTGTTTAGTTGTTATCATTATTAAATTTATTAAATATTAGTTTTGTAAATAATACATAATATATATAATATATAGTAATAAAATATATATGATATATAATGTCTATATATATATATTACTTATAAATTAGTAAAGTAGAAAATAATAAATTTAAAAACTACAATTTATAAAAAGTGCTAAAAATTTCGGGTCAACCCAAACCAACCCGACCCGTTTGACCCGTGACCCATTTGACCCTAACCCGTTCTAACCCTAACCCGTTTTGACCCATTATTCAACCCGACCCGACCCGTCTCTCTTGCCACTCCTATTTGTCACCTAAAAACACAAAACATTTCTCTTTTCTCTCTCTCTCACTCTCTCTCTCTCTCTCTCTCTCTCATACACAAACACAAATAATGATAATAACCCCATTCATTTATAAACCCACAACCACAATACAAGAACACTTTCATTTTCAATTGTCATCGCTAACACCACCATATATTCATCGCCACAAACATCAACTGCAATAATTACAGCTCAACGATGATCTCTGCCACCATCAACAAATAACACCCATCAACACCCACACAAGCAATAGATGGCATCCACAAACTTAGTGATTAACTATGAAATAATTGTTGGTATTTGAATGGTTTTCGCAAATATGTGTCCGTAAATGTGTGAGCCTTTGGGAACGCACACATCGACATTGAAATATTACTTATTTGCCTTTAAATTATAAATTATTAGTTAAGTGTTAAAAGTTAATAATTAAATAAATAGAGGGATTATTTTTGTAAGTTATAGTTAACTTGGAGATTAAGTTTTTCCTATCTACAAATTAATCTTTATAGATTAGGTTACAACTAGACAACATAGAAAATCTCTCTCCCTCTTCCTCTTGGTTTTGGCCGAACAACCCAAAGAAAGGGGTTTTCGGTTTTCGTTGATTCAAGCAAAGGAAAGGAAGTCAAGATCGTTGACTAGATCGGGGCAAGTACTAGCATACAAGCATATCGATAAAGACGGTGTCGTGTACGTAACCAAATATAGATATTACACTTAGATCTAGTGCTTTCATACAAATAATTCAAGGCTTAAAGGTATAACTTAATCCGATTTAATTATTCATATGTGATCCTGTTTTCCGCTGACATGTATTGTTTGACAATATGACTCGTGTTATATACCTACAGTGGTATCAGCCATAACATAGGTGAATTTTTATTTTGGATTCAAAAGTATCAAAAAATGTGGGGGATCAAGGGTTGGTTTAAAATTTGTTGCTTTTCTTTTCCCTAATGAAAAACCGCGAAAGAAAAAACAACGGAAAAAAGATCGGAATTATTTTTTTTTAGTATTTTTTTTTTAATTTTTTTTCGGTTATATATAAATAAATAAATGGAAACAAAAGGTTTGGTTAAATTGTTAAAACTAATTGGTTAAAAGTTAAAAGATAATTAGTTTAAACCTTTATGTTTACAAAATTAAGACGGTGGTGGATTACCACTCATCGTGAGACGGTGGTGGATTATATGTAGTTTTTAGTTGGACGATTAAAATCGGGTTATGCAGAAAAACCGTAAACACCGAGGGCAATAAGATGCGACGAAACATGATTAATATCATGATCACCGTTTTGATGCTTGATCGAGCCATGGCATTAAGTCCCATAATCTAGGAATTGCATCGATAAATGCAATTACTGAACGTCACTTACCTTTTGAGTATCATTTAGTCCCTAGCAGATCCACTGATGGAACGGTGTTATGTCATTTGGATCCTAGACTTAACGGAAAGAAAAACCATGGGTGTTAAATTTTTGTTAAGAAATTTTATGTCGAAAGTACTAATGAGAACTTTCTTTCTGTTTTGTAGAAATGACACAAAAATCCATTACTGATGAGGTTTTAGGCGGAACCAAAACAACGTTAAGAAGCAATAAGCTTTCTTGACCAAACTTTAACGATTGGTATCGATCACTAAGGATTGTCCTAAGAGTGATGGAAAGACTTGACATCGTTACTACACCTATGATCGTTGAGCCAAATGTCACCGCTTCTCAAGCAGGGTGTGATCATTATAAGGCAACTTATAAGATTCACAATGAAGTTGTTTGTCTCATGCTCAACAGTTCGACTCCTGATTTATGTAAGCAATTATTCGAGAGAAAATGGCCCGATAAGATGATCACTGAGCTGCGTGCATTGTATGAGAAACAAGTCGGTCTTGAGCTAAATGACTTGATTCGAGATGTACATGCATGTAAACATGTTTCTGGAACACCAGTGGGGACTCACATTCTAGTCATGACAAGTTTGTATGATCGCTTGGATAGAATGCATTATTCATATCATGAACATGTGGCTGTAAGCATTGTCCTCAATTCTCTTTCACCGGAGTTAGAGAAGTTTACACTCAACTATAACATGCAGAGTATGAAAAGAACATTAACGAACTCCATGCTCTGCAGGTGGAATTCGAAAAGAGCATTTCGAAGGAAAAGGTGAATGACAACCAAATCCTTGCGATTGGTGGTGGCCAAGCCCAAAAAAAGAAGAAAAAACAACCACTACAAGCTAAGGGCAAAGTTGCAAAGACTAGTAAAATTAAGCAAGCTGTTGTTTATTCTTCATGCTCCATGCTCTGCAGGTGGAAGTCGGTTTTTTGATCAATATGATAGTATACGGTTTTTTGGCGTGACAACTACTTGATGGTATCTAATGCAACTAGGTGTTGTAGCCATTTTTAACGAATCTGAGCCAAGTAAGTTTGACGGTTTTTCCAGTTTCTTTATTTCTTGCGGTTTTAATATCAGTTTCAAATGATGTTCAAAAAAATTAAAGCTGGAAAAATTTCAAAATCTCAAAATTTTCGAATTTTTTTTTAAATATTCAAAAAGTTTGAAAATTTTCAAATTTTTTTAAAAAGTTCGAATATTTTAAAAAAATTGAAATTTTTTAAAATTTTGTAATTTTTTTTATCTTTCCCGCTTTTTTTTTTTTTGAATTATTGATGGCCTTGAACGGTTTTAATATAATGAGGCTTTTCTGCCGATGCCAAATGATACTTACATGGGTTTTCTTTCTTATTATTTTTAATTGTATTAATTAGTTTAGAATTAAAAACGACTGACGACTACGTAATTTTGGACTTGAGATGGATTTTGGTGATTGCACTTAAAACATATGGACTTAATCGATAGAATGTATTGGACACTCATGTTAGACACTCATGTTATAAGGTATTAGACACTCATGTTATAATGTATTAGACTGATGAGTACGTAATTTTGGACTTGAGATGGATTTTGGTGATTGCACTTAAAACATATGGACTTGCAATGAAAACAACAAATTAGATATTTGGTAAACAAACTATACGTAAATATAACACATGTAAAATGGTTCATAGATCTATACTGAAAACTGTAGCCGCAAAACCATTTTACGAAATTAACTTCATCGCCGCCGCCGCATAGCATCGAAATTAACTTCCTCGTGACTTTTAGAAAAAACGAGACACGTTTATTTAATATTTTACATGTTGAAAACAAGTTAAAAACTTAACTTTGGCAAATAATCGTTTATTATGCCAAATTCGATTTTCTAATTCTTTTTTGTTTCAAATTTTTTTATATATCCTCAAATATCAAAATATGTAATTTATATTACCTCTTTTAGTATTTTGCCCTTTCAGAAAAAAAAGAAAAAAAAAAAGAATATGAAAAATACACGAGATTATATGATGAAGGACAAGTGAGGAATTAGAAAAAGAAACCAACCAATGAGAGTGAAGATAATAATATGGAAATGAAAGAAGATTTGATAGCCACAAAATCAAATCAAGAATCAAAATGTGAAGGCTTTTGGCTGGTGTTGGGTGAAAGGATCGGAAGACCATTCCATGAATTCAATTGGCCGACACTTTCCAGCATATAGAATTTTCGGCAGTGGGAATCCTACTTCTTTACTTTCATTCTTTGTGGTTTATTCACCTTCTTTTTGGTTGTAATTATTCATTAATTCCTGATATGACATAATCATTTATAATTCAATTAATTTTTTTTTTTTACTTAATCAATATAATTTTATTTTATAGTTCGAAATTATTAAAAGTTGGCTGTCTTTTTTTTTTACAAGCATTTAACAAAAAAAAAAAAGTATTTAAATCTTACACTTTATCATACTAACATATTTTAAATTTTGGTAGTTTAACATATACTTCATTGACATTTGAAGAGTATATAATATTAATTAAGTTCGACGCTTTAAGTTATACGATTTATATTTTTTTCTCCAGTAAAATATCGCAACATATAAATTGTAGGAGTCTGATTATTTGTTTGCAAGAAGTAAGTGTATACCAGGCCCGGCCCTGACATTTCGGAGGCCTGGTGCAAAAAATTAAAAGAGGCCCTATAAAATTTATAATAAATACTTTTCATTATAATAAACACGAGTTACATTATTATTTTCTAAATATCGATCTTCTCTCATTTTTTGAATCAAATTCATCTATTATACTTTCATAATCAATATTATCAAGAAACTCGTTTGCAATTCAAATTAAAGCCAATGCATTTAATCTCTCTTGAGACATGGTCGACCGCAAATAAGATTTTAAGAGTTTTAGTTTAGAAAAGCTTCTTTCCGCGGATGCAACAGTAATGAGAACAGTCAACAATATTTTGTATGCCAAACAAGAAATCGGATAAGTGTTTAACCGTTTCAAAAAATTAAGTATTGAGTTGGTTGTGTCGTGTTTGACGGGCAAATTGTTTTGTAACAATTCCATTTCGTTGAATAAATCATCATCATCAATGTCTGAGATATCACCATTTTGTAACCTCTTTTCAAGATTTTTGCAACTTGCCTTTAGTTCATCAGTATTCAGTGACTTCAACTTTTCAGCTGTGAATAAAAAACCAAAAATGCCTTCATACTGTTTGTATTGCTCAAATCTTTGCTCCAGTGAAATAATAGCATGATCAACTATGTACACAAAATAGTGAAAAAAAACTTAACAAGTTAACAATTATCTACTAACCCGATTCAAATTTTCTAGTTGGAGGCATCCTTTATATAAAAAATAAATAAAAACTTAACAAGTTAACAATTATCTACTAACTAATTGTGTAACAAATAGTATATATTGTATTCTTAGACAATAGATAAATTATCCAATACGATACTTTTGGCAATATTAAACATAAATAATAATCAAATACGTACTTGAAGTTGAAAGTATGTGGTGTGATTTTTTCAAAGCCATAGGTAGGTTAATTTATAGCTATTTAATCAATTAATCATTTTCTTCTTCCACCGATGTGGGACAAAAGTAAAAACTAAACTTTTTTTTCTTTTGTGACTCCAATGTGGGACAAAGATAATTTGTAAGCTTGTATAAAAAAAAAAAAACCAAATTTAAAATCGGAGGCCCCTAAAAATTGGAGGCCCCGTGCGACCGCACGACCAGCACACCCCCAGGGCCGCCACTGGTGTATACTAAAAGTACCATAAAATTGCTTTGCAACCTAACTATACTCATCTGATTCACAATAAATCCTAAAATATATTGTTTTTCTTGTTAACGTGGTTGAAAATAATAAAGTGAAAAAAGAGTGATTATTTCACAAATTAGATTATTTCTTTGGTAATTTATATTTGTCTGGTGATTATTTAAGTGTTGTATCTATAAATTACAGTGCGATATAAATTTTTGATGTTGAGTTATTTTTTAAAAGCGTCTTCAGAAGAAGTTATCAGACCCAATGTTAAATGATCTCATTGCAAAGGACACGTAGGGGAGGCATGTTGATGACAACTAGTGATGTGTTTGTATTAATCCTTATTTTATCTAATGGAAATACCTAACTTAGTTATTAAAACATAATTAGTCAAGTGCTACATTCGTGTAATAGTATAGCGTTGGTAAGTTAAAGTGTCGAACATTTGGAAACGGAGTAAAATAATTAACTATTTAATTAGAATAATAAATGTATTTAATTAAAGGTAGTAAAATGGGGGACGTTTGACTTCTATACGAACATATTTGAATATCGATTTAAAAAGAAAAAACGATTTAAAAGTAAATGAATGTAAATTATGAAAGTGCTAAAGTGAAAAACAATAAAGATAAAAATGTGTTTACTCGGTTATAATTCCCCTTCGTTTTCTACAACTTGATTAGTGCAATGATTATTTCTTATCTTTTTGGTGATTACTGATTTAGTATAGATTAGTTGATCACTAAACTTAGATCTATGAAATTAGTTAATACCTATTGATATTCACAATATTAATTACACGATTCATTCATTATTTCAACTAAATTATGTGATTTATCTATGTGAATGAATTCACTAATATTATATAAACGATCATTTATACATTATTACTTACTAAACTTTAAGCCTTATTCATATTCGATATAACCCTAAGACTTTTCCGTCTCTAATCCAAATTATTAACCTTGATTTTTAATAATCTTAGTTTATATTCCAGATTCGAGTAACAGTTATATGTATGATCTACTATATTCCTATTACTTAGCAATAGATCTAACATATTAAACAAAAAGACGAATAATAATAATACGATAAACAGATAACTTATCCAACAAGATTACCAATATTCATAATCAAATCAAAATTAAATGAAGGTTTTTATCAAAATTAAGCTAACACTTATGTGTTTTACCTTATAATCACAGTAAATAAAGTATGAATAATAGAAATGATACCAAACATGTTTGATCAAACAATGATAGTAAACCGAGGATATTTCCGAACAATCTTAACCCCCGAGCTTTAACATATATCCCTTTACGTCGTAAACACTTAGCAACGCTATTGACTTTAACTCCATGTCTTTAAGACGTAAAGACATTTTGTCTTACACCGTAAATCGTTGGTGGGCTTCCCAATTTTTGCTCGTTTTTTTGGGTAAAAGGGACAAATAGACCCCGGTAAATTATATTACACCAAAATTCCAAATAAGTACAATGGAATGTGACTGGATGCCACATTAACCTCAAGCAAAGCTTGAACTACTAAAATTCGAATGACATGCCATATGATGAGGTTAGTAGGGATTAATCACTAAAACCTAAATACTAACATGGGAAGCAAGCCCTTTGAGCAAGACATGATCGCCTGTCTGTCATCGCCTGCCTGTCATTGCTCGCCAAGTTGTACCGCATGTATGCCATCGCCTGTCTGTCATCGCCTGTCAGGCTGTCATCGCCTGCCTGTCATTGCTCGCCAAGTTGTACCGCCTGTATGCCATCGCCTGTCTGTCATCGCCTGTCAGGCTGTCATCGCCTGCCTGTCATTGCTCACCAAGTTGTACCGCCTGTATGCCATCGCCTATCAGGTTGTCATCGCCTGTCAGGCCGTCATCGCCTGTCAGGCTGTCATCGCCTGTCAGGCCGTCATCGCCTGTCAGGCTGTCATCGCCTGTCAGGTTGTCGACATCTGTCATCACTTGTCAAGTTGTACCGCCTGTCAGGTTGTCTTAGATTGTTAACGCTTGTCATGCCATCGCCTGTCATTTGAAGGTCCTTCCCTTTGCCTTTGACGACAGTCATAATGACGCTTGACAACCACTTTACTACTCTCATAATAGTGAGGCGTCACATACAATAATAAAGATAGAAGACGATTAGTATACCAGTGATTGATTACTATGGCAGTTTAAGTATTCATGATCGTCATTAATTGATGGACGTTCCATATAATTGAAACTGGTCATATAAATACATAGTCTCAATCATTGTCGACTTCACTTCAACACACACACAAAAGCTTAAACAGAGTTCATATACTCTTTCTTTCATCTTAAACCTTGATCACCCTAGGTTCGTCAAGAGCTTGTTGGGTTTGCACTGTGATCATCACAAGAGATCTAAGGTTGATATCACCTCACCTTCGTGTTTGACAATCGTTGCTCAAACACCATACGAATTACAACTAAACAAAAACATAGCCAAAAAGTTCCAATAGGTACACCACCTAACGGAACATAAACATCAAAACTAAACAGCCATTACATGCTAAAAATCAAATCGGGAAGATCCCACTTCCTAGCCATCTTCTCACTATCTTTAGAGCGCTTGAACTTGCATGACATAAGCTTAAGACGCACCGAAGAAGAAATACATTCAATAACCTGATTCGACGTCCTTTTGATGTTCTTTAACAGCCTCCGATTTCGTTCTTTCCAAATGAAATACGTAGCAGCCTCAAGCACCAACTTTGAAACAATGCTCCAAGATGTTCTCTTCTTAGCAGATGGTAATAGAATATCAATAATAGAAAACACATCATTAGATAACAACGAAATATCAGCCAAAATCCTCGTATAATCCCAAACACCTTGCGAAAATGGGCATTCAAAAAAGAGATGCTCATGTGAATCAGACTGTAACTCGCAAAGGGAACAAACCGAGCCAAGATTAGGAGCAACATCCCAACTGCAAATCCGATCCTGCGTTTTGAGCTTCCTTTGAATAACCAGCCAAAAGTGAAACGCGTGCCTTGGAATACGAGCAGCAAACCAAACCAGATGGTACCACAAAACCTTAGCCTCCCTAGGACGAATAGAAGACCAAACCTGGGACACCGAGAACTTCTGGAAATTCCCATGTCTATCCCGCCAAACCAGCACAGCAGGGGCATTCAAATTAATGGGAACCGAACAAGCAGCAAGAAATGGATATTTAACCAATAAAGACATCGGCCAATTCCATTGCCCATTATGTACAATATCACATACCTTTGAAGACGGATTTAAACCCGCTGCATATACATCACGCATAGAAATAACCAAGCATAACGGCCCTTCTGCACACCATGTATCAAACCAAAGCGAAACAGACAACCCCTCACCAATCCTAGTCCAAAACGACTTACGAACTAAAGGCCGAGGTTGAAGCAACTTCCTCCAACTCCATGACATAGCACCCCGCATAGGAATATCCCAAAAGCTACGCCCCTTCAATTTATACATATGAATCCATTTCACCCAAAGAGACTGCTTAAGAGTAACGAGCTTCCACATATGAGACACCATCAAACCAGAATTAAAAGAATCCTATCTTCGAATACCAAGACCACCTTCTCGCTTAGGAAGGCATACAACATCCCATGCAACTTTAGCTTTACCCCTCTTGAAGTTACCTTGACACCAAAGAAACCCACGCATGAGTTGCTCAATATCATGAAGAACTCTAGACGGAATAATAAAAGCAGAAGCCCAAAACACATGCATAGAGCCTATCACATATGAAATGAGCTGCAACCGACCAGCAATAGAAAGCGACTTATTCTTCCAATCCTCCATACGATTCTGAACCCGTTCAACAAGCTCTTTACAATCTCGGAACTTTAAACTCGAAGAGACCAAAGGAACACCAAGATATTTAACTGGCAGCAACCCTTCCGCAAAAGGTAAAATGCTAAGAATAGAAACTTTAATCTGAATAGGAACATTACATAAATAAGCTGTACTCTTAGGAAGACTAGGAACCAAACCAGAAGCATTCGAGAACTCATCCAGAGCCTCCTTAATAACCATAGCAGAATCAATATCCCCATGAGCAAATAAGAAAAGATCATCCGCAAAACACAAATTAATCAGCTCCAACTTAGAACAATACCTATGATAAGTGAATAAATCCGACTCCTCCACTCGCCTTCTGATCAGAAGGGTAAGAACCTCCATAATGAGCGTAAATAAATAAGGAGACATCGGATCCCCTTGACGAAGACCCCGTTTTCCTTGAAAATACCCATGCAGATTCCCATTAATTGAAATAGAGTATGACGTCGTAGAAACACACTCCATAATCCAAGTAATCATACGAGGGTGAAACCCAAACCCCATAAGCACCTTGCGGAGAAAACACCAATCAACCGTGTCATAAGCCTTTTGAATATCCACTTTAAACGCACATCTAGCAGGATCGCGCTTCAAGTGGTAATTATGCGTAAGCTCTTGGGTTAAAGAATATTATCCGTAATATGTCGTCCCGGGACAAAAGCTGATTGATTTGGACTGACCATATTCTTCAACGACAGTTTAATCCGATTAGCAATAATCTTGCTAATACACTTAAACAACACATTGCAGCAAGATATCGGTCTATAGTCAGTAACACGCACCGGTGATTTAACTTTCGGAATAAGAGCAATAATAGTATGATTAAGTTCCCTTAACAGCTTACCATTAATGAAAAATTCACGAACCGCACTAGTAATGTCATCACCCACAATATCCCAAGCTTCCCTAAAAAAAGCTACCGTGTATCCATCCGGACCAGGAGACTTATCATCCCCCATAGAGAACATAGCATGTTGAACCTCTTGTTTGGTAATCTCCCTAATCATATTCATTGCTTCTATATCACTTAACTTCATAAGAAAAAGACCATCATCTTCAAAACCATTGGTAATACCAACCTGCCCAAGAAATGCTTCATAATGTGTAACAAAAGCAATCGACACCTGCTCATTAGCACAAATAACACCATCACTAGAAGTAACCACATCTATACGGCTCCTAGTAACCCGACTTTTGACCGCTTTATGAAAATAGGCTGAATTTAAGTCACCCTCTTTAAGCCAATCAATCTTTGCCTTCTGCCTTAACAATTTCTCTTCCAGAACAGCCGCCTCATTAAAAGCTATAACACAAGCAGCTTCCTTGTCTCGCATATCCAAGTTATGAGGATCATTATCTAACATAATCTGAACCGCATCTAACTCTTGACGACAACGAACAACATTAGCATAAATATTGCCCTTGTCATATAGTAATTTCCGAAGTGGCTTCTTGAGAAGTTTAAGTTTCTTAACCACTTTAAACATGTTAAAACCACTGATCCGTTGCTGCCAAAACTCCATCACAGTAGTACGAAAATTGTCATAATTAGTAAGAAAATTAAAAAATTTAAAAGGCTTAGGTTCCGTTACTTCCATGGTTGGGAGCGAAAGGATAGAAGGAGCATGATCAGAAATCCGGTAGGCCTTAAAAACTGCATAAGCACCCACAAAAACATCATTGAATTCCAAGTTAGACATGATCCTATCCAGCTTTTTAAGAATGCCATATTTGCCTCTAGGTCTTTGATTCCATGTGAACATAAGACCAGATTTTTGAACATCCAACACTTCTAGATTATCCACACAATGCTTGAAATCACGCATAGCAATATCTATATTAGAGCCCCCCGCCGTCGATTCCCCCAAAAACAAAGACACATTAAAATCTCCCAGAAGACACCACGGACGATCACGAATGTATAACTTATGCTTACACAAACCTTCCCACAGCGCCCTACGCTGCTCATACCGATTATGGGCATAAACAAATGAACAGAATAACTCTTTCTTCTCCGCCTTAATCCAAATACGCGTGTGAACAACTTGATCATCTTGAGTAATGACAACCACATCAACATCATTATGATTCCACCCAAGAATCATTCTAGTACCCTTGCTACACCAAGCGCCATTTGATGACCACTCCCAATGCTTAAAAACAAATGAACGCAACTGATGCAGATTTGACTCCTTCACATGTGACTCCAAAATCGCACACATAGACAAATTATTTTCAGAAATAAGCTGCCGCACTTCTTTTTGTTTAGGGGAGAAGTTCAAACCCCTAATATTCCATGAAGCGATGTTATACATTGGAAACTACCAAAGTAGGAGTGCTTGCCCCTATAGAGTTGCTATTAGCTGTTTCCAACACCAAATTCTCGTCTACCTCATTGTCACTTACATTAAGAATAGTAGTATCGTTATTCCTATCACCATCCGCATCCTCATCACTAAGAGCTGAAAATGAGTTTTTATTACCACTAGACATATTGACCTTGGGCTGTTTTATTGCATATACCTTCTCCTTGTGCTCTACACGTTTATAGAACTTAGATGACTGATGTTTGCCCACTTTAACTCCAAATTGTTGCTTTTGCTTTGGAGGTTGCTGCACCTTTGTTTTTTTCTTTCTAACTTCCATAAACCCCTCCGCATCCATAGTCACACTTTTAGGAACCTCCTTAGTAACACGAACTGATTTAGGGCAATGAGCATCAACATGATCAAAAATGCAGCACAACGAGCACCTTGGAGGTTTCCATTCATACTCCACCTCAACCGTAGCCAGAGAATGGCCTTTACCCAATCCAAGTGGAATAGCAACCACAATAGATGTTAATAACTCCCTATCAGCCGAAACTTCCACTAGAGCTCTAGCATAAGCACTACATCCCCATGAATTAATACATATATTACTGGTGTAGGAATCCAACATTATAGGTCGACCAAGTTGGGTAGCAATAAGACTCAGACCAATCTCCGAATAAGCAACTATAGGAACATGATGAATTTTCACCCAAACTGGTACTTTCTTGACATCCGCCTTAATGAGATTCGTATCAGGAGACCATACATTCAGAATCAAAGGCACAAGACGTATCAACCACGGCCCATTCTCCAGAACACTTTCCATACCTGCACGTGTATCAAATTGGAAAAGAAAAAAATCTGCATGTAATTGCACTCTACGTAAACCATATTTAGCCCAAGTATTCATAACGTAATTCTCCACCAATTTAAACGCCAGTCTTTTGCCAACAAAATAGCCATAAAGTGTATTAGTAAATCGAGCACTAACTTCCTCCACAGCCTCAAATGGTAAAGCCACCGCAGCACCTTCCACACGTTCATCATTCCTGAGCTCTTTAATCTGAACTACCTTGTTTGGAGGCTGTTTTTGTACAATTGAAGCAAACGAAGTCACTACAGGCTGCACATTATGGGACTGATTAATCTCCATATCATCACCAAAAAAACTAGCAGCATGTGCGTTAGCACTCTCCTGCATGTCCTTAACAGGCTCATGCATGTCCTTAACTGGCTCCCTATACGTTGTGTAACGTCGTGGTAATATTCCATCAATGTTTTTCACTTTCGTAGCCAACAACGATGAGTTAATTACACCAGCACCAGCACCCTTCGACCCATCAGACCTAGAAGCAAACGTATCCATCTCTCAAATCAGTAAGCAGCAAATACACAATCAAAAAACCAATGAAACCCTAATTAGGGTTTCCAGCGATCACCCAATAAACCCTAGTCCACCATTAATGCCCGCAATTAATAACTAATTAATAATGAAGAACCGGCCTCCAAACAAGAAACCCTAACCCTAAAAACGAATTCAACAAGCAGCAGCTCCTTATCCACGTCGAATCAGATAAAAACAAATTTAATCAAGCAGCTCGCGAACCCTAAAAGGAATCATGAACCTGAATCAAATCGATTGTTATCCAATGAATGGTGAAACGAATTAGCAGCTGCAAGAATGAAAAAATTCGCCCATAGAGAGAGAGAAATTAGGGGCCAATTTTTGCTCGTTTATCTTTGTTTGCCGCATGTTTTTGCTACTTCTTGTTCCATTACTCAAAGACCTATCACACTTATTAACTAATTAAATATCAAATAATATATAACTATAACAGAAATGGGTAAAATAATTTGATATCAGCATAAACATAATGATTTATTTTGATAATATCAATAAGCTTTGTTTTTTTTTTTTAAATTTCAAGTGTATTTTTTTTCTTCAAAAATAGTTGGTGCAATCCTATGGGTATGTGAATTCAAATAGACAAAATACACGGATATATATATTTTGAAGAAGAGATTGTAGGACTTTTTACTGTTTGAACTTTTTCTTTTAAAACTTGATGAGTCCCCTCCTTTGAATGATGGACTTTGTTTAAATTGTTAGAAAATCCCTTAAATAAGAAGTCACAACTCATATACTATTTAAAATACAAATTACTTAAATAAGAAGTTTCTAAAAATATGGAGCTTTGGCATATCAAAATTATTGAATTACCTTTGACCTAATAATGATTTCTATTTGAGATTTTATAATTATTTAAAATAACTCTATAATTCAAAGTTACAACTCTAATACTGTTTGATAAAAATAAACATATTTATAAGTAAAAACTTTAACCTTTATATAATGCTGATTTTCTATGCTCATATTCTTGATTATATATCATATGGACTACGGACTCTATATGTTTATTATAACCAATGGACTTTATACAACTATACTATGGAAGTAGTCAATTGGCCTATCATAGAGCCCAAGTTGCGTACCTAATCAATGTAGTAGTGGGCTTAGTAAAGCGTCACTGGGATAACCAAAACATATCTAAAAGAAGAATACAAAGGAGTTTTAATTGAAGTGTTAGGTTTTTTTTTTTTTTTAACGGCAATGTTAGTGATCCGGGGCCACAGTGACATCCAATTGGGCAGTATGCGACCTACGAACCTTATACCTAAGTTAGTTATCTCCTGATATTCACCTAAGGAAGAACTTTAGAGGGAGACTCGAACCCAAGAACCCCCGGAAAGGACAACCTCTTACCAATGGGACAAACCCCCATTGGCTTTTAAAATTAATGTTGCAAGATTCGAACCCCACCATCTCATTCAACACTTTACTAACTCTACCACCACACCAACACACATTTCTTGAAGTGTTCAAGTTTTGATGATATTTTCGAAGTCATTTTCAATTTTTGTCTTTAAACCTCACTTTCCTGCAAATATAAAATTATTTTTTAGATACATCATTTAATTTATCATTTAATTGTATATTTATTATAAAAAAAATAATTATGACAATGCACGGGTGTGTTTTTATTTTTATTATATATGAGGTTATTAAGCAGATAATAAGTTCTTAAAAAGCTGTATTTTCATTACCATGGAAAAATATCAGTTGATTGTGATAAAATAAAAAACTATTATTTTTCTTGTCCAGTAATGAGCATAAGATTGAAATATTAGTTTATAAACCCGTGAAAAACAAGTGGTGTTATATCAAAACTAATTCAATAGTAATATATATATATATATATATATATATATATATATATATATATATATATATATATATATATATATAATAGAAATCCATTTACATGTATTCACAAAGTTTCAAGTATTTGCACCGGAGTAATAATGAGTGAAAATGTGGGTTGTGGGGGAAAAGTTGCTGACGTGACAGTGAGAATGAAGATTGTGAGATTGTTGGGTGGTATGATAATGAGGGTTGTGGATGTTGTGGGAGTTATGGGACCCAGTTTAATTTTTCTTTTTTAAACATTTAAATAAGATAAAAACAAATTAAACTTATAAAATACCAAATTAAATAATTAATGTTACACTTATTATTCAAATAAAGTTTGTAATTAAGTTTAAAACAAAATTGCTTCTTTTAAAAATATTAGATTAAAAATAAATCAAAATGTAATAACTAAAAACATTAAGCCAAAATTAAAATTTCTAGGATAAAAAATGCAATAACTAAAAACATTAGACCAATATTGAAAAATTTAAAACACATATTCTTTCTTCTCCACCTCCTCCCTCCTCCTCCTTCTCCGATGATGAACCTGCAAATGAAACAAAGAAAAAAAAAAGCCAAGTTAAAGAAGTAAAAGGAATAAAAATTAAGAAAAGAAAGCAAAAAGAAACAAGAAAAGAAAGAAAGAAAAAAAAAATTACAACGACTCGTTGTTGTAACAACGACCCCCCCCACAACGAGACTCAGAACGAGCACCCGGAGTGATAACGAGAGGGGGCTCGTTCTCACTCCCACAACGAGCGAGAACAACCCCCCCCCCCCCCCCCCCCCCCCCCGGGTGCTCTTATGCAAGATGCTTTTTAGAAACTGTGGGCCTCTTTTAAAAGAGATCGATAAATCCCTTATATATTTTCACTATTATTTTAAGAAAACAAAATGTTACAATTCACTATCAGCAAGTAAGTAGGTCATTTTAACACTTGTTTTGTGTAAAAGAAGAGGGAAAAATATACAAAAATATACCATGAAGTTGCAATAATCAATTAGACTTGGCAACTTCCAAACGATTATATGCATAAAATATTTTTAAACAAAGCCCCATGTCCGCACGTTCCACTTGCTAAATTGTTAAGCTTAACAAAATCTCAAACACATTGCGACAAATTCGTTCATGTTTGCGTATAGAAATCATATTGCAAAGTAATATCTAGAAATTTTTCTGGAAGTCTCACATCCCTATAAACAGACATGTGGGGTGTGTAAGTCTTCTTACTTTTAGAGTTTAATTTTAAATATATATTCTCTCTCTAGATTTACGTTCTTTCTCTAGAGTCCGTACACTAATTCACGACCCAACAATTTATATCAGAGCAGGATTATCGAACACACCTGTCCTTTACCGATTCAAACCAAAATCTCGAATTCTAACACAAATTGAACTAGCTCGAACTCACATTTGTTCGCACTAGATTCAAACTCATATTCACTCGAATCGAATTAATTTTTTAACTAGCTCGAACTAGCCACACGAATTCGAACAAATATTTGTACTAGCTCGAACTTCCACTCAAATTCAAAAATAGTTTTACACTAACTCGAACTCATAACTCCTCATACTCGAATTCGAATTGACATGATCCTCGCATTCGAACTAGTTTTTCGAATTTGTAAATCTTTTTAAACTAATTCGAACTCGAAAACCATTCGAATCCAAATTCCTTTGACATTTGCCTTGAATTTGAAATTAACAGACATTTTAATTTGAAATCATTGTAGAACACACACGAATTCGAAACCATTTTATGCCTAGCTAGAAATCGAATCATAAAATCAACTAGAGAGAACTCGAATAAGAATCTCTTCAGTTGACTTTTTGCATTTCTTAAACAAGCGGTTGTTCCTCTCACACCAAATAAAATACGCAGTAGCCGCTAGAATAAGCTTCCCGAAAATGTTGCGAGTTGTTCTTTCCTTACCATTGCTTGTAAAACTTCAACAATATCATTGAGAATAGGGGGAACATTATCAAGATCAGCCAACACACGAACATACTTCCAAACTTTATTAGAAAACGCGCATTCAAAAGATAGGTGTTCATGCGAGTCTTGCTGGATCTCGCATAAAGGACACCGTAACATTTTCAAGTCCACATTAGGCCCAACATCCCATTGGCGAAGTTTGTCTTGAGTCTTTAAGCTGCGTCGCATAATTAACCATAAGTGAAATGAGTGACGTGGAATAGAGTGAGAGAACCATACCATAGACGCCCACTCTACCTCTTCACCACGAGGCCTTAGGACTTCCCATACACCTTTAACCGAAAATCTGCTTTGGGTCCTATCCATGTTGGGCCATACAAGGAGGTCTTCTTGGTTGGAAAGAGTAGGACATGTAATTTCTTGGATATTTGGTGCTTTCGCCAGCCAAGCTTGCGGCCAAGTCCATGCACCATTTGAAATCAAATAAGCCACACGAGAATGAGTAGAAAAACCTTCTCTATAAATAGCCCCCGTAGAATGAAATCGAATCAATGGACTCTGGTTACACCAATGATCATACCATATAAAAGTGTTTAGCCCGTTTCCAATTTCCGTAACAAAGAAGGGTCTAACAAACTCGCGAAGTTGGAGAAGCTTTCGCCATCCCCAGCTCAAGTCACCTCTAATTTGCACGTCCCAAATAGATCGACCACGCAGTTTATATGTATGAATCCAACGCACCCACAAGGACTCTTCATTTGAGGCAATACTCCAAATGTGAGTAGTCATGAGAGCAAGGTTAAACGTACTAAGACTCCGAAGACCAAGGCCCCCTCATGTTTAGGAAGGCAAATATCCGACCAAGCAACTTTGGCCCTTCCTTTCTTAAATTCACCATTACACCATAAGAAACCACGCATGTGCTCTTCAATATCTTCAATAATACCCATAGGAATAACCAAAACAGAAGCCCAATAGATATGCATAGATGAAATAACCGACTTACATAAATAAACACAACGTTTTATCGATCATATCATACTTATATGTAACATCCAACAAATAAATAACACTTTGTTAAACAAATTTCTTTACAAAGTTTTCAAAAAACAAAAGTTTGAATTATCTTTCAAACTAAAAACCATATATGACGTTACAAATTGTTTGGAATGCTTCTGATATTGTTTATAAAATAAAAGCAATGGTTTAATTCTAACACAAACATAATTGCTTCAAATGTTAAACAAAACACGAATAGTTTGGTACAAGCCTCAAACCAAACAATTTTAATCTCGAAAATGTGTGTTATGTACATAAACACAACCGTTTATCAATCGTTGCATAAAACAAACACACTCATTTTTTAATGCAAAACAAAACAGTTTCTTGAAACAAACCCAATGGTTTAAAAATTCATAAAATGTTTATAAAATAAACACTACGAATTAAATTATATTTCAAGTAAAGGCATCTCATACAAATAAAACACAAAGTTTATTGAAACGTTTCATAACATAGACATAATTGTTTAAAATTGATGCCAATGAAACTTTTCTTTATATAAACAAACTCAATAGTTTTACAAGCTCCATAATGCTCATTAATGGTATATCAAACAACCGTTTTATCAAAACCAATAAACAATCCATTTGTACCATTCTTTAAAAGTTGTTCGTTATAACTTAGTCAAAGTAGATTAACTCCTAAACAATACTTCTAACAACGGATAAAGTAACTTACAAGGTTAATACGGAAGCTATTAAGAAGTTATTGCGGAAGACAAGTTAATGCGGCTGTTCAACAAGTTAATACGGAAGTGTTCATTACTACGGATGGTCCAAGTTACTACGGTTTGACTACAAGTTAATACGGATGAACTCTTGTCATGCAAGTTTTAGTTTATTAGATAGAGTTTCAATTGTATTTAAAGTATGTTTCCTTTTCTAGGTAACGATGTAGACTCCTAGTTTATCTAGGCTAGCCTCAAGGTCTATAAATACATAGATCCTTGTAAGATAGAAAACACGTTGTATTGATATCTTGATTAATACAATTGACGTTTAACATTCGACAATATTATTGTTCGTACTTATTCATATTCTTACTATATTTATTGTTCGACAACTTGTTAATATTAAAGTGTTCATCCGATGCTGAACTTCTTTAATAGATCAAGATCTTAACGAAGGCAAACTATAAGTTATATTAGCTTATTCGATCCTGACAAGTGGTATCAGAGCACAGGAGGTGCTTTAGATCCATTGATCAACAAGTTGATAATTCTCATACGCAAGAATTAAGATAAACATCATGGCTGATGTTCCAATCAACAAAGTTCCTGTTCTGAATAGCAACGAATTTGATTTATGGAAGCTACGTATCAAGCAACACATTCTAATGTCTGACTATACAGTTTGGGATGTTATCATCAATGGTAACAAGCATGCTACCACTCAAGGAGATGATGGACAACCCGAAATCCTTACTCGTCAAACATTGACTGACCTAGAAAGAAGAGAAAAACAAACGGAGATCAAGACTCTCAGTATTCTTTTAATTGCCATCCCCAACGAGTACCAATCACAATTCGAAGAATATCAAGATGCCAAATCTCTATGGAAAGCATTGGAGAAAAGATTCAGTGGAACAAAGAATACCAAGAAAAACAAGAAAGCTCTTCTTAAACAGGAATACGAAAATTTCAATGCCTTGAAAGACGAACGAATGACTCAGACGTTTGATAGATACAAAAAGCTCACATGAGAGATGATCAGCGCAGGAATTAAGTATGACAAATATGATATCAGCCGAAAATTCATAAGAGCTCTAGGTAAGGAATGGATTATCTACACGGTTTCCTATAGACAAGGAGACAAATTGGAAGAATTGGAGTCGGATGATCTATACAACGACCTACGAGTCTTTGAATCAAAGGTGGAAGCAGACAAACCTAACAGTAGCAGCCACATTATTAACAATGTTAATACTGCTCTTGTCACTACATCTGGAGGAACAAAACATGAAAGTGGCGAAGAGATATCTTTTGAAGCTTTCATCTCACAAAGCTCAAATCTCACTAGTGATGACGTGAAGCAGATACATCAAGATGACTGGGAGGAGATGGACTTAAAGTGGCAATCTGCCATGTTAGCTCTATGTGCAAGGAGATTTGTGAATAGAACAGGAAGAAGGTTCAATCCACGGAACAATGAACGAATTGCCTTCGATAAAAGCAAGGTGAAGTGCTACGAATGTAATGAACTAGGACACTTTGCAAGGGATGTCCAAATAAGTCAAAATCCAACAATTCACGAACCACACAAGACAACAATCAAAGTGCACTTATGTCACATGACATATTTGGATACGATTGGAATGACTTAGCCGAAGAAACTAGTCAAAACAGGGCATTAATTTCTGAAGAACAAGATCTTGTTTCTGCTGAAGATATTACTACTGTTCACCATGCATGCATAGTAGTAGTAATGGATGCGGATGACACTGTTTCTACGGAGGACACAGTTAATACGGAGCTTGTTTATACTGACATGGGTACTACAGAAATTGGCAACGATGTTCTTGGATATGACTGGAACGAAGACGATCAAGGAGCAACTCAAGACGATGCTCTAATGGCAATTGACTCATCATCAAAGGATCCTGAAACTCCATCTCTCATGGCCGAGGTAATTTCTAAACTATATTCTTCTGAGTGTAAAGATATAATTGTTAAATATAAAAATCACAATCAATTAATGAGTGACTCAATCAAAATCTTAGAAGAACAAAGACGGTCACCTGCTAGAGTCATTGATAACTTAGAAAATCAAATTAAGTCACACAAAATAAATGAACAAAGTTATCAAGAGAAAATTAGTTTAGTTGAATGGCAAAGGGAGGATTTACTAGTTAAATTTAAGATGGCTAGGGAAGAAATCAAAAGATTAGAACAAAAACATGATAAAGTTGAGTTAGATGTAGAGAAATTAGAACATGCTTCAAAATCAGTTAATGACCTAATCCAACATCAAATACATGGAAAGATAAAAGTTGGTTTAGGTTACAACGAAGTTGCCCCTCCATTTAACCAAATCTATATCCCTCCAACCTTAAATGAACCTAGGATTCCTATCTCTCAGACACCGCCAACACAATCATTCAATGTTGATCCAATCAACTATGATGAAGTTCTGATTGAGGACTTAGTTGAAGAGAGTAACTAAACATTGTGAAAGATAAGGACATTCCTTTGGAAAATCACTTAATCACAATAGAAGGTATTACTCAACATTCTTCACAAAGTCTAGTGTCTATGCCCCCTAATGATCTTATCAAGAAGGTAAAAACATCCACTGAAAACAAGACCAAAACAGCCCCTAAGGAAAAAGAAAAGACTTGGATACATATAGGAAAAAGAGGAAATCAACGTAATATGAACCAAGTAAAAGCTCAAAAAGGTCAAATTATCAAAAGTTCAGTTAAGGGATGTTTTATATGTGGAAAATTAAATCACTATGCAAAAGTTTGTTATCATAATCCTCAAAATCAAAAGCAAGTGATTCAAAAACCACATCATGGGTTGGGATATACAAGAAAGGTTGAACATAAAAACAAACCCATGAATAGTAGTAACAAAATAAATCATGCACACAATAAATTTGTTACTATGAATTCAGGAAGAAAACGTGTTAACAAAAGTAACTTATTTTCTAACAGTAGAAATAGAGTTAATACTGCTAGACAAAATTTTGTTTCTACTGCCAAACTTATTACGGTGAAAAATAATGGTGTTAATATTGCTTGTATTAATACTGTGAAACATAACCGTGTTAATACTTCTCATGTTAATACTGCCAAAACTAACTTAGTTACTACGGCTCCTGTTAATAATGTGAAACAAAAGCATGTCAAACCAGTATCTGTTCCTATTGTTAAACCAAAATCTGTTAATCCTAAAATTGTTTCAAAAGCTAAAACATTCAAACAAGTGTGGCAACCAAAGATCCAAGTAACTCAACCACCTGTTCCTATTGATTTTTCAAAACTAGTCCAAAGGAAGGTGAGTTACTTTGATGAAATGGGCAAACCCAAGTCAGCTTTGGCTTGGGTTCCCACCAGAAACTAACTTCCATTGTTAATGTGCAGGTTCAGCCAACAAAGGAAAGTGAGAGCAGTTGGCATGTAGATAGTGGCTGTTCCATGCACATGACAGGCAACATGTCATGCCTACAGGACTTTGAAAATTTCAATGGAGGATATGTTGCATTTGGAGGCAATCCAAAAGGAGGAAGAATTTCTGGAAAAGGAACAGTGAGCAATGGAACAATAACTTCAAGGATTTGTATTATGTGCAACAGTTGCAGTATAACCTGTTGAGTGTCTCTCAAGTCTGTGATGAGAAGCACACAACTATATTTACTGCATCTGAATGCATAATCATGAAGCCAGGATATGTTATAGACCAGAGCATGATCTTACTTAGAACACCAAGAAGAGACAATGTCTATTGTCTAGACATATCCAAGGTCAAACCCACTTCATCTGAAGCATGCTTTCTCTCAAAAGCTACCTTAGATGAATCCACTATGTGGCATAGGAGAATGTGCCATATGAACCTGAAGAATATCAACAAACTGGTCAAATCAGGTTTGGTTAGAGGTCTCCCAACAAACAATTTAATCTTGATGACAACTGTTTAGCTTGTTTGAAGGGTAAACAACACAAATCTTCTCACAGGTCAAAGGAGCTCAACACCAACACCACTCCTTTACATTTACTCCACATGGATATGTTTGGTCCTACTAATGTAGAGATCATTGCCAAGAAGTCCTACTGCCTTGTCATCACTGATGACTTTTCAAGATACACATGGGTGTACTTTCTGGGTACCAAGGATGAGACAAGTCAGTTACTTATCACTTTCATCACCAAGATTGAACATCAAATTAACTTAAAAGTCAAGAAAATTCGATGTGATAATGGCACAGAATTCAAGAATCTAGTGATGAATGACTTTTGGGAAAAGAAAGGAATATAGAGGCAATTCAGTGCTGCTAGAACTCCTCAACAAAATGGCGTTGCTGAAAGAAGAAATAGAACATTGATCGAAGCAGCTAGAAGCCTGTTCGCAGACTCCAACCTACCAATCTTTTTCTGGGCCGAGGCAGTTAATACTGCTTGCTACGTCCAGAACAGGGTACTCCTAGTTAAGTCTCAAAACAAAACTCCATATGAACTCCTCCACAAGAGACAACCTTTGATCAGTTTCTTAAGAGCATTTGGATGTCCCTGCACAGTCTTAAATTCTAAAGACTATCTTGGTAAGTTTGAGAGCAAAGCCGATGAAGGAACTTTCGTTGGATACTCATCACAGAGCAAGGCATATCGTGTGTACAACCACAAAACAAAAATCATAGAAGAAAGCTCTAATGTAACATTCAATGAACATACTCCTACTAAGAAGGGTCAAGGACCAAACTGGGTTTTCGATTTGGATGCATTAACCAAATCGTTAAACTCTAACTTTGACTACGGCACAATCCATTCCTACGGATCATGTTACTACGGATCCAGTTAATACTGCTCTGATCATTGGTATTGCCCGGTTGGATGTTATGGAATACATCAACCTCCCTGTTTCTATGGAGGATCCTATTCAACTCTTTGATCCCATATACCCAGATGAAGCAAAGAGTTCTTCCCAACAAGAAGAAGAACTTCCACATGAAGATGAGGCAGTTCCCAAGTCCACAACTACTGCTACGGATGATGACACACGCCCCAATGCAGTTCCACACTTAGTAGAAGAGGATGAGAATGGAGTTGACCAAATTATCTCTGAAGAATTTGAACCATACACTCAGGACATACCTTCTTCAGTTACTACTCCTCCATCTACTGCTTATTACCCAAGCAATGATATGCCCGATTTGAATGATACAAACTTAGGAGCTGAACTAAGACTTGAGAAGATCCCATCTTCTTGTGTTGCAAAGAACCACCCACCTTCTCAAATCATTGGTAATCTTGACTTATCAATGGAGACTAGAAGTCAAACTAAGCCCAAGAAGGATCCTGTGAAAGCTCTTCTTAATACATGTCTGTTTGCCTGGTTCCTTTCTCAAATGGAACCAAAGAAAATACAAGAGGCATTACTGGATCCACATTGGATAGAGGCATGTCAAGCTGAGATACTATAATTCAAGATTCAAGGAGTATGGGAATTAGTGGAAGTCCCATTTGGCAAGAAGGTGATAGGTACAAGATGGATCTTCAGAAACAAGAAGGATGAAAGAGGCATTGTAATCAAAAACAAAGCTAGACTGGTTGCACAAGGCTACACACAAGAAGAGGGAACTGATTATGAAGAAGTCTTTGCTCCATTGGATAGGATTGAAGCCATTAGACTGTGTCTAGCTTTTGCCTCATTCATGGGATTTAAAGTCTACCAGATGGATGTCAAGAGTGCATTCCTCTATGGAGTCATTGAAGAAAAAGTCTATGTCAAACAGCCCCCTGGGTTTGAGGACCCTCAACACCCTCACATGGTGTACAAACTGGTCAAAGCTCTCTATGGGCTTCATCAGGCACCAAGGGCTTGGTATGACACACTTTCTGAGTACCTTCTACAGAATAACTTTCAAAGAGGTACCATTGACAAAACACTATTCTTCAAGAAAACTCACTCATATATCCTTCTTGTTCAAATATATGTTGATGACATCATCTTTGGCTCTACCAAAGATGCTCTGTGCAAAGAGTTTGAAGAGTTAATGCACACAAAGTTTCAAATGAGTTCAATGGGGAACTCACTTTCTTTTTGGGTCTACAAGTCAAGCAGAAGGAAGATGGCCTCTTTATCAGCCAATCCAAGTATGTCAAGGACATTCTAACTAAATTTGGATTTCTGGATGCCAAGATAGCAAGCACTCCCGTAGAAACTCACTAACAACTGACTGCTGATCTTGAGGGGGAGGATGTGGATATACATAATTACAGATCAATGATAGGATCCTTAATGTATCTCACAGCTTCAAGACCAGACATCATGTTTGGAGTTTGTGTTTGTGCAAGATATCAAACAAGACCCAAAATGTCACACCTAATTGCAGTCAAGAGAATCTTTCGTTACCTAAAGGGCAGCCTAACTTAGGTTTATGGTATCCTAAAGACTCTCCTTTTGATTAATTGCTTATACTGACAGTGATTATGGTGGTGAAAACTTAGAGGAAATCAACAACTGGAGGATGCCAATTTATTGGCTCAC
>CAJVGC010000589.1:7620320-7701454 GCA_910822075.1 Senecio squalidus | reverse complement strand
GAAGTGGCATCTTCTCAGCCAATCCAAGTAATGTCAAGGACATTCTAACTAAATAAGGATTTCTGATGCCAATGATAGCAAGCACACCTAGAAAACTCACTAACAACTGAACTGCTCGGCATGATCTTGATGGGGAGGATGTGGATCTACATAATAACATATCAATGATAGGATCCTTAATGTAACACACGCTTCAAGACCAGGACATCAAGATAGAGTAGGATTTTGATGTTTGTGCAAGACATATCAAACAAGACGCCAAAAAGGTCACAGCCTAATTGCAGACAAGGAGAATCTTGTCGTTACCTAAAGGGGCGCAAGCCTAACGAGTAGGTTTATGGTATCCTAAAGACACTCTCTTTGTATTTAATTGCTTATACTGACAGTGATTATGGTGGTGAAAACTTAGACAGGAAATCAACAACTGGAGGATGCCAATTTATTGGCTCACGACTGGTGTCATGGCAATGCAAGAAGCAAACAATTGTGTCTACCTCTTCCACAGAAGCTGAATACATTGCAGCTGCTAGTTGCTGTGCACAAGTACTATGGATACAAAATCAAATGATGGATTATGGCTATTAATTCATGAACACACCAATTTAAATTGACAACCAAAGCACTATTAGCATCATCAACAATCCAGTCAAACACTCCAAGACAAAGCATATAGAGATACGCTATCACTTCATAAGAGAGTGTAACGAAAAGAAATTGATTCATGTTGAGAAAATCCACACTGACAATCAGCTTGCTGACCTTCTCACAAAAGCATTTGATGTGGAAAGATTCACATTCTTGATTACAAGTATTGGAATGATCAACATGGATTGATATCATCTTCTTTTATCTCTTAGTATTTCTATTTTAAAGACCCTTCGAGAAGCAGTAGTAACCTTAACATAAGCAACAAGTGCCTTACTTTTTAGTATTGTACTATGTTACTACTGCAACAGTAATAGTAGAAACAAATTTTAACCAAAGTTTTATTAGTACGGCCAAATTGTCAGTATTAAGGGAAGGTTTAACTACTACTGCCCTTAATCTAATAATACGGACGGAATGGTTAATACTGCTTAGTATTGTGGTTACTACGGCCCTCTGGTTAATACTGACAGTAATTCACATTACTACGGACAGTCCAGTTAATTTGGCTCGTGTACCATTACTACGGTCATTAATCAACTTACTACGGTTATTATTTGTTAATACTGCAAGTCACCGTATTAAAAGGTTTCTTAATCAATAAGTATTCCTTAATTAATGGTGATTTGACAAGTCAAAATACAACTTGTAACTAACTTTTACTCGTGGCACTTGGCTATTGGACCTATTTTTATAAAATCAGGCGCGAGGTACAGCTACAATTGACACGTGGCAATCTCCAATTGCACCGTTACTTTTAATCATCACCCGCGTCAAATCCCAATCGCCAAGTTGTTACATTTTCACCTTATAAATAGGCATCTTTTTAACCGTTTGAGTACTTACCTTTCTTAAAGAACCCTAAATCTTCTAAAAAGTTACCGTTACAATCAAAATTCCTAAATTTTCTTTCAATATTTTCTAAATCCTGTGTCTAATTGCTTGTTATAATCTAAATCGTTGATACATTCTTAACAATGGCTGAATTACAGTTTCATCTGACACACAACATGGTGGCATTCTTGGTTAAACTTGATGACAATACCGATTTCCATCCCATTATCGACTTCTTGCAGCAGTCCCACATTAAACTGGCGTTAACAATTAGCCCTGAAATTCATGAATCACACATAAGGGATTCCTGGACCTCCGCAGAACTTAATACTGATGGGGATGTACCTGTCATCAATGCCACAGTGGATGGCAAAGCAATAAGCATTTCAGAGGCAACATTGCGCACACATCTACAACTTCGTGATGCAGCAGGTAGAACACATCTCTCTAATGAAATTCTTATTGAAAATTTTGAAAGAATGGGCTATGAGGGGGACTTAAACATCTCAACTTTTCAAAAAGCAAAGTTGTCCCCCTAATGGAAATTCTTGTTGCATACTTTGCAACAATGTTTATGATGTGTATTTTATAACATAAAATTATTTAAAGTTTAGAAAAGGATTATACCAATGTATATTAACACACAATACAGGCAGTGTACCTGATCGTACGTAAATATAGAATCAGTAAGTCCGGATCGAACTCAGGGAACGTGTATTTATATCCGTTATCTCAAATTATATAATTAAACTAATTAAAGCAATTAAATATGGGGGACGTTTTAGTTCTGAGAGAACATAATTCAGAAAACAAATAACTAAAATAAATAGCAATTTAATTAACTAAGTGGATTGCGGATGAAAAACTGTTTCGAAAAGTCTTTGAGAATTAATCAGATTTAAAAGCAACGATTACTTGGAATTACGTTTCACCTGGATCATGATTAACAAGAATATGTTTGATTGATTTAACTGTGATTCCTATGATAACTAGATTTCCCGCTAGAGTTATCTAATCCTACAATTTTAGAGAAAGATCATACGATTATTCGTACATCAAGAGCTATCTTAGATTTATCCACTCTAAATTGTGCTTTAAGTTCACTATTATTTACAATTTAATCTGTCGACTACGAATTAACAAAAGTCTCAATTATTCAGATTAGATATAATTGTCATGTTCATTCAATTCATTAAATTACTAATCTCTTAGCCTATCTCAATTAAGTATCAAGCTACAATTATTTAATAAATCATATAATTGTAAATAACTGATAAATTTATAAGAACTCTAGTTATGTTATAGATCTATCAATCACGCTAAGTAGTAGATTTAACAACCTTGAATAAACATGGATCGCGATTAAACGTAAATAATAATGGAAAAATCAATAAGTTCAAACATAAACTTGATTAAAACATAGATCCAGGTTCAACAATCCAAGCAATCTCTTAAAGAGTTTAGCTCATGTTGGATTGTAAGCAAATAACATAATAGGTCTTAAAACAAAACATTGTGTTAAGAAAATAATGCATAAACGTTGAATCAAACAATTGCTAACTTAGAAATTGGTTAAAAGAGATTAACCAAAAGCTTCCACGTGATCAAAGGCTTCTAGGACTCTTCTTGCAGCTCTCCAGGGTGAATGCAGGTTGAAAATAAGGAATAAAGTGTGTTTAACCCGAACCCTAGCAGCCCTTTATATAGATTTCTGAAAACGACCTTTTAGCCGTCGGCTGGCTCACTTCAGCCGTCGGCTAAAACACGCGGCCTAAAAAGTTGCTTCCGCGGCACGTTTTGAATAATTTGTGGAAACTTTAATTCAGCCGCCGGCTAAATATCTTCAGCCGTCGGCTGTTTTTCCATCTTCTCATTTCTTGCTCGTTTGTCTCCGTTTTAAGCCGGTTTCAGCTCCTTTTCGCTCCATGATCCAAATATTACTCTAATCTGCAATTCTCACTAAAAATATACCAAATCATAATAAAAGTTGCAGAAAATGAGCTTAAATACGACAAATGTGGCTATAAAATATGTATTATTTCAGGCACATCAAATTCCCCACACTTGAATCTTACTTGTCCTCAAGTAAACTGTTAGATTTAGAACAAAACAAACATCTTCAATAAAAATAAAATACCCAACGAGTCGAGTAAATTACAAAAAATTTATTTACGAAGATGAATTTAATTATTACCAAGCCAATATTTAAATGCATAACTAAACATCTCACGATTTGGGAAGTATAACACTCAATCACTCAAAAAACTAATCTAAGTGTAATATATATGTGAAATCGCTCAAAGCTCAGTCATGACAAGTGTTCTATCATAGGCTTGATAACGATACGCTTCTCCACCAATAGAGTCTAAGTAACTAGTTCAGAGGGCTTATGGTCATATCAATGGGTGATGGGTAAAATAATGGAAAATATGATGAAGGTGAATTAATATGAATGATATAAAACAATCAACTTCCAATTAGTCTACAAATCCAAATATTTTAGTCAAAAATTATATTACTTTCAAAACTCGATTGATTATCCCTAATGGCTCACTCTGATGAAACTTCTAAGACCAAACTTCGTCTTAATTCTTCAACGCTTCAATTGAAAATTTTTATTTCTCGCAAATTTCGTCAAATAACTTCAACAATTATTGGCTACCTAGTACGGGCTTCAATAACTATTCTTTTTTTTTTTTTTTTTATATATTTTTTTTTTATTATTAAAGACACCGCTCAAAAGGTCCATCAAAATCCTGAATAATTCTTAACTTATATCCACCAGTAACTTCCTTCGTGAACTTAAGTAAATTAAACAACTCCACGCCATCATATATAACATTCCGTCTAATAATCAATCAAGTTAAGAAAGAGGGAATTTTCAACAAAAATATTCGGATTAAACGACTTATACATTAGGCTCAATTTATGGAATATATCTGGAAAGGTGATAAAAGAAAAAGGTTTGGCGCAAATATGGTATCTAAACGTCAAAAACACTAAAGATGAGTGCTCGATAGGTAGTGTGAGTCAAATAACCAGTGTAGCTATCGACTATAAGAAACGAATAGGCCAATCAACTGTTTAACAATCCTAATTCTTTTGCCTCTTTCCTAGTTACTGATAAGTAAAACTTATGCTCATTCATAGCCTCGAAGCGTATACAGTGTCAAGTTCTAAAGTCTACAAGTCACCGGCACACTCATAACAAATGAAGATAAAAGCATATAAAATGTATGCTATAATGGCTCAAATCCTCACAAAAATTGAAATGGGTAGGTGTGCCTAGTTATGCAACTAGTTAAAACTAATTACGAAAAATATGTCAAAAATTTTTAAATTTTCACACAAATTGTTCCTAAGGACAAATAGATTCAATCCTAACCCCTTCCCCACACTTAAACAATACAATGTCCTCATTGTAAAGAAAATTCAGCAATTAAGTGCAAAAAGAAAAAGAGAAAGGAATAGAAAAGGCTCCCCCATTTAAATGTCGAATGCTGTGAAAGGAAATAGCAATGGAAAGAATGTATGGCTGGTAAAAGCTTAACGTCCTCAAAAAATCTGCATAGCTTCCTTTGAAAATTCGGATTTTCGGCATTACTTCCACTAAAATGGTAGATATTCTAAAATGGGAAAAACATGCACACATATTAAGCACCACAAGTAAATAAAAATACATAATCCAACCACAAAAATCTCAAACAAATAATCCATACGAAACAAAGAAAAATAGACATAGTCTTAAAAATACACAACATAACCAAAGATCATCACATATCGGGCCAACGGCCCTGGCTGCTCCAAGCGGCTCTCCGCTCCTCCTCGTCCTGCTGTCTCTGGGCCTCGGTAGGAGGATGGTACTGGTAAGGCTGAGAGGACCACAGGTGGTGTCGATCCTCATAGGTGGAGGAAGATGGCTGATCCTGATCCGTCGGAGTGGCACTACAAAACGAGTGATAAGAACCGTCATAGGCCTGATAACTCACACCGGCACGCTGATGGTACTGGTACAAAACCTCGTCCTGATAGCGGTTCCTACTGTCAAACTCTGACTGCATGTGCCCCACCTGGTTGCGGATATAGGTGATGTCATGGATGAGATCGCAGTAACGATCCTCCATACGGTCCGCAAATGAATCGAACCGTGACGACATCTGCCCCATGCTAGATGTCAAAGCAGCCATCTGAGCCGAAAAATCGAACCCCTGACCCGGTGGGCCCTCCTCCTGAACTGGTGGTGGAACATCCTCGTAACCTGGCGGCTGCTCCTCATCATCCGACTCATCAACATCATCAACCCCTCTAATAGCAACCCATCTGTAAGTCACCTCACCCCCTGGGAAAACAAACCTGTTCACTAAACCAGAGGACTTAAACCAAGCTGCCCCGAGAAGACGCATCCCTGGTGTCAACGTAGTACAAGTGTCAAACCCTGGGCCCCGGAATGCCAAGCGTCTACCAATAGCGCTGACAAAGTGACCTCCCCGAATCACACTGCCGGACCGTGCGCCCTTCAGGATGTTGGTCATCCATCGAGCCAAGATATAGGGAACATTCACAGGCCTCTTCTGAACAATGCATCCCAGCCAAAATAGTTCCTCTTTATGGCATTTTTCAAGGCCAGATTTCCTGCCAATCACAAACAAACAGACCATAGCAAATATAGCCCGAACTTTCGGGTCCCTAATCTGTGTATAGGAGGGGCGGGAGGTGTACTCTCCACTAGCAATGGTGGCCCAAATGGCCGCGTTGTCACGGTAGTCCGGAGCTTTAACTCCCTCAGCCATAAACCCAGCAAAATCCGGGTGTGCAAGATCAGCAGCATCAAACAATCCCAGTTTTTCCCCAAACTCTGATAATGTCATCCGCCTAAGTTCACCCCCAAGAAGAAACTGTATGGTGTTTTTGGTAGGGTTGGGTTCAGTGTGGTTGAAGGCAAATGAGCTATAGAACTCGTATGTTGCCTCTATGTGGACCGGCACGTGGATAGAGAATAACCGCTCCCACGCTCTACAGCGAAATCCCCGATAATCAAATTCCAACATATCCAAGATCTCAGCAGCTCCCGGTGGATAACGGGAATCGTGTGGGCGAACTTCGGCCAAGAAATTCCACTCAATACCGCTAGGGGCATACACCGGGTATCGCTGCAAAGTGGCTAACCTATTCTGGAATTCATGCCTCTGTTGAAGAGTAACTCCTCGTCTTGGGTCGAATACGCGAAGGAATTGATGATCGATGTTATAAAGGGGAAAATGAGAGGGGACCTCCTGTTGTTCATTTGCATCGGCCATAGTCTGCATAAACCAAATTAGAATAACCATATTAGTCAGATAAAACAGTGCGAGAAAATAGGGAATCGCAAAAACAAGCCTAAACAGAAAGCAATAAAAAAATAAGGCAGTGAGTTTTAACCGCCGGCTGGCTGAAAACAGCCGCCGGCTGAAAGGGAACCGCCGGCTGGCTAATTTCAGCCGCCGGCTAAAGTTCCTGGGCAGTCTTATTCTTTGCTGTTAACCGTTCTAACTGCTGTTTAAACACCCTATCAAAAATAGCATGCAAATCACCAAGTTGTACACAAAAATCCCGCTGAATCTGTTAAATCAGTACCGTAATCTATAATCCACTTCACATGTTAATAACTAAGTTCCACCAAAAATCCAATTATCAAGTCTATACTCACATAAACAATCAACCCCTTTTCGTCAATTAAAACATGGAACTTTGATTTATAAACTCAATGTAACTAATCAGTAGTAGCAACAATGAATCCTACTAACAATTTAAATTAAACCAAGTTACAAATAGTCCTAGAAAAAACCTCAATTTATATCAACAATCTCTAAACAAAATTAAACCATGGAAACCAAAAATTAAGCACGTCTTAAGCATACAATTCATTTAAGGAGTGATTCCTAACAATTAATTGTAAAATTAAGCCCTAAAATTTTCGGATAATCAAAACCCCCAAATGTGTTCTTCATGAAATTCAAAGAAGAACAAGAAAGAGGATTGAATAACATACCTTGGTGTTTGAATAAGAGAGTGAGATGAAAAATTGAAGAAAAATCGAACGAAAATGGTGAAAAAGATTTTCAGTCGCCGGTTAGGAGGATAAGTATGTGTGTGTGTGAGTTGTGATGTAAAAAACGAGTTTATGTAATTGTTTTAAAACCTGACGATTCAGCCGGCGGCTGAGAGTTTTTAGCCGTCGGCTGAATTTAGCCACCGCCAATTTTTTTAATTCCAATTTTAGCCGCCGGTTAAATCTTTCTGTTCCAAAAAAATTGGTTTTTCGTTCGGTGATTTAGCACGATCTAACCTGGTGTCCGATATGTTTAGCAGCTCTCATATGATGATTTAAGTGGACCTGAAACAAAAAAAAAAAAAAAAAAAAAAAAAAAAATTCAAAAATTAAAAGAGAAAAACGCGTAGTGTACATATATTTTTTTGGTTTTTGTTGTTTTTCTGATTTTTTTGTATTTTCTTTATATTTTTCTAAACAAAATAAAAATAAAAGAAAGGGAAAAGAAGCGGGTTGTCTCCCGTAAGCGCTATTTGTTTAGTGATGAGTCGTTAAGCTCGACTCAAACCAAGTTTGTTAACCGTCACGTTCATGGAGATCGAGCTCCTCGTCGTCTCCAAATAGATCAAACTGGTTATCACGTCCATCGGCATAATATTTCTTTAAACGATGCCCATTTACTTTAAAACTCTCGCCCTTTTCGTTGGCGATCTCTACCGTACCGTAGGGGAATACATCTAGCACGATATACGGTCCCGACCACCTTGACCGTAATTTCCCCGGAAATAACTTCAATCGGGAATTGTACAGGAGAACCATATCACCGTCGATAAAGTTCCTATCCGTCTTGATTCGCTTATCGTGCCATTTCTTCGTCCGTTCCTTGTAAAATAGCGAGTTCTCATAAGCGTTCATGCGTAACTCGTCTAACTCCTGGATCTGGTGGAACCTGTTCTTCCCTGCAGGAATCATTTCCATATTGGCAGCTTTTAAAGCCCAATAGGCTTTATGCTCAATTTCAACGGGTAAGTGACATGCTTTACCATAAATCAAACGATAAGGAGTACAACCAATAGGAGTTTTAAATGCAGTCCTATGCGCCCAAAGAGCATCGTCTAATTTATCGGACCAATCCTTACGATTTGCACCGACCGACTTTTCCAAAATGCGCTTCAAGCCTCGGTTAGTAACCTCGACCTGTCCGCTCGTTTGGGGGTGATAAGCTGTTGAAAATTTATGGTTTACACCATATCTTTTTAACACCTTCTCAAGTTGGGCGTTACAAAAATGTGTACCCCTATCACTAATTAAAGCTTTAGGGGTACCAAACCGGGAAAATAATTGTTTCAAAAAATGAACGACGACTCGCGCATCATTGGTGGGTAAAGCTTTCGCTTCAGCCCACTTTGATACGTAGTCGACAGCTACTAAAATATATTTATTTCCCCGACTTGAAGGAAAGGGTCCCATAAAATCAATACCCCAAACATCGAAAATTTCACATACCTGGATGCCCGTTTGTGGCATCTCGTCGCGTGAAGAAATATTACCAGTCCGTTGACAAGCGTCACATTTCTTCACATGATCCTGAGCATCCTTGTACACTGATGGCCAATAGAACCCGACATCAAAAACACGTTTAGCTGTGAAATTCGCAGCATGATGTCCTCCTACAGGTCCTGAATGGCAATGGCGTAGGATCTTGTCTTTTTCCGCTCCAGAAACACATCTCCGAATTACGCCATCTGCACAAGCACGAAACAAAAACGGGTCTTCCCAAAAATAATGTTTCAAATCAGCAAAGAATCGCTTCTTTTGCTGATAAGTTTTATTCGTGGGAAGGGTTTTGGCAACCAAATAATTAGCAATATCCGCAAACCAAGGTACCTCGTCACTTACTTTAACCGTCATGAGAGCTTCGTCGGGAAAAGTGTCTCGTATGACCGACTCATCTAGCTTTTCCAATTCCGGGTTTTCCAACCTCGACAAATGATCTGCCGCCAAATTCTCCGCTCCTTTCTTGTCCTGAATTTCAATATCAAATTCCTGCAAAAGTAAAATCCAGCGGAGTAATCGTGGTTTGGCATCCTTTTTGCTAAACAAAAACTTCAAAGCAGAATGGTCAGTAAATACAATAGTTTTAGACATGATTAAATAAGATCTAAATTTATCAAAAGCAAAGACAACAGCGAGCAGTTCTTTTTCAGTGGTGGTGTAATTTTCCTGCGCATCTGTAAGGGTCTTGCTTGCGTAATAAATCGGTTTAAATCTCTTCTCAATTCGCTGTCCTAAAACTGCTCCGACCGCGTAATCGCTCGCATCACACATCAGCTCAAACGGTAAATCCCAATTGGGACTAGTCATAATCGGTGCTGAAATCAATCTTTCCTTCAAAATGTTAAATGCAGTTAAACAAGAAGAAGAAAAATTAAATTTACAATCTTTTTCGAGGAGTTGATTCATAGGTCGCGCAATGTTAGAAAAATCTTTTATAAAACGTCTATAAAAACCTGCGTGACCTAGAAAACTCCTTACCGACTTGACATTCGTTGGTGGGGGTAGTTTTGCAATGGCTTCAATTTTTGATTGATCCACCTCGATCCCCACACTTGAGATTTTGTGTCCTAAAACAATTCCTTCGCGGACCATGAAATGGCACTTCTCCCAGTTAAGCACCAAATTGGACTGTTCACATCGCGCCAACATTTTCTCCAAGTGCTCCAAGCATGAATCAAATGAGTCTCCAAAGACCGAAAAGTCGTCCATAAAGATCTCCATGAATTGCTCCACCATATCGTGAAAGATTGCCATCATACACCGCTGAAATGTAGCAGGTGCATTGCACAGACCGAATGGCATCCTCCGATAAGCAAACGTGCCAAAGGGACACGTGAAAGTGGTCTTGTCTTGGTCCTCCGGCTCAATAGGAATCTGGAAATAACCTGAAAAACCATCTAAAAAGCAATAAAAGGCTTTCCCGGCTAACCGTTCAAGCATTTGATCAACAAATGGTAAAGGGAAATGATCTTTGCGGGTGGCGTCATTTAACTTTCGGTAGTCAATGCAGACACGCCACCCTGTTACCGTTCGTGTAGGAATTAGCTCATTCTTTTCGTTGGCAACGACTGTCATACCTCCCTTTTTCGGAACTACATGCACCGGACTCACCCATGGACTGTCAGAAATAGGGTATATGAGTCCTGAATCCAGCAACTTGATGATTTCCTTCCTCACAACATCCTTGACTTTCGGGTTTAAACGTCGAAGCGGTTGAACGACCGGCTTGAAGTCTGTCTCCATTAGAATTTTGTGCGTGCAAAATGATGGATTAATCCCCCGAATGTCAGTAATCTTCCATGCAAGAGCTTGCTTATGAGCTTTAAGTACCTGCAACAAACGATCTTTCTCCCCACAAGATAAGTTAGAAGAAATAATAACAGGTAAGTCGTTTGTACCTTGCAAATATGCATACTCCAGATGGGATGGAAGTGGTTTCAATTCCAGTTTGGGTGGTTCTTCGATCGATGTTTTAATTTCCATGATCTCAGCTCGTGAACATGGAACACCGTGAACCGAAATCCCTGTACTGGGCAAATCAGCCGCCGGCTGAGAATTCTTAGCCGCCGGCTGGCAACTTTTCAGCCGCCGGCTGGCTTTAGACAGCCGCCGGCTGGATTTTGCTGGTGGCTTTTCTTCGTTTGTTTCCTGATTTTCGGTGGTCAGTGTAGACTTGACTTCCTCCAGTAGCATATCAAACTCAGCCAACTCTTTTGCAGAGTCAAAATCTCCACTCCAGCCCTCATTAATGAATGAATCAGTCTGATCATCCTCCAGTAACATCTGCACAAACTCATCATCGGAAATGTCATATGCATTTAAATAATAACAAGTATCATCTACTGCAGAAGGATATTCCATTGAATCATTAACATTAAAAACGACTTTCTCATCTCCTACTTGCATGGTGATTCTACGGTTAAAGACATCAATCAGGGAGTGAGAAGTAGCTAAAAATGGACGTCCTAGGATAATCGGTACTCTAGGGTCCTCTACCATATCAAGAATAACAAAGTCACAGGGGAACACAAATTTATCAACTTTAACAAGAACATTTTCAACAACTCCCCTAGGATATTGAACAGAGCGGTCAGCTAATTCAATGCACATACGAATAGGTCTTGGTTCTCCTAAACCTAATCTAGCATACATTGAATATGGCATCAAAGAAATACTTGCTCCTAGATCAGCTAATGCATTGTTCACAGTTAAATTGCCAATTAAACAAGGAATAGAAATAGCGCCTGGATCGCTTAATTTCGGAGGCAACTTGTTTTGCATCAGTGCGGAACAACGGGCATTCATGGTGACCTTGGAAGCGTCTTCCAGCTTACTCTTATTTGTCACAAGATCCTTCAAATATTTCGCGTACTTCGGCATTTGAGCAATCGCCTCAATGAACGGAATATTGATGTGAAGCTGTTTCATGTTCTCCAGAAATTTGTGATAAGTGACAGCGTCTTTGTCTTTCTTCAGAGCATCAGGGTATGGAACAGCAGGTGTGAAGTCCTTAGTCACCGGTGTGATTTTCGGCTTCGTAGTAGCAGCTGGAGTGGGTTTCTTCGAAATCAGCGTTTCAGCCGCCGGCTGGCTAGATTTAGCCGCCGGCTGGCAGTCAGCCGCCGGCTGATTTTGGGCAGCCGTCGGCTGAAATTCAGCAGTAGCAGAATTCAGCGGTTTGTCTGCGTTCTCTTGTCCGTCTTCTTTGTTAACCTGTGCAAAATCAGAAGAAATATTGTTAGTAACACCTGTAAAAGAAGAATTGAGAGTTTTACCACTTCGGGTGGTAACTGCTTTGACATGATCTCGAGGATTCGTTTCCGTGAAGCTCGGTAGCTGTCCCGGAAATCTCTCTTGCACTACTTTCGCTAGTTGTCCCATGGTCCCTTCGAGTTGCTTGATCGAAGCGCTTTGATTACGGATGATGGAATCAGTGTCATCCATTCGCTTGATCGTGGTTTGCATAAACTGATTATTAGTTGTCATGAGTTGTTTCATCAGTTCATGCAAATCGTCCTTTGGTGGAAACGGCGCCTTAGGAGCTTCTTTAGCATAGAACCCAGGTGGTCCTTGCCTATATGGTTTCTGCCCATTTGAATTTCCCTGATTGTTGTTGTAGGGCTTGCGATAACCATTGTTGTCTCCTCCTTGGCGATAGTTGTTGTTATTCCTGTCTCCTCCTTGGTAATCTCCATACATTACCTCTTCAGTGGCTTCTTCCTCATCTTTCCTAGGGCAATCTTTGGCTAGATGGTATCCGTTGCAAATTTCGCAACCAACTTGAATAGCATGCACTTTCTCGTTGACGCGCTTGATGTCTCTTCCCATAGCATCCAGTTTGTTAGTTATAGCAGCGAGACCGTCGCTGTTATCAGCCATTTGCCTCCGTCCCTTACCACCGTCTTCCCATAGTTTGGAGTGTTTAGCAGATTTTTCAATAGCACTCCAAGCATCAGCCGGGATTTTCCGTGGAATTTTGCCTTCAGAATCTAACTCGTTACGAGTTTGACGATCCACCCCCTTGTAAAATGTCTTGATGACTTGCTGAGTGTTGAGATCATGCTGGGGGCATTTGTGTAACATGTCTTTGTAACGCTCCCATGCTTGATAAAGTGACTCGCCAATATCCTGTGTGAAGTTCCTGATGTCATCAATCATCTTAGAGGTTTTTGAAGGGGGACAGTAGTTCTTCAAAAACTTGGCCCTCAGATCGGCCCAAGTAGTGATGGAATTGGCTGGTTCGTTCCCAATCCACCTTTTTGCGTTTCCTTTGAGTGTCATCGGAAACACCCGCAACATAACAGCTTCCTTTGTCACACCAGGAATAGTGTAAGCATCAGCAATCTCGATGACCTTTTCCACATGAATATTAGCATCTTCATTCTCATCTCCATTAAAAGGGTTCTCTCGAAGTTCTTTGAGAAACTGGCCCTTAAGCTGGAAGTCGGCTCCTCGAGTGACAGCTGGGTTGGGAATGTCTGTTGCAACATTCGGGGTAAGAGCATAGTACTCTTCCAAAGTGATCTCATCGATGTTGACTGCCATTTCGTGCTCTGATTCTTCAGTTGAATCGGAATCTGATACGGTGGCTGGTGAATTAGGGAGTGGTTTCTCTTCCTCTTGATCAGAAAACTGGTTGTATTCCTCGTCAGAAGATGGCATAAAATCAGAAGTGAAACTCTCGTTTTGGTGAATCTTAAAACTGGTGAGTGGTTGAGCTTTTGGGGAAAACAGTCTGCGTCGAATGCGAAAAGCTTTCTCCGGATCTTCGAAAGGCTCTACAAGATTTGGATTTGAACTCCGGGTCATGCAAAACCTAATAAGACAGAAGAAAATATGTCAGTAGCCCGTGATAACTGAAAATTAAACAAAACGGAAAATTAAAATTACAATAAAACGAAAAATAAACAACAGCTGCTAATCAGCCGGCGGCTGGCTAAATTCAGCCGGCGGCTGGAAATCAGCCGGCGGCTGTTTATATTCAGCCGGCGGTTAAAAAGTGCTGTGTGCAGATTTTCCTGAAAAATTGTAACTTCAAAAATCCGATTAGTCCAATTAACAATTATCACGTAATACAAAAAGAATGCAACTTCCAGAAAGATAAATCTTTCCAAAAGGATCGAATAATTACAAATTCAAAATTACGAATAAAAATAGCAACCGTTCCCCGGCAGCGGCGCCAAAAACTTGATGTGTATTTTATAACATAAAATTATTTAAAGTTTAGAAAAGGATTATACCAATGTATATTAACACACAATACAGGCAGTGTACCTGATCGTACGTAAATATAGAATCAGTAAGTCCGGATCGAACTCAGGGAACGTGTATTTATATCCGTTATCTCAAATTATATAATTAAACTAATTAAAGCAATTAAATATGGGGGACGTTTTAGTTCTGAGAGAACATAATTCAGAAAACAAATAACTAAAATAAATAGCAATTTAATTAACTAAGTGGATTGCGGATGAAAAACTGTTTCGAAAAGTCTTTGAGAATTAATCAGATTTAAAAGCAACGATTACTTGGAATTACGTTTCACCTGGATCATGATTAACAAGAATATGTTTGATTGATTTAACTGTGATTCCTATGATAACTAGATTTCCCGCTAGAGTTATCTAATCCTACAATTTTAGAGAAAGATCATACGATTATTCGTACATCAAGAGCTATCTTAGATTTATCCACTCTAAATTGTGCTTTAAGTTCACTATTATTTACAATTTAATCTGTCGACTACGAATTAACAAAAGTCTCAATTATTCAGATTAGATATAATTGTCATGTTCATTCAATTCATTAAATTACTAATCTCTTAGCCTATCTCAATTAAGTATCAAGCTACAATTATTTAATAAATCATATAATTGTAAATAACTGATAAATTTATAAGAACTCTAGTTATGTTATAGATCTATCAATCACGCTAAGTAGTACATTTAACAACCTTGAATAAACATGGATCGCGATTAAACGTAAATAATAATGGAAAAATCAATAAGTTCAAACATAAACTTGATTAAAACATAGATCCAGGTTCAACAATCCAAGCAATCGCTTAAAGAGTTTAGCTCATGTTGGATTGTAAGCAAATAACATAATAGGTCTTAAAACAAAACATTGTGTTAAGAAAATAATGCATAAACGTTGAATCAAACAATTGCTAACTTAGAAATTGGTTAAAAGAGATTAACCAAAAGCTTCCACGTGATCAAAGGCTTCTAGGACTCTTCTTGCAGCTCTCCAGGGTGAATGCAGGTTGAAAATAAGGAATAAAGTGTGTTTAACCCGAACCCTAGCAGCCCTTTATATAGATTTCTGAAAACGACCTTTTAGCCGTCGGCTGGCTCACTTCAGCCGTCGGCTAAAACACGCGGCCTAAAAAGTTGCTTCCGCGGCACGTTTTGAATAATTTGTGGAAACTTTAATTCAGCCGCCAGCTAAATATCTTCAGCCGTCGGCTGTTTTTCCATCTTCCCATTTCTTGCTCGTTTGTCTCCGTTTTAAGCCGGTTTCAGCTCCTTTTCGCTCCATGATCCAAATATTACTCTAATCTGCAATTCTCACTAAAAATATACCAAATCATAATAAAAGTTGCAGAAAATGAGCTTAAATACGACAAATGTGGCTATAAAATATGTATTATTTCAGGCACATCAGTTTATCTCAAAAGAGAACGGTTTGGCATGAAGGTAGCTCTTTTTTAGCTACTGCCATGGTGTGTTTGGCTACAAACCAAACATACAATTTTTCAAATTTAATTTTTGAAGGAATGAAATGGAACTTGGTGAATATTAAACATAAATTTCTGATGTATCCAAGATTCCTCCAACATATTTTCAACTGTGAATTACAAGATCTCACTAGATCTGAAAATGTTTTCTCTTCTCATGCACATACAAGAAAAGTTTTTACAAACATGAGAAAAATTAATAAAGGTAGTTCTTCTAATGTGACACCATTGTTCTCAACAATGATGGTGGTCACAAGTTCACAAGATAAGGGACAAGTGATTGCACATATGTCTCAACCACCATCTACTGTCGTATCAACCAGAAGCATCACTGCGATTTCTGTTGCAAGTGCTGAGGTTATAACCCCTGAGGTTACAACTACAGTTTCTACTGCAAGTGTACCTCAAGTTGATACTGTGAGTTCTACTCCAGTTGATACTGCCACAGTCACCACTTTTGTGACTTCACCCACAATTTCTACACCTCACTCACAATCCCCAGTTGCTTTCACCAGAAGAACCAAGAGGGTTCCTCAGCCTCTTGTGTCTCAAACTACCCCACTCTCTCACATTCAAAAGTCTTTACCTGAATCATCTTCAGGAAAGACACCATCAGGGTAATACATTGAGCATACCCCCTTGCTCACTGAGGTGGTCCATCAGGAGGGGGGTGACCATTTGGGGAGGGCTAATACTACTGCAACAATCAATTCTCACAGTGATTCTCAGGACAATATTAACATATCTAAGACCCAAACCAAGGCAACACTATCCTTGGATGATGACTGGTTCTCATCTTGGAAAGGTGGTCCCTGGCGCCAAGAAACCACAGGGGAGATACTTGTTTCTGCTAGGCAGGAAAGTATCTTTACACCCTATGATCGACCACCTGTTGATACCCAACAGGCAAGGGGTGATCGCTCTAATCAACAAAATGAATTGATGGATTTGTACAAAGTTGTCATAGTTAAGGTGGATAAACAAGAGGAAACTCTTGCCACTCTAACAGGTTTGGTGCAACAGTTGCTGGCTCAACAAGCTCTATTATCAGCTCAACTCTTGCCCAAAATAACCACCAAAAGGAGCATTGGAACATCTCCAAGGCCATCAAGATCTTCTTCCTCTGATGATACTCCTCCAGCTGAAAAAAAGGGGGAGAAAGAAAACGAGATACAAATTTTATCATCTGAAGAGAGAAAGGGAGAAGAAAGACAAAGTGATGAAACAGTTATCATTGCAACCTCTGAACAAATTGAAGACATGGAGGTTGAAACGGAGGATGTGGACATGGAGATTGATAGTACTCCTAATGGGGAGACGGAAAAAGAAGGAGAAGGTATGTTAGTTGATGAAGAAGGTGAGAGGATGGTGATGGATGAAACCACTGAGAAGGAACAAGTTGTTGAGGGGGAGCAAATTATGGCTGAAACAGTTGAGGGGAGTATGAAATGGAAATAGAGATTGAAGAAGTAGTAATTTCTACGGAGTAATTCATTATTACGGACCCCCTTGTTACTACTGCTCCTCAGACAGCTGCCATTACTACGGATATCCCAATTTCTACGGAGATGGTTACTACTGATGCTGAGATGGTTTCTACGGACACCATTACTACTGCCAGCATTTCAGTTACTACGGAGAGCCCCATAGATACACAACCACAACTGCTTACAACAACACCTCCAACATTTTACCAATCACCTCATACATTTCAAGCCATTCTTTCTGAAGCCACAACAATCACTACCACAGCATCTACAGTTCCTGCTCCTACTGTTGATGAACAAGTTGTTGCGGATGATCTAATACAACAAGAAATGGCAAGAACAATTGTCATGTCTGATGAGTCAACATTAGCATCACAGCTTGACAAGATCAAAGAAGAAAAGAAGAAACAAGAAAAAAAGAGAGCAGAAGCTGAAAGGAAGAAACAAATAGCTGAAGCAGTTGCACGTCAAAGAGCAGCATCAGCTATAATACCAAAAGAAGGTCAACTTGCTTTGCCTGAAAAACAAGTTAATGTTTCTGAGTCTGCACGTAGGTTTGGGTACATCACTATAAAGAAGGGAAGACTTCAAAAGGTCAACCTTGATGATCCAGAACACCATGATAAATGCAAAGTAAAGGTTGTGGAGAAATCCAAAGAAGAAAAGAAGGAAGAAGAAAGACTTCAGAGAGAGAAGGTTGCTGTAGAAAGAGATGAGAAAAACCTGCTAGCAGAATTGGAGAGGGAAAGAATGGAACAAGAAAGAGCATCTGCCGAGTTCCTAAAGAAGCTTGCTGCTGAGGAAGAACATAATCAAGAACCTACTCAAGCTGACAGAGAAAGTTTGAAGAAGATTGCTGAGGAGGATGCTATTCATGCTCAAAATATGGCAGATGAGGAGATTCAGGAAGAGCTTCAACTTAAAGCTCAAGAAAAAGCAGATGTTGAGCTTGCCCAGAAGATGCTTGAAATAGATGAACTCCTGCTACAAAATAAAGCCAAAGCCAAGCCTGAGAAGAAGAAAGTACTTGGGAAGAAGGAGTCCACAAAAGCTAAGCTTGCTGAAGATAGGCAGAAACTTGTCACCTATCTCAAGACAAAAGGTTATAGTGGTAGGTCTTTAGGACCTATGAAGATGGCAAGTTTGTTGGAATTAGTGGAGAAGGAAAAGAAGAAAGATGTTCAAAGAGCAGCTGCACTTTCCAAGATTCAAGAGAAGAAAAAGCAAGATATGGAGAAAGCTATGAAGATTGCTCTTGAAACTGGCAGAAGGATTCTTAATGAACAAGGAAAGGAACCTGTTAGTACTACTTCAGTTGTGTCAAACCCTCCTGAGAAGCCAAAGAGGAAGAAGATAGCATCTAAAAGAATTCCTCTTGCAAAGAAAAGAAGAGTAGAAACTGCTACTGCTTCAACTACTTCTCAAGGAAGTCCTATCATCCCACTTATGCAAGTAAAGCAAGAACCTGTTAATGTGGATGAAGAAGATGATGATCCTAAAGTCACTCAAGAAGATTGCTCAGCCTTGATCATCAATCTAGAAGGACTAAGGTTTACACCTTTAGCTGTGAAGCCTCCTATAATCATCGATTGGGAATTTATTGGTGGACAAATGGGGACAGAATATAAGGTCACAAGGCAAGATAAATCAAAAACAATTGTTCCAGCCTTCCATAGAGTTATAAGGGATTTCACAAGAGATGATTTAGAGAGAATGTACGAAGTAGGAAGAGTCAAATACTCTCATCGCATAGGTGAATGTGCAGGTACTGATCATGCTATGGACTGCTTATGTAGTTTGTTTGAACCAGCGTATGAAAAGACTAGCTCAGTGTTCAAGAAGGGAGGTCCTAAAAATCCAGTTTTGAAGTGGTTTGTCTATGAACGAAGTGGTGTCTACTCAATAGTAAGAAAGGAGGGAGCCATCGATTTTTACTTAGTGGATAAAAGGTATCCACATGACTTGAAAACTTTGGAAGAACTGATTAAAGTCAAGCTATATGGACTTCTTGATTCAAGGGTAGCACATGAATTAGTTTGGAGTATTTTGGTACAAATCACAGAAGAGCGAACAAAAGGAAAAGAAGCAGAATGGCAAGACAAAGAAGAAAGAAGAAATGTGTAGTTAACTTGAAAGTAGTTAAACTTGTTTTGTAATGAAATAGTTAATACTGTTGATGCATGGAAACTTGTACTTTTGATTGCGTATAAAAGTTCAGGGGGAGATTGTTGGGTTATAACTTAGTCAAAATAGTTTAACTCCTAAACAATACTTCTAACAACGGATAAAGTAACTTACAAGGTTAATACGGAAGCTATTAAGAAGTTACTGCGGAAGACAAGTTAATGCGGCTGTTCAACAAGTTAATACGGAAGTGTTCATTACTACGGATGGTCCAAGTTACTACGGTTTGACTACAAGTTAATACGGATGAACTCTTGTCATGCAAGTTTTAGTTTATTAGATAGAGTTTCAATTTTATTTAAAGTATGTTTCCTTTTCTAGATAACGATGTAGATTCCTAGTTTATCTAGGCTAGCCTCAAGGTCTATAAATACATAGATCCTTGTAAGATAGAAAACACGTTGTATTGATATCTTGATTAATACAATTGACGTTTAACATTCGACAATATTATTGTTCGTACTTATTCATATTCTTACTATATTTATTGTTCGACAACTTGTTAATATTAAAGTGTTCATCCGCTGCTGAACTTCTTTAATAGATCAAGATCTTAACAAAGTCAAACTATAAGTTATATTAGCTTATTCGATCCTGACAAAAGTGTTTAACCACAAACATTGACAAAATCAGTTTTCTTTTCTTTCCTTGAAGAAACTAAATTATATATTAATAAAATATATTAAGTTCAACAAGGAGACACATACAAGTAATCATGTACGTCCTCTTAATACCCCACTTTAATTATCTTATGGTCCAACAAAGATAAAATACAAATCTTATTAGAACAAAAAAATAGAGGCTCAGGTCATAAAAATCTATCATTTTTATCCAATAATAGAGATACGCCCATGAAGAATGTGGTTCAAATTTCTAAACAAAGCTTGTCTCAGACACTTTCTTTTAAATGTCACGTAAACATTATTATAACAAAATGATGATTTAAGGAATACGTCTTTATATTTATATTCCGCCATTCGTTTCTCAAAATTTAACAAAGTTTTGAATCAAAATGTTTGGGGTACTATTTATAAAATTTGTTTTAAGATTGTAGGTAAAATATGTCGTACCCGAAACAATTTTTATCATAAACGAAACGAATTACATTTAACATATTATGATTACAATGAATAAAACATAACATATGCTTAATCGAAATCAAAACAAAGGAATATCGAAGAACGATATAGCCGAGGCCCGTGTTTCACACGGTTCCCTTGAAACAGATTTGTCGTCTATACACGTCGTCTGTCTCTCATGGTACAATGGCTAAAGCAGTAGTACTACCGGACTTAAACCCGAATACCCGAAACTTTGTCAAAATTTACTTGTGTATGTGACAATATGATGAAAAAGTTGTCCATAGATGAAGTGTGTGTGTGTTTTTTTTTTTTTTTTTGGTTTTCTTCTCCTCATTATAATGAATAGCCAAAACAACATTTATGATGCAAAACAAAACGATTAATTCCATTTAATAATTATTATTTGATCTTTAACAATAGTTGTTACAAACTTTATATCATAAAAGTGGATTAATGAGACTAACTCATTATGACCACATCAATATATGTTTTTTGTAACCGGGATGATAAAGAAAACATGATTTCTTTTATATCAAACATTTCACTTTTAGACTCAAATGTCTCATTCACCTCGTACTTATTTTGGAGATATAACTCTGAATATATTGTTCATATATATTATGTTATTCGTGTCAAAAGTTGGTGAAAACTTTATTTTCATCAAAATTTCTAAGAGAAGGAAGAGAGTGGTGTACTGATAGGAATATAATGTGAAATAACAAATAGTTAACAAGTGGACTTATATTTGCGTCCGGTAAAAATATTTTCTAGCTCCACCCAGGGATTTATCGTCGCCTTTAATAATACAAACTTGAGCACACAAAGTTTGAGGGAACGGTTTTTGATTACAAATATGACAGAAGAAATTTGAAGGCCGTTTTTAGAAATCTGTTTGTATTTGATGAGTAAAAACAAATTAACTAAATATGAGTTTCTCTAATTTTCGTTGTCTGAACTTGAAGTAAGGACAGTCTCATCCTGGTAGGAACTTGACTCCGCATTAAACCTGGAAATCGTACTTTTAAACCTTTGAGGTTCAAACTCATCATCACTTCCATCTGTATCGCTGTTATCATCTCTCCTCGAATCAGATTTACGCATTCTACTCGTGTTTTTTCTCTTTATTGGTTGGTTATTAGAGTTGCGATCATCATCTTTATTATAACTTGAATTTACTCTTTGCATGCTTGGCTTTAGCGAGTCGGTTTCTTCTGTTTTGAACATAACTTTCTTTTTGCTTATTTTTGTTTTCATTCTTGCCTTTGATCTGGAGTTTATAAGAATTGATGTGTTTGGTTTGTCTTCATCTGAGAAATCCTCTTCACTGTAAGCGTCTTCATCGTATACACTCCCTGATGTGCTGCTGGAACCGTGATCCGAATCAGGTTGATCTTTATGACTAGTTGATGCTTCTGGCTCAACCACTGGCTCCGGTTTGCCGACTTGCTCTGCCTCTGATTCTGAATCTGAATCAGAATCTGAATCAGTTTGATCTTTTTGACTAGTTGACACTTCTGGCTCAAACACCGGTTCCGGCTTAAACACTTCCACTGTCTCTGGCTCTGATTCTGTATCTGACTCTGACTCTGAATCTGAATCAATATCCAAATCAGGTTCTGGCTCAGGCTCGGGTTCTGGCTCAGGTTCTGGCTCTGTCTCTGGATCTGACTCCCACTCATGCTCTTGCTCCTGTTCTGATTCATGTGCCGACTCTGGCTGTGACTGTGGTTGTGGCTCTGACTGTGGCTCTGGCCGGTTAAACGGCTCTATCTTAAAATCTAACTCATGCTCAGAGTCGGAGCTGGATGATGATGATGAGGATGATGAAGACGGGTACTTCTTAGGTGGAGCACTAGTGGGTGATGTTGATGATTCCAAAAACCCTTCTGGTGGAGCTACTTTAAGGAAGTTAAGAGCTCCTACAATCTCGGATATCAACGGACCAACACCCGACTCCTCTTGTAGACACCTTGATGCCACCCCGACCGCTTGATTTAAAATATTTTCTGGAACTACTCCTTTGAACATAGGATCAGCCAATTCGTGGAATCTCTGTGGATCTTTGAAATATGGTTGTGCCTGTTTAATCAAAGTAACACAACATTAGGATACGACAACATTAGTTTCCGTAAACGAAACCTTATTAACAAGATTTATACTCATAACGTAGGGTACATGAGGGAGTAACATAACTTGTAGAACATAGATAATGATTGACAGAAAATAACTAACACAAGCCTTTTCAACATTAACTTTTCAACTTTATTAATAACTGATTGTGGCAGAGATAAACAACGAACTTAATTTCCTTGTGATTTGAGTTTAGCTCCAACAAAAACATGATTTTAGTATAAAAGTATAAAAACACAAGTTTTTCCTCTTTCAAATCCCATGACGCATACTTAATTAACTCAACAATAATAAAGGGAGATTATAAAATTACCCAAGACACAAGATCTTGCTCTTTCGTAGGGCGAGAGGTGTCCAATGCTTTTCTCCCGGTAATAAGCTCCAATATGATAACACCAAAGCTATAGACATCGGATTTAAGTGTGAGTTCACCAACGCTTCCCATCACCCTTTTCTGCTCACTACCACCTGAGGAACTTTCTAGATTAACAAGGCCGTAATCTCCAACCTTAGGTTTGAAATTTTCGTCCAACAAAACATTTGTAGACTTAATGTTGCGACATAGAACCGGTGGATTAATCTTTTCATGTAAATAATTTATAGCTTTTGCAGCTCCTGCTGCAGCTTTCATCCTTGTGATCCAATCTAATGGTTTCTTGCCAGGAGGAAGGTCTGTCATTTGATTTCACTAAAACCATTAGATCTTGATTTCTGTATTATATAGTTTGAAAAACTCGGTTTGAAACCGGTGGTGGATCCAGTATTTCATACCAAAAATCCATGAAGTGAATGTTTTAAAGCACAGTTCGTGGATGTTGCAATGTGGGTGGGTTGGGTAACGCGTCAAAACAAGTTTGTTTTAAATAAGGGTCATGTTATAGTACGGATTAAAACGGGTGTTTCTATGCTCACCTACTAACGTCTACTTTTTTATTGATAATTAATTCTTGATGAGATTTGTCTTTATTGTGCGTGTTCATGGTTGAACAATATTTACATACACGGATAGAGAAGAATGGATATCTCTGCGTTATAGGAGTAGTATGAGTACGGTTTGATTTACTGTTTACTAAAGAGCGTGACAAAAGAGAAAAATACCATGTAGATGATCTTTTATCGAACCCATTTGCATGTATTCGTATACCAAAAGTCTGTGATCACCATCAGCGCAATATCCGAAAAGTTCAACTAGATTCGGATGGTGAAGCTCACTCAATTTGATCACTTCTTTTATAAACTCCTTATTTCCTTTTGTTCTTTGTGTATCCAGTTGCTTGACAGCCACAACCTTCATTCATGCATGTACATAAAACTATATATCAACTTAACATGAAGATAAAATCCATTTATTATATTAACAACTTTAATTTTGAGGTATACTTTAACTCGAACATTAATGGACTAAAAGAAAGATTAAAAAAAAAACATTAAAATGTGTATTTTAAATATTAACCTTGCCATCAGCAAGAGTTCCTTTATAAACTTTTCCAAATCCGCTTTCACCTAATAGACATTCTTGCTTAAAATTCTTAGTGGCTGAAGCCAACTCTTCGAATTTGAACGTAGATGCTGAACCTGCCGGAGCAGCACCATCGCCGTCCTGTTTTTCTATATCTTCATTGTTTACTGCAACAAATAGAATTCAATATTTATTTTTATTAGAGGTGGCAAGATGGGTCATTAATATATATTTCCTAGAAATTTTCTGCCTTAGAAAGGTTCCTAAGAACTTCATTGAATGGTAACCCATAGGAGAACAAGCAAAGGTTTCCGACTCCCGGTTAGATGTACCAACATGTTCACTCAACTTCGTTGAATTACTTGCCTATTAAACACTCTTTGTTTTAGGGAAACGAAGCCCACGCGATACGACCGGATAAAAATCTTGGCTAAGTGAAAATTATCATTTTATAACATATAAAATTAAGGTTTAGTTGATACAAAAGTTTAAGTTTATTGATGTCAGGTTATGTATGAAAAACATCAAATAAAATTATATGAAAAAATTCCAAGTTTATTGATGGTTATATATTAGTAGTTTGAGTGATACATTATAAATTGTATGATAAAGTTAAATTAGTTTAAAAACATTATCAAGACAACAATTTTTTAAGACAACAAAGTTTATAAAACTAAATATGCACATATCCTTAGGTTATGGTATAAAACCAAAACATCTCTAAACTTCTTTAATTCTTTACGTCTTTAAATTTATTTATTTTGTATTCGAATAAATAAAATAACAAAATAGTTTGAACATATACAAAAATGTGTTATTCTCCTATTGATAAGAAATTAAATAGTTTTCGTGTACTTCATTTGTATATAAATTCTTTTTACACGTTTGATGCTAGATTAAAAAATATATACTTTTATTTAAGATGAAATTTTAAATACTTTAAATTATTTAATTTAGTTTGTAATTAATTTTATTAAATTCTATTTTATTTTTAATACATAATTGATTTTTATTAGATTAAAATCATAATAATATATTAGTAATAATATAAGTTAATACATTTTTTTTAGTGAGACTTCTAGAAAAAATATATAAATTTAATAGAACGTTTGTTTTATAATTCAAGATTTTGTTTATAAATTTTAGATATTGGTGGTAAAAAGAGTAAAAAGAACAAAATTAATATTTTCTCTGAAAAGAAAATATTAGTTATAGGATATTCAAACCCGGCTACATCATTTGAGAAATATGAACCTTAACCCCTTTAGCTATAACTCCAATTCAGTGGCGAGTCTAGGATGATAATAAAGGTAGGTCCTAAAACAATTTAGACGACAAAAAGTAATGGATCGAGCGGTTCGGAAATGTTAAACGGGTCGGGTCGAAGATTACTACGAATATACATAAAATAAAAGTAATATCGATTAACAAACAATACAATGCTTAAGTAGTTAAGTCACAATATTTCATATAAGTTTATGTAAGGCGTATACGTTCCACGAATTTTAACAATAAATATGGAAATAAGTAAAATCGTGTTTACTTAACATGATATTATCAATGTTGTTTGCTAACTTTAAAATAAAGTGTATGGTTCATATAACATAATTAATAAACTTGATAAATTTTCAAGTTTATAATTTTATTGTGTATTTATGAGTTTTAGTTACATATTTGTGGTAAAATGAAATATGAATACTATTACTCAACAAGAATAATTGTTATGATTAAAGAATATTAAAAGATAATTTTAGAAAACATAAAGGATTGTTTGTAAATTATACAACCTAACAGGCAACAGTTAAAAAAAGAATATAAAAAAAATGTGTTGGGTGAGATTTGAACCCTTGGCCATAAATTATACAACCCAACAGGCAACAGTTAAAAAAAGAATATAAAAAAAAAATGTGTTGGGTGAGAGTTGAACCCTTGGTCAAAAAAGATTTAAGATTAAACATCATAGAAGGGAATAACCACTGCACTAGCACCATCTTTTGTTATAGTTCTGTAAAACAATTATCTTAGCCAGGTCCTTCTAATTTTTTTAGGTATGTCCTACGGAAAAAGTGTATATCGTTTCTAAACGATTCGAAAATTAAGATAGGTCTGAGGACCTGCCTTAGCTCATACTAAACTCGCCCCTGCTCCAATTGCATAAATTATCGAGCAATTAATATATAGTATAAACTATTTTATTTTAATTATTCATCAAATAATCAAAATTATCTTTGATAGATGTTAGAGGTTTTAACCACTTTAGCTATAACTCCAATTGCTTAAATTTTCGAGCGATAAATATATACTATAAACTATTTTATTTTAACTATTTATTAAATAATCATAATTATTTTTGATAGATATTAGAGGTTTTAATTACTTAAAGAATCATTCTAGTATCATTATTTCTCACATAGATACCCAAATTCTTTTTTCTTTTAAGAATGATTTTTTTAAATTCACATACTATTTTCAAATATATTTATACAAGATATATATTATAAGACTCAAACTATAACCTCTTATTTATTTAATGGATCATCACACATATCACTAAGAAAAAGAAAAGAAAAAGTCAAGAGTTAGATACCCAGATTCTATTTCACATAAGAAAAAAGATGTGTTCTTTTGTAGAATTGTAAAGTTTAGATACTTAGAATACTTTGACATATGAGTAGGTCAAATATGTATGTGATATTTCATTAATGAATGTAAATACCACTTATGTTATTCAATTTATTACAGGACCAGTCATATCCTTACCATATAACATATATAATTTTTCCGTTTATATAAATATGTTTATAATGTTTATAGTTATAATAACATATATATATATATTTATGTTTATATACATGTTTTAATTTCCATCTTTAATCTTTAATATATAATAAAAGATGGCCCTTAAATGTCAAATGGCGAATTAAGGTCCTTTAGATGAGTTAACTTCGTTAATGACAGCCGTTATATCAGATTGATGATGTCATCAAATATTATTTTCATTTACACCCTCTTACAATAAATAATTAAATTATCTCTTTCTTTCTATCTTTACTAAAATAAAAAACATAACTATAATTTACTTATAGAATCGTTCAATTTGGACAATGATTTAACTTATTATTATTCTAAAATCTCATAATACAAAATATCAAAACATGTGTATAAACGTAAAAGTGTATATGTTATTATAAATATAAACAACATGGGTATAAACGTAAAACTATATATATTATTATACATATAACATTATTTTTTCATAATAAATTAAAAACTACATAGAAATTTTTTTACGATTCAACTATTACTTTTTTCCGCATTATCGCGGGACAATAATCTAGTGTATAAGTAATTAACGTTCATGTATACGTTTATATACATGAACGTTGTTTAGTACTGGTATTCATCCATACTAAATATTATCACATAAATTTTGTTATTATTACCCCGAATGATTATTGCACTACTATTGATAAGAAATTGAGCATATTTCAGTATTTGTCTGTTTTCAAAATCGTTTATATTTTAGTTTTACTACTATTATTCATCTAACTAATGTGTAAAATTATGTAACCGATATTGAAAGATTTATTTTGATATTTATTTGTTGAAATAATTTAATATATTATTTTTTCTTTCTTTTCTTAACTTTTTATGTTATTGTTATATGATTCTATACTAAACATTTTTCTAGTCATTTCTAGCTAACTGATTTTCATTCCTAGTCTCTTTAAAATGATATAAAAAAATTATATATAAATGTATTTATTTTTCTTATTTTACAAAAAAAAATAATTATTTTGACTATTAATAATTATCTTTTATTAACGTATATTTTAATATTAATAGTTATCCGTTGATATACATTTAAAATAATTTAGTAACGATTTACAAAAGTCACTTATTAAATTGTATTTAAAGTTCATTACATTCGATAACTATTTATGTAAAGTTGATTACATTTTCGTTCAATCTGTCCATTTTTATTTATTTTACATGACACATGTTGAACAAAACATCTTATATACTAAAGTAGCAGGTATGTAACTAGGTTTTCAAATACCGGCGGAACCTAAGGTCTAATCTATGATGGTTTAATCGAATCTTAAAAACAACATTCATCATCTCCCTTACATTTTCGGCTTCGAAAATTCTTGCCACTTCATCCTCTCCGTGAAACATAATATTAATCGAGACCATTGTCGTGGATGGATCAATTCCGCAAATGTTTCAAATCATGGGAAAAAATACCCAGTTCTACAAAAGCCCGCATTTGATTCGAAAATGAGGTTGAACTTGTTCATTTTATAAATTTTAAAATGAGTTGCAGACTTTTCTTGTAGTGATGTGATGGTGAGCTAAGGGGAGTGGGTGCGTGCAGGGCGGACGATTTTAAAATTTAAAGCAGACTCGGCATGTTATGGCATCTTAGTTTGATTTAATACTCTCATCATCATCTTCTAGGGTTTTATGTTTAATTTTTGTATATTAATCCCTGTGGGCAATGACCTTAAATAATATGCAATGAAAAAAACAACATACCAGAAGGTTGTTTAGAAATTTGATTATCTTTAGGTTGTGCGACGGGCAATAACTCCGCATCTTCCTTGTTTTCTGAATTCTCTCCATCCGATTTCTTTCCTCTAAGGCATGGCAAGCAATTCATTCTATATGCTATATTCTATATATATATGTCTAAAATGTTTTTTGTTAAAAAGAACAAACAATCTCGACCAGCCAAAGACGATATTTTCGATGTTTTTCAAAGCACAAACATTATAATAATTTTCTCCACTCCTGTATAACCCCCTCGATACATAATTTTCTATTAAAAAAGGTTGAAGAGGGAGACAAAAACTGAAGATCATGAAAGAAAAAGGTAGAAAAATAAAACGTATTCCTGTTTTACGGGATGGAAGAAAGAAGGATGAAAAGGGTCCTCCAGGCTCCGAACATGGGGACTTGAAGGACCCGTAATGCACCGAGCCGAAGCGAATAAGGTTTTATCAAAAAGACAGATTTGGAGACAAGAAGTGTACCATGTATTACTTGGAGAAACCTTTATGAATGGAGAAATTTATGGAGATTGTGTGGACATTCTCTTAGATGTCTTTCTTTTTTCTTAGTAATCTTGATAAAACAAATAATATATACCCGATTTTCGGTGGACGTTATATTTTCTGACTAATTAGATTACAAAAAATGTGATTATTAGTCTGCAAGCGTGTAACTCTCCGATTTTGTTTAATTAGTATCATCATTCATGTTTTTAGAAAATTAAATATTTTACGATTGCCCATTGCCACATAAAAACATTGGTGTGAAATAAGAATTTTTGGGGTGTATCATCTTACAAGATTGAAGGGATTGGCTACCTTTTCATTGAAAAAAAGATTTCGAGACATTTAGAAATCCAGGTTTCCTCTGTTGATTGAAACGTCTCAACTATATGCATTTCTTGACAAAGGGTTATGATACTTGATGTGTCGTTAAACATCATGAAGTTTCAAATATTATAAAGAGTCGGGATACTTTGATCTTCATACTACGTGTCTACGTACTATGTAGTATACGATTACCTAATACTAGTAAGTGGTATCTTGATCAAGGGTCATTTTACGATAGTCGAATTGAAACAGAGTTTATTTCAGATAAGCTTTAGATCTTAATAAACCTTATCAGGTTATCAAGAGGTTTTTGGTTGGGTTTTCTAATTAGAGTAAGAATACAAGTAAAAGTAAAAATAGGTAAAAAAAAAAAAAAAAAAAAAAAAAAAAAAAATAAACAAATGGGAGATAGTAAGCACGTAATTGTAGAAATTAAGAATCGGGTTCTGTGGAAGAATTTTTATATTTCATCAACTTGAAATGATTACAATAGACGTCTATTTATAGGAAAACAATAACCTAACGGGCCCAAGTCCACATAGGACTTGGGCTTACATTTGTTTTGGACTCTATTGTCTAACATTCCCCCTCAAGCTGAGTACTGAGATTTCCAATACTCAACTTGTCAAGACAGTGAGCGAAGATCTTTCCAGTAACTGTCTTTGTGAGAATGTCTGCAAGCTGATCTTTAGATGAAACAAACGGAAGCTCGATAATCTCATCTTCAAGTTTTTCTTTGATGAAGTGTCTATCAACTTCAACATGTTTTGTTCGATCATGTTGGACTGGGTTTCCTGAAATCTGGATTGCAGCTTTCTTGTCACACATAATCTTACTAGCTTCTTCTGAGGGAATCCAATTTCTGACAGTAGTTTTCGCAGCCATAGGACTTCATCTAATCCCCGTGCTATTCCTCGGAATTCAGCTTCAGCACTTGAGAGGGCGACAACCTTTTGCTTTTTACTTCTCCATGTAACAAGATTTCCTCCCACTAGAGTAAAATACCCTGATGTAGACCTCCTATTACCTTTGTCGCCTGCCCAGTCAGCATCTGTATAAGCATCAATCTTCAGGTGCCCATTTCTCTGAATAGAACACCGTGTCTAGGAGTTCCCTTGAGATACCTGATAATCCATACAAATGCTTCCATGTGTTGGACTTGAGGTTTGTGCATGAATTGACTTATAACACCTACCGCGTACGCGATATCTGGCCGAGTATGAGCTAAGTAAATAAGCTTTCCCGCCGTTCGTTGATACCTTTCTTTATGTGCCAATTCTGCCTCGTCTTCCATGAACAATTTCTGGTTAGCAATCATGGGAGTATCCGCAGGTTTGCAATCTAACATTCCCGTCTCTGCTAGTAAATCAAGGACATACTTCTGTTGACAGATGAAAATCCCTAACTTTGATCTTAGAACTTCGATTCCAAAAAAATACTTTAGTCTTCCCAGATCTTTCATTTCGAATTCTTTGAAGGGATTGGCTTTCAAGTTTGTCATTTCTTCCGAATCATCTCCTGTAATAATCATGTCATCAACATAGATTATTAAACAGGTTATGAGTTTACCTCTTCGTTTCAAGAATAGAGTGTGATCAGAACTGCTTTTATTGTAGCCATATTTCTTCATTACTGTGGTAAACCGACCAAACCAAGCTCGGGGAGATTGCTTTAAACCATACAGAGATTTCTTTAGTCGGCAAACTTTACTGGACTTGGAGCCATCATGAATTCCAGGTGGAGTTTCCATGTAAATCTCTTCCTTTAATTCTCCGTGTAAGAATGCATTATTGACATCGAACTGGTGTAATGGCCAATCTTTGTTTGCCGCAACTGAGAAGAGAACTCTAATAGTATCAATTTTGGCTACTGGTGAGAATGTCTCACAGTAGTCAATTCCATAAGTCTGAGTATACCCCTTTGCGACTAATCGGGCTTTATACCTTTCGATTGATCCATCGGGTTTATACTTGATAGTGAACACCCACCGACATTTAACAGGTTTCTTTCCTAGAGGTAATTCACATTCTTCCCATGTTTCACTTCTTTTCAGGGCTTCAAGTTCAGTACCAATTGCTTCCCTCCATTCTTTATACTTAAGCGCTTCTTCAACACTTTTTGGTATTCTTTCAGAACAGATCGCGTTTGCAAAGGACCTGGCTTCCGGGACTAAGTTCCTTCTTGCAATATTTGCAACTGGATATCTTGATCCTCTTGAACTTCTTTCAGGTGAGTATCTGTTGGGTGGAATCCCCCTAGTTGATCTATGAGGAAGCTCATACCGAGTGGGTCCGGTCACACTTGGATTTTCCATCTCAACCTGTTGTTCATCATCACACATATCAGAATTATTTGGAATATCTGGAGATTCAGAACCACTTACCTCGGATATCAGTTGAGGAGGATCATTATTGGTGGCATTGGTACTGTTGTCAGAATCTTCCGGATTATCAGTTGGAGTAGGAGTATCAGTATCAGAATCTTCAGGATTATCAGTTGAATTAGGAGTACCAGTAGGAGAGTCATGCACAGGTGGTGCCCAACTTATCCATCTTAATGTGGTATTGTCATTTTCCCCCTGACCATGAAGATGGGTATGATAAAAGAACTCCGTTTCGATAAAGTCACAGTTCATTGTGGTGAACAGGTGACGTCTACTCGGGTTGTAGCACCGATACCCGTGTTGATTGACACCATACCCCAAAAACACACATTTCTCTACACATGGATCAAGTTTTGAACGCTCTATTTTTGGTATATGAACAAAAACAGAACATCCAAACACTCGAGGTTCGAGGGTTAGAGTTGATGGCAATTTATGGAAATGTGAAAATGTTTAGAGAGGAGTTTGGAGTGCTAGGGCTCGGGTTGGAAGTCGATTAACAAGATACGTTGCAGTGACAAGGGCTTCTGGCCAAAAATACTTTGGGACTTGGGATTCAATCATAATAGCCCGTGTGATTTCCAATAAAAAATGATTTTTTCGTTCTGAAACCCCATTTTGTTCAGGCGTGTGAGCACACGAAGTTTGATGGATAATTCCCCGTGTTTGACAGAAGGTTTTCATGGAGGTGTTACAAAATTTCCCCCCATTATCTCACCTGGGAATTTGGATTTCACTTTTGAATTGGGTTTTGACCATGTTACAAAAGAATGTGAACTTCGTAAAAACTTCAGACTTATTTTTTAAAAGATAAGTCCAAGTCATTCGAGTACAATCATCTATAAATGTCAGAAAATATCGGAAATTATGTCATCCTTCAATTTTAGCGGGACCCCAAACATCAGAATGAATTAACAAAAAAGGTGAATCAACTCTAGTATCATTTGGTTTAAACGTATGTCTATGACTTTTTGCCAAAATACAAGTGTCACAATGAAAATCCTTATTTTTAGGAAATAAATGCGGAAATAACTAACGTAAATAACCAGTGGACGGATGTCCCAATCGTCGGTGCCGTAACCATTCTTTCCTATCGTTTGAACCATGAGTCAGCATAACTGAGCCTTGTTGAGTGACTTCATCTACGTAATATAATCCTTGTCTCTCAGTACCACGCCCAATGATCCTTCTCGTCCTGATATCCTGCAAAATGCAAAAAGTGGGGTGCATTAGTACCACACAGTTTAATTCTTTCGTAACATGACTAACGGATAATAGCTTGTGTGATAATGATGGCACATAAAGGCATCTCGAGAGTCGTAATTCTTTCGATATTTCAATGGTTCCCCCTCCTTTAACTGTGAGAGTTTCCCTGTTACCTGTGTGAATTCGTGTTTTGTCAACTTTCGAGTTTGACGTTAGATCGGTTATATCAAACGTCATTGTATCGGTTGCACCACAACCAAAAATCCATGAATTACACTTGGCGTTTTTGGTGGCAACATTAACTTCTCCAGATCGGGAAGAAACGTTCTCCTCTTCGAAATCATGCACGTTTAACGTTAACTTCTTTCCTCCGCCGTTAATCTCTGCTGCCTATGACGGTGACAGCTTTTCCAGTCTTGGAGGTTTTGTGGTTATCACTCCACCATTCTGGATATCCAACGATCCTAAAACATTGTTCTTTGGTGTGTTTCGACATACCACACTCTTCACACTTGAGCTTCCTCTTATCCACCTTTGATTGAGTTCGAAAAAACGGCTTGTCTGACCGATGATTCTTGAAATGAGGTTTTGGGTTTTGAAATTGGTTCTGAGCTCCGTTACGAAGAAAATTTATTTGTTGTACGGCGGATTTATTGTTTTCTGCGTCCGCCATAGTTGTTTTAAATTGTTTAAATTGTTTTAAATTGGTTTAATTTTGGCTTCGGGCCTAAATATTGTTTATTGGGCTCTTATTCGAGTTTGGGCCTAAACAACCAGACAACAGTCCACCACCCACACGAATTTCTATTCGATAAGAAGCAGTCTGAATTAGGGTTATTGTTCGAATTGAATTGGGGATTCGGATGGGGTTTTTTTTTGTTCGAATAGGAATTTGAATTGAGGGGTTTCGTGAATGCTGATCGAATTAAAGCAACGAAGAGAGTCGTGTGGCTTCAAATTCGTGTGACTTATTCGAATGGTATACTTATACTAATTCGAATGGAGTTGGTCGAAGGCTTATGAAAGTTGGGCGAATGCTTCAACTTGTTCGTGATGCTTCAACTTGTTCGTGTATGTTTGGAGAATGCTTCAATCCGTGTGGCTCAATCCGTGTAAGTTTAACTTCAATCCGTGTTGTTCAATTCGTGTAAGTTAAACTTCAATCCGTGTGTTTCTATTTGCGTGAGTTTAATTCTTGGTCTAATACTTCAGTTCGTGTAAGCTAATTTCCTATTCGAATGTGCTATTCGAATAAGTTGTTTTTCTGGTCTAATGGACTAGTCGAAATAACTAGTTCGAATAGGTACTTTCGAAAGTAACCTGCTCTGATACCATGTATAAATTAAGAATCGGGTTTTGTGGAAAAAATTTTGTATTTCATCAACTTGAAATGATTACAATAGACGTCTATTTATAGGAAAACAATAACCTAACGGGCCCAAGTCCACATACGGACTTGGGGTTACATTTGTTTTGGACTCTATTGTCTAACACTAATAGTCAAGTATTGCCATGATTTCAATAGCCCAAACTTCGGGACAATGTCAGAAAAAGTATTGTTATAATATTTAGGTGTCAACGACTTGTACCATGTAACATGTAGAAAATGTGTTGTGAACGCTAGTACCTTACTACGTAATTTGATCACTCAACTGAGTAATTAGATGATATCGAGTATGGTTATACATTGTAAGTGTATGATCGTATCTAACCTTCTAACATTTGAACAATATCTTATTACAATAATTTAAGACTAAAAGTACCTAATATTTACTTAGCTTGTTGGATCAAAAGCAATATCTAACCTCCTACTTTTATATATGTATAAGTTGGATAGTAGTTCGTTTCATGATATACATTACTTAGCTTGTTCGATTAAAAAGCATATAATTGGCAATGTCCTAAACCCCAACATGTAATCCAAGTCTCGGGCTTGCTCGAAAATAGCTTAGGAGTACTAACGGGGTGATCAATCTGGTCAAGTCTCCGGCTATAATATGATTGCTTTTAATGGTAAACGATCCGAAGAGTCTGAAAAAATGATTGAAGCGATAAGAAATAAAGAATGGGGTTTTCTACTCATGGACGAGGTAAAACAAAGTTTCACGTTTGTAAATTTTCACCTTAAGTATGTGAAAGCGCATCTTTTTCTTATTCTTGGTATTTGTTCAGGTGCACATGGTTCAGGTGCACATGTTTCGTAAAGTCATTGGTAAAGCTCGGGCTTATTGGTATTCTTTCAGGAATTTTTAAAAAATTATGCGTGAGATCGTTTGATATTCTTTTGTTTAAGTTAAAAATTTTCAAATTTGCAGCTACACATGTCAGAGAGAATGAAAGGATTACGGATTTAAATTTTTTTATTGGTCCAAATTGGACGAGGCAAATTGGTTGAATTTAGTTAAAGGAGGATTTATTGTAAATGTACAATGTGCGGAAGTGTGGTGTCCGATGACAAAAGATATTTTTTCCGAATATCTAAAGAAAGAAAATTCCAAGAAAGAACAGGTATATAATGACGGTTTTTAAAATAAGTATGTTCTTAACCTGTGAACTTGTTACAGGCATTGTATGTGATGAATCCAAACAAGTTTAGAGCTTGCAAGTTTCTTATCCAATTCCATGAACAAAAACGTGACGATAAGATTATTGTTTTCGCTGATAATCATTTTACACATGAGAAATATGCAATTAAACTTGGAAAGCCGATGATTCATGGTGCCACAAGGTATATAGAAACAAATTTTTTAATTGCTTTGAACGTGCTTTCGTGTTAAATGTTTTGTATTTCAAAACTAGAGACAACGTCCACACTATTTTCCTATCAAAAGTATGTTCCTTAAAAATACCATTTTGATATTCTTTTCCTTGTAGATCACTTGTTTGAAATCACTACTCTTTTTTCTTGTAGGTGGGTGATAATTCAATCGATATGAGGCAAATGTCATTACTTAAATTTCATCACATGCTGGTTCAAGACAACAAGAAGCCCAACGTCTTCGACGTATTATCAGGCCAAAGGTAATATTTTGTTTTGCTTTGTTTTCTAATAACATTTCCCAAAAAAGTCAACCGAAGTTGCGAATGTTTCTATTTTTGTTTGCAAACGAATGATCATTGACGTTTTTTAATGTTGCTAATGAGTATAGGGTTGTCCCCAAAAATAGAATGGCAAGATGAAAAGAGGAATATAACGTCTTTTTCTAATCGTTAGTATCTACTCATACACTAGTAATATATATGTCAATATTGTTATTATGATTGGTAAGTCGTACGTTGACTTTTTCTTTTATTATGATCTAGGAAATATACTACTCAACTAAGAGACAACAATTTCTAATCTATCAAGGTTATAGTTTTAAGGTAATTTGTTCTTCTTCAGTTATCGGGACACAATTCAAAATGACAGTAAAAACGGGCATCAATACGTTTATGATCTTCTTACCCTTTTTATTATCTAATCGAGAGGTGATACCATGGCTGCCTCCACCCCGGAGAAGCGCCATAATTGAGTGATCAAGATTTGAAGGATCACGGGAATAAGAAGTAATGGAATTACCTTTTTTTTTTTTTTTTCATTTTTCTAGCGTTCTCTTCTTGGATATGTTCAACTTCTTGCTCTATTCTGAAATTCTATTTTAACTCGAAGCATTTAGTATTTATGGTTTTTACGTATTTTTTGTTTGTATGATAGTTGTTAAAAGCCGGGGAAGATACAGTGAGTTTGGACGATACATATGATACAACGCTTTAAAAAGTCAACGCTCGACGTATGTCGGGATCCATGGGTGATATGGCAGGAGCTAAATGAGTCCAAGTTTGTTTTTATGAGTTTCTTATCATTTTCAACCCATTTATTTAAGAACGGGTCGACTTGGGTTGTGTTTTAACTTAAAAACGGGTCAAACAGGTTGAAGGTCGCCCATAAATTTTACAACATTTTTCTACTTGTAATACTTGTGTTTTCGTAACCATTTATTTCATTGTTCTTAAAAACCAGTTAGTCTAATAGTGCAAAGTTAGATTATATAGTGGAATGATCGTATGATCATAACGCTATGATTTATGTTTAAGTTAGTATTCTCTAAAATGGGTTAATGTAATAATTCTTACTTTATAGTAAAGATTTATCACGGATGTTGAATGAAATTTGTTTGGGCAGAGATGGGATCCTGATCGGGTTCATTACTTAATTTGTATATACATTGTTATCTATGATTAGTTTTTTGTTTATACTTCAAATGATCCTTATTGTCCGTCGGACGACGACATGTTTCCGTTCAAACTGAAACGAAAACAGTTTTCCATACGACTTAGCTTTGCCATGTCAATCAATAAAGCACAGGGTTAGACAATTCCACACGTCGGTGTTTATCTACAAGAATCCGTTTTTTCACATGGGCAACTCTATGTGACGATGTCAAGAGGGATATGACGTGAAAAGTGTTAGTGAAGCCTGCCAAAGATTTTAAACGAGACGGAGTATACACATCTAATGTTGTCTATCGAGAACTTTTACATGATGAATAAAATACAAGTGTATTAGAAGTTAATGTTGCATTTTTTAGTTGGATTTTTGTATCTCGGTATGTACATTATGATTGTAGTTTGAATATATTTTTTTCATGTTATTTATCTTTTTTCAAATTAATTTTTCGTTTTCATATGTCTTTCAACATGATTATGTAAAATATCAGTTTTCTGTGACTAATGTACCGCGCGAATACCATACTAGTATATTACATAAGTTTTAAGTCAATTCTTGTAGAGAATAAAAATTCTAATGAAGATACACAAAACAATTCTGGTGATCTAATGTATCATAGTACAATAATTCGGATTTTCATTCTCAATAAACATTTATGTATTATTTCTCAGATTTTTATATTTTAATTACTTGATTTTCCATATTTTTTTTATATCAATTAGATTCGTTCAATATATTTAAATTTAGTATACATTATCAATATATTAAACATTAATAATAAATTAAAAGGAGAAAAAGAAAAAATAATGTTTAAGGGCCACCCAATACTCTAATAATATTCAGTTGATGTCATTTTGATCGACAACATAAAAGTAAACATATAATGGCATATAACCCCAAAGGTTGTCGTCAATAACCAAGTCGAATAAAATTATTTATATCAACTAGATTCGTTCAATATATCTAAATTTAGTATAAATTATCAATATATTAAACATTAATAATAAATTGAGAAGAGAAAAAGAAAAAAAAATGTGTAAGGGCCACCCAATACTCTAATAATATTCAATTGATGTCATTTTGATCGACAAAAACATAAAAGTAAACATATAATACAATAGCATATAACTCCAAAAGTTGTCGTCAATATCCAAGTCGAATTTAATAAATGTTGTTAATTACTATGCCAAATATCTGCTATTATATATATTATATTTAATAAAACTATGATATACATAACTAGGCTTTATATCGGTATAGACACATAGACAGTTTAAATAAGTAATATTGGACTTTAGAGTTAAAATTAATATAACGGTAAAGTTTTGATATGAAAATTGCTATAAATTGTTATATATTGTTGAGTCGTGTTCATATGTATTATTATTTCGTCCCCTAATTATGATTATAATAATAATAATTTTTTATTTATTTATAGGTATATGAATTTTTATATTTTTAATTATAATATATAATAAAAAAGAAGCCTAAAATGTCACTAGGTAAGTAATAACCATTAGATGAGTTTCTAATTTTAATTTCGACCATTAAATTATTTTGATGAAGTCATCAATAATAATTTTTGTTTTAACCCTTTTACTTTAAATAATTTAACCTTTATATTTATACTAATAACGAAATAGAACTAATTAACCTTTCTATTTTAATTAATTTAACAATTGTATTTTAAATTAATATCTGAAAAATACAAAACATATTTTTCTCTTCATACAAATTAAAATTATTAGTATAAAAAAAAAATTATTTTATTGTTTTACGAGTGTTTTGTGTATGAACGAAAAACTTATCACACGAAAAAATCTTTTGTTTCTTTTCTTCTTCCTATTTACGCAATATGTTTAGTTTTTTATATATTATAATTATTTTATCTTTAATAAGGTTTTTCGCGAATTACACATTAAATGTTTTCTTTAACTCCACATTTGCTAATCTAATCATTTTGTGTACATGACTAATAGCTTTCTATTAACCATATTATATACGTTATTTGCTCTTTGTTAGCATGATATTTTTTTTGATATAATTGTTCGCGTATTACGCGGGTCAATAAACTAGTAAATATAAAAGGAGTAAAAAGTTTATTTCAATTTACTAATATAAATGGTTAAACTGTATAAATTTATTTCAAAGTTGGGCTAAATTGATTTAATAAACAATTTTAATAGAAGGTTACTCCTTAAATCCATGTCTATTCACGAATCGTGTAAAATCAATAAATTATAAATATTTAAATGACTAATAAACGTCATTTAAGAACTTAAAAGTTTCTGTTATCGCATAGACAATATCATATTGTCAAACCTACGATTTAATAAATATATAGAACATAGAAATTAGAAATTAAAAATAGAGAAAGGAAAGTGAAGTTTTCTTAAATACTTGTCGAAATAAAATAGGTTATTCTTCTTCTTCTTTTTTGGAAATATAGGTTTTTATTAATATTGAAAAATTATATTATAAAATTACATGTGATTTAGTAGTTTGACATATTATATTTAGGTTTTTCTTTCGATTTTTATACATCATATAACATATCTAATTTTTGAAATCCATATTAAGTCTCCAAATTACATGTGATTTTACCTTACGAATATCAATATTTGTCTAAAAAAATTTTAAAAATTAAAACTCGTCAAATTTTTTTTTTCCTTCCAGGTCCATATATACAATATCTAATAAAATATTATTGTATTTTAGAATTTACTTTTAAATTTTATACATTTTATAGTCATTCCCTTTTTAGAAATTTTACGTATTAGTATTACAATCAAAATTGACTTTACCGTTATGATTTCAATACAAATATATATATATATATATATATATATATATATATATATATATATATATATAGAGAGAGAGAGAGAGAGATATCACCGAAAAATAATTTATAACCACTGCTCTGATTAAGGATAAAAACACGACAATCCAACGATATACTTTATTTCGTTTAACGATTAACGGTATGAGAGATAATTTAATTCTAAAAATAAAAATAAAAGTGGGTGTTGGTTTAAATCTTTCCCATTAGATTAAAATGGGATAAATGATGGTTTTCTGTTTTGGCATTTAAAATATTATGTGTTTGATTTGTTAGTTTCTTACGTTATGAATATCTTGTTTTTTATTGGTATTTCAAAACAGTTAAAAGGGTTTTTTATTCTTCTTCAGTTTTATATATAGTACATAGGTAAATATGAAGAGAAATAAGAAGATGGCAATAAAAAGATGAGAAATTTCTAGACCAATAGAGATAGAGAGACATAAATGATGTAAATAAGTTGATAATCTTTGTTTAAAGAAAGGTTTAATTGATTTTTTTTTCAAAAAATAAGAGGTTAATATTACTTGGAAGATTATTGAGTTAGTAGAATGATTATTTAGTTAAAGTGATTAAAGGAAATTATAATTTGATTAATTTTGTTGAAAATAAGGAATAAAGTGATTAATTTGGTAGAAAATAAGATATTAAATTGATTTTATAAGAAAGTCTCTATTAGTAAATAAAATTTGAAATTCCTTTTCTTATATGTTTTTGTTTAAAGAAGGGTTAAATTGATAATTTATAAAAATAAGAGGTTCATTTTTATTGTGTTAGTAAAAGGATTATTTAGTTAAATTAGTTAAAAGAAGGGTTAATTGATGAATTTGATTGAAATTAAGGTATTAAATTGACCTTTGAAGAAAATAATTTTATTGATCAATAATTTTTAAGAAATCATTTCATATATATATATATATATATATATATATATATATATATATATATATATATTAAGATATTCTTGTCAACAGAGTTGAGTTCAAATAAAAACACTCATTAAATAAAAACGGTAAAAATACCTTAAAAACGCTTATTTAATAGTCAAAACACCTATTTTTTCAATTTTTTCGAAGAATCCTTTTTATATAACTATTTGAACGTTTAGAAGAAAAAAAACAATTACATAAAATAAAAAATAAATCAAAAGCATCTTTTAAAAGACGGTTTTGTACAAAAATAAAACCATCAATGGAAAAAAAAATGCATAAACTTTTTTTTTTTCGAATTTGATATTTTTAATTTTATAAGATGATTATATAGACAATTTTAAGGTGACACTCCTAAACAATTTTGAAAAGAAAACATGTTTTGGCTACTTTAAAATCGATTTTAAAGTATTTTTACCGTTTTTATTTTAAAAGTGTTTTTACATGAACTCAATTCCTTGTCAACTTATGTATTATTTATCTTTATGTGTATATGTAACTAGATTATTATCCCGCGATAGCGCGGACAAAGATAAAGTTTGACTCGTAAATTTTTGTTTATGTAGATTTTAAGCTATTATGAGAAAACAATGTCATACGTGTAATAACATATATACGTTTACGTTTATACCTATGTTGCTTATAGTTAAATAATATATACATTTTTACGTTTATTTACATGTTTTGATATTTTTATGAGGAGATTTTAGAATAAAAATATGGTAAATTATAATGTAAATTGAGTGATTTATAAGTAAATTAAACTTATGTTTTTTTTTTTTTTTCAGTAGAGGTGTAAATGAAAGAGAAAATGTAATTATGTATTGTAAGAGGGGTGTAAAATAGAAATAGTTTTTGATGACATCATCAATCTGATCTAACGGCTGAAATTAAAGAAGATAACTCATCCAAGAGACCTTACTTCGTCATGTGACATTTAAGGTCCCTCTTTTATTGCTTGAAATTAAATATGCATTTGATAAACATATACATAGTTCTAAATTCTAATGGTTGTATAAAAGCTGGTTTTTGCTTAGACATATTGTATATTAAGTGTAACTAAGCGTACACCATCCAACAACATAAGGATTATGTTTAGATTTTCATTTTCTTACATTATAATCATAATAACCACTTGTTAGAGATAATGAGATGGTTTTGATTATTACCAAAAAACATGTATTTATAACTCATAACCCAAGAAGAGCCCTCAATAACTAAATTAATTGCTTCGTCCCTATACTTAGCCTCAATGTTAGAATGAGAGACCTACCAAGAGAAAAGGATGTTACCACAAGAAACAAAAAATGAAGGACCCATAATGTTGATCAACGGATGGTAAGACATATAGGATAGTCATCATCAATACGTGACATCGTACGATCCACACATAAAGAACGTATAAATTCATGAGTGAGAATGCCATGCAGATATCGAAGAATACCCTTAAGGGCATTCAGATGTTGCTCACACGAGGGTGATGCATATGGACACAAACGTGTTGACAAGAAGAGAGATTCATATTTGTTATTCGGGGAGAGCATTTTTTATTTTATTTTATTTTTTGCTCTCTACTGTTTATGATCGGACCAGTACTCAAATGGTTGTTTCTGAACTCTTTCGTAATCATCCCAAGATATTTAAGAAGGTTCAAAACATAATTTTTTTATGGGACGAGTGAATATTTTACAACTAGAACTTAGAAATGGTTAAAACATAATAAAGTTACTAAGGAAGTATTTAGTTACAATCATGATTAAGAATACCCATGTTGGGTAGAGAAATTGACTAGATAAAGCTATGGAGTCTGAAATGCGTGTTTGAATAAAGATGATTTTAGTTCGTGGAGGGTCCGAACTGAAATCATGAATAATCCGAAGTGAAATTTTCAGTTGGGGGAACATGTTAGATCAGATACTCCGAACTGCTGAAGTTCCTCCGAACTGAAATCAAACTGAAGAATAACTTAAGTCACCTCAAGTCAACGTTGAAGATATTAACCCGGAGGCTGAAGACTTTAATTCCGAATTGAAGTGAACTTCCCGAGTTGAAATTAAGATGATGACATGTTGTATTATTTAATTTGTAGTGTTTAGATTTTGTCTATATATAGTGTCATAGGTTGTTAGAGTTTCTTGTCTTTGAACTCGAACTCAGTTTGAGTGCCGTTGAGCTTGTCAATGTCAGATGTTACAGCTCGATCCAAAACCAGTTCACACTATCAATGAAATCTTAAACAATTACACATATTGTTCTATCAGTTCAATTTCAATTTCAATTTCATGTTTCTGTTTTTGATTCAACTCAGGTCATGAGATTCCGCATCAAGACCTGTTTTATTTCGATTCACTGAGTGTAGAGAGGAGAATTCAGGACCTGTCAACCCATCACACTACAAACAAGGCCCGAGAGAGAGAGAGAGAGAGAGAGAGAGAGAGAGAGAGAGAGAGAGAGAGGGGGGTTAACACCCACAACTCAACTTCTGGGTTTAACGTCAGTTTTTCACTATCACAACTCAACTATCCATAACTTAAGTTCTCACCTTTTTTTCAATACATGTTTAATGTTTGAAAAAGAAAAAATAATCAACAACTTACGTTAACTACACATCACACCCATTAATACACTCCCATGATATAATGAGCCGTTCTCTAGTACCAATTTGTGTGCTCTAAAACCAAAGTTTTGATTATCACCCCCACCCCCTAACTAGCATTTCCACCTTCTCATAGCAGATTGATGAGTGGTCACGAGCACCATCCTATAATCCAACTTTTTCACTCACGTATTACCTTCATAAAACATTTAATATTGGTCATTTTGTAATATATTTGTTAAACTAATAGTTGGTCATTTCCAATATCTAAAATGACTCAACATAAGGGTTCCAACGATAGTTAAATAAAGCCTGCTCTTTTATTGGGTCTCATGATATAGCATTTGTGTCTTGATGACGTACCATCGGTATGCCGATAGAAGTCTATCGGCCAAACCGATGGTACGCCGAATGATGTAATAAGCTCGGCACAATCTTCGATAAAGGGAATCTAAGTAACATCTATTATCCGAAGAACATCCTAAGGACCAGGAGGCCGAAGGATGACTTCTCGACAAAGAGTACAACACTTCGAAATACCTTCGGGATAAACAAGGTGTAGTACTAAGAACACACTATTATCCGAATCTCAAGGTCTATAAATACCAAGCTCACACTTCATTTTGAGGGTAACGTTTACATACACTCTACACTTTTACTTATTCTTTATCCCTTACTCTTCGATATCTTACTCTCACGCCCGAGGTAAACCAGGGGACCATCCCCGGCCCGTTTACTCGTGTGTTGTTTGTTTGTGCAGCCAACTTCCAGATCGAAGATAAGGACTAGGCTGAAGGTCTTCTTCGGATCAGCTCTTCCGGATCCAAACCTTCTACCCCATTGTGTTAGTGATATTCCGGTGTCGCAACATGTCTCTTTAAAAACAGCTAAATATTACCCCCTCTGTCTCATATTAATAGTCCAGTATTCCTTTTTGGTCCGTTCCAATTTAATTGTTTAGTACTAAAAATAAATATAAAAGTTTGATAAATTTATATTACCCTTAGTTGAAGTTATTATTACATATTTTGTAGAAGACATTAATTAATTAACTAAGGGTAAAATTGTCATTTTACAAAATTTAAAAACGGAGGAAGTAGTTCAATTTTATGACAAAAAAAAATATCTATATTTACTTATAATGGAGGATCGTCGGATGGCTAATATTCGAGATATTCCAAATAGTGGAATGTTATACATTTGAAACTCCTGACTCTTTGTTTACCCTATGTTTTAATTACCATAATGTGATTAATGGCATACTTATGCATTTGAAACTACTGACTCTTTGGTTGCCTTGTGTTTTAATTACCATAATGACAGGTATAATAATACTTAAACTGTTCAGTTACCCTAAGTTAATAACACATTTGAGACTTCTGACTCTTTGGTTGCCCTGTCTTTTAATTACCATAATGTGAGTTATAATTATATTCATGACTCTTTGGTTGCCCTGTGTTTTAATTACCATAATGTGAAATATAATGATATTTAGACTGTTCAGTTACCCTAAGTTAATAACACGAAACTCCTGACTCTTTGGTTGTCATGTGTTTTAATTACCATAATGTGAGGTGTAATGATATTTAAACTGTTCAGTTACCCTAAGTTAATAACACATTTGAAACGCCCGACTCTTTGGTTGCCATGTGTTTTAATTATCATAATGTAAGGTATAATGGTGGTTTTGTGTTTTTCTATATAAGTTCTTTTGCATCTACAAACCCCATAACCACGTACAATTATGTCTCTTTCGAAAAACATGTCTCACTCCAAGATTGGCGCCCTTGACCCAACTACAGAAGATTGAGTTGTTCATGTAAGGGTTTGTAGAATGTGGGAGGCAGTAAATACGAAACTCGGTGATGTCTTACTTGGGTTGGAGATGGTTATGGCTGATTGTCGGATGGCTAATATTCGAGATATTCCAAATAGTGGAATGTTATGCATTTGAAACTCCTGACTCTTTGTTTACCCTATGTTTTAATTAGCATAATGTGATTAATGGCATACTTATGCATTTGAAACTACTGACTTTTTGGTTGCCCTGTATTTTAATTACCATAATGACAGGTATAATGATACTTAAACTGTTCAGTTACCCTAAGTTAATAACACATTTGAAACTTCTGACTCTTTGGTTGCCCTGTCTTTTAATTACCATAATGTGAGTTATAATGATATTCCTGACTCTTTGGTTGCCCTGTGTTTTAATTACCATAATGTGAAATATAATGATATTTAGACTGTTCAGTTACCTTAAGTTAATAACACGAAACTCCTGACTCTTTGGTTGTCATGTGTTTTAATTACCATAATGTGAGGTATAATGATATTTAAACTGTTCAGTTACCCTAAGTTAATAACACATTTGAAACGCCCGACTCTTTGGTTGCCATGTGTTTTAATTATCATAATGTAAGGTATAATGGTGGTTTTGTGTTTTTCTATATAAGTTCTTTTGCATCTACAAACCCCATAACCACGTACAATTATGTCTCTTTCGAAAAACATGTCTCACTCCAAGATTGGCGCCCTTGACCCAACTACAGAAGATTGGGTTGTTCATGTAAGGGTTTGTAGAATGTGGGAGGCAGTAAATACGAAACTCGGTGATGTCTTACTTGGGTTGGAGATGGTTATGGCTGATGATGAGGTAATTTTTAATTTGTTTGAAAATTTTAAAAGCCGGAAAAAAAGGTACGCCACAAAAACAGTTAATATACAATAATTTCTACCATGTTTTTTATGTACAACGATGGAAACCTTTTATCTTATATTATAAATGTGTAACTGACCATGTTTTCACTGTTTTGGCAACAGTTGGTCGTCATGTTTTCACTGTTTTGACAACAGTTGATCGTCTATATACTCAATCCGGTTGGTGCTACAAGAGTTGTGGAGAGTGCAGCAAAGAGTTAGTTGTAAAGGATGATTTGTTTTTTTATGATATTTGCAATGACTTTTGCAAGTACCCTATGATAAGGTTGGTGTTTTGAGTTGTTTTATGTAGGGACTATGGTATTAACCTACCCAATTATTGCCTTTTGTAATGTCTGTTTTCGTTGTTGCAGGTATAGGGTCCATGTGCATGTTGTTGATTAGACAAGTGATACAACATGTTATATTTTTTCTATACCTTACTTAAAAATATGCAGCAGTTTGCTGAATTATATATGTATCTAATCTAATATCTAATACTGTACATAGGAATGTCTTTTTATTTTTACATATGTATTTGAAAAGTTTGACTTTTGTAGTCAATCCCTTAGCTATTTGACTGGTTAAATCAATATTGTTCTAATTCAGTTTCAGGTTCACATTGTTCTAACTCCCGATTTTGATTATTGTTCGTGAAAAATCTATTTAAAAATTGTCACCGCACAAAGCGCGGGAATACGCCTAGTTTATATATAATTCCCAAGTATCCAAACTGTTTCACCTCTATATATATATATATAGAACAATATTAAGCAGCTATTTAGAGAATTTGTTTTTGTGAGATATGATGGAGAAAACATGGCAATGTTTGAAGTTGAAACGGTTCTCTTTCTTCTTCTTGTATATATCAATTATTTATGTTTCTCCTACACATGGAGATGATCAAGGTACACACCCTTTAACTTCATCTGTCTCTTCATTTTAACGGTTAAATATACGAGTCAAATGATCTGTATGTCTAAAAATAAGCCTAAGAATATAATTTGAGACATATTGCAATGTTAAGTTTAATGGATATAGATTAGTGTATATGAGCTATTGATCAAAACAAACACGATCAAACCGAACTAAAACTGAGAAAAAAGGAATGTAACGAATGAAATGGAAACGTTAATTAACCACGGTAAACCATATAAAAGATGTGTTTTATATTCTTCTACGTCAAAACTGTTTAAAAAAGTTGCGAAAATTGTTATTGCAGGATGTCTGCTGAACTTCACATTACTACCTTACCAACCAAATGGAGATTGCATAGATCATGAAAACCAGCTTAAACTCAAATCATGGGGAATTCTCACAACAACCCTTTGTTGTCAAACCCCTCTAACCTTAATCTCTAAATCCCTCGCTCGATTATCATCCAACTCATCAAATGCCTCCATCTTTCTCGATTCCAATCAATGGTCAACATGTAGAGACATACCCATCTTCCAATCCCAACAAGATTCCGTCAACTTTGAAGAATGTAACTTCAAACATTTCTTCAAAGAATCCACCTCTTGTTCAAAGCTTTCGGTCGACTACATGAAAAAGTATTCGGAGTACAATGATTCGAGTGCAGCATGTGGAAAATTTGATCAATCTAGCAATTCGTTTGATGAGATATGTAGGAACTGCAGTCGTGCCGTATTGAAGGCAAGGGATGCAGTGGTGAAGGGATTGCAAGTTAACGGGAATGAAACGGAGAATCAGGTTTGTGGAATTGCGGTTGTTACTGCTATTGCATCCGAGAAATGGAACGAGAGCTCATTTGGTGCTGTTGATGATCTTTATGCCTGTTTGCGTATATTGGACGTGCATGGTAAGATTCTTTTATCGACCACGAGTGGATTTGAAATCATAAGTTAAAAAACCTACAGCAAGGTTTATTTTGACATTAAATATATTTTAGTCTGCAAATGGTGTTGCTGGTGCGATGGCATGAAATAAATATGCTCATCGTACAAATTTAGATGTATTTTATATTTGCTAATCGTATTCATTTGTGTTTTTGAGTCGTGAACATAATGATCTGGCTCTTTAGATGCTTATTTCTCTGTTACGACTTTAATATTCTCTTCTTGATTTCGTTTTTTTTTTTCCTTTTTGTCACAGATCCAGGCTACATCAAGCTAAAACGTAAGTTATTAGGTAGATTTTTCTGAATCATCGTGAGACTCTGAAGTGATCGTCACATTATTTTGTTAAGGTTAATCGTCTAAAAAAGATAACCAACTTTTTTTACACTGTAAAAGACTTTTAAAGCAAATAAAATTTATCAGGGCCATGTCCAAAAAAATCGATATGGTCCAAGATACCAGCACGTCATTTGTTACATCGGCACTTTCACCTAGTCACTTGTTCAAATCACCTTGAAATTTGAAAAAAAATATTCAGAGGTTTTTCGGTGCCAAAAAGCTGGTTATATGGAAAAGAAATCGGTTACCTTTTCATACAACTAACCAGACTTTGTTCTACCAGATACCATGTTTCAAACACTATTAGGCGTTGTTTTGGGTAGCATGGGTTTAATGCTTGTTATCATACTGGTAAAATACGTGACACGAAGGAGACAAGAAGAAAATAAATATGGTCAGTCTCATACCAAAGAGATTCCTACAGCATGGTCAGGCCTGTATAGCTTCTCCAAGGCTGAAATTGAGCACGCAATGAACTTCTCAGATGAAAAGAAATGTCTTGGTCGTGGAAGTGCTGGTGAGGTATATAAAGGGATCTTACCAAGTGGACAAGCCGTTGCTATCAAGCAAATAAGTAATAGAAACAACGCGGATTCTTTCACACGAGAAGTTGAAGGTCTCTCTAGGATTCGTCATCCGAATCTTGTATGTCTATTCGGTTGCTGCATTGAAGATGGTGAACAATATTTGGTCTACGAGTATTGTCCTGCTGGGAATCTAGCCCAACATCTTTTAAGTAACTATCCATACCAGCTTGTCTTAATACCACATACATACATGTAAATGACACAAAATGGATGTGTCTAATTGGGTTTTGGTAAAGATAAGTCATTTGGTTTGGCCGACCCGCTCACTTTACTATCATTTTTAAACTTGCTAAACATTTAAAGTGCTAAATTTGATTGCAGTTACTTTATTAAAGACGAAATTGATCCACTTTTATTTGATAGAGCGATGTAGGAGGTTTTAATACATTTGAATACACGTTGGATGACTTTCAACCCATTTGAAATGTCTCATGTTTGGTTAAAATCCTTTAGCTTAACATATTGGATTATTTAGAATAGAAACATGACCTACGTCGACTCATTCATAAGTAAATGGCTTCAATAAATACATAGATACAGGTTCATCTCTACTCACATATTTTGCAGGAAAGGATAGTGTTCTAACATGGGAGAAAAGAGTTAAAATCTTGAGAGATTGTGCACTGGCGATACGATTTCTCCACCATTACATAGATGGATGCATTGTTCACAGAGATATAAAGGTACTTTCCATTTCCATTTACATAATTAGGAAGGGGCTTAGTGCATTGAAATATAATAAACGTTATCTGTTTTACTATTGTGTGAATCCAACTTTGAAAACTCCACTGGGTGTAGTAACCAAACCGATTACATATCAACAAAAATCCGTTTCGTTACATCATTTGTGAAAAAATATGAGTTGGATACCTCTTCATGCACTTAGCCGTTGAGGATATTAACATAATGTTGCTTGTGTAAATTGTTTCACTTGGTAGCTTACAAACATCCTTCTTACGGAGAGCTTAGAACCAAAGCTTTCAGACTTTGGTTTGGCAAAAATTCTTGGGATGGAAGAGAGCAAAGTTTTCACAGATGTTCGTGGAACCATAGGCTATATGGACCCTGAATACATGAGCAATGCCAAATTAACTTGTGCTAGTGACATCTATAGTTTTGGTATTGTTGCCCTTCAGCTTCTTTCAGGTCAAAAAGTCATTGAGCTCGATCTTGAAGCCAGAGACCAACTCACGAGAAAGGTATACAACATTAGATTTCCCGTTTGTTTGTCATGTTTCGTTATATATACACTTCTTATTGTTATAACTTTTAGGCAAAGGATGTGAGTATGGGAAGGCGTCCATTAACAGATATGGAAGATCCAAAACTAAACGGGAATCTGAACACTATAGATTTTGAATCCATATTACAAGTTGCAGAGCTATGTGTTGCCAAATCAAGCAAAGGTCGTCCAACAATTGACGTTGTGTTCAGCGAGATGGATAAAGCATGGCAAAACACAGCAGCGGATATGGTAAGGAGTAACTTAGTTTCAAACAGTAACAATACTACTATCATTCCCAATAGAAGCTAAATAACCACCCTCTTATTTATCTTTTGGTTAAATACAGCGAGCAAAGAGGGAGATGAAGTCGTTCACAGCACCCCAACAGGTGAAATCGTTGGATGTGCAAGTCATTCCACTATGAAAAGAATGGAACTAAAATTCAAGATGATTGTTGAATCCACTTTTGTAATCTAAGTTTACTTACAGGACAATCTCCGCAGGAATAATAAACGTTTTTCTGGGGTATAGACATATTTGATGTACATAATGAATGTTTACAGTCGATGCTTTATTGTACGAAATAGATTGAGAAAACCCAACTATCTATTATGTTGTTGAAGTCACAGTTTGCAAGTATTGGGAATTTGATTTTCGTTTTTTTTTTATGAATAAAAATTTAAGAAAGAGTTGTAACAAAACTAATCAACTAAATTATCTTATGTACACTCACCAGTTTGAAAATGCATATACAACGTACTTTGGTCAATAATACATTTGGTTCAATGGTATACAGAACAAAAGTTATTTCAAACGTATTACATATAGCAAATTTTATAGTACATAAACTAAAAAGGCGCCGTGATAAATAGACATGCACATGTATACGAAGAGCGTTAGATTCATCTTTTTACGTGTTAAGATTACACAAACATAACTTTTGCTAAAGTTAAACAAGACATGTACGCCAATAGTGGCAAGCCCAATTGTTTGGGGATAAGTTGAGAAACCATGTTGATACAGATCTGACATGATTAGATGCTGCTAACATACCGAACAATTGAAGGATCTGCCATGCATATATGTAAGTACACCATTATATGATCAGGCGACGCCAGAAAAATAGAGCAACTGCAACAAAATTCCCAAGCACACCGATAGATTCATGGGCGAACAACCACCCAACTGCTGCTCCTTCAAATGGAATTTTACTATGAATAAACAAGGGGATCCTGGTCAAAATGTCGTTATCTTCTGGTAATACACCTTCTAAGAATAGAATTGCTTGTAACATTTTATCTGCAACAGTCAAAACTGGTTACCAGATTTCAGCTTCACGGCCTAAAAAACCAAAGACCCTGCTAAGACTTATCAGTTTGCTTTGTTTGACCACACTTTGAAAGAACGGTGTCTTTGGCCGGGTGCATTCTTAAGGCATTAGCAAACATCCGTTTTGCAGCTCCGATATGTTCATCTTTGAGATTGTGCTTATTAGGGGCATCCGTATCACGTCTTTTTGTACTTGAGATGGTAACATTAGATGATGCTTCTAGGTCTAGGCTTTGAGGCACCTTCCTATTGGAATACATCTTAGCACCATTGTTTACAGTTAAACTTTGTTGACCAATTGATTTTGGTCGAGATTGCAAACTTGAACCAACATTTTGGCCCTTTTGACTTTTGACCTCGTTAGCAGGCTCCACATATCCTATGTTGGCATCGTTGACATCATGCTTAATTCTCTGGCCAAGTGCATGAGCAATCATTCGACGAGCGACCACTGGATTATTACGAGGCCTGTCTTCTACAAGGGAATCACTTTCATCATCATCCTCTGTTGAGAAGATTCGTCTTCGAGCTGCCAAGTAGGCTGCCTCTCTATCTTCTAGAGAAACTCGAGCAGATATGGTTTCTACCTTCGGCCCTGAGACAACGATGATCAATGTGCTATTAAGAGGTGGCGATTTATCCAATTTACTTATAGATGGTCCGATTTGTATTGAAATTAATATCAGATAGGTCACATAAAAGTAATATTATCCAAAAGGATGCGAGTCAAAGTGTAAAAAGATTTAAAAGCCACCTAAGATCTGTTTTTAAGGCTTACAACCTCCTAAACTGTATAGTCGAATATGCAGATCTTTATTGTAATAATACTGTTTATGTATTCCCGCAGTAAATAGTTACAAAAATAAAAATAAAATATGCACGAAAGTCTCGTACTAAACAATCCATATTTCAATATCGGAATCTGTTTTAACCCGTTAGTCAACCGGCTCATATACCACCTCCATAATGCGAATTTTATAGATATGGAAGGATAGAAACAACGATAAAGGATGTCCTTTTTTTATACAAAGCAAATACTCAATGCTAAATCTCATTGTTAATGCATGCGGATAGAGGAGGCATTCTCAACCCATTACTGTGAAAACAAATTAATTTGGTTTACATTAATTAGTTAAAGTCAACAATAACATAGTCTAGTGTTTATAACTTCCTAAATTACTTTATTTGAAAAACTGAATTACTAGGTTATAGTAGTGCCTTTATAATCATATTGAATTGCTTTTTATTATAAAATAAAGGAATAAAGAAAACAAAGAGGGTTGGCATGTCGACCAGACTGACTTTGACCCAATACCTCCCCCCAACCAGCCTTTTTTATGAGCAATAGTCCCAAAATGTACTTAAGTAGGAATAAAAAAAAATACCAGTGGAACCATTCTCTCGTCGTGATAAGAGCTGGGATGTCACTGGAGACTGGTAATCATCATGTTCCCATAACATATCCGCAACGAGAATAGAGGGTCTGAAATTCAGTAAAGATTAAACAGAAGTCTTCATCAGAATCTTAAAAACCAACGAACATAAACATGCACTGCATGTACTCTTGATGACTCGCTATTGGTCTAATTTTGTTAACAGAATGATAAAAGACGAAAATTATTATTGATACAAAAATGCACGGAGAAACTTCAAGTTCAAAGTCTTTTATGATTACATTGATGTGTCCTCACAGCGCTCTAGAATAAGATGCCGATCGTCACCTTCACCAATAGAGTGATGAGAAAATCTGGCAAACAAAAAAGAGGATGTTTGTTATGATAAGAAGCTAGAATTAAACATGAAAGATAACAGAGGTCTATGGGTTGAATCTGGGCGATGGGCTGACTATTTTAAATTTCGTATAATAATTAGTGCATTAAATATAATTGCTATATCATAAGTATATAGGTTAGAATTGCAACCTAAAAGATATGAAATTACTGAAAGGAAAATACCCAAATATATCAGCAAGACGGTGTACAAGAAGACGATTGTAAGGGTTCATTGGCTCGAGCTCAATTACCTCGTCTAAGCTGCAAGAACACAAAATATAACTTAATGCTCAACTCTTTGTAAATCAGAGAAGATTGACATCTTCTGAATAATTAAATAATAAGATTAGCGCAGAAAACAGTAAGCACACACACCATTAAGAATAATATAACCCTAGAAAAGAAAAACAAAATCACATGTTACTGATTATTTTAGTATTGATGTAAAAGCTTTAAGCATCCCTCTAACGTACTTTGTGTCCCCTAAGCATCAATATTTAGTATTTCTAGAGTAAGAAACCTACTTTAAAACTTCAAATTGACGAGAGCATTTTCTGAAATAAAACCATAGAATAAGAGCGTACTAAAGTTACACCTTACTGAGCCCTGAAAAATTTCACGCACTTATTAACCTTAACATGAGTTACTCTTTTGACAGGTGTCCAACGAAAGGATCTTTAGGAGGACGTAGAATTACTCATAGGCAGTATTGAAATAAAATATACTCCCACTATCAAACAAAATGAAACTTTTGACAAGTCAAATGTCCAAATATCGTTGAATCAAGACATGACAGAGAATCATTGGTAGAGACATGACTAAGCAATAATCAAACACTATAGTCCAACAAAGCAGACTTACTGGAAACATGCAAATGAAACTGGTAAAAGGCTGTAATGTATGTTGCACTATGTTTGCATAATCGATCAAGAAAAAAATAAATTAATTGCTTTTAACAATCTTTTCCATGCTTTTTGCCTAAAGTCTCAAAAATGGTGAAAGGAAGTAAAAAAGGCGCTCTCATGCAATCTAAACAAGACAAACTTACATGCAAACAGAATTAAATTTATAAATCTGTTAGCCTACTTGAAGAGCGTTTCAAAGACATTTGCAAGTTTCTCTGCAAAACATGTTGAATGGAAGGAAACAAACCTTGTTTCATCCTGAAGGAAATCAACTAGCATATCTTCCATCGAGAGAACAAGGTGTTTGCAAGGAAGATTGTCCTTAACAAGAACAGCTAATTCTTCAACCTGCACTTTGGTTACACAGTTTAAACGGACAAATCATCAGAACAAATAATACTGTATTTCTTCAAAATACCTATTAGAATTTCATGAGTAACAACCCCACACAATAAAATAAAAAAAAATCATGCGCATCAAGAAAAATGTTATCAATAATATCCTTGATATCAAACGACATATAAGCTCCGAGAGGCAAAACAAATCCTGGAATTACAGGCAAACTTACTTCTACATCGAATTTTCTACCTTGTAAATGCATAAACACAAAATTACTTCTAGGTCGAATTTTCTAACTCGTGTTTAAACATGCAAAAATCAACAACATTACGAAGTTGTAGTAGAGTCTTGAGCTCCAACAGAATATGCTCAGAATTGTGAAACAAAATTTCCACATATAAATAGGTGTGTAGAAGTAAGTGTGTTTCTTGTTGGTCAACCATCAAAATCCGATACGAGTCTATAACTAAGCTTGACTGAGAAGTGAGAAATTTGTCAAGCACAAAAAAATTAACACATATAAAACCGCAGAAAAAAAAAGGACAAGAAGAGCCGCAGAGAAATGGAAGGCTGACATCGTTGGACCATGCTTCGACTTCTAGGGTTAGAAACTTAGAACCATTAAGACGTCAAAATACACGGGCTTAAGGTCACAAAAAATGAAAAGGCCATTTTTTTTTCTACACGGAGAAAGCATACAGAGCGAAGGCGTTCCCCTCCCTTAGCTTGCACGGGAAGTATTAGAGATTATGTACTTCGACCCAATCAAATAATGGGCTTCAAGGCTGTATGCTAGTTTTCTCTACACTATATATCCATCTATATGTCATTGTTATCATACATTCAATTAACATACAAAAATTATAAGCAAAAGATAGTGCGTAATGGTCCCTTACAGGCTAAGTGATAACTATGAACTTAAAGTTTGTCACCGGTAACAATAATAGACTACTAAATCCCCAGTTGAATGACAGGTCCTATATGGTCCAGATAGTTCTATCCTAACTTGTAAAACTGTTGATGACCAGATAGTGGGATTCTAAAACTCTGAACAAAGTAACATCAAACGCATATAAATGAAGGCGTTAATTGAATGCGCGGGATGTACTAGATTCTAGAGTCATTTAAGCATCTTATCTTTGAAAGATTGCATTTAAAATGTGCATTATAATGGTATCCATATATAAGAACAAATCAATTTGATAAAATTGAATTATTTAAGATTGAAAGAGTAAGATTTCCTGGTTAATATTGGACCATAAGATACTGAATTCACTGCAAACTACAACATAGATCACTTAACAAATTAAAAGATGAAGATCAAGGATGCTTTACCATTGAGAATTGAGTAAGACTCATGTTGAAACCACCAATTTTCGTTTCAATTTCCGAAACCCTAGAATAATCTATCTATCTGTATCTATTGCGTTGTTCGTTTCATGGCTACAAATTGGGCCTATATTGGGTTATCCTTCAATTTGGTTCCTTTTTTACTTTCTTTCTTTACCTTTCCTTTTTATTTTGTTTGATCTTAATATAACAAATACAAGATTTAAATAATTCTGGAGCTGTCACGTAGACGCAGATGGAATATCTATAAATTATTTTAATCAAATATTGGTTAATTTTTTGAATTATCTTAATCCCAAAGCAATAATTTTTATTTAATTTAAATTTATATATTTGATACTTATCACATATAATTCGCATATTTATTAATTTAAATAAATCAAAAAACAAATATGATAAAGGTCTTGATTTGCTTTTATATGGACGTTTACTAATAAACTTATATATTTTTTCTTTTTTAATTTTAACAACTCTGGCCATAAATAATGTTTTTTTTCTTTTTCCCTTTTTATCTTTCTATTAAAAAATTATTTATTGTCACTTATATTGTAACACTAAAATTAATTTTTCAATCACCGTACATCGTACTGGTATTGAAACTAGTTTTATATATACATAATCTAATACACGCAAGGATATATTAGAGTGTATTTGCATTAAATATGCAAAACCAAAAATCAAAAAAAATCTAATAAAACTAAATCGAAAATCGAGCCAATGGTAAAAATGATTTGGGTTTTAATTTTGGAAAATCAAAAACTTTGGTTCCATCCTAATTTTATATAGGAACCAAATCATTTAAACCCGAACTGGACCATTTGCCATGTCTAATAAAAAAAATTTCTTTTCTTACAATACTAGTCTTTAGACCGATGTGGATACACAGTGTTGGGAGTTGAAGATGAATGAATGAAGCTGCAAATCTCCAAAGTGTGTTTTTGTATAAGTGTTTAGTTCGGAAGTACAATGTTAACTTCCGAACTAAACTTAGTTGGTCAACTTGAAGTCAATATTAGAGACTTTACCTCTGATGATGAAGATGAAGACATAGTTGACTAGTTAGTGTCCGAAGTGTTTTTAGATAAACACGTGACACTTGTAATTGTAATTTATGTTCTCATTAAAGTCTATAAATAGCGAGATAGATTACAGTTGTAAGTGTGCTTTGAATTGTAATTGTAAAAAACTTTCCCGCTAGTTTAAGGCTTTTAATGAGAATATATATTTAGAGAATTAAGTGTTATTCATATGTATAAATTAGTTAAAATACTAATTTGTGATTCCGCAACATCCTAGTAGATAGTTAATCATTTAGTCGTATTGATCCTTAGGTTAAATCTTGCCAATTGGTATCAGAGTTGGTTATCATTTCATTTTGATTTCCAGTTCATCAATTTGACTTTAATTTAGTGATTGTGAGTTGAAATGAAAGTGATTAACTGAATCGCAAATATTTAGAAGTTAAGTTCAACGTTTTTACTAAATTTTGATTTGAATTTTACTAAGTTTGAACATATAGAATTTTCACTTAAGTGCTACTTTTAGTATTTGAGGTTGATTTTAGTGATAATTTGGTGATAATTTGAAGGGAAAATAGCTTGTGTATGTCACCAATTTGGCACGAAATCCTTTTGTGTACCTCAATTTTCAAAACTTCTACGTACCACCAGTTACCTTTTACCTGCTAGTTGATAACGTGTAGGTTTTTTTTTGCCATGTAGGATCATATGTATTAAACCACGTGGATTATTTGTATATAATATTTGTTTTTTAAAAATTATTCTTTCTTCCCTAACTTCCATTCCCAATCCTTAACTTCCATTCCCAAACCTGCACATAAAAAATCACCATTACCAAAAGCCAAAAACCATATTTCCAAAAATCATTTACCCAAAAATCATTTAAACTAAAAATCATCAAAATACCTTACTTTGATTTTGTTTTTGTTCAAATTAGAGTTTTTGGTAGTAAGAGACTTTTATTTTTATGAAATTGGGTATGTTGGTTTTCTTGCTGTTCGGATTACGGTTTTGGTGACTACGGGCGATTCACAGACCAAAACCATACAAATCTCATTTGTCAAACTCAGACTAAAACACTACGAATTAAATATTACAACATGGCATCATCTTAGTTTCAACTCGAGGATTTCACTTCAATTCGGAATCAAAGTCTTCAACCTCCGAATTGATATCTTCAACGTTGACTTGAGTTGACTTAAGTTATACTTCAGTTTATTTTCAGTTCGGAGGAACTTCATTTAGTTCAGAGTATTTGAACTAACTTATTCCCCGAACTGAAATTTTCACTTCGGATTATTCATGATTTTAGTTCGGAGTCTCCACGAACTAAAATCATCTTTATTCAAACACACACAGAAGGCTCTATAGCTTCATCTAGTCAATTTCTTGGCCCAACACCATGACATGTTCCTTTAGTAACCACCATCAACAATCCAAATGTTGCTAGGTCTTCTACGTTGCTCCTACACTTACATGTCCTTTAGTTAGTGTTCGGGAATCCAAGGAAAATTTAGACTTGATTTGAGTCACACTTGTGTTGTTTGTAAAATTTAGCAGCACTAGCATTTGAATTATCTGACATAGGAAAATATTCTTTAGATGAAGTAAATTTGACATAACACGAGGTGTTTGAAACCAAAGTTGATTCTACTAAGGCTAAAGTATTTTTCTCACTATCCGTAGTAACTTTAGCAATACCATTTAATGACTTCCTAACATTTGCTTTAGTCAAAAATTTTACATCGTCTAGTGAATTTACTTTGATTTTAGAAACTTTCCCTTTAAGCATTTCTTTGTAACTTTTCTAAATTTTAATTCATTTAAACATTTATGTCAGTATTTAACCTAGGAAATCTACACTCACTTAGTGAAAAGCATAATCAAATATGATGCGGAATCTCATATTTGATTGAACAAAAAGTCTAGAATTAATCAACACCATTGAATTACTAAATATTATGTCATTAAATATAAGTGGTTTGGCGGAAAAAGTCATTCCAATATTTCTATCAAGCACACTTATAATAGACTTTACCTAACACCTATTTATACACAATGAATTAGATGCATATATATATATATATATATATATATATATATATATATATATATATATATATATATATATATAAATATATATAAAATAGAGACACGTGTTTATTTACAAATACTTCGGACTCTATACACAACTAACATCTTCATCTTTATTACTTCTTATGAGTTTCACTTTACTTCGCATGTTGATGTTCATCATTAGAAGTAAATAATTCAATGAACGGTTAGTTGTAATTATACTACCATTTACTTCGGATGTTGAAGTTTGTTCCTCCGAAGTAAACACGTAGTAAATTTTGAAGATTTTGTACTTCATCGATTCTTCTATAATCCTAACAATTTAGATTTCCCAACTCTGTGCATGCATGATTCAAAATCAACTCTTCCAAATTGTATAGCACATAAAGCTTGTGATATATTTTCACTATCATTCACAGTTTGATTGTAACCAACACACCCATGATTTATGTTTCTTTTTACGCAATTCACTTTTAAGTGTATGTTTCTTCCACGATTTACCGTTATGATTGCAGAAACATTCTAAAGCGCTTGGAGTTAAATGACGAGGTCAGCACCATTTGTTTCGTAATCAATTCCGAAGAAAAGCATTCCGGAATCGCAACAGAAGAACAAAAACGCGTTTCCAGTCACCATAACAAGTCGTGGGTACGGATCTAAAAAAAATTATGTTTATCAACCCTTATGAGTTTTAAAAATTTATTTATATAAAAACCTGTTATTTATTTAAGATAACATTTATTGTAATATAAACACATGTGATTTTGTAGTGTATTTTATAGGTCTAGTTGATTTATACATCATATAACATTTTTATATTTTGACATTCACTTTTATTTTAATATCATATGTGATATTACTTTGCGAGTTTCAATGTTTTCTTAAATCACATTGATTTTATTTTTATGATTTAAATAGCTTCAAACGAGATAGAAAAAGATCGTCGGAAGTATATATAACATCACTCCTCTAATTAAAGTGGATAACACGATCATCGTAACAGTGTAACTTATTTTTGTCTACCTATTAGCGGTTTGTGAGATAATTGAATTAAAAAAAAGTAGAATTTCATAATAAGTTTTGATTAAAATCTAATTTATTGTCTTAAATCGAGATAAAAAAAATGTTAAATTTTTAACATATAGAGATCCGTAGTTAAACAAACCTGGTCCATAATTTTTTTTCTTGTAATTTGATGAAAACAAGGATTTTATTAACCCGCGCGTTGCGACGGGGTTTTAAAATTTAATAATTTTGACTGTTGACTTAAGGTCCTCTAATTAAATCGTATTTTTCTTTTTTCAATTTTAGATTAAATCTTTTCTTTTAAGAACGAAAATATTATAACCACATTTGTTAATTTTCACAACAACAACAACAACAATAATAATAATAATAATAATAATAATAATAATAATAATAATAATAATAATAATAATAATAATAATAATAATTTATGCATATAACATCAATAGATAATAATGTTATTAAAAAAGATTAATTATTAAAATTATTAACAATAAATTTAAGTTAAAGTAACAGTAATATTTATTTAAAGTATAAATAATATTTTCTATAGGTTAAATATAGAAAATAATAATAGTTAAGGGTTAAAGTGAGAAGAAGAAACAAAAATAAAAGAAAACAATTAGAGGGATGTGAAGGAGGTTGGAACCCATGACCTCCTCCATACATACATCTGTGTGTTAACCATCTTCACAAACCTACAATCTTTTAATTTTTACTATATATATTGTTTATATATTAATATAAAAATATTACTGTTTACTAATCACTTAATTTATAAATTAAGTATATTGATAATATGGCGCTTCGACAAAATGCGGAAAAAAATGAAACTTATTTATTAGCTTGTAAATTTCACAAATATGTATTAGAGAATGAAACCCCTTAATTATTATTATCATGATCAAACATATATATAAGAATACAATGTAATTCGTAATCAGAAACTCTAATGAACCCAAACCCATATATCGGCTTTGGGCTTATTATCTAATACTCCCCGGCAGTTCGAGCGGCGAAATCGCGAAATCTCGAACTGGACAAAAAACTATTATTACGAAATCAAACATAAAATAAAACATAGATAATTGCTAATAAGACTCATTGCTTGCGGTGACGCATGTCGACGGGTCGAAGCTGCGTTCGTTGCTTTTTCCGGTTTGCTTTTCTTCGGAATTTAATTACGAATTCACAGCCGCTAACGGCGTCAGCTAACTCCAAGCGGTTTGAAAATTATAAGCAAAACAATTTTTTTTCAGATCTAAACCCGACACCTTGTATCGGAGCGTGACGGTGCGTCCGGTGGTCTTCTGCTGCGATTCCGGTATGGTTTTCTTCGGAATTTAATTACGAAGCCAACGGCGCTGACCTCGTCATTTAACTCCAAACGGTTTGGGAGTTATGGCCAAAACAATGATCGACTGAACTTCAAATCCGATTTTTTTTTTTTTTTTTTTTTTTTTTTGGGTTTGGAACCTAGTCAAGCTAGACGGCTCATCCCTACGCCGATTAGGGTTTGAAGAAAAATAGAAATAGAGACGGGATCAGACCCGCTCTGATACCATATTAGAGAATGAAACCCCTTAATTATTATTTATATATAAGAATACAATGTAATTCCTAATTAGAAAATCTAATGAACCCAAACCCATACATCTGCTTTGAGCTTATTATCTAATAATTTGAACCCTCCATATGTTTCCTATAATTCTCTTTGCATATACGTCCATATGTTATTCTCTTTGCAAATAGCAAATCCTCCATTCCTTTGCATCTATTTTGATTGAAATCAGAATGTCTTTTTTGGGAATTTGGGTTTGATCGATCATATGTAGGTACAAGTGAAAAGGATCGATGAAAAACGATGGCTTCAAAATTTGTAACAACCATTCTCTCTATACATATTTAATTTTGATCAAACTTGTGATTTCGTTTTTAAAAACTTTATTTGGTCATTGTTAATGTATGAATTTATTAAGTTTTATTTTATTTTCTTATTATTTATTTATGGAAAAAAAGTTTTGATGTTATGGATAACTATGTTGGTTAAGGTTCTCTAATGGTTAGGGTACAACAATTTTCATTACGTTTGCCAGTATAGGGCAAAATTTGTTCGTAATTAATCAAGTACCATGTACTATAATGGTTATATCCCACAATAGACAATAATCTATGATACTCGGATAACACGTCACTTATAAAGTTCTCTTCGGAATCGAGGACAATAAACACTCCTCGACATCACGTATGAAGTTCTCGTTGAATATGGTATAATTTATTTAAAGGAGCCATGGGAGTTTTTGAATGTTCGAATTTCTCTCTTTATACATATAAACGCGTATAATACTAAACTGATTAGGTGTCTGTCTTGTGTCTTGAAGAATTATCTGTGGTGGATCACCTGATTCTCCATGAGTTAAGTAACTTTATAAATGGATCAGGTCGCATGGCTAAAGAGCTTAAAAAATACAGGACTGTATTATGGATTCTTTATCCCGGTGGCTTATCTACTCTGCGTAGCATTATTAATTGGAACTATATTTGTCGGTAAAGATCATACAGAGGTATTAATACAGAAATATATCCATATCTTATTAACCCATTACAAATGATAATTAGTACTCTTATATGCGGATAAATGAATACAATCTTTCGATTTGTTGCATATATAAAAAAAGTTGGTTGTTTATATGTAGAAATCTATAAAATGGGGCCTAGACGTTATACGAAGCTCGGGCTATTCAAAGATAACAAGTGAGGTTTGTTTTTCCTTCATGTATTTATAAGTTTTTTAATACCAAAGATAGTTGCTTTACTCATATAAGCCTCTCTAATACTCGCGTCCCAAAATATATTAGTCTGTTCTAACTTCTAAGTGTGGATCAAATTCAAATTCAATATATTCGAAAGAGTTAGGTTAAGCTTTTTCTATTTCCTTCTTATTGTTTGTTACACTCCTAAATAACTTAACAAAAAAGAATAAGACTCCTTCATTTTTGGGACAGGGAGTATATACAATAATTTTTCACCCGTATTGAGAACTTTCCTAACCTCCAGAAGTTGCAACCAGCAAAACAACAACTAACTCCCCGTCATCAATTGCAACCACTAGAGCCGCAAACTGAGACACTTTCGCCACCATCACCGCAATCTCAAGAACAACCTCAATCATGTCCGCAAGCATCAGCAGAAGCTCAACCGCAACATGGGGACCAAATGTGTTTATCTCAGGTGTCTCACATCCTTCCCTCTATATATTTAGTATGAAACAACAATGTACTAAGCATGTGACACCCTAGATGAAAATGTTATGTTATCTATCTTTTTAAGATGGGAGGTGATTTCTACGCCGGCCGAATTTGCCATCTTCCACTAACTTTTATGTATTGACTACTCTTTCTTTTAATTTAAACCTTTTGTTTATCTACTCATTTTTTCATAAACCTGTCATCCTTTTTTCATAGAAAACGACTTATAATATAAAAACTAAAAAAAACAAATAACAAAAACTAATGGAAATCCGAGAGAACAACATTTAAACTATATCAGAAAGGGTTAAGATGGGAAATTCATGTGGTGAAAGGATCACCTTCTTATCATGAGTCTACGTATATGTTTTTATTATTAATATTCATGTTGAAGAGTGAATGTCGGCATCCATTACCTAAAGGACTTATTTCCAATACCTCTGACCTGCAAATGCAACCACTATGGGGTGAACGTAAGGTATACTTTGTGTTCATTTGAAGATAACAATGGCATTTATTTTGGTTCAAACGAGTAGTGTTGAACATGATGTACAGAAAGTGAACCCTACAACATGCTTATTTACAGTTGCAGTTGGTATAAAACAAAAGAAAACAGTAGATAAGATGGTTAGGAAGGTAAACCTTCCTTTTCCAAATTTGTTTTACTTTTAATTTATACAATAATGGTAATATCTTTCCTGTAATGCAGTTTTTATCAAAAGACTTCAGTGTGATGCTTTTCCATTACGATGGTGTTGTTGATGAATGGAAGGAATTAGATTGGTCTAAGGACGTAGTTCATGTATCTGCACTTAGTCAAACAAAATGGTTAACTTCAACCAAAATATTTCATATCTTTCCCCATGCTTATGTTCTTAATGCTCACTCATACTCATACATAGGTGGTTTGCCAAGAGGTTTCTACATCCGGATATAGTCACCGAATACAATTACATTTTTCTCTGGGATGAAGATCTTGGAGTGGAAAATTTTGACCCAGAGCGGTACGGTAGGCTCGATCTCTCTTCTAATACTAACTTGTAATTTAAAATAAATAAGAGGCATTTTGCAATAGACTAATAGGGTAAGTGCCATATGCTGAGTATTATTTTAGTTGTTTGATATTCACAGATATCTATCAATAGTGCAAGATGAAGGGCTTGAAATCTCACAACCAGCACTTGATGCAAAAAATTCAGAGGTTCATCATACAATCACCGCAAGATGGAGCAACTCGACGGTTCACAGGTTACCTTCTCTCGTTATACACACCTCTGCAAATCTCTTGTTTCCAAAATATGACATTTCATTCTAGTACTTCCAACTAGCTCACGTGGTTCTAAATACCTTTCTTCATTATCTCTATCTCAAGCTTAAGTTCTTTTTAGGAAAATATACATGAAAAAGTAACCAAGTTTCTATTTTAAGGAACCAACATTTTTTAACTTAGGAAGAACCATCGAAATTTCATTTTTTTATTGAAGGTAATATTCCAACTTAATTAGATTCCAGCTCCGCACCAATTTTAAAAGCTAGCAAAGTTTATATAGGTTTTATGTTGAAACATTTGGTTATCCGAAATGGATTTTTGACCAGGTTAGTTATCTGTTTCTACATTTAGCCGTTATTCTTAATAATTTCTATTTCTTTGATTTGAAAAGTATCCTTTTCTAAAAAATTTTCCATCATTTTTGGAAAATCTTTATGATTTTTTCAAAGAGAGGTCCTTGTGTTATTAACAATAGGCATGCTTCCCCTTTCTAGAAATTTTTTTTCAACACATGATATTGTTTAACCCCCATAAAGTAGTGAGATAATTCACTTTTGGATAAATTTGATTGTTGAACGTACCCTTTTCTGTATGATTATTTATGATAAGGGTATATTTAGAAGGTTTTTTTCTATGTCCTTGTAATTGTTTGTTATATATATATTTCGTACACATGATTGTTGAACGTACCCTTTTCTATGTCCTTGTAATTGTTTGTTATATATATATATAAAAAATCTGGCAACTTTGAAAAAAAAATTTTTATTTTTTTTTAAAAAACAATCGAATTTTTTTTTTTTCGAGGAATTTTTTTTTTTTTTGGCTTGAAAAAAGTTATGTACGAAAACAATATGATTCACATTTATGATACACACCTATGATGAACATTTATGTGTGTATCATAGTCGAATATTATATATATATATATATAGAGGTTGGTTCTTGTAAAACAAACTTTAAGGTAAAATAAGTAAAAAAAAAATTAAAAAATAATTTATAACGTTAGATATTTTGGATTATCGTTCATTTTAACCATATATCAAACTTTAAAAAACGAAGTTTTTTTGTACATCAAAAAATGGGTAGTTTTATCGTTGTGCATCAAATTTGAATATTTACTACACAAAAACAATGAATTTGATGCACAACCCCTAAACGACATATATTTTGATGCATATCAAAACTTGCTTTTTTAAAGTTTGTTATAATGGAATAAATAAACATAATACAAAATTACACATATTATAAATTATTTTTTCATATTTTTTTACTTAATTTATTTTAAATATTGGTTTATAAGAACCTCTTCCTATATATATATATATATATATATATATATATATATATATATATATATATATAGGAAATGGATTCCAAGAATATGACGTTTCTGGATTTGAATGAATGCCTATAAATATAAATCTTACTAGTGTTAGTTCTTGATTCTTTTATCTATGTGCTTTGTTGTGTTAAGATTGATTTTTATGCTCAGCTCAAGGTGTGGCATTGTGTAAATAATTATGGTTACCTGCAAATTGCATATTTAGGAGGGCTAACAAGCATGGATGCGATTGGACGAGTGAATACCCTCCTTGCACCGGGTAAAAAATTCACACTTATTAGGAAACTTTCATTTGTGTTTAAAAAGATTGAATTACATTACAATTATATTTCTGCAGGTAAATTTGTGATAAATAGTATGGTATTTTTACGTAAATTATAACGCTTTCTAGAACTTGTAAAATGTTAATGTGGATGACTGCTATTTGTTTTTAACAATATTTGTATTGTGGTTTTTAATAACTTATGTAATAGTTTTTAGATGTTTGATGGTTTGGTAATTATGAGAGAGGTATAGTGACCATTAGGAATTAAAATTGAAGTGAATTGCTTTTTATGGCAATCTCCCCTTTCTACATTACCAGGTTTAGATTTGATCCGAGGCTCATAAATAGTTATCTGATGATATATTGCAGTTGGGTAGAGTTGATGGCACCAGTCTTCTCCCGAGTTGCATGGCGGTGCATATGGTATATGATTCAGGTTAGCTATATAAACTATAAAACTTAAATGATCCTTTAATTGCTTAAGTGTTTCTACAAATAAAATTAAAACATTGAATGTATCTTCATATGTCTCGGATTCAATAAACTGGAATAATCTAGGTTTCATCTAGAGATCAAATTATTATGTCGTACATATAAATTATCAATCATGCACATTTTCTTTTCCTCTGAAACAAAAAAATTGTTTTAAAAGAAAAAAGAAATATAAACATCATGGAATAAGAAAATTACTTCACGTTTCTCATCTTTTAATAAAGTTGAACACAGTTAGTTATAAATGCATCAACTTTGGTTGTGTTTTATCTCACGATTCAAATATAACATTTTTTTTTCTAGTTATATGATGAAGGTGTCAAATGGTAGGTTGAAGTTTGACTAAGATCTATTTTATTCAAAGGTGTAGAGTGTTTTGTAACCATAATTTGGTCCTTTACCGTGTTGGTGTTAGAATTTTAACACATCAAGTCAACATATCTTGTTTTGATCTGTATCATGATCAATATAACTCGTTATCCTACCTACCCAACCCACATATCTTGCCAGCTCTAGTTGCGTGTTAATTGTCATTATCAAAAAAAATTCCCTATACGTTGTTATATTCTTTGATAAAATCTTTTTTTTGCATTTGTTATACAATATACCTTTATTTACCAGAGTGACTTGAATCATGCATGGGGGCTAGATATTCTTTTTGGTTATTGCGCACAGGTAATATATTTTTCGCAATTGGTTCTCTACTTATCTCTCGTTTCTTTATTTATTTTAATTCACTTTGTTAATGATGTATATATATATGTGTGTGTTTGGTAGGGAGATAGAACAAAAAATGTCGGGGTTGTCGATGCCGAATACATTGTTCACTATGGTCTCCCAACCTTTGGGGATTCTCAAATTAAGGTAACACTAAGCCTCATATTATACAAAGAAATTTCAAAAAATGAAATAAAAAACACCTTAATTAAGAACATTCACTACAAAAAATCAATCTTTTACAGACAGATTTAGAGTAGGTTTTAGCGACGAATTTTAGGCTAGCTACATGTTTAGTGACGTCAGTCAGGACGACGGCATAAAAAAGTTGATGATATTTGCGACATCTATGGGTGCGTCGTTACAGATTACGACGAAAATAGAGACGACCAAAATTGTGTCTCTACATATATGAAGTTCTTGACTTACTATGAAAAAAAATTATATTTACTACAATAATAAATAAAGATAAAAAAAAATATTTGTCGGATAAAAATTTTCAAGTTTCCAAAAAATAAAAAGGTTACACGTTTGCAAGCTTCTTAGTATCATAACCTAAATATATAAGAAAAGCAATTACATACACCTATTTGAAAGGGAAGCTTCAATTAGAAGCGCTCTTAAGCAGTGTAGCAACCGGCAATCCATCACTTTCCAACATTCTAGTAGATTGAACATGTACTTGAACTGCTTTGTTAAACTGATTCTCGTTTATAAGCTTGTTGATACGAGCTAGAACTTGTTACGCATGAACAATTAGTAAAAATCTTTCAAGTTCTAATTACTTAGTGCTGCAAGCAAGAAAAAAATATTTTAACATGGGCATTTATTACCTCTTTAACGATCTCTTCCCCACATTGACAGATGCATCAGCGAAGATGCCAAAAGCTTAAAACCTAAAAGAAAAGGACTAAATGATTAATGGTATTCAATATAAGTATCTAATGCATTTTCCAAGGTATATAAAACGAGTATACCAACTTGCTTGGATCGCACTAGACCTTGTATTACATAAAACAATACACCAATGAGTAACAACAAACTAGCTAATTCAGAAAAAACGGGGGAGCATGTATGTTACCATTATGGTAATATGGTCCACCTAAAGGTTGAGACCTTAATTAAAGTTTTAACGCAACCTCATGTTGACCAAAGGATACCATAGTATCCATCCTTGAACTTCATAGCTTTTGCATATGCAACCCTAAGCGTCTGCTAACAATCACGTGATAGTAGTCAACCGACAGTTGACAGTTTAAAGATAACCACCCATATAGTTTAACATACCTCGCACCCCTTGGCTCCATTATCCATAACAAATCTTAGAATACCATAGCAAACTCTGAAAACGAGCCAATAAGAAATCCGCTGAAAACAAGCTCTGAAGGTTCAAATAAAATACTACTAAAACAAAGAAACGATAGATGAAAAGAAAAGAAAACAGATTGTTTAAAAAATACGCGAACAGAAAGGACTCCAAGAAGCTTGAATCACAAAGACAGCGCAAAGAGACCTCTGTTGTTAACCCTCTTTGCATAAAGCTCTACATTTTTCTTAGAGAACTTAAATGACTTATGAACTAGAGATGTCAACTCCCTTATTCGCTTCTCACCTAAAAAACCAGGTTTAATAACTATGGTGTTAAAATACCTAATGCTAGTTTATATAGATGACAAAAATAAAATCAACTCAACAAAAAACAGAGAAACAGAAACTTGTAAAAGATCAAATCCTTCACACAGGACAACCATATTAGAACAAAAAAATATTGAATATATAATTAGACATCGAATTTTAGTTCATAATGTCCTATCAATAAATTTGAAATTAACTAAATTTTACCATTTGGGTTCGGGTGGCCATGATGATGATCTTGTAAGCATAGCTATAACCCTGACTTCAACACCAGAATAACCATCCTTTGCTGCAAGTTCCCCGGTGAGGACCTCATTTAACTCAACAAAGGACACACATAAGTGGTGGTTGCCCACTAACCCCCTAAATAACAAAATTTATCATTTTTATCCTAACCAAACTTAAATGTAACACAAATTACCACTACGAATCCAAGAGACTAATTATTTACCTCAAAATAAGAGTAAATTATAATTCATAATAGCTGCAACCTGTTTTTGTCTTCATTTAAATAGTTGGTTATGATATGTGAGAACATTTGTGATTACTCGTTCATTGGTTAAAGAGGTGAAAAGTGACCAATAACAAAATTAACAATTCACAATCAAACTATTTATTCAATTCAACTAAAATTAGGGCAAATTTCTAACTAGTCGAATAGTTTTAAAGTTTATATCAAATTCACATTCACATTTGTTTTCGGTACTTATTATTCGATTCAACTAAACTCACGAAGAAAACACAACTCGAACAATTTACACGTTGTCGATTCAAGGAATCAAAGTTAGGAATTTAAGCAATCAAATTTAGGTATTCAAGCAAAACAAAATTAGGATTCCGCATCTCAATTTGATCGCCCAGTTTACTGATTTAGTGTTGTTTTCGTTCCTGATCATTTTAGAAATTTCATTTATGCATGAAAATTGGGTTAACCATCCTCTTCATTTCTTGAACGTTTATACACGTATTCTGATGTTTTTGCCTTGTTTTGCATAATTATAGATTTACCAAGGGTAAACTCCTTATTTAACAGAAAAAATATTTAATTTCGATTAATAATGCAAAGTTTATATGTTAAAATGCCAAGAATGTGACCAGTAATGCACGTGTAAAACATATTTTTTTTTTTGCGTTATCCAATATCTCCCACTTATCTTTTGCTTGCCCTCAAGCACAACAAAAGTTTTACTCACTTTGCTCTTGGGAACGAGGGAAATCGGAATATTAATGATGATAAACTTTTTAGAACTATATAAGATGTTAAATGCGTGGATAAGATTACTTGAGTAGAAAACCTAAAATGACTCACATAAGCATATAAGGCTACCAGGAAAATTGAAATTAAAAGAAAAGATGACAAGATTAAGTTCATGATAATGCTACTAGATCGTATGCTTATAACCAGATAAGAACAACCATTAATACGTTAAATTTCTCACTAAATGGTGAATTGTCGTATCATTGTCAACAAATAATGTTTTATATTTGTATTGATCAAATTACATTTATTTAAAAAATTTAGGGTATAAATAGGTGGTGGTTGTGTATAGTCTTTTGATGTATATATACATGTAAGATGATCAAAATAAACTCATGTATGCACATTAAATCCCAAACATCTTTTACCAATTCAACTGTTTTTATACCTTGCCTAAATTTTAGTTCTCACGCCATCAAATGAATCGTGTGTTTATCTCGTATTCATTTAACTAATTTATTTATCCGTTTTCTTAGCATATCAAATGGATGATTTAAAAAGCTTATGATCTTTAGTTGAAGCCCTTAATCCTTGATCAAACCCTAATCTTCTCACTCCAGTAAATCCCCATAATACACTTGAGTCAGTTTGAATATCCCAGACAACTCTATGATACCACTCTATGATACCGAGAGGCTTTTACCGTGTGTTGCGAAAATCTATGATCATGCGTTTATATTAGAGAAATTACATGATATTAAGTTGTATTTTGCCATCGTAAGATGATAAAGGTTGGTATATAATGGGAAAATTTCAATAAGTAGCAATGTAATTTCACTTTACCTCTAATTTGATCACTAAATTTCAGAAATTATTATTAAAAGTAGTTTACTTGTCAAAATAAATACTATTATTACAATGCTAGTGATTATCGAAGTTGAACGGTCACTAAATTATGATGAACAAAATTACAAATAAAGTGGATGGCTATTGACTTATGATGACCAAATTACGAATATAACTTTAACTAACACACAAATCAATTCTTTTTCATTTTCAGGAAAATCTGGATCCTTCTATACCAAATGCTAGACTTGAAGTAAGTGTTCTTTAACGATATGTCGAATGTTTTGAATCCACATTAATATTTTTTTGGAAACGGAAAACATTACTTGGTTCAACATTTGTTCAGAAACTGCTTTTGCTAGAATTCTTCTAAAATGTTGTGACTTATAAGGCTGATACACTCTTACTTATGTTCCTAACAATATTTTTTTATCAAAAGGGTCATGCTTTGGTGTAGTGTGTAAATCAAACTCAATATCCAAGACAAACATGCAACAAAAATCTTGACATGAGGTCTGATACGAGTTGCACAAATGGGTGTGACGAGCTAGTCAACTAGTTTGTTAGAATATGTAATATTTGTGTGGGTAAAAACTAGAAAACGGATCGTTGTGATAAACATGATTAGAAATAATTTTTCATTCACAACATAAAGTTTTGAATTAAAAATGCATGATGTTATATGCAAATATAATATATTTTTTATACCTCTCCTTTTTAGCTTAAAATTATTTGTTTAACTTCTTGACCTGGTAGAGATCAAATATAACCCGAACACCCCCATTAATAAGTAGTCTCTATGGAGGCGTACTAGATCAATGAGTGGACACTACATTTTGTTAGGACTTCCACTTAATTCATCATTTCGTACTATTCCTCCGAACTAAATTCCACTTCTTTTATTATTATTAGGTGAGAAGGCAGTCACATCAAGAATACAAGATATTCAAAAAGAGATGGCAAGAAGCTGCTAAGGAGGATGAATCTTGGGTTGATCCTTATCCGGATTCTTGGAACCATAACATAATCTAAACATTTATCGATTCACTTATTTTTTTATTTTATCAAGATATCGATATGACTTTGCGGAAAGATTTCGAAATGTGAAACATTAATGGATCATAGTCAAGATATATAGCAAACGATCCTATATGAGAGGTTTTTAAAAGAAAAGTAATAATTCAAACCATTATTTAAAAGAAACTTGTCTTAAACTTATAATCCATAATGTTAATAATAAACCTAAAGTTTTAAATTAATATAACTATTTCATGCACCGAGGATCTTGTACACAATGCTCCTAGTTATATGTGGGTGACTAGAGCTGAAATGGACACTTAATCATCGAAAAATATATTTAAAACAAGTTTTAACAAAAAAGCTTGTGAGTTAATAAGTTTAAGTACATGAAGAAAAATGTATTAGACCATAAGAGTTACTGCATTGATCTCGTCATCGTGAATATATATATATATATATATATATATATATATATATATATATATAAGATTATCGAAGGCTCGTGAAAGGATACCTTAACAATTGTGATTTCCTTATTTGCATATGCGTAATAATATGTATCCATTTGATCAATGATCAAATCGGCGGTACCCACCCGGATAGAGTCGTAAACTTAAATAGATCTATTCACAATACTCTTGTTTAAGTCCATAACTAACTATTCGCTATAAAGGCTAGGGATTTAGAAACTCATACTTAAGAAATACTTAACCATGTTGTTTTGTCTAACATGAAAATCAGTTGATAGTATATTCTCACCCGAAATATAGTAAAATATGTAAAGGAGGAGTTCTGAAACTCACCTTAATCTTGTAGTAAACAAATAAGCAAATAGACACTTCATGCAATATGTTATCCAATATTTTATTACTATAATATAACTTATGGTTGTAACGTCCCACTCTTACAAAGTATACAAAATGGTATCAAGAGGAACTTAAAAGGCAAAAAAGGCGTTAAACTTATTTAAAGTCAAACAAGAGTCAAAGAGAAAGTACACCGACAATAAAAAAATATTCTAAGAAAAGGGTTTTAAATACTAAATCTATCTACACTCGATTCTCATTCCCAAGAGCAACTGATTACCTGCCATTTAAGAAAGAAAGAAAAAGAACACTTAGTGAACAATATATATGTTTGAGCAACGATTGACGTGCTCACGGGACTGGGTGTGATGGCTAACCGATACGTTCTCCTGCTAGGGCAGTGCAAACCTACCAAGCTCTTTGCGAGCCTAAGGTGACGTATCGATTAGAGGGAGTGACGTAAGAGAGTGGGAAAATCTCTTAAACGTATGTGAGTAATAAAAGTGAGAATAAGATCATATAAAATATGTGATATCGCATATTTGTATAACTATTTATATGCAATATTTGGTCACATTTCATAGTAAACACGATGGATAAGATAGGATTTTTGCATTTAATTGTGTGGAAAAGTGTTTTTGTCCATTTTACAGGTTTATATGTTCGGGAAGTGGAAATGGTGGAAGAAACGAGTTTAAACGTGAAGAAATGGTGAAAACAGGAAGCAGGACGGCGCACATGTGTTCACAACGCCGCTGTGACTTTTTGAAATTCAAGCAGAACGACGCACAAGGTGTTAGAACGACGCAGTAACTAAAGAAAACAATAACATCGACGTCCTAAGCATCAGGCCGGCGCAGTCAGCTGTTTTCAGCAGTTTTCGAGTTGTAATCGAATACGTTCTCTACACGATTTTTGCCTATAAATACCGAGTTTTTCCAGCCAGAAAATACATTAAATTATCGTTATTCAAGTCTTAGAGCTGGAGTTCGAGTTTAGAGGCAAGATTTCAAGCTAGGAGTTTCGTTTTCGTTCAACGTCGGTCACGACACGTTTGCAATTTCTAGATTGTTTTTCGTTCCCTTTTTAGACTTTATTTTCCAGAATGTTTTCTCTTATTATTAGTTTTATTTTGAACACGATAATGAGTAGCTAAACTAAATTTACGCTTGTTAGATTAACGGATCTTGTTTGAAGTTTACTTTTGCGTAATTAATTATTTATGTTTTTGTGTTTAATCGGTGATCCTTATTTGCTTAAGTTTTAATATATTATTTTTAAGTTGTTTATATATAATTTACTTAATCAACATTCTAGGTATTCGAGAGGAATCTAGATAGATTAAATAGGTTGTATGAAATAATCGGTCGGTCTATAATCGGTTTAAAATTACTAGGATTCGAGAGGACTTAGTAATCACAACTTAGGTAATTAAACTTAATTGAGTAAGTCTATTTGTTAATATTCGGAAGGACTTGATAATTAGAGGAGTTATTCGAGAGGAAACTCTATAAGATTAAATCACTAAAAACAGGCTTGTTACTTAATGTTTAACTATTAATAATTACAACTGTATTCGAGAGGAACGGTATAATTAGTAGTAGTTGAAGTTAATAAAATATTCGAGAGGACTTTTACTATATTTTAGAAGTTTAATATTTAATCAATTTCGTAAATTTAAATAGAAAACAAGTGAAGTGTCAAACAAGTGTATTTTCTTTATTATTTGATAATCTCAATTACTTACTTACTCTATTTTAATTAATCACTTTTTGCTAATCACTTTGCAATTTTCAATCAATTAATCTTTTTGTTACGATAATAAAAACCCCAAAAAAAAACAAATAGTATTATTAATTCGAAATCTAAAAACAAATTAGTCCCTGCGAACGAACCTTTACTTACTTTTAAACTATATTACATACGAATAGGTCCACTGCCTATAAGTGTGTAATTACGCGAAATAGTATGTTTAAATTAAGACTAGATTTTACACATCAAGTATCGCATATTTATATAACTATTTATATGCGATATTTGCTCACATTTCATAGTAAACACGATGGATAAGATAGGATTTTTACATTTAATTGTGTGGAAAAGTGTTTTTGTCCATTTTATAGGTTTACAAGTTCGGGAAGTGGAAATGGTGGAAGAAACGAGTTTAAACGTGAAGAAATGGTGAAAACAGGAAGAAGGACGGCGCACATGTGTTCACAACGCCGTTGTGACTTTTTGAAATTCAAGCAGAACGACGCACAAGGTGTTAGAACGACGCAGTAACTAAAGAAACCAATAACAGCGACGTCCTAAGCATCAGGCTGGCGCAGTCAGCTGTTTTCAGCAGTTTTCGAGTTGTAATCGAATATGTTTTCTACACGATTTTTGCCTATAAATACCGAGTTTTTCCAGCCAGAAAATACATTCAATTATCGTTATTCAAGTCTTAGAGCTGGAGTTCGAGTTTAGAGGCAAGATTTCAAGCTAGGAGTTTCGTTTTCGTTCAACGTCGGTCACGACACGTTTGCAATTTCTAGATTGTTTTTCGTTCCCTTTTTAGACTTTATTTTCCAGAATGTTTTCTCTTATTATTAGTTTTATTTTGAACACGATAATGAGTAGCTAAACTAAATTTACGCTTGTTTGATTAACGGATCTTGTTTGAAGTTTACTTTTGCGTAATTGATTATTTATGTTTTTGTGTTTAATCGGTGATCCTTATTTGTTTAAGTTTTAATATATTATTTTTAAGTTGTTTATATATAATTTACTTAATCAACATTCTAGGTATTCGAGAGGAATCTAGATAGATTAAATAGGTTGTATAAAATAATCGGTCGGTCTATAATCGGTTTAAAATTACTAGGATTCGAGAGGACTTAGTAATCACAACTTAGGTAATTAAACTTAATTGAGTAAGTCTATTTGTTAATATTCGGAAGGACTTGATAATTAGAGGAGTTATTCGAGAGAAAACTCTATTAAAATTACATCACTAAAAACATGCTTGTTACTTAATGCTTAACTATTAATAATTACAACTGTATTCGAGAGGAACGGTATAATTAGAAGTAGTTGAAGTTAATAAAATATTCGAGAGGACTTTTACTATATTTTAGAAGTTTAATATTTAATCAATTTCGTAAATTTAAATAGAAAACAAGTGAAGTGTCTAACAAGTGTATTTTCTCTATTATTTGATAATCTCAATTACTTACATACTCGATTTTAATTAATCACTTTTTGCTAATCACTTTGCAATTTTCAATCAATTAATCTTTTTGTTACGATAATAAAAACCCCAAAAAAAAAAATAGTATTATTAATTCGAAATCTAAAAACAAATTAGTCCCTGCGAACGAACCTTTACTTACTTTTAAACTATATTACATACGAATAGGTCCACTGCCTATAAGTGTGTAATTACGCGAAATAGTATGTTTAAATTAAGACTAGATTTTACACATCAAGTATTGCATATTTATATAACTATTTATATGCGATATTTGCTCACATTTCATAGTAAACACGATGGATAAGATAGGGTTTTTACATTTAATTTTGTGGAAAAGTGTTTTTGTCCATTTTACAGGTTTACAAGTTCGGGAAGTGGAAATGGTGGAAAAAACGAGTTTAAACGTGAAGAAATGGTGAAAACAGGAAGCAGGACGGCGCACATGTGTTCACAACGCCGCTGTGACTTTTTGAAATTCAAGCAGAACGACGCACAAGGTGTTAGAACGACGCAGTAACTAAAGAAACCAATAACATCGACGTCCTAAGCATCAGGCTGGCGCAGTCAGATGTTTTCAGCAGTTTTCGAGTTGTAATCGAATATGTTTTCTACACGATTTTTGCCTATAAATACCGAGTTTTTCTAGCCAGAAAATACATTCAATTATCGTTATTCAAGTCTTAGAGCTGGAGTTCGAGTTTAGAGGCAAGATTTCAAGCTAGGAGTTTCGTTTTCGTTCAACGTCGGTCACGACACGTTTGCAATTTCTAGTTTGTTTTTCGTTCCCTTTTTAGACTTTATTTTCCAGAATGTTTTCTCTTATTATTAGTTTTATTTTGAACACGATAATGAGTAGCTAAACTAAATTTACGCTTGTTTGATTAACGGATCTTTTTTGAAGTTTACTTTTGCGTAATTGATTATTTATGTTTTTGTGTTTAATCGGTGATCCTTATTTGCTTAAGTTTTAATATATTATTTTTAAGTTGTTTATATATAATTTACTTAATCAACATTCTAGGTATTCGAGAGGAATCTAGATAGATTAAATAGGTTGTATGAAATAATCGGTCGGTCTATAATCGGTTTAAAATTACTAGGATTCGAGAGGACTTAGTAATCACAACTTAGGTAATTAAACTTAATTGAGTAAGTATATTTGTTAAGATTCGGAAGGACTTGATAATTAGAGGAGTTATTCGAGAGGAAACTCTATAAGATTAAATCACTAAAAACAGGCTTGTTACTTAATGTTTAACTATTAATAATTACAACTGTATTCGAGAGGAACGGTATAATTAGAAGTAGTTGAAGTTAATAAAAGATTAGAGAGGACTTTTACTATATTTTAGAAGTTTAATAGTTAATCAATTTCGTAAATTTTAATGGAAAACAAGTGAAGTGTCAAACAAGTGTATTTTCTCTATTATTTGATAATCTCAATTACTTACTTACTCGATTTTAATTAATCACTTTTTGCTAATCACTTTGCAATTTTCAATCAATTAATCTTTTTGTTACGATAATAAAAACCCCAAAAAAACAAATAGTATTATTAATTCGAAATCTAAAAACAAATTAGTCCCTGCGAACGAACCTTTACTTACTTTTAAACTATATTACATTCGAATAGGTCCACTACATATAAGTGTGTAATTGCGTGAAATAGTAGGTTAAATTTAAGACTAGATTTTACACATCAAGTTTTTGGCGCCGCTGCCGGGGACTGATTTTTCGTTTTTGTTTCGAATTTGTGATACGATCCTTTTGAGTATTTATTTACTTAGAAATTACTTTTAATTGTCATAACACCGGTACGTTTTACGCTTTTCTTGTTTCTATCTTTTCAGGTATTCAATTAGTTGATGAACACAAGGGCTTCGGGATTACCACTCGCGAGTCCAAAGTCAAATCCAGGAGTATCGAAGAGTCGAGGCAGGAGGAGAGAAGAATTATCACTTCAGACACCACCAGGTTTTGATCAAGTCTCACCAGTGAAATTTGAAGATATTACATCTTTAGAAAGAGGAGGAAGCGATTCAGAATCAGAGGTCGAAGAAGTAATTTGTGAAGACAAACCGGAACAACAACCAGCTATGGATCCTGTGGACACACCAATGCACCGACGGGCCGCAGTTGTAGCAGTGCCACCCACCCGAGGGTCGACAATCACCACCCCGGACTTGGGTGAGGATTTTGTTGTCAAGGGTCACCATCTCAAGATGATCCAAGACAACACGTTCGATGGGCGATACAATTCAGATCCGCATAAACACATAGCCAAATTCAACGAGCTGTGTGAGATGTTCAAATACGGTCAAGGCAAGAGCGTTAGTGTCAAGCTGAGGTTATTCCCTTCGTCTCTCACCGGAGATGCGAAGGTTTGGTTCGAGGAGCTTAATGAAAATTCAATCACCACATGGACACAAATGCGCGAGACCTTTATCAAACGATTTTTTCCACCCGCCTTGGGTAGGAAATTACTCAGATACATCAGGGGATTCCGACAGTGTCACACCCCGCTAAAGCGGAAACACGGAATGTGAGAGCTGGAATATCATTACACGGTCATAAGCAAATATAAACGATTCAAGTCATTTCGATGAAAATAGAATTGTTCAAGTTTCAACAACCAAGCAGTTCATAAGTTTTAAATAAAGTACAAGTACAATGTTTCCAAAATAAAATTCTCAAAATAGAAAGGTCTTTTCCCAATGTGCGCCTCACGTAACCATAATGACCCTTCCTTGCCATGCATTCCATACACTTACATTAATTTCCTGAAACATAAGATAAAGTGTCAACTACATAACGTAGTGAGTGAGTTACAGTTTAGAGTTTAGAGAAAAGTTTCCAAAAATAGAAAGTACGTGAAAATAGTGACGTCGTAAGTAAAAAGAACGGAACAACGTTAGAACATACACGTAAATAGTAAAAGGTTTGAACGTACACAAGTAAATTAAGTAAATAAAGTAAAACTCGTATAATTAAAGTTGCAGCGGAATCCAAGCGCTAAAAAGGTATATGCGTAGGGAGTATGTGTCTAACTAAATAGTAACTCGTGTCAATCACTTGGCATAATATAAATAGTAAGTATACACTAAACCGATTGTGTGGTCCTGAACTAGCCCAAAAATATTTAATTGAGTGAACATCTGAACTTAGCAATATGTACTTGGGACGCTAACCCTGAGTAAGGAGTGACCCCTCCTAAGTATCGATACCCATATGACTAACGGCTGTTGCTAATAGTGTATAAAAGTACCTGAACCAAAACGGGCAAATGAACAAAGTTTCCAAAAGTTGCAATGAGTTCTTACGGGTTTATATATTCATCAAGGATTGGTCGCTAACAAGTATCCTAAATTTAGTTAACCCGCTAAGGCATCAACACATATACGCATAGTAGTTTCCAAGTTTCCAAGTTTCGTACAAGTTTCCAAAGTTTCAAAGTTCAAAGTTTCATAAAAGTTTCAATAAAGTTTCGTACAAGTTTCCAAAGTTTACGAGTTTCATAAGTTTAAAATGTTTCAATTTCCAAAGTTTCGAACAAGTTTCCAAGAGTTTCAATAAGTACCAAAAGTATCAAGTTTCCAATTGTTTCAATAATTTGCAAATAGTGTTAAAAGTTACAAAACATGTGATCTTATGCTTCCCCCAAATAATGTTTAAATGTACAAAAAGTAAAACAAGTGGGGTGTAACTCACGGTTTGCGGAGAAACGAGAACTCGGGAATCGGTCGAAAAGGAGCCGGGAATCACGGAATACCTAAGGATACCAAGATTGTCCAAAAGTTATTATCTCATTAGGTTACTTTATATAAGAGATTAGGTAACTTTTGTTTAGAATTAAGTGTTAAGGTCAATATTGTTCCAAAATTGGTCCGAAGTGGTTAACGTTATATTTAGTCCGAAAGTTCAAAGTTAAAGTTATTATTATGATAGACATGTTTAGGTTACTGAAATGGTTTAAGTTTTCTAAAAAAATTTGGGCAGCGCTTCCGCGCCCAAATTTCATGTCGAAAACCTAAAGTCATTTCCGCTCACAAAACACATATAAACACATAATAACTTAATAAACAAGTCCATTTAGTCCAAAGAGTCCAATACAAGTCACCATTGTTATTATTTCAGTCATCTCAGTCTCATACTTTTATCCATAAAAATCCAGAACGTGTACATAAGTTTTAAACGGCCAAAACGGCGATTTTCGGGAGAGTCAGCAGCCCGGTGCGCGACACCTACCAGGGGGTGTTGCGCACCTCCTTGCTGTTCTTTCCCGTTTTGTGTTTTTCTTGTCAAAAACGTTTTGTCACCCATAGATTTCGACATGCAACCAGTAGATACTTAATAATATGGTGTTTTTACAGTTTCTAAACAACTTTTAACCACAAATACATAGATCTAAATATTATTTAGTTAAAAATCGTTTTTGTATAAAAAGTGTTATAAATCTTCATAAAAACTCATTTTTATGGTTTAGATCTTACATGCAATTAGTAAAAACAGTAGATAAAGGTAGGAGAAATATTTCTACCGGATGAAAATGAATGGATGATGTTTTAGACGGATTTTGAGCTCCAAAATCGGTAGAAAGTGCTTGAAACCAAAAATACTTTGCTCCTCCTTGATTGCTTTGATGTTTAAACGTTTTTGATGGTTGATTTATGGTGGATTTGTGGCTGTACTTTCTGGTTTCAATGGAGTTTTAGAGAGAAGTTAGAGAGAAAATGAGTGTGTAGGTGTTTTGTGTGTGTGTTTTTGATTAAAGAGAAAGAGAAATGAAAAGAAAAGGGTAGAGTAATAATGGGAGGAGTCTTGGGGCAGTATGTTGGCAGTAAA
>CAJVGC010000589.1:7516231-7620215 GCA_910822075.1 Senecio squalidus | reverse complement strand
GGTTAATAATTTTAATGCTAACAATTCTAGAAATTCTCAAAACAGGTACCCAAGGAATAACCAGAATCAGTATCAGAACATCAACCAGAATCAACAGCAGTCAGGATTGTCTGGTCAAAAACAGGAAGACGAGGACACCAGTTTGAAGGACATGATGAGAAGCTTCATTCACACTCTGTCAGCGAACAATGAAGCAACAAACAACCAGTTTAAGGTCCTGAATGAGAAATTGGAGCAAGGACAAAGGAATCAACACGCAGCACTTAGTGATTTGGAGAAGAGATTGGAGAGACTAAGTGATCAACATGCTGCTAGGCCTAATGGTCAGTTGCCAAGTAACACCCAACAGAACCCAAGGCAACAACCATTTCCTAACACTGCAGGGAAAAAATATCAAACTCCTAACAATTGAAATGAGCATGTGAATGCAGTGTCTACAAGGTCTGGTAGAGTTTATGGTAATGTTAATGATTTTGCAGGTGTTACTAGTCCAGTTGTGCAGGAATCTAATGTTGAAGTTGAGGAGAATGAGGAAGAAGAGGAACCGGAGGTTACACCAGCTACTCAATCTAAACCGGCTGTGGCACCTCAAGTGAAAGCATACAAGCCGAAAGTTCCCTTTCCTCAACGTTTGAGGAAGGAGAAGATGCAAGAACAGTATGGTAAATTTGTTGATATGATTAAATCTGTGCATATTAATGTTCCTTTGGTTGACTTGATTTCAGGAATGCCAAATTACGCCAAATTTATCAAGGAGCTTGTAACTGGAAAAGGGAAGTTGGAGGAAGCTAAAGCCACGTTTTTAAATGCAGAGTGTTCAGCACTTATTCAAAATCAGCTTCCACCAAAGTTAGGAGACCCAGGGAGTTTTCTAATTTCATGTACTTTGAGTAAAGCAATAACTTGCGAGGCATTAGCTGATTTAGGAGCTAGTATTAATCTTATGCCTTATTCATTGTATGTTAAATTGGATTTAGGGGCATTAAAACCTACTCGTATGAGTATTAGACTCGTCGACCGTTCATACCAATACCCTTTAGGTATAGCTGAAAATATGCGAGTGAAAGTAGGTCAATTTGTGTTTCCCGTTGATTTTGTCATATTAGAAATGGAGGAGGATAGCAAGGTACCTTTGATTTTAGGTAGACCATTTCTACATACCGCGAATGCTATCATTCGTGTTAAGGACGGGAAAATTTCTTTGGGGGTTGATGAGGAAAGGATTATTTTTACTGTAGATCGAGCTTTAAAGCATTCTTATTCTTATGATGATACATGTTTTCGAATTGATGTTATTGATGACATTTTGGACTTAGAATTACAGGAATTGCTTGAAGAAGATGAAGAAGCTTTGAAGGAGATTAGTGATTATGGAGATGTCACTATTGCAGAAATAGAGGAGGTGTTAGCTTTGGATGTTGCAGAGGATGCAACTGTTGAGGAGAGTTACGAGGAGATCAAAGTGGATGCTGAAGAGAAGATAAAGACTTCTATCGAGAATCCTCCAAAGGATGTGGAGCTTAAACCATTGCCCGAGCACTTGGAATATGCTTTTCTCGAAGGTACATCTTTACTTCCTGTTATAATCTCATCATCACTTTCGGATGATGAGAAATCTCGTTTGATGAATGTGTTGAAAGCCCATAGGAAAGCTTTTGCTTGGAGAACATCTGACATACCCGGAATAAGCCCTCATTTTTGTAAACATAAGATTAATTTCTTAGATGATGTTAAACCTGTAGTTCAAAGACAGAGAAGGCTTAATCCTAATATGAAAGATGTAGTTAAGAAAGAGATTGTCAAACTTCTAGATGCGGGAATTATTTACCCAATCTCTGACAGTCCTTGGGTGAGTCTGCTACACTGTGTACCGAAGAAAGGGGGGATGATTGTGGTGACCAATGAAAAGAATGAGTTAGTTCCCACTAGGACAGTGACAGGATGGCGTGTGTGTATAGATTATAGGAAATTGAATGATGCAACACGTAAAGACCACTTCCCGTTACCCTTTATGGACCAAATGCTTGAAAGATTGGCCGGAAACGAATACTTTTGTTTTTTAGATGGATTTTCCGGTTATTTTCAAATTCCCATTGACCCTGAAGACCAAGAAAAAACCACATTTACATGTCCATTTGGTACTTATGCCTATCGTAGGATGCCTTTCGGTTTGTGTAATGCTCCTGCTACGTTTCAGAGATGTATGTTGGCTATTTTTCAGGATATGATTGAAACTTCCATGGAAGTTTTCATGGATGATTTTTCTGTTTTTGGGAATTCATTTGATTCTTGTTTGATTAACCTAGATAAAATGTTGGAAAGGTGCGAAGCGGCGCATCTTGTGCTAAACTGGGAAAAATGTCATTTTATGGTTAAAGAAGGGATTGTGTTAGGACATAAGGTGTCTAGTTTAGGTATGGAAGTAGACAAAGCTAAGATTGATGTTATAGCTAAGTTGCCTACACCGACCAATGTTAAATTTGTTAGGAGTTTCCTTGGACACGCGGGTTTTTACCGTAGGTTTATTAAGGATTTTTCTAAGATCACTCGTCCCATGACTAGGCTTTTGGAGAAGGATGTTCCTTTTGAATTTAATCAAGATTGTTTAAATGCTTTTGATATTCTTAAGAATAGACTTACCCATTCACCTATTATGGTTTCACCTAATTGGAATCTACCTTTTGAACTAATGTGTGATGCTAGTGATTTTGCTTTAGGTGCTGTGTTAGGACAACGGGAAGGATATCATTTTCAACCCATTTACTTTGCTAGTAAAACACTCAATAGCGCCCAACAGAATTACACCACCACAGAGAAGGAGTTGTTAGCAGTAGTCTTTGCTTTTGATAACTTTCGTCCTTATTTAGTGTTAAGCAAGACTATAGTGTTTACTGATCATTCGGCCCTTAGGTATTTGTTTTCTAAACAGGATGCTAAGCCTAGACTCATTCGTTGGATTCTTCTTTTGCAAGAATTTGACATAGAGATTAAGGATAAGAAGGGTGCTGAAAACTTAGCTGCTGACCATTTAAGTCGATTAGAAAATCCGGAACTTGAGGAACTTAGGGAAACTGATATAGGAGATACTTTTCCCGAGGAGCATTTGTTTAGGATAGATGATGATTCGGATGTACTTGATGATCCATGGTATGCAGACATTTCTAATTATATTGTTGCAGGTGTTATGCGAAAAGGTTTGACACATCAACAAAGGAAGAAATTCTTTTCTGATGTGAAGAACTATTTTTGGGATAAACCGTATTTGTTTAGAATGTGTGCAGATGGGATGATCCGCAGGTGTGTAGCTGGAGAGGAAACACGGAGAATTTTGGATGAATGTCACCATGGACCGACTGGTGGACATTATGGACCATCGACTACGGGGAAGAAAGTGTTTGATGCAGGATTTTATTGGCCGATAATATTCAAGGAAGCACAAACATTGGTCCAAACTTGTGATGCGTGTCAACGTCAAGGTAACCTCTCGAAACGGGATGAAATGCCTCAACAAGGTATCCAGGTATGTGAGGTATTTGACATATGGGGTATTGATTTTATGGGACCTTTTCCTCCTTACCATAAATATCTTTATATCTTGGTTGCTGTTGATTATGTGTCAAAATGGGCGGAGGCAAAGGCTTTACCAACGAATAACGCTAATGTGGTAATTGATTTTCTTAAGAAACTATTTAGTAGGTTTGGTGTTCCTAAGGCCTTAATCAGTGATCGTGGAAGTCATTTCGCGAATCACCAACTTGCTAAGGTGCTTAAGAAGTACGGGGTCACTCATAGATTCTCTACTTCTTATCACCCGCAAACAAGTGGCCAAGTGGAAAACACAAAGCGGGCTTTAAAAAGAATTTTAGAGAAAACGGTTAATAACAATCCTAAGGTTTGGGCTAAAAAGTTAGATGATGCTTTATGGGCATTCAGGACTGCATATAAAACACCGATTGGTACTACACCATATCGGTTACTTTATGGAACTTGCCATTTACCTTTAGAGATTGAACACAAAGCGTACTGGGCTTTGCAAAATTGCAACTTGGATTTGATCTTAGCAGGTGAAAAAAGATTTTTGCAGTTGCATGAGTTGGATGAGATGAGGTTGCAAGCTTACGATAATTCAAGACTTTACAAGGAAAGGACGAAAGCTTGGCACGATAGACACATCCGACCTAAGGAGTTCAAAGCGGGCGACAAAGTGTTGATGTTTGAGATGAAATATAAGTTTAAGGCACCAAAGCTCAAAGCAAAATGGAAAGGTCCATATATTGTGAGGCAAGCTTATGCTTCGGGGTATGTGGAGCGGGAATGGTGAAACCTTTATTGTGAACGGGTTCAGGCTGAAGTTGTATCACGAGGAAGACGAGGAGCAGGTGGAGTTGACTGAGGATGGCTTTTATGCCATTGACAAGTAAGAAAAGGGAACACGAGTCTAGCTAAGGACTCGACTGATAAACTTAGCGCTTGCGGGAGGCAACCCGAGGTAACTTGTATATTTTTATTTTTTATTTTGGAAGCACACGTGTCACGATTAAGGTACGTCGTCCGTTTTATGTTTTTCATTTTTAAGTTTTATTTGTTTTGGTATTCGTTTCATTCAAAAAAAAAAAAAAAAAAAAATTTCAGCTAAATGGGACGCCCGTCCCGGGTTTTGTAACTCCCGTCACAGCTTTTGCACCAAATAACGAGCGTACTGGAACCCCCGTCCCAAAACGAGAACGCCCGTTACGCTTGGGACGCCCGTCACGAGGACGCGAGGGACGCCCGTTCCCCCCTGTATAACGCCCGTCCCGCGGACCTGTTCCAGGTACAAGTTTTTAACGCCCGTCACTTGTTTTCTCCACATATTTCTTTTCTTCTCAAACCGAGACCACAACACACACATACGAATTCCACATATCTTTTTCAATTTGTTGCATAACAATTCAAGGTTAGTTTCTATTGCTTTTAATTATTCAATTCTTTGATTCTATATTGATTTCTTGCATGATTATTGCTTTAGAAACCATTTAATTTGGGATTTTTGCTTATGAACCCTAGGTTTAGATTTTTAAATTGAATTGGGGGTTTTGTGTGTATTGATGTTCTATGAGTTAGGAAGTACATGGAAGGCTAGATAAGTGATATTAACCATTAAATTGCTTTGTTGTTTGAAATTTTTATCCCTAAGTTTGCATTAGTATTGGGGGGGGGGGGGGGGGGGGGGGTAGAATTTTTAAACTTGATTGTTAATGGTTAATTTGTTTGACACTATGATTTCGTCTAATTTGATTGCTTAAATTGATTATGTTAAACGTGAAATTTTTAAACTTAGTTTGAAATTTTATTTTAGTATTTTCGGCAATTAAAAATGGCGATATTATAATCATTTATTTGGTATTATGATGGGCAAATAGGACGGGAATGTAGTTTTAATGTAAAGTTTGTTGTTTAACATTTGTATTATTTTTGTATATGTGAATTTGTTTTGTAGATGAGTCGACCACGTGGTAAGAGATCCCGAAGTAGCAGAAATGTGCCACCACAGGAGGAGCGAAACCCCATGGATATACCCGAGAAGTATCGGCCAAAAATTTCCTTCGATGCGCTTCGACATAAGCGTATATTTGGACATCGGACGTTAGATTGGGAGATTGTTGAGAAGTTGGGTTACAAGAGTCAGTTAGAGGATCTTCTAACCGCTGATTGGAAGCGATTTTTTGCAATCAGGTCTGGGGTTTATCAGGGATTGGTGGAGGAATTTTATTGCAGTTTTCGTTTGAATACGGCTATGGGTTCTACCACCGAGACGGTGATGACATTTCGACTGGGCGGACGGACATTTACAATGTCTTATGCTGAGTTTGGTGTGGCCATTGGTATTTATACAGCGGAGGAGGTTTTGGGAGTAGATTTTATTCAGGGGTTAGCGACTTGGCCGGTTGGGATGAACGTTGGGTTGTTTTGGCGTGAACATCATATTAGTACGGATAGCTATAATAAGAGTATTAAACAGGCAGCCATGGTAAACCCGATGCACCGGATACTGTTTCGGGCGATTGTTGAGTCCATTTCGGCCAGAGCAAATTGCCCGAATAATTGTACCCAGCAGGATCTATTTTTTCTCTACTGTATTCTAGCTCGACGTCCGTGCAACCTTGCCAGATGTTTGGCACTTTATTTATACGAGAGGGTGTATGGTAAGGGAGAGGGGGCAATGTGTGGTGGCGCCTTTATATGCCATTTAGCTTTTAAGTTAGGGGTGGCTGATAGGGAGCATTTGGATGCTACAGTTGGTGCAGTAGCCGGGGTTCGCACGTTGGATGTTGTCGCTTTGAAGAATATTTTGTTGCTTGATCGCTATGGAAACTTGATTGGAAGTGGGCCTAATGCTGCTGGTGATGCTGGGTCAGATTCGGAGTCAGATGATGAGCCGAGTGATCCATATTCTATGGAGGCTTTATCTCAACAGTTGACTGCGATGCAGACATCTCAGCAACAGATGTATGAGTCTCAACAGAGATTCCAGGAGTACTATTTTAGGGATCAGAGGATGATGGGGTCTCAGCTGGCTCGTGTCACTTATCAGCAGGAGCGTTATCAGTCCTATATGGATCAGTGGGCGCAGCGAGAGGCTCAGAGTATGGGTCAGGTTCTTCCGGCCTATGCTCCACCGGATATCTTCATTCCAGCACATCGTCAGGGCGGATTTTACTATCCCCCTCAGTCTCAGCAGCAGCCTCCGCATCAGAGTGGTCCTAGTGACCCGCTGCAGTTTGGTACGTATTCTGGAGGGGATGGGGAACCATCCATTTTCCGTTCCCCCGATGACATGGCATAGTAGGAGATTTGGAGGGATGTCGGCAAGGATGGCGCCTGGGCATCGAGAGAGAGTTGGTCGTCGTTACAGATAAACATTTCTTTTTCTTATTTCTTTTTTTTTTCTTAGTTTATTTTTTGTTTTTATTTATTTATTTGTGCTAGCTAATGTTAACGTACCTTGTCTTATTTGTTTGTCTTGTTTTTCCTTTGTTTTGAATCGTCTTGTACAATGAGGGCATTGTCCAACTCTAGTATGGGGGGGTTGAGGAAAAACATTCGTTGTGTTTATTTTAATCAGTGTATTGTATTTTTTTTTTTTTTTTTTTTTAAAAAAAAAAAAAATGATGATGACATGTCTTGAGAAAATTTTAATCTGTTGCATAACCTAGCACATTTTATACCCTACTCAAAGAGAAGTGAGATTTTGAGCCTTGAAAGCATTCATTTTAAATTCTACTTTTTCTTTTGTATGAGTGTGCCGATGGTTGATGACTTTAGAACTTGACATAGTCATACGTTTCGAGACCATAGATGAGCATTGCATTAGGGTAACCTAGTGTAATTTGGTACAACGTTAGGGGCAATTTAGGAATAAACCATTTGATTTAGCCTATTCGTTTCTTGTTAAATAATTATAGCTTAATCACATTGGTTAGCTGATTTCCATGTAACCCTTTTGTAACACTTACTTTTAGTGTTAGATACTCTAGTTAACCATTTTGCGCCTAACTTATTCGTTTCATTTAAATCCACTAAATATTTTGTACATTAGCCTTTCTTTTCATTTTTAGATGAATCCGAACTTAGTTTTGAGATTGCTATGGATTGTATACATGAAGATTGAAGTTAGAAGTGTTAAGGCATTGAAATTATCGAATATCGTTAGCCTTTGTATCATATATTTATTTGTTAGTAAAAAAAAAAAAAAAAACAAAAAAAAAATAAAGTTGTAAAGTATGTAGTTTTATGTATTTTGAGTCTTTGAAGAAATAAAGTAGAAGTAGTTGTATTATGAGTTATGTAATTCGGAAGGTTGAAGTTATATGGAGCAATTGGTTCATTAGCGTTTAGGAGTTCGGATTCATTCTAAGTTTAGATGTATACTACGTTTATTTGTATACTTTTACTTATTAACCCATTTAACCTCTATATATTTATTCACATGCCTTTACCTGTACATTACATCCCGAATAAAAGTCCTCGTTTAGTTGTACCTAGACTCTAGTGGTGGAGAAACGATACTTTATCAAGCCTATGATAGAAAACTCACCATGACTGAGTAATTGAGCGGATTTACAGAATATTTTACATACCCTTTAGACTAGTTCGAGAGATTTGTGTGAATTACTCCCAATAATTCGTGAGGTGTTTGGTTATGCTTTTTAAATCATGGTTTGGTAATTGAATTGAATTGAACTGGATTTGCTTGAGGGCAAGCAAAGGTTAAGTATGGGGGGATTTGATATCGCATATTTTAGTCATATTATTATATGCGATATTTGTCTTTTTAAAGTTTAATTCATAACGGATTGTGGGAATTTCGGGCAATGTTGGTATTAAAATGTTATACAGGTATTAGCCGAAGTTCTGGAGCGGAAGTGACATAATTGGAGCTGAAAATGAAGAAAACGGGTCGATGTTGTATTCCCGTTATATTTTGAGACGAGAATCAATTGGTCACGAGAGATGAAGCGGAAACGAGCAGCAAAACAACAAAACTGAAAAATGGCCGAGGGACGCCCGTCCCGCGGGTATTTCGTGCTGCTGCTGTTTTTGACGTTTAATAAAAGAGTTTTTAGGTTTTAATTATGATTACTAAGTTTTAGAGTATTGAAACCCTAGCTTTGGACCACGAATTTTTGGAGCATTTTGGTATTTTTAGACTCGTTAATTTCGTTGTTTAAGCATTCGGATCATTGGTACTTTAATCCTTTTCGTTACTACTTTTAATATAAAGATGTTTCATTCAATTCAATTGTGTTGCGTTTTTATCATTATGAGTAGCTAAGTTTCTTAACGTTCACTTGGATGATGTGATCAATTATGTAGGTTATTGTTTAATTGCTTATAGGTTGAACTGGATTTTATGTTTAATTGAAAAACCAATTGTAATCAGTTTTTGAATCTTGTTTAATCTTTTATATAAACTGTTAGTAATTCATCATAGGTATTCGAGAGGAACTTGTGACATTACAAAATAGTTTATGAAATAACTAATCGGTCTATAATTAGTTTAAAGATATTAGTGTTCGAGAGGAACTAGTATTAAAGATTTGAAGAATAAAAACGTGATTATGGTTGTTAGTTAACTAGATTAAGAGAGATCGGTTTAGTTAATTAAGAAGTTATTCGAGAGGAAGCTTTATAAGATTAAATCATAAAATCGGCTTAGGTACTTATTGCTTAGTTGTCAAACGTAGAAATTATACACGAGAGTGGTAACTATACATGAGACGATTAAAGTTTTAATGGGAATCGAGAGGTCAAGTTAAATACCTTTTAAGTAGTTCAACATTGTTAGTAATTAAGTGATAACCGTAGTAGTTGTGATCAAGTCCAAGTGAATGTATTTTTCATCAATTGTTTACAAACCAAAATCTTTTCAGCGATTCATCTGAATCAATTAGTTTCTTAAATTTAGTAGTTTAAGCACAGTGACAATTCGGTCACAAACACCCACTTTTTGTTTTATTAATTATTAATTATATTTCAACCATCAGTCCCTGGGAACGAACCTGATTTACCTAAAACTATATTATACTTGATTAGGTCCACTGCCTAAGATTGTGTAGTCGAGTCGTAAGTATTTCTTGTTTTTAAAATATACTCGATTTCGTACATCAGTTACCCATAGATTTCGACATGCAATCAGTAGATATCTCATAAAACACCATTTTCATAGTTTCTAAACAACTTTTACCCACAAAAACATAGATCTAAGTATTATTTTGATAAAAATCGTTTTTGTATAAAAAGTGACATAAATCTTTATACAAACTCATTTTTATTGTTTAGATCCTACATGCAATTAGTAAAAACAGTAACTAAAGATAGGAGAGAGGTTTCTACCGGATGAAAATGAGTGGATGATGTTTTGGTGAAGTTTGAGCTCCGAAAATCCTTACAACAATGCTCCTTTTTCGAAATCTTTTGGTTCCTTTAGCTTCTTTGGGTGATATGAACGATTTTTATGGATAGAAACTGGATTTTGATGGTCAAATATTCTGGAAATGGGGATGCTTTTGTTGTGTTCTTGAGAGAAATAGAGAGAAAAGGAACTAGGTGTTTTTGTGTGTGTGTTTTTGTATTTAGTAAAATGGAAATGAAAAAGAAAAGAAAGAGTAATAATACTGGTCTTAGGGACTGAGAAAATGCAGCAAATGAGTGGTTTAACTCGTGGGTGATTGGTTGGGTTTGTGTAAAAACGAGGCAAGGACTAAACATGTAAATATTTTGAATTCTGGCGGGAGGTGCTGCGCACCAACCCAGTAGGTGCTGCGCACCGGGTGATTAATCAGATTTTATCTGATTTTTGTTTTTACGTTATTGCTTCGTTGGACCTTTTTGTTAATTGAAAGTTCTCAATTATGATTAGTTATGAACTTAGGAAAGTTCATTAGATGTTTTCTTGGTATTAGGACTTATATAATTGTTTCCGGGAGTTATTCCGACACTAGTTCCGACAAAGTACAGACTCAATAGTTACGAACTACAGCAAGGCGAACACGATAAAAGAGTAACTAATGTTTTGAACCGATATATTAACTGAACAAGTTCCTGAATTTTTTACGGTTGTCACATTCTCCCCGGGTTGAAAGGAATTTCGTCCCGAAATTTAGTTCGTCCCATGGGGAAGAATTGCCGTCGGATTATGGTGGATTCTTCTGACGAGTTTTGGTCGCTGCGTCTTCACGCGGTAGTGGGGCTACGTCGGAGCTTCCATTGAACTCAGAGATGGGTACAAGGTTCGGTCTATGTTGTTTGACCTTGGAGTCGACAACCTAAGCGTTTCAACAAGGAATTTGGTTTGGTAGCAGTTTTGACCTTGTTTAGAGGGAGATGACGAGGGTCTCGTCCGATGAACGCTTTCCCAAGTGTGAGGAGGGACACATAAGAATGTTAGGAGACGGTTGGGAAAATTAAGTGAATGAGAAGTCGGGTTGGTGTGCTCCAAGACTTAGATTGGACCGGTGTACTTCGGGCTTAGTTTGCCGCGTTTCCTGAAGCAGACTATCCTCCTTCCGTGGCGATATCCTATGGGATACACTATTGCCATCTAAGGGGTTGAGGGCTTTTCTTCTAGATGGTCACGCAGCTCCTTGGCCGGGTACGGAAAGCTTCTAGTCTTTCGTGAGTAGAGGTAGACGTAGGACCTTGCAAGTCGTCGACCGTCAGCTTCTAGCCGATAGGGCGGTGTTTGACACTTGCGTCCATGTATAGACTGATGGGTGTGCACGGGATCCGTGACATAAGTGTACCCGATTAGAGGAAGGTGAACAGTGAGAGGTGATGAGGTCTAGTCGCGTTCCTAGCGATTCTCGGGAGGGCATTCCGAAGAGAGAGGGACGCAGATCGACTAATAGAGGGGATGGGTTTTGGTGTCCCGCCTTGTCCTCGAAGTAAGTGAGGCACTCGGCTGGATACAAGGTAATGTCCTTATTTATGTCCGGCCAGAACAGTATTGTCGGGAATTCCTGGTACAGCAAGTCGGATCCCGGATAGATGGAATAACAATTCGATGGCCCTTGACGGGAATGGGTTCACGAATACCTTCGGATTTCAGAACTCATGCTTGGGGCTTGGCGCAACGAGTTACGTTTAGCCTGAGTTCGGCTCTCGCATGGTTGGCTATGAAATCAGGGAAATGTTCTGCTCAGGGTCGGAATTTGCACTTTGAGAATTGGGTGTACAATTCCTGATCTCGGGAGAGTTCTAGGGTGAGCTCGGGATGTTCACAGGATCTTCCTTGAGTAGGAGAGAGTGTTGGCGAGGAGTATGATTATTAATCATCCAAGTACGGCCTACACACTTTGTTCATCAAGTCCATGAATACCGGCAGTGTGTTGTTTAGGCCTACTGACAGAGGAGAAAGCTTGGATTGCTTGCATCGAGTCTGGGGAAGTGCGGTCCTCGGTAGTGTTGGTCAAAATGTCGCGAACCTGGTGATAACTCGGGCGGGGTCGACCTTTGAGAGGTATGTTGCATCCTGCAACTACTCGTACAGGTTGTCGATCCTCGGGGATGGTTATCGGTTCTTGACGGTAGGCTTGATGAGTTCATGATGCTTAGCGTACAACGGATGGGTCCGTCTGTCTCTCGTTAGGGAAGTTGGGCTTCCCGTGGAATTGAACTTGAGTGGTAGGGTTAGGGTTGGGAAGTTTCTATAGCAGCTTTGGCCGCCTTAGCACCTCAAGTGGTGCTATATGGTAGGGAGCCTTGGCTATTGGTGCCGCGTCAGGAACGAGGTTCATTTGAAATTTTCACTTGTCGATTCGGCAGTAATCCGGGAAAATCTTCGGGGAGGCTTTGGATGGTCCTTGACTACAGAAATGTCTTGGACTCGGCTTTCCCTAGATTTATGTTCGTCGTCGTGAGTGGAGGGTGCGTCGTAGTCCTTCTCGGGATACTAGTGCATCATCGAGGGGTACGCGCTGCGAAGTTGCCATTCGGGTTTGTCCTCCTGAACAACGGGAGTTTCACTGTGCGGAGAAGGATACGAGTGAGTTTATCGGAACGAACGATCTTGACTCAATAATGGGGTGACCGGTCCATCCACGATGGCGTCAAAGCTTGATGGTTCGGTAAGAGTTGGGTTGATGGAAAAGTTTTAGGAAAACGAAGTATTGGGAATCCAAAGTTTGCATTCGTAGCTTCGACTATTGGTCATTAGCATATTCGATGGAAAACTATCCATAAGGCCTGAGGTCCTAGACTGATGAGATGTCTAATTTCTAAGGGGGCAAGGTTTCCTTCAGCTCCTGAATCACATAGTACGGAAGAAAAGGGTCATTTGACAAGGAACGTACCAGTAGCTGCATTGAGGTCCTGAGGGGTTTCCTCAGCTGTGATTGTGAGAGCACTGAGGGTTTCTGTGGTACGCTCTAGGAGACAATCCCCACGGAGGTGTTGGTTGCTCCCACATTCGAGACATAGCAGCTTTCTGGTTGCATTTTCTGGACAGCACCAGGGGTAATGCCCTACTGTGTTGCAGAGTCTGCAAACCGGGCACTTCCGGGCATGGTGGAAGTGGCACCTGCTGCACTGGGGGCGTGGTCTGGAGTAGGTGCGGGTTACGGCGGTGGATTCCTGGTTGATGCTAGTCCTTGAGGTTTGGTGGTGAATTTTCCTTCTCTTATTCTCACTTCGTTGGAAGAGGGCTGGAGGGGGGAGGTAGGAGGTTGGTTCCAAAATCCTCGTCCTGCCTGGTCGGCCCAAGAGGGAGAAGGGGTTCGTTGATTCCGAAGATCCCTTGGTTGATTCCAGCGACGATCTGAGCGATCACGCTTGGGAGTAGCGCTTGGAATTGCAGGACAATCTGCTTGGCTATGCGATTCCCGCGTCTTCTCCTGGGAGGCATAGTTCTACAAGGGAAGGAAGAAAATAGTTTAGAATGTGCCATTTGGAAATTTTCTACTAGAATCCAACTCAAAGTTAGCGATCATCGAATACACGAGAGTAATGAGGGTGAACAGTTAGCACAAGTATGACAACGATAGTAGTAAAAGAGTGTACAAGCAAGATAACAATATCCGCACGACGAGGATTCAAGAATTTGTAAATGTTTGACAATAGAGAAAGGTTCACGTGACAAGACAAGTAAGGTTAAATAAAGTTAGAGGTTTTCATTAATAATAGGAGGTTCCAGTGCACAGAACAAAATTACTGAAAGAAATACAAGTACGATTCATAGAGAATTCATAAATAATGGCTTAAGTCGTGTACAATGGGAAAATTACGACTAAGTCGGTACAATACAAAGAAAGAAAGGAAAAATATGCCTAGTAACGCTCTTCAAGGAACATCATGGCGGTTATGGCTACGATAAGCGCTCCCATACCTATGCAGGCTCTGGTGAGGCACTGCACTGTCCGGGCGGTGGCCTGAGCCGTTAGTATGATCCGTCGGGACTGCTGTGCTAACTCGTTCGCAGCATCGGAGACTTCAAAGAGAAGAAGGCCCTGCTCTTGAGCTTCTTCAGCGAGTCCGCGGACCTGACGGTGTAAGTTGAGGAATGCGTCTGGTGGAAGAGGCTGGTGAGTAGGTGGCATCATGGGTCGGGAGGGTCCGGACTCCTGAGCACGTCGTCTTTCTTCGATGAACTGACGATCCCATGCGTAACGCTCCGATATCGGAGTACGAAAGGCGGGATCGTAGGGATCCAAGAAAGACTGTGGAGGCGCGGGTCGGAACGGGCCCGGCTGCTGATGCACAGGTGCCCCAACGTTGGGTCCTCGGGGCTGTGGTGCTGCAACGGGCACCAGTCTAGGAGGTGGAAGGACCGTCCTTGGGCTGGACCCGTTACTGCTGTTGATGGTCTGAGATGTGTCTTCCGTTGGGTCAGTCGTCTGGTGACGCTGACTTTCGGATGTCGTGTGGCCCTCGGAGGGTTCGTGAGAGGGGGAGGCGGCTCGGGGAAGTGATCGAGTCTGGGATCGGGAATGCGAGGACTGAGACATGGTGTATCTGCGAATAGAGAGTTACATAAGTACGGGGAAACTAAGAATAGGAAAAACGTAAGTAAAATGCATGCACGGGTCAATTATGTGAGTGTCGGGAATTGACAAGACCGGGAATTTTATGGACTCAAAACCGTTTAACGATAGCCTTTCACTTTCCGTTCTTGCATAATTCATTTTGAAGTACGGGTGGTTGATCAAGTCACGCATAGTTGAAAAAGATAATCATGCAATTGCGGAAAATAATATACTAAAGTTTGAACCCGAAAATAATTTTTCTGAAAAGCCTTGGTTATAGTTTTGGTTTCGAAAACTTTTTGAAAGATTTTAAAACCGTTTTCACTATAACCCGTGCTCTGATACCAAGTCTGTCACACCCCGCTAAAGCGGAAACACGGAATGTGAAGAGCGAAGAATCATTTCACGGGTTACACTAAAATTAACGGTTCGAGTCATTAAGATTTAAATTAAAAAGTACAAGTCAAAGATACAACCAAGATTCAACGTAAAACCATAGTACATAACAAAAATGTTTTTAAATATAATTCCCAAAATAAGGTCTTCTTCCCAAGGTACATTTCACATAAAATACTTGACCCGCCTGAGCAATGCACTTCATAACTTACGCTTAGTTCCTGAAACATGAGATAAAGTGTCAACTACGAAAACGTAGTGAGTGAGTTACAGTTTATAGATTGAAGAAAAGTTTCAATTTGAAAGTTCATAAGAGTTCGAGACAAGTCCAAAGTTCATGAAAGTTCAAGAGTTGTTCAAAGTCAAGGAAATTCACGATAAGTTCAAGTGCTTAAAATTCAAGAATGATTTAAATTCAAGATAAGTTCAAGTCCAAATAAGTTCAAAAGAAGTTCAAATAAGTTCCAAGTTAAGTTCAAAAGTCAAGTAGCGTAGCGAGCGAAAGAGTTCGTAGTCATTACCTTAGCGGTGGATTAATCCACATATGTAAGACAGTAAGTAAGTATATGCGTAAATAAAGACCTATGATCCTCGAGTTGTACCAACCACTAAGCTTAATATTCGTAAGATTTAGTTTTTACACGCTAATCCGATTCTGGTCAAGTACCTGCCCACTAGTCCAGTCTAGAGTCCGAGTTCGCGAGAACTTAGCAATATGTACCTTGGTCGCTACCCATTGGTAAGGAGTGACCGCTCCTAAGTATCGATACCCATAATCTATGCTAACGGCTTGTGTTAATAGTGTGTAGAGTCCAGTCCAAGAAAAGTTGCGGGGCATTTAGTTCGTTCCGTTTTCAAAACCTTTTTGTCCGTACTTACGGTGTTATATTCTCACCTAGGGTTTTGCTCCGAAATACAACCAAGCTATCAATGTCTAATCAAGTATCCAAAAAGGCAGACCTAGGGAGTCTAAAGTAAGCCAATCCGAACAATTGATGTTGTTTACGCATATTAGTTCAAATAGTTCGTACAAAATAGTTCCAAAGTAGTTCAAAAGTCCTCAAAGTTCCAAGAGTTCAAAGAGTTCCAAGTTCAAAAGTAGCTCATTTAGTTCAAAAGTTTCCACAGTAGAAAGGTAGTTCAAATAGTTCAAGGTTTCTAAAAATAGAAAGTAGTTCAAATAGTTCAAAGGTTTCTAAAAATAGAAAGTAGTTCAAATAGTTCAGAAGTTTCTAAAAATAGAAAGTAGTTCAAATAGTTCAAAAGTTTCCATAAAATAGAAAGTAGTTCAAATAGTTCAAAAGTTTCCATAAATGGAAAGGTAGTTCGGATAGTTCAAAAGGTTTCCAAAAATAGAACGTAGCTCCATTAGTTCATATATTCAAGCACGAAGAATAGTTTCACATAAAGATATTGTTCACAAAAGAGTTTGATCTCATGTTTCCCCCAAAAAGAGTACTTAAAATGTAAGAGTAAGGAGGGGTGTAACTCACGGGTTGCGAAGATAAGTGAACTCGGAATCGGTTGGAAAAGGAGTCGAGAATCACGGAATGCCTAGGAATACCAAGATTGTCCAAAAGTTAATTTCTTATTAGGTTACTTTATATAAGAGATTAGGTACTTTTGTTTATAATTACATGTTAAAGTCAAAATTGTCCCAAAATTGGTCCGAGGTGGTCAACGTTAATTTTTGTCCGAAAAGTTCAAAGTTAAAGTTATTATTATGATAAACATGTTTATGTTACTGAAATGGTTTAGGTTTTCTAACGAAATTTGGGCAGCGCTTCCGCGCCCAAATTTCATGTCCAAAACCTACAACCATTTCCGCTCACAAAACATGCATATACACATAATAACTTCATAACAAGTCAAATAAGTCCAAAGAGTCCAATATAAGTCACCATTATTATTAGTTTTACTCATCTCAGTCCAATGATATTATTCACAAAAGTCCAGAATGTGTGTACAAGTTTTAAACAACCAAAACGACGATTTTTCGGGGAGACAGCAGCCGGTGCGCAGCACCTGTCAGGGGGTGATGCGCACCTCCCTGCTGTTCTTCCCCGTTTTGTGATTTCTTTGCCAAAAACGTTTTGTTACCCATAGATTTCGACATGCAATCAGTAGATATCTCATAAAACATCATTTTCATAGTTTCTAAACAACTTTTACCCACAAAAACATAGATCTAAGTATTATTTTGATAAAAATCGTTTTTGTATAAAAAGTGACATAAATCTTTATACAAACTCATTTTTATTGTTTAGATCCTACATGAAATTAGTAAAAACAGTAACTAAAGGTAGGAGAAAGGTTTCTACCGGATGAAAATGAGTGGATGATGTTTTGGTGAAGTTTGAGCTCCGAAAATCCTTACAACAATGCTCCTTTTTCGAAATCTTTTGGTTCCTTTAGCTTCTTTGGGTGATATGAACGATTTTTATGGATAGAAACTGGATTTTGATGGTCAAATATTCTGGAAATGGGGATGCTTTTGTTGTGTTCTTGAGAGAAATAGAGAGAAAAGGAACTAGGTGTTTTTGTGTGTGTGTTTTTGTATTTAGTAAAATGGAAATGAAAAAGAAAAGAAAGAGTAATAATACTGGTCTTAGGGACTGAGAAAATGAAGTAAATGAGTGGTTTAACTCGTGGGTGATTGGTTGGGTTTGTGTAAAAACGAGGCAAGGACTAAACATGTAAATATTTTGAATTCTGACGGGAGGTGCTGCGCACCAACCCAGTAGGTGCTGCGCACCGGGTGATTAATCAGATTTTATCTGATTTTTGTTTTTACGTTATTGCTTCGTTGGACCTTTTTGTTAATTGAAAGTTCTCAATTATGATTAGTTATGAACTTAGGAAAGTTCATTAGATGTTTTCTTGGTATTAGGACTTATATTGTTTCCGGGAGTTATTCCGACACTAGTTCCGAAAAAGTACAGACTCAATAGTTACGAACTAGAGCAAGGCGAACACGATAAAAGAGTAACTAATGTTTTGAACCGATATAGTAACTGAACAAGTTCCTGAATTTTTGACGGTTGTCACACTTCGCAACCAGTGAGTTACAGAACCCCTATCTTTTAAACGTTTTATATAATTTTTGGGGTGGAAACACGAGTCTTACACTACTTAAATCATTATCTTAAACGATTGAAACTATTTACACGATATATTATATTCGAAACATACAAGCTTTGAAATATTAATGGAATTTATACCTTTATACGCGAGGCGTATCCGCTTAAACTGATACTTTGAAAACATTGCTTATACATTATCGATACTTGACACTCAAACTTATTTGCATATCGTCTTACACATGTGGAATGTTCCACCGCTGAGGTAATGACGGTATATACTTATATTGCCAGTGATCGCTTATGGCTGTCATATGTTATCGAATTATCTAACATATTGACGGATAGCCACTTTATTTCCCGTCACCACTTGGTTGCTATTAATACCTTTGGAAAGGACTGTTAATAATTTATGGATAGCGCTATTAGGGTAGTTGCAAATACCCTCTCCACTAAGATTCAGTGGTGCATAATTATTAATCGGGTAAACTACAGGCTTAGCAACGTAACCTTTTTATCACTGGGCAATAATAGGATCGTCACATAGCCGTACACTATGTGGTCGATACCTATATGCATAAAACTTATTCATATCTTATACCTGTGATTGATGCATTAAAACGTTATATGCTTTTATAATATGTTGTAACTCACTAACTACGTCTCCCGTAGTTAACATTTTACTGGTGTTTTCAGGAAACGAGTAAGTAGTGGAGACGTCTATTCATGTGGTTAGCTTTTGCGGGTTTGCACTTAAAGACTTCAAGATCGGGAATGGTTTGGGTGGTTGAATTCAGAAGTCTTGTTATAAATATTTTGTAAACTTAAACTATTATCGTTTGTAAACTTTAAATATGTGTTTTGTAATATATAAATTTTGGTATCGATCTATATGCTTGTGCGATGACATCCTCGCTCTTCACGCCCCGTGTTTCCGCTTTAGCGGGGTGTGACATATGCGGTTCTTACAACTCCACGAAATGGACGAGTTATGGTTGCAGGCCTACGAAAATTCACGACTTTACAAGGAGCGCACAAAGGAATTTCACGATCGGAAAATTCGTAGGAAAGAATTCAAAGAGGGCGATAAAGTAATTTTATTCCAGTCGAAGTACAAATTTAAAGCTCCAAAAAATGAGATCAAAGTGGACAGGGCCGTACACCGTAAAACGGGCATTTGCCTCAGGATATGTCGAGTTATGGAAGGAAAAGGGAGATTCATTCATCGTCTCGGGACAACGGGTCAAGTTATACCACGAAGAGGACGATGAAAATGGAATGCTGATCGAGGATGGTTTCTATACCATCAACACCTGATCACGAGGCGTATCGAGTCAAGCTAACGACTCTTTCGAAAAATTAGCGCTTCTCGGGAGGCAACCCGGGTTTGTTTTTCTTTTCTTTCGTAGTTAATTTTTCATTCATAAAAAAAAAAAAAAAAAAAAAAAAAAAAAAAAAAAAAAAGGGAGTCAAATTTTCAATGTTATTGTTTACCATATGGTCCTCTATTAGAAAAAAATAGTCTACTATTTTTTTATTCCGTCGTAACTTTTTATTTCAATTTTTTATCTTTTATTTCGTCTTTTCTTTTCTTATTTTAGGAATTGTTAACATTTTATGTTTCCTTGAAGTGTTATTTAAACAGGTACCAGAAAAAAAAAAAAAAATCCGAAAACAGCAGCAACAGTCAGGACGCCGCACAAGAATGCACAACGACGTCCTGACTTGGAACGGCGCACAAGTGTCTTAAACGACGCAGCGTAATTTTCAATCAGGTTTTATCTATTATCTCTCATTACTGCACACACACACACATAACATCAACAGCGCCGCGACCAGAAACAAAAACCCACCACCGATTTCGATTTTTTTCTACTTATTTTCTTCTTTTAATCCACGAATCATGAGTAATCAGGTATGTTTCTCATATATATCTTACAATTTCGTCTTTAGTTTCAACAATTTTGAAGATATCAAATTGGGGGGAAAATTAGGGTTCTTTAATTGGGTTTTGAATTATCAAATTGCTTGTTTAATTAACCTCTAATTACTGATTGCAAACAGTAAGCGTGCAGTAAGCCAAGAAGTCAGTCCCAGTAGATAGAGTCAGGAAAAGCTATGGGTAAGGCAAGTGAAAAAACCGAGCGATGAATTGTTGAATTTGGGCAGTTGTGGTATGAGACCACCGTGGACAGCAGCTACGCCACAGGGGCGCCGTCCTGCAACCTAGGGCGACGTCTTGCGCCTGTGGCAGCGTTGTTTCGGCTTATTTTCGGGTATTTAACGTTTTTGTTGTGTTTTGTTTTGGTGATTTGTGATGTGCAGGCAGTAGGAGGTCCTCGTCGACGTCGGGGAAACCGGAGAGCAATCCAGGCAGCTGACCAGGTAGCTGAAATTGGGGTTCCTGAACGCCACTCTTGGCTTCAGTGGCCGGGATGCTCTCCAGCCCGGAAGACAGCTCTAGACAGGAAGTTGGAAACACTGCGGACTCGCCCTATTATTGCCCCTCGCCATCTGGACTGGGAGCTTTTGCGGGAACTTTAGATTGATATCAGTGGGTTCTACCAGACTGTCAGTGTCACAGCCCAGACGGTGATTCCGATATGGGAGCGGGCTTTTCAGGTGGATGAGCCGGTATTTCGAGAGTGGGTTTTGGATTTTTATTGCTCCCTTGACGTTCATACCACTTTGCCTCCTGGGGAGTTTGTGGAGCACGAGTTGATCTCTTTTCGGTTAGGTGGTGAGGATCACCTTGTTACAGTAGTGGAGTTCGGGAGACTATTGGGTTTGTTTTCTGATGCCGAGGCCGATGATGATGATATGATGGCAGGTTACTTCGGGGATGCGGTTTTGGATTCTTCCGGGTTTGACTTAGACAGTGCTTGGTTCGAGCTTACGGGCAAGGGAGGCCGTCACTCCACGAGCCCAGTGTGGGATATCCAGTCTACCATCCTTCGATTACTGCATAAATGTATCTCCTATACATTTTTGCACCGATCGACCCAACACGACAAGTGCTATAATGAAGACCTATGGTTACTCCACATGTTCAGTCATCGGGACACCCAGCAGTACGTTAATGTACCGTGGACACTAGCGCGGTACATGGGAGAGCGGGGTTCAGGGCAGACATCAGCGAGCAGTTTAGTCTGCGGGCACTGGATTACACGGATCGCGAGGTCACTTGGTTTATTCACCCAGGAGAACATTCAGTTATGTACCCCTCATGTGCTATGCAAGGTGATCAACCAAAACGCTTTGGTACGGGCTCAGATTCTTACCGAGTTCGGTAATTCGTTGAGGCGTGATGGTCCGGCACCGCGCGATCCACCACCCCCGAGACCGCGGGCTCGCTCCCAGCGGGATTTTATGGACCAGGTGCTATCCGGTATGGACCAGCTGATATCCAGTATGCATCACTTACAGTTTGCGCAGGACTAGGATTTGAGACAGTTCACCCAGTATCAGGCACAGCAGCACTATTTCCAGGACCGTTACCAGCCTTATTGGGAGAACATGTACACCCAGGGACACCAAGCTTCGAGTTCTGCCGGTCCACCTTCACCATATGCTCCCCCTGCCGTCTACTATCCAGAGCCTTATCCCGGTTATATCCCACCTACTCACCAGCCATACCCTGATGCTGATGATGATGATGATATGGAGGACGCTGACTGAGGGACTTTTGTATTTTGTATCTTATTCTGTATTATTTATTTTTGTACTATTTACTATTTCATAGACCTTTTTATTATGTATTATCTTATTTTCCTTTATTATTCTAACATGTGTGGTTGCATTTTTTAGTTTTTTCTAAGACTGGCAATAAGTTCAGCACCCGATCATAAGCCTGGCATTCAGTTCAGCAACCGCAGTTCAACGCTTTATTTCGTTATTTGACGACGGGTTATACTTTCTACCTTTCTAATTTTTGTATTTATTTTTCTTTTTAGTTTTTTATAATTTCCCTTAGTTTTTAGTCGTTAACATATTAGGGACAATGTGTTACTTAAGTTTGGGGGGGGGGGGGGGGGGGGGGGTCATCGGGAAATTCTATATTTTATTAGTTTCCATCGTGTTAGGTTGGTGTTAATGTGTATATTTTTGAGTCTGAAAAATACAAAAAAATACAAAAAAATTTGAAAAAATAAAAAAAATATATAACGTGTCTAGTCGGTAAATACCTTAAACTTTAAGCATAACCAGACGCATTTTACCCCTACTCAGAAAAATAATGAGAGTTTGAGCCTTTGAAAGTATTTATTTTTAATACTACTTTTTCATTTCTTTGAGTGTGCCGATGGTTATAACTTTAGAACTTGACACTGTTATACATATCGAGACCACATATGAGCAATTACATTAGGGTAACTTAGTGTGATTTGGTACAATGATAGGGGCAATTAGGATTAACCCATTTGATTAGACTTTTCGTTTCTTTTTGTATATTTTCCGCCTAACCCTTGTAACACTTATTTTTAGTGTTAGAAACCCTAGTGAACCACTTTGCGCCTAAGCTTTTTCGTTTCTTGTGACAACCGTCTAAATTTCAGGTGATTCTCAGTTACTTATTCGGTTCGAATCTCTAGTTACTCTTTTATCGTGTTCGTATTGTTCGGGTTCTTAAATTTGTCGTGTCTTTTATTGTCGGAACCAATGTCGGAATCAAACTATAAATCCTAACACCAAATAAACAATACAAGAACTTGACTAAGTTCATAACGGAAACTAAAAAGATTCTAGTCCTTAACTAATTAACGGAAAACTTAAAACGTCAAAAAGCTGGACTTTGCAATCCAGCCGGCGCCTGAATATATTCAGCCGGCGGCTGAATCCCGCTGTCCAGCTGGATGATGACTCATTTCTGCATGCTTTTCGATTGGGCAACGGATTTAATCCGGGATTGGACCATGGTTACTGCAATTTAGCTTCCCAAGAGCAGTAACATCACCCCTAACTCCACTATCATTTTCATTTCAAACCTATTTTCAAATTAACACACAAAACACACACACCTTACTCTCTCTCATTTCTCTCATCTTTTCTCTCAAGGACAAAGCAAAAACAGAAACTTCCACCATAAAAACAGTCCATAAACACACATATATCAACCATCTAATCCATCAAAAACGTTCTTGGAGTTAAGGGTATCAAAAGGAAAGGTTTAAATCGGGTTTCCAAGAAGTTTTTGGAGCTAAAACTCATCCTAACCGCCGCCTTGCTTTTTCCTCCGGTAGAACCTCTTTATTTTACTCTTTTTACATAAATAATCGATTGCATGTATCATCTATAAACTGAAAATGTGTTTTCTTAACAATCTAAAACGTTTTCTTGCTTAAAAACGAGTTTTTATGATAGATCCATATATTTAAAATGTAAATCTAAAAGAAAACAGTGACTTTACTCTAAAAATACACATGTTTGAGTTATATCAGTTTGCATGTCGAATCTAACGGTTAAACAAGCTTAAAATCGGAAAATAAAACAACTTTGAAGCTGGCCGAAGCCTTTTGGCCGGCGGCTGAAGGATTCCAGCCGACAGCTAAAGTTCAGCCGGCGGCTGATTTCCGCTAGCCGCCGCCTGAATATTTTTGTTCGCTACTTTTGTCGTTTTTAAGGTCGTAAACATGAAAATAAGCTAAAATAAATTATCACAGAATATATATACATATTAATAAGCTACTGTTTTGACACATAAGTTGGTTGGAAAAGCTTTTGGACTTGAAACTTGTGTATTATTGATTTAAAACGTTATATTGTGTATTTTAAAGCGGGAAAGTGTTTTGAAAATGGACTTAATTTTTATTGCGCGGAAGCGCTGCCCAATTTTCACCGTAAAAGACGTCTCAAATTCAGTAACATAATAACTTCGAGACTTATACATTTTGACTTGGAACTTTGACACTTTTTGAACATAATTGGACTTATCGGACTATAAAACGTACACGAACACATAAACCTAGTGAACTTTCCGTAATAATCTTGTTGGGACAGAATCTAAGTATAAAACAATTGGGATCTAAAATGTTAAATTGGAACTTAACATAACTCAATTTATACTAATAAAACTTGTACAACTTTCCAGTGTTCTAGGTCATTTGTGATTCCCGACGAGTTCCGCTTCTTTTGTGCTAGTTCATACCTCTTATCTCCGCAAACCGTGAGTTACAACCCCACTTTGTTTTACTTTTGTACTTTTAAACATTATTTGGGGGAAACATAAGATCATGCTTTGTAACTTTTAACACTAATTGCGAACTACTTGAAACTTTTGGAAACTTGTACGAAACCTTATTGAAACTCTTATGAAACTTTGAACTTTGGGGAAATTTGGAACTTGTGAACTATTATGCGTATATGTGTTATTGCCTTAGCGGGTTAACTAAATTTAGGATACTTGTTAGCGACCAATCCTTGATGAAAATATAAACCCGTAAGAACTTACTGCTACTTTTGGAAACTTTGTTCATTTGCCCCGTTTTTGGATCAGGAACTTTAATACACTATTAGCAACAGCCGTTAGTCATATGGGTATCGATACTTAGGAGCGCTCACTCCTTACTAAGGGTTAGCGTCCCAAGTACATATTACTAAGATTCCGTTAGCAACTTATTCAAACATTTTTGGGCTAGATCAGGACCACACAATCGGTTTAGTGTATACTTACTATTTATATTATGCCAAGTGATTGATACGAGTTACTATTTAGTTAAACACATACTCCCTACGCATACCCCTTTTTAGCGCTTGGATTCCGCTGCAACTTTAATTATACGAGTTTTATTTATTTAACTTACTTGTGTACGTTCAAACCTTTACTATTTTTCATATATGTTCAAACGTCGCTCCGTTCCTTTTTCTTATGGCGTCATCATATATTTTGCAACTTTCTATTTTTGGAAACTTTATCGAAACTCTAAACTGTAACTCACTCACTACTTTATGTAGTTGACACTTTATCTTATGTTTCAGGGAATTAATGTAAGTGTATGGAATGCATGGCAAGGAAAGGTCATTATGGTTGCGTGAGGCGCTCATTGGGAAAAGACCTTTTTATTTTGGGAATTTTATTTTGGAAACATTGTACTTGTACTTATTTAAAACTTATGAACTGCTTGGTTGTTGAAAATTGAACTATTTTTATTTAATTAAAATGACTTGAATCGTTTATATTTGCTTATGACCGTGTAATGATATTCCAGCTCTCACGTTCCGTGTTTCCGCTATAGCGGGGTGTGACAGACTTGGTATCAGAGCACAGGTTGTAGTGAAAACGGTTTTAGAAATTTCCAAAAAGTTTTGAAACCAAACTATAACCAAGGCTTTTCGGAAAATCATTATGGGTTCAAAACTTTAGAGAATTAAATTTGCGATTGCATGATTGTTTTTAACTACGCATGGCCTGATCACCCCTGCCTAGTTCAAAATGACTTATGCAAGGACGAAACGTAATTACTAAAGATAAACGGTTTTGAGTCGAAAAATTCCCGGTCTTACTATTCCCAACCTCACGTGATCGACCCTTACCTGCATTTCCTTACTTATTTTCCTTTAGCATTATCGTGTTCATGTACTTACGAAACTTTTTACGTCGCAGATCCGTCATGTCTCAGTCCTCACGTTCGCGATCTGCCTCACGTTCTCAGTCACGATCCCAGCAGGGATCCGCGTCTTCTCACGGGCCTTCTGAGGGCCATACCGCCTCGGAAAGCCTCCGACACCAGACCACGGACCCCACGGAGGATACCTCCATGGCCGTGTCCAGTAGCATCGGGTCTAGCCCGAGGTCGGTTTTACCACCTCCACCGGCCCCCGTTGCTGCGCCACCACAGCGCCGTGGACCACGTGTCGTTACGACGGCACGTAAACAGGTCATTCTTCCGGGTCGGTTACCCGACAGGATGGCAGCGCAGCATGACGGTCCGTCCAGGCCTGCGCCACCCCATCTCCCGTTCGTACACCCACCTCCCGAGGCCCCACGCACCTCGATGATGGATCACTACTCGTGGGAGCGACAGCTCGAACGAGAAGAGATGCAGCGGGCTCGAGACGCTGAAGCAGCAAGGCAGAGAATGCCGCATACCCCACAACTACCCCCTCCTGCCGCCTTCCTGCACCTCCACCGCGAGGTTAGGGGACTTTCAGAAGAAGCCCAGCAACAAGGGATGCTCCTTTGCGAGGTCTCCGATGCCGCGCAGAGGTTGTCGGAGCAAGCGTTGCGTCACCTTTCTGTGGTTCAGGCCACGGCCCGAACGGTGCAACGCTTGGTAGGAGTTTGCTTGGTCATGGGGACCATGTTGGCGGTTATTGCCGCCAAGATGTTCTTCGAGAGGCGTCGTTAGTTCTTTCTATAATTATGTAATGTAGGCCGAGTTGTAATTTTCCATGTACACAGCTTCGAGCCATTTTCTATTATTTCCTTAATGTATTGTACCGTACTTCTCTATTTTGAACCTTGTACTCAACTCTTAATATTAATGAATGAAGTTCCATTTATTATTATCTATTGTTAACTTGTTCATTGACTTAAATTCTTATCATATTCTAATCGTGCGTTCTAAACTGAATCTGTTGTCTGTTGTAGAATCATGGCACCCCGTACCAACGCCGCAATCATTGCTGAGCAAGTGGCCGAACAATTGCAAGCAGCGATGCCCAACATGATCGCCCAGATCACTGCGGGTATTAATGTTAACGTCAACAACCACCAGCAACAGCAGCAACAGCAACAGCAGCAGGAACAGCAACAGAACAACCACCAGAACCAACAGCAACCCCCAAACCCACCAGCCTGCACCTACAAAAGCTTCATGGCCTGCAAGCCTAAGGAGTTCCATGGCACAAACTGGTGCCGTAGCCTGGTATCATGGTTTGAGAGCATCGAGTCGGTGCTGCAACAGTCAGCGGAGGTGCTGAAGCTATGAAAGTACAATACCTCGCTTCCATGCGTATTGAACTGGAATGGCACTGACTTGGTGGAACAATGTGGTCCGCAATAGGGACGTGAGACACGTGAGACCGCCAATGTCTCACCTGGGAACAATTCAAGAACCTCCTGATTGAGGAGTACTGCCCCAAAGGGGAAATCAAGAAGCTCGAGGCGACGAGCTTCTGGGATCATCAGAAGGTCGGAAACGACATCGAAGGGTACACTGCCGATTTCATGAGTTGGCTCGACTGGTCCCAAGGCTAGTAACTCCAGGAAGAGAACAAGATCGACTGTACATCTCTGACAAGTGGAATTCCGGATAGACCTCATTCCTGGTGCAGCACCGGTCGCTAGGACACCGTACCGTCTAGCCCCACCGGAGATGCAAGAGCTGTCTAAACAGCTTCAGGAACTCTTGGATCATGGTCTCATTCGTCCTAGCTCGTCCCCCTGGGGAGCCCCTATACTCTTCGTTAAAAAGAAAGACGGATCCTTTCGTATGTGCATCGACTACCGCGAACTGAACAAGCTGACCGTCAAGAACCGATACCCACTCCCAAGGATCGATGATCTTTTTGACCAGTTGCAGGGTGCAACTTATTTCAAAAAAATCGACCTTCGTTCGGGTTATCATCAGGTTCGTGTCAGCGAGACCGACATTCCAAAGACCGCTTTTCGTACCCGTTACGGTCATTACGAATTCCTCGTCATGCCTTTCGGTCTAACCAACGCACCACCAGTGTTCATGGACTTAATGAAAAAAGTGTGTAGACCTTACCTGGACAAATTCGTGATCGTGTTCATTGATGTTATTCTTATCTACTCGAGATACAAGGAGGATCACGCGAAACACTTGAAACTCATTCTAGAACTCCTCCGGGAACAGAAACTGTACGCCAAATTCTCTAAGTGAGAATTCTGGCTCCGAGAAGTACATTTCCTTGGTCATGTGGTCAACCAAGATGGGATCCATGTGGATCCGGCTAAGATAGAAGCGATCGAGAAATGGCAAGCCCCGACGACTCCTACGGAAATTCGTCAATTTCTAGGGTTGGCCGGCTATTATCGAAGGTCCATCGAGAATTTCTCGAAGATCGCTAAGCCACTCACCGAGCTCACTCAGAAGGATAAGGATTTTGTTTAGGGTACGAAGCAAGAGGAATCCTTCCAGAAACTCAAATACCAACTTTGTCACGCACCGATTTTGTCCTTACCAGAGGGTACGGATAACTTCGTTGTATTCTGCGATGCATCCCATCAAGGACTTGGGTGTGTCCTTATGCAGAAAGACAAAGTCATCGCCTATGCTTCAAGACAACTCACGGTTCACGAACAGAACTACACTACCCACGACCTAGAGCTGGGAGCGGTCGTGTTTGCACTAAAGATCTGGAGACATTACTTGTATGGGACTAAGTGCACGGTTTTCACGGATCACAAGAGTCTCCAACACATCCTAGACCAGAAGATGCTCAACATGAGACAGAGGAGATGGATCGAGCTGCTGAGTGACTACGATTGCGAGATCAAATACCACCTGGGTAAAGCAAACGTAGTAGCAGACCCCCTTAGTCGGAAGGAAAGGGTGAAACCATCTCGAGTTAGAGCATTAGGTATCCAAATTCAGACTAACCTTCAAACGCAAATCGCCGAGGTTCAGCGAGAAGGGTTGAAGCCCGTGAACCTAAAGGGAGAGACCTTGCACAATCATGAGAAGGAGTTCGAACGCAAATCCGACGGGATTCACTACTTCAAGGGCCGAGCATGGATTCCGAAGTCTGAGGATCTTCGTAAGTTAATTCTGGATGAAGGCCACCGTTCCCGATAATCCATCCACCCCGGTTCAGACAAGTTGTACAAGGATCTTAAGGAGTATTATTGGTGGCCGGGCATGAAGAAGGATATCGCCTTGTACGTAGCCAAGTGTCTCACTTGCTCCAAGGTCAAGGCGGAATATCAGACACCCTCAAGACTACTACAGCAACCGGAGATTCCTATGTGGAAATGGGAGCAAATCTCCATGGATTTCATTACCAAGTTACCCCGGACGGCAAAGGGTAACGACACAATTTGGGTAATCGTGGACCGTTTGACAAATTCTGCTCACTTTCTGCCGGTGCGAGAAACCCACTCGATGGAGAAGTTCGCGCAAATCTACATCAACGAGATCATCTCTCGCCACGGAACACCTCTCTCCATCATTTCTGACAGGGATAGTCGGTTCACGTCTCGCTTTTGGAACGCGCTTCAGAAATCTCTCGGGACGCGACTAGACCTTAGTACAACTTATCACCCTCAGACCGATGGTCAAAGCGAAAGGACGATCCAAACGCTTGAGGATATGCTTAGAGCATGCGTAGTTGACTTTGGAGGAAGTTGGGACACACATCTTCCATTGGTCGAGTTTTCGTACAACAACAGCTACCACGCTAGCATTAAGTGTGCTCCGTTCGAGGCTTTATATGGGCGTAAGTGCCGGTCGCCGCTGTGTTGGCTAGAGGCTGGTGATCGGCAACTTACAAGGCTCGACATTGTTCAAGAAACCATCGACAAGATCACCACCATCAAGGAGCGACTGAAGACGTCCCGTACTCGGCAGAAGAGCTACGCCGATAACCGAAGAAAACCCCTCGAGTTCCAGGTAGGCGATCGTGTGCTTCTTAAAGTATCGCCATGGAAAGGGGTGGTTCGCTTCGGAAAACGCGGTAAGCTAAGCCCTAGGTACACCGGACCGTTTGAAGTCATCGAGCGCATCGGTCCAATAGCTTATCGACTCAAACTCCCGCCAGTTCTTTCCAATGTTCATAACGTGTTCCATGTCTCACACTTGAAAAAGTGCCTATCTGATGAGACCATCGTCATCCCGCTCGACGAGGTCAAGATCGACAACAAGCTCAATTTCATCGAGGAACCGCTTGAGGTTGTAGACCGAGAGGTCAAGCAACTCAGACAAAGTCGTGTTCCTATTGTCAAGGTTCGCTGGAACTCCCGACGTGGTCACGAAATCACATGGGAACGTGAAGACCAGATACGTCAAAAGTATCCGCATTTGTTCAAAGATACTTCTACCTGATTGGGCGAGTCAAATTTCGGGACGAAATTTCTTTCAACCCGGGGATGATGTGACAACCGTCTAAATTTCAGGTGATTCTCAGTTACTTATTCGGTTCGAATCTCTAGTTACTCTTTTATCGTGTTCGTATTGTTCGGGTTCTTAAATTTGTCGTGTCTTTTATTGTCGGAACCAATGTCGGAATCAAACTATAAATCCTAACACCAAATAAACAATACAAGAACTTGACTAAGTTCATAACGGAAACTAAAAAGATTCTAGTCCTTAACTAATTAACGGAAAACTTAAAACGTCAAAAAGCTGGACTTTGCAATCCAGCCGGCGCCTGAATATATTCAGCCGGCGGCTGAATCCCGCTGTCCAGCTGGATGATGACTCATTTCTGCATGCTTTTCGATTGGGCAACGGATTTAATCCGGGATTGGACCATGGTTACTGCAATTTAGCTTCCCAAGAGCAGTAACATCACCCCTAACTCCACTATCATTTTCATTTCAAACCTATTTTCAAATTAACACACAAAACACACACACACATTACTCTCTCTCATTTCTCTCATCTTTTTCTCTCAAGGACAAAGCAAAAACAGAAACTTCCACCATAAAAACAGTCCATAAACACACATATATCAACCATCTAATCCATCAAAAACGTTCTTGGAGTTAAGGGTATCAAAAGGAAAGGTTTAAATCGGGTTTCCAAGAAGTTTTTGGAGCTAAAACTCATCCTAACCGCCACCTTGCTTTTTCCTCCGGTAGAACCTCTTTATTTTACTCTTTTTACATAAATAATCGATTGCATGTATCATCTATAAACTGAAAATGTGTTTTCTTAACAATCTAAAACGTTTTCTTGCTTAAAAACGAGTTTTTATGATAGATCCATATATTTAAGATGTAAATCTAAAAGAAAACAGTGACTTTACTCTAAAAATACACATGTTTGAGTTATATCAGTTTGCATGTCGAATCTAACGGTTAAACGAGCTTAAAATCGGAAAATAAAACAACTTTGAAGCTGGCCGAAGCCTTTTGGCCGGCGGCTGAAGGATTCCAGCCGACGGCTAAAGTTCAGTCGGCGGCTGATTTCCGCCAGCCGCCGCCTGAATATTTCTGTTCGCTACTTTTGTCGTTTTTAAGGTCGTAAACATGAAAATAAGCTAAAATAAATTATCACAGAATATATATACATATTAATAAGCTACTGTTTTGACACATAAGTCGGTTGGAAAAGCTTTTGGACTTGAAACTTGTGTATTATTGATTTAAAACGTTATATTGTGTATTTTAAAGCGGGAAAGTGTTTTGAAAATGGACTTAATTTTTATTGCGCGGAAGCGCTGCCCAATTTTCACCGTAAAAGACGTCTCAAATTCAGTAACATAATAACTTCGAGACTTATACATTTTGACTTGGAACTTTGACACTTTTTGAACATAATTGGACTTATCGGACTATAAAACGTACACGAACCCATAAACCTAGTGAACTTTCCGTAATAATCTTGTTGGGACAGAATCTAAGTATAAAACAATTGGGATCTAAAATGTTAAATTGGAACTTAACATAACTCAATTTATACTAATAAAACTTGTACAACTTTCCAGTGTTCTAGGTCATTTGTGATTCCCGACGAGTTCCGCTTCTTTTGTGCTAGTTCATACCTCTTATCTCCGCAAACCGTGAGTTACAACCCCACTTTGTTTTACTTTTGTACTTTTAAACATTATTTGGGGGAAACATAAGATCATGCTTTGTAACTTTTAACACTAATTGCGAACTACTTGAAACTTTTGGAAACTTGTACGAAACCTTATTGAAACTCTTATGAAACTTTGAACTTTGGGGAAACTTGGAACTTGTGAACTATTATGCGTATATGTGTTATTGCCTTAGCGGGTTAACTAAATTTAGGATACTTGTTAGCGACCAATCCTTGATGAAAATACAAACCCGTAAGAACTTACTGCTACTTTTGGAAACTTTGTTCATTTGCCCCGTTTTTGGATCAGGAACTTTAATACACTATTAGCAACAGCCGTTAGTCATATGGGTATCGATACTTAGGAGCGCTCACTCCTTACTAAGGGTTAGCGTCCCAAGTACATATTACTAAGATTCCTTTAGCAACTTATTCAAACATTTTTGGGCTAGATCAGGACCACACAATCGGTTTAGTGTATACTTACTATTTATATTATGCCAAGTGATTGATACGAGTTACTATTTAGTTAAACACATACTCCCTACGCATACCCCTTTTTAGCGCTTGGATTCCGCTGCAACTTTAATTATACGAGTTTTATTTATTTAACTTACTTGTGTACGTTCAAACCTTTACTATTTTTCATATATGTTCAAACGTCGCTCCGTTCCTTTTTCTTATGGCGTCATCATATATTTTGCAACTTTCTATTTTTGGAAACTTTATCGAAACTCTAAACTGTAACTCACTCACTACTTTATGTAGTTGACACTTTATCTTATGTTTCAGGGAATTAATGTAAGTGTATGGAATGCATGGCAAGGAAAGGTCATTATGGTTGCGTGAGGCGCTCATTGGGAAAAGACCTTTCTATTTTGGGAATTTTATTTTGGAAACATTGTACTTGTACTTATTTAAAACTTATGAACTGCTTGGTTGTTGAAAATTGAACTATTTTATTTAATTAAAATGACTTGAATCGTTTATATTTGCTTATGACCGTGTAATGATATTCCAGCTCTCACATTCCGTGTTTCCGCTATAGCGGGGTGTGACATTTCTAAACACTATTATATAATTTGTACACTCGCCTTATTTTCGTTTCTTTTTAGATCAAATCCGAACTAAGTTTTTTATTTATTGCTATTACATATTTAGTGAAGTTGGGCATAAAAGAAAAGTTATACTATTATTGCCTTGTATTATTTTGTATTTGAGAAATAGTTAATTATTAGCCTTTTGAGCATGTGTACTTACCACGAGGATTATTATTTTGTAAGGCATGTACTAGGGTGACGAAAAACAAACAAAACAAAAAAAACAAAAAAAAAAAAAATCAGTTGTAGAGTTTAAGAGAAATAGTGTATATTGTGTCTTGTATTATATACGGTATATTCGAAGGAAAAAAGTAAAAGTTGAAGAAAATTGAGCAATCCAGTCCGTTAGAGAGATTTTATTTAGTTCGGATTTAATCTACGTTTTGTATTATTTTCATTTAACCCATTTACACTCCATTATATATTTTCACATGCTTTTACCTGTAAATTATAACCCAAATAAAAGTCCCCGTTTAGTTGTACCTAGACTCTAGTGGTGGAGATTTGATACGTTATCAAGCCTATGATAGAATATTCACCATGACTGAGCAATTGAGCGATTCTACAGAAATATTTTACACACCCTTTTAGATTAGTTTGAGAGTTTGTGTGATTTTACTTCCCATAAAAATCGTGAGGTGTTTGGTTACTCCCTTTGAAGGGGCGGATCGCTCCCTCCGAAAGGGCTTTGAAGGGGCTCCCTTTGAAGGGGCAGATCGCTCCCTTTGAAGAGGATTTGAAGGGGATCCCTTTGAAGGGGTTTTGAATGGGCTCCATTTGAAGGGGCTTTGAAGGGGCGAATCGCTCTCTTCGAAGGGGATTTGAAGGGCCTCCCTTTGAAGGGGAGGATTGCTCCCTTTGAAGGGGCGGATCGCTTCTTTTGGAAGAAAGGATTCAATCGTTTTTGTGTGTAGCGGTGTTTCCGATGGGGGGAACTACATACCTCAATAGCCCCCCTAGTTTGAATGTTGGAATTTTCAAAAGAAATTTGAATTTTCAAACTAAATAGTTTCACTCCCATTTTTGCCTTTAAATGCTCCTACCTTTCATTCCTTTTTCATTGATAAGTCCTATTAGTTATGTGCAAAGAATATGAATTCCTTTTCTCCAGTAAACACACATTTGAGGTAGTTGATTTTGCAATTGGTGTGTGTTTTTGAAATTGGTGGAGACTTAGGAATCCATTTCCGTTCATGAGTTGGTGGGGGGTTCTTGGGACAAACTCTTTTGATGAATGTACCGTTTTGGATTCATTTGATAGTACATTTGGAAACAACTGTTTCTTTAATTTGAATGAATTCATTGAAGTTCGTTGTTTAATTTTAGAAACAAAACTATTCACACTTTGCACCGAATATTTAAAATGTGATGGTGTAAATTCAAATAAATTGGGTATTGAATAAGTGAATGATTTCATTTCCTTTTTGGTCATTGGAGGAAAAGGTGCTTCTTTTTCAACATGTTCGCTTGATATGATTGTTGATTTCAAACTCGAAGTTCTTAAAGATGGTGAAAAAGTTCCATTCGTTTGTGATCTCGGAGAATACTTTAGATTCTTTTTCGGGAAAGAATTAGTACTCGGAGAAACCACTTTTGAAAATGTTTTGGAAGATTCACCGTTGTAAACCTTCAATGGAACTTTAACATCCTTTTTCGAATATTTTTCAAAAGTTTTAGATTTCCGTTTCTCCTCATGTGAAAGAATATGAGCCAAACCTTCTTGTGGATTTGAAAATCGAAATTCTTTCGGTTTGTTTGGAAAAATGAGTTAATTCGTTTGTTCTCTCAAACAATTTCGCTTTGAACTTTCATTTTGATTTTCAACTTCATAAGCTTGTGATTTTAAAGATTTAATTTCCGTTTTATAATCTTCAATTTGTTTTCTTAAAAGCATAAGATTATCTTTAGCATGAATATTCTCCATTCTTTCATTTTCTAATTATTTGCTTTAAATCCATTCTTTTTGAACTTTCATTCATTCTTTCCTTTTTAAGATTCTCGAGTTCCATTAAACACTTTGATTATATTTCCACTCATTAAGTTCATTTGTAATAATTTGAATATTAAACACACTTTGGTCATATTTTCCCTTCCAAATAGTTGCTAACTCTTTAAACTCTTTGAGTTTGGAACTTGTAAGGTTTAAAGCTTAAACTTGAGATGTCAAAATTTGAATTTCATTTGAAAGCTTAGAATTTCATTTAAAAGATTAGCATTTTCATTTGAAAACCTTAAAACCAATTCGGAGTTAGTTTGCAACTTCTTGTCCAACTCAATGATCTTATTATCGATGGTAGAACAAGACAAAGATCGTACTCTTTGACATTGTCTTTACATGATGATAAGTTGGAACACGTTACCGTTGATAAAAATTATCATGTACGTTTAGCAACGTTTCGCATTTGATCCAATCTAACATGACCGTTCCAATCAGAAGAAGACAACTGACTTTCAGTGATATCACACCTCTGCTTTAGCTCTTCTAGCTTTGTCCAAGCTTGATTCGGAGGACAATAAAATGTAAGACCTTGATCGTTGTCGATTGTGAGATCCAAAATATTTCCTAAAAAATCTTTCTTCATGATGAAAATTTGAGAAAAATCCGGATAATCTTGACCTGTGGTGTCTCACGCTCGTACAATCGTTTTTCCGAAACTTGTTGAACCAATCGTATAAAATAACAATGTTGAATTCGCTTTTCAATTTCGATTCCAGAAACATAAATCTCGTATTTTTCCGATGCTTGAATCTCGTCAAAATTCGTCGCGTAAGCTTAATCGATATCCGAAAACTAAAAATAAAATTCGCTCTCTTTAAAAAAGTTTTTTTTTAATAGTAAAGTCTCGAAACCGTCGTTTTCAACTGATCGTGATCTTTAGTGCTCGTTGTAAACATATCCCGTGTTTGAATGACTTGAAATCTTGGTCGAATGAATCTGGTCGTGTATGTTGAATTCCTAGTCGAATGAATACTTGGTCGTGTAAGTTGAATTCCTAGTCAAAAAACTTGATCCGTGTATGTTGAATTCCTAGTCGAATGACTTTATCCGTGTATGTTGAATTCCTGGTTGAATGACTTTATCCGTGTATGTTGAATTCCTAGTCGAATCAGCACTTAGAAAAATTTCGAAAAATCTGAAATCCTATTCGTGTCCGTGTAAACCCAAATCGTGTTCGAGTAAATTACCGTGGTCGAACCAGCTAAAACTCGTTCGTGCCAAACTAACCCAGTCAAATCAACACTTGGTAAAATTTTTAGTCATAAATCCTTAGTCGAATGTACCTATTCGAATCAACCTTGGTCGAATCATTTCTGGTCGAATGATACATTTTTCACACGAATCATCAAAGTTTCAACACCTAATTTGACTAAACTTCAAACGAACTAAAAATCAACATGCTCGAACTCCATTCCTAGTCGTGTATGTTGAAATTTCAGTCGAATACCTCTAATCGAATGATTTCTAGTCGAATGTTTCCTAGTCGAATTAAGAATTTTTTTATTCCTAGTCGTGTATGTTGAAATTCCAGTCGAATACCCCTGATCGAATGATTTCTAGTCGAATTCAGAATTCCTAGTCGAACAAGGTGTTTTCGAGCACCCTGCTCTAATACCAATTGTTAGGTTTGATCAGGTTAGAGAGATAAAGTTAATCTAGAGAGAGAAAATAGATTTAACATTAAACTCTAAAATGTTACATTAATCACATCCAACACTCCTATTTATAGAAGTGTGGGGGTTTTACAAAAACTTTCTACATATTTCAATAATGCCCCTAATAACAAATACAAATATAATTTTATGAACATTCTATTTCTAACAGTGAGTTTACTGACATGTTTTTATAATTAATTTTGTTTATCCTTTTCTACCTTACAATTTTAATTTTTCTATTTTATTATCCTTTTCTATCTTTTACTTTTTATTATAAAATAATATATAAAACCTCAATCATAATTTGAAAAACAAACTACTAATTATATCAATGTTACATTTTACTTTTATAAAATTCTTTCATACCAATAATCATTACTATATCCATTACCAAACCTATTTAAAACCAAACACACCGTTACAACATTTACATATGATATTTAAATTACATGTAAGTAAAACTTTTTTTCTCTTTTCTTTTGAATATGAGATTACTTATGACTAATAAAAGCTTTGTTCTGTTTTCATTATAAAAACTTCTAATGATTAATAAAAGCTTTTTCTTAAAATTCGTTCTACATTGGTTTTAAATTCATGATTGATTATTATAATTTCATTGTAAAACGGATAAAAATTACAAGTTTAGGTTTTTCATGAAAGGTTACGTAAGTAAATGAGATAGAGGGGAGATCTATATCTAATTTAAGTTTTATTAAAAGACTAAATTATCCCTATAATATAAATTTATATTTTAATTTTAACCATTAATCTTTATTTTTAAATAACTATTTAATTTTATTTTTTTAGATAGTTTAATTAACCCAACCATTATAAGTATAATTATTTAAATCAAAAAATTATATTCTTTAATTTTAATTTTCAATAATATCAAAGAAAAGAGTCGAATATATTTTGCAAAAGGATTCGGATTAGTAACGGCAACGCTCTCTCTCTCTCTCTCTCGATCTTGTTAGTTTTTGGCGATCGTTGCAGGTTCGTTATTTCTCTACTTCAACTGAAATTAGGGTTTTATTATCTCAACTGAAATTAGGGTTTTGTATTTTGTTTACTGCAACTGTAACACACATTTATATACCCAAGCAATTATATCATCTACTTCATTTGTATGCAACAAGATTGCATCAATTTGATCAATATTACACCTGATTTTGGAACATAGACCAAATAGTAATTCGATTTCTTGTCTTACGAGTGTTGTTATTTAATTAACTTAATGCAAAGTGCAAACATCCTAGTTTCGGTTTACATACGGGGAGATATATCTATCCTAACTGTCTACTTTCATATTTAACTTATAACAGGCTCTTGGGAAAAGTACACACTCTTGTCGTCCTGTCCTTGCTTCTCAAACCGTGCTAATTTCATCAGGAAAGATGCAGAACCAGGATGAGATCCCAGTGGAACCGGAAACCAAAATGGAGACCACAACGTTGATTCCAGATTATGAAGCTGATGATGATTGGTCCAATTACAAGGACACTGATGTTATGCAACAACAGTCTGCAATTTGGGAACAAGATGCTGCCAAGTTTCCATTTGTTGGCGATAAGGTAACTCAAAACTAAATCGTTTTAAACTTTTGTTTGTTATTTCACAATGGAGTATGTCCATTGTTTTTAATTGCAGAGGTACTCTTTGTATTGCTTCTTTTCTCTGTTTATGAAAATCTGTCTTGTGGGCTAAGTTGTGGACATTTGATGTTCATTAGTTATTGGTTGTTGAGTAGGAAGGGGATGAACTTTTTCGTAACAGTGGTGACTTGACTCTAATGAGCACGATTTCCATGTGAAGAGATTGATGAGTTAGGAGTTAGGACATACATTGCGAAAAAACACCCATGGCTTTAGAATCGGAAGAAATTATGATGCTCATGAGAAGGCCAGGACAAGCTGTGCATGCTTGGACCTAACTGTCGAGCCCCAAACCCCATTGTTTTCGACCATGATTTCAACTTTTTCTTTGTTTTAATTTTCTCTTTAGTTTTTATTATGTTTTATGAAGAATGTATGAAGTAGGTAATATCTGTAAGCTTCTTTTTTTTGTGGTGTTTGTCTTTTTTAACAAGTGCTTTCTGGACACCAAACTCCATTCATCTCCCTACTCATCACCATCGATTTTCCGGTGACCAGATACTGCTCTGGCACTGCAATCTTCTCAGACGATGCTATCTTCTCCGACAACAAACCATACCCCACCACCAATCTTTTTTTGCTCTTCTTGACAACAACTTCATGGCCAAAACACAGTATCTGTTGGCTTAAATCGTTGCCATTGCTGGCCTATTCCCCCCTGGTGCCACCCAATTACCCCTTCTCCTCTCTTCTCGACAGCTGGTACCCGCCTTTTTTGTAATTTCTTATTTCTATTTGCTATTTGCTATTTATTGAATTTTATGTTTTCTACCATAGGATTCGGATTTGTTCTCTAGATTTAAATTCAAATTGTTTATAGTCAATTCTAATTTGTTTAATGAGAATATCTGCAAGCAAAGTTTCTCTATTGTTCATTAACAGTTATTAAGCTTGATTATAATTTTGGAGATTTAAAAGTTTTTGCTGTTTAATTTGTGATTTTTCTTGTTTTTGGATTTGATTTCACTTGCAATTTTGTGCTTGTTTATGGGAGGAGAGGTGTTTTTGATATGAAAAACAAACATACTTCTTACTTCACCAAAAACTCGTTCAAACCACCTCTTTAAGAAGAGGTGGAAAAAGACGTAACACGTAAGTGGTTTTACCTCTTAAAAACTAAACACCATCTTAGTCAGTGAACATTATTCTATGCTGATTATTGTATTTCATATATTCAGCAGTATATTTCTCTCAAAGTATGTGTCTCTGTGGTGTTTGGTATAATGCATCTAGCATGATACTGGTTATTGAGTTGTCAAGTTGCAACCATATCTCTGCATTTTGTTAAGTTGTAGGTTTATGTCACTTTCATGGATGCATATTGTGTATGATGATGACGTGATGCGACTTCATTTAGTGTGCAACTGCTTTTAGCTTTGGTTTAACGCCTATTTTGTATTTCAGAACTCTCATCATCTCACTTGTGATTATGCTTCCATTAGACCATGAACTGTGAGCTCTGGATATTTATAGACTAAGATTTGTTTTTTGACACTCCAGGAACCTCTATCTTCATTGGAAGCTGAATATCAATCTGGAAGCCCCATTTTACTGGAGAAAATAAAGGTTTGCTTTTCCTTTTTTGCATTTAGTTTAAGTTTTTTCTTGTTTGAAGTATCTGAACTTTATTTTGATGGTGTGAGCTTTGATGCAGGTGTTGAGTGAACAATTTGCTGGCATCAGACGGACACGGGGAGATGGAAACTGTTTCTTTCGGAGTTTTATGTTCTCTTACCTTGTATGCCCGTTTCTTTTTTCTAACCATTTCTGAATATCTACTCTATGCTTGCTAGTATTGAAGTTTTAATCTTTGCTTTTGTAATTGAAAGGAACATATTGTTGAATCACAAGACCATGCAGAGGTTGAGCGCATTAAAGCTAGTGTGGAAAAATGCAGAAAGACACTTCAGGATTTGGGCTATGCTGATTTTACGTTTGAAGATTTCTTCGCAGTAAGTTCATCTCTATTTGATTCATTCTTCTCTGATAGGAAATAAATTAGTCCGTTTGACCTGCGCTTATTTTACCTGTAAATGATCATTTATGGTACATAAGTGGATTAAATGGGCAGATGATGATGGGTGTGGGATCAAGACCCCGATATTAGCTTTAGAATAAATATAATTAATATTATGGTATGATATAAACTTCCAAATGACTCTTCTAGTTAGTAGTCTATATGAGTAACTAAATATAATTAATTAAAAAAAGGGAATTGTCATTACATCTCTGGTTTTGCTACACAAACTATAATTTTTTGTTATCAAGGGCAAGTTAAGATATTCAGAAAACAAAGAACTTTCTTAGATTACAGATCTGAGAACAGTAACAACTAGAGGTGCCAGTTTCAACCCGTATAATATCTGGGTCGATCCGAGTTATGTTATGTCACTAGCGTGTAAAAAGTGAAAGACAATGGGTTGCAGGACTCAAACATGTCCAAAATCCCCAAAAGTGTAGTTTTAATGCATTAAACTTTCTAGATCTTGCAATCAATCTCTTAGCAATCAGATTTATATAATTCTAATTCGTCTCTACAGAAGAAAAAAAATGAAGCAACCTGTCTAGGATCTTGTTTGTGGTATAAACATCATTTAAGATGCTGGTGGTATATAATATGAGAGCGTACCGAATAAAATGTTCGTGAATATTAATTTTTTTGAGTGGCCTAATATAGAACGAATACAATACATTACGTTTATAATACTCGCTTTGTACCAGAATCAGGCTACAGCTTTCTTTTCAGGAGGTACTGAATAAAAACATATGATTTGGGCCTACATTCTCTTTACCAATTAGTAACCATTTTCAAATATCAGTAGCCTTGATTTTTATTCACAAGATGACATGAACTTGTCACTATTCATAGGTATCGTAAGATATATATAGTAGCAGTCAAATATTTCAGTTGAACTATTTTCTAACCAAAATTTGCATATAATCTGTGTGATGGAGAGAGAGAGTATATATAGCACTTCTTTTTCAAAATTTGTTATATTTAATCTTAAGATTTGTCGTGTATCTACTTTTACATGCCCATAATATCCTATTCTGCTGTCCATTAAGGAAAAAGATTACCTGGGGAAATTGTGATCTCTAAAATTTTTGCAAAGCTTTTAAATAGGATCCGATCGATATGATTTTCTCTTGTGCCTTTATTTATTTGTTTATTTTCTGCAAGATACAATCCTTTTAAATTTTATGACACTTGGTGATGTTTGTCCCCTTTTCTTTCTGCTCTGTCTTCTCTGTTTTTCTACCTCTGGTTTGTAATTTTAGAATTTGTGCCAAATAGTTGTTTATCGAGCAGCTGGATGATGTTCTTCAAGGAAATGACGCTTCAATAAGGTTTGGAGACTTCCCACAAAAGAAAAACAAACTTAAATGCCTTTTGTCTGAATCTAGTACAGATTGTGGTTTTTTTAAGGTCTGATAGTGTTATTATTTTGTTTCAGTCATGATGAACTTCTAGTGAGAAGTCGTGATCAGTCAGTATCCGATTACGGTAAGTGATGCTTTTTCAGAAAGAAGTTCTAACGTATTATTTATAAGTCAACAATCACATACTTTGTCTGCAAATCTCCTAACCCAAGTTAGTGTACACAGTTGTGATGTTCTTCAGATTTGTTACCTCTGGGGAAATAAGGAAGCGCTCGGAATTCTTTGAACCATTCATACTTGGTTTGTCAAATACAACTGTAGAGCAGGTTTGTTCGACTCCTAGAACTCCAGTTGACTTGTAATTTTCCTGTCAACACTTGCTTTATATTTCTTTTTTCCTGTGCATAATTATTTTCTTTATGGAACTATATATATATATATATATATATATATATATATATATATATATATATATATATATATATATATATATATGTTTTTATCTTTTTATATAGTCTAAACTTTTTATATAGTTTTGCAAGACATCAGTGGAACCCATGGGTGAAGAAAGCGACCATGTACACATTACAGCCTTGTCTGATGCATTGGGTGTAGCAATCCGTGTTGTATATCTTGATCGTAGCTCATGTGATAAGGAGGGAGGTGTCAGTGTGAATCACCATGATTTTGTTCCAGCCTTGGATAGTGATACCACACCTCCTAATGCTTCTACAACTAGTGACAATGGCCCTGAAACGACCCCTTTCATCGTCTTGTTATACCGACCTGGTCATTATGACATACTGTACAGAAAGTGAAAACGTCATGTGTTCGGGTAAGCTGCTGCCCATATATACCAGCGTAATATGTGTGTAGAGGTGGCAGAATAGGTGATAACGGGTATTTCTGTAATAGGTGGGGGTTGGGTTGACCAAGAATTTTTGTAATTACCACCTCTATCTACATATTATTTCTTTCGGGGAGCGGAGTTGTGAACTAATACGAAAAACTTATTGTAGGTATCAAGTGTTATCAATTGAGGCAAACGCAAAGCGTAAAAGGAGCGACTTGAAAAACTTTTATTACATTTCTCCATTTTGTACTTGAATATGAGGTCTTAACGTTTTCATTGGATGGTTCTAACGATAATCGATTGTGTTGCCTTTTGTCTGATATTAAATGATGCCTTTATTGCCCTCTGATCTGATTTTTTCGGCATTAATAATAGAGAAATGCTTGGGTTACAAATTTTTTACAAACAAATAGTTACAAAATGAGGTGACATTGAATGGAAAAAGTTTAGAGATGCTTGGTGCTTGAATATGATTAGTGCATTTTGTAACTATTCTGTTATAAAAGTTTTGTAGCCTCGGTATTACTCTTTAATAATTTATTTCTAAATTCACTTTAGAATGGACATAATAGTCTTTTGGTAACGGGATGTGATTCGTTTCCGTCACAATGAAAGTCATTTCGTTTCTGTATTACTATTTTTTCTTTTTTTTGTCTTGTAATTTTAATGAGACGTAGGTCAGTGTAACATGCTAGACCCGACCCCAAGGACTCTAGGTAGAAAGAGGGCTCTCTCGAATCAGATTTGGCTGGAGGAAATGGAAGTCATATTGCAGGAGAAGATATTTTGTTACAACATTCGTTATGGAAAATTGATTTCATTTTGGTAATAATTTTTCATCTTAAGTTGCAAAATAAAAACTAATGTTATGATTGATTGCTGGGAACATACTCTTTGGTGGTTGGGCTAGACTCAACTTCTTAAAGTTCCATACTTTTTTTAAGGTGAAAATAATACTTTAACAATCCATCGAGAAAGAAATATGTAAATACATATATTTAATCGTCCCTTTCGTTTCAAGGGTTTTAACTTTTTGTGTTGTTTTCAAAGTGTATTTGTTTGTAATATTGGTTAACTAGATTATTGTTCCGCGATAATGCGGAAAAAATAAAAATTGAATCGTAAATTTTATATTTATGTAGATTTTAATTTTTTATGAAAAAATAATATATATAGTTTTACGTTTATACACATGTTATTTATAGTTATAATAACATATACATTTTTACGTTTATACACATGTTTTGATATTTTGTATTAGGAGATTTTAGAATAATAATAAGTTAAATGATAATCCAAATTGAATGATTAGAAAGAGAATGTAATTATGTATTGTAAGAGGGTGTAAAATGAAAATAATCTTTGATGACATCAAGGCCCCTCTTTTATTATATATTAAAGATTTACAATAGAGCTAGACATTAATGATTTTGTTAAAACGACCGATAAAATTGTTATTAGTAAAGATCCTTTATTGAAAGGGCATAAGACAGTGTTTTTTGTTGGTAAAACCAACATAGTCAGAGAGATTTCTGTCATGGGGCTAAGTAGTAGGGGTTTTACAGCGGGTCAGGCCGCTTCAGGCAAAGTGACAAAACACGAGAAAGCATGCATTGAAAATCAACACGTGTTTATTCCCTTTGTTTCTGATACCTTCGGTTTCCGTGCACCGGGGCGGTAGAGCTACTCAGTCGAGTTCAACGGGTTATGCATAGCAATGTTATGACACATAGATCAACAGATGTAGTTTTTAAACGTATTAGTTTTGCAATCCAAAAATGATTGGCGGCGCAGCTTGTTGCCCGCTTGCCTTCTGGCACTTTGTAAATTCAAATATAAATTTCCACCATTTCTGTCAAGAATTAACATTGATTGTAAGTACTAGTTGAGACTTAGGAGGGGCCACAGGCAGTTATCTATATACCAAACTCAAAACTTTGAACTCACATTTGGACTCCAACACTCAGAATCATTGTATCTTGATGGCAAAGAAATATTGAGCTCTATAACTAAGTATTCCATCTTCTAACCAATTTATTCTATCTAGTGTTGATGATGAAACATCTTGTAGCTTTTCCCTTTCTTACTGCTTGTGCATCTTCATCTAGCGTTGCGGTTTGTCTACAACATGTTACAACATCCAATCACGAGGATCACCTTGGTCTCTCCTCAATACAACTCTTTTCTAATATCAATTTATATTATACACTTTACATGTTATGTTGTTTTAAGATAGTTTTGTTATGGCTTTTGTAGCATTCACCATGTCGGAAGATCACAAAGATGGACAAGGAAGTCACAACATGACATCACTTTCAAAACCTAATGTATCTATAAGGCTTCAAAGGCTCACCAAGACCATCAAAAGTTTATCTCAGGGTAACCTATCCTCTCGTTTAAAAAGCTGTATTCAGAATTCGACTCATTTGGACATATTTTAACAATTTTACGTTGTTGTGGCAGTGTTTAGAGAAGAGACAGATGAGGTACAAATAGATATGGAAATTGGGGTTCCAACAGACGTAAAGCATGTGGCACACGTTGGATTCGATGGATCTAATCACCATGGTGATCTCGCTACCAAAGATTTCCTAGGTTTTTGCCCTATTTCCTTTGCTCGGCTTGAGGACAGGCTTGCCATGTACATGCCACTGGATGACACCCAAAATATTCTACCTGATGTCACACATGCTAGAAACAAAACGGATGCCAGAATAGCGTGAAATTTTAGCCCCCATATCCATTGTGCAACGTTTCATGTATTTGTTTGATATTTGTTTATGGAAAATGATTGGGATTTATAATCTAATTATATGTCTGATTTTAATCAAATGTATTATTGTTTCTTTCCTATACCAATCAATGATTTTGATACTTTTAATCAAATCAGGATATACTTCATTCACGTCATCATAACAATGAGAGTGGGAAATTATGATACGATTCAAACTAAATGATAATTGCAATGTCTCATTATTACACTCTTCATACGAAAAAAAACAAAAGTCCAACGTTAAAAGTACAACAATCAAGATGCTCACAAGTGAAATATCTAAAAATAGGAAAAAGGAAAATGACACAAGGGTCTTTCAAACACTTCATCCAAATTTTTAGTAACAAACCGCCATTCGAGCTACATTTTTATGTCAATTTATGGATGGTTTTCATATCAATTGCTTCCGCGAGGGTTCCCTTTTTAACATGATCCCACCACTTGAATAAGAAGTTGTCAACCACTAACCTGAACCAAGGGGACAACTTTAAACCGTCCTCACCAGCATCTGTTTTCCTTAGCAACTCTTTCAGTTCCTCTTCGTTCAGATATCTGATATCTGCCACTTCGTCTGGGTTGGGGTTAACAGCAACGTCGCGCACAATGAAGAGTAGGTAGTCAACTGAAATAGTAGGTCAAAACATTATTTACCTTTTGAATCATACAAAATATTATTGTAAGTTTATAACTTCCATTTTATAGTTAACATGTAATAAACACATTCAGAACCAGATGTGGCAAGATTGGCAGGTCGAGATTGGGTAACAGATTAAAACAAACACCTTCTCAGTACGGGTTGGGTTGGAATGACCCATGATGACCTCTAAATCTATTTTTAAACTTTTATATAAATAATTAATGTATTATATATGGTTAAAGAAACTAAAATTAAAATATTACAGTATAGGAGGTTGTGCATTTAAAATACAGTTTCATGCATTTGATGTCAAACACAATCACAATCGACCTACTTATAGCAAATGGGTTCCTCAAATTTAGTACCATAGTGCTTGCTTTTTTGTTGCAAGCAACAAATATGTTATCGTTCTAGCAAAATAAAGAGATAAACATTTAATAAAAAAGTGGCGTAGATATGGATCACTTTGGGCTGTATTTTATCTCTCACCTGTTTGGACCTATATTTAAAAGTTGCAGGTTCCCCTTACTCAACTTGGCTTACCTGCCCATTTTGCCATATGTACCAAAGCCCAAATCCTATGTGTTGTCTAGTTATTAGCGCACCTTGGTACTACTATAGACGTCTAAAGTAAAGGCAGGGTATGCATACAACAACACTATATAAAAGCAAGATATAAGATTTTACCTTCATGTTCTCCCCACTTTCCATCAGATGGAGCTTTGTACAGCATGCGACCTAATGTAGTAAACTGATCAACTGGAACATCTTCAGCGACAATACCGAGTTCGTCTAAGAGCTTTCTCTGTGCCGCGTTTCTGACACCTGATTGCAATCCAAGCAAAAACAAATTAGTATTGATTTCTAGCCACAATTTAATATGAATAATTACAAATATTTTGCATTACCAAGGGCATCTTCAGGAATAAGCTCGGATTCTCTATAAAGTGGATGGCTGCAACAAGTATTGGTCCATACCAATGGGAATGTCACCTTGGTTCCAGAGCGTTGCTGCAAGTACACCACCACATATTACACTACTTACTCGGAAAAAAAGAAAGAAAATTAGGGCTGAAAATAAAACAAAACTATACAGAAACATAACTCTTTCATCGCAGGTGGGAATATGAGGTCAGACGGGTTGAGTAACAACTCAAAAGGGGTTAGGGTAAAAAAGGATATGGGTGTGGTCGGTTGGGTTGACCAGGAGACATTTTTATTTTTAAATATTATATATACAATTAGGTCATATTTGTGTTGATCCGTTTTTACTTTATTTTACTTGTTCAACTCATTAGGGATAATACATAACCGGAATTAAGACATTTAGTCAACTCATTTGTTGTTATTCAAGACCATAATCCCCCTATCTACAACATGAATAAATAAAATAAAAGTAACAATGACAACGCCGAGTCAATATCAAATAAACCTACAAAATTAGTTTAAAGTAAAATCTACCTGAAGGAGCAACTCGTATTTTGAATTGAACAAAAATACACTAAATGCTCTGTGCAGCAAATTATCTTTGTCAATCTTCTCCATCAAGTGGCCTGCATATGAAGGAATTGAGTGATCACGTCAATGGTAATAATAACAGAAACAGTTAAAAACTGTCATATATGAGAGATTATTATTATTATTATTATTACATTAACATTACTAACATGCAACGGAATGCAGAAACATTACCAATGTGCAAAACTAAATGAAGATTTTAATACCACTTAAGACTATGAAGAATGCGCCCAATCCTAACATTAATATGTTACTCGGTGGAATTCCAATTTCATTTTATCCAAACGGAACCTATGGACCTAATAACATTAATGCTATTATCATTCAGCTTGTTATTCATTCAAAGTGTTATTTAAGTTTATAAATATATTTTTATTATCGAGTGGAAGAAGTTTTTAAGAACTTTTTATTTACATAGATTATAATACAGTACTTTGTAAACTATTTTATTACTAATGATCGAATGCCTAAGTGGGCTAACAAACAGACTAGTTTTTTTTTTTTTTTTTTAATTAATGAATGATGTTTCAGCATAGATAAGGTCCAACCATTATTAATCTGTAACACTTCCCATTAGTTAATCGTGAAAAACTTCGAAAACACATAATTTTGCTTACAATTGTATTTGGTATCATGCCCAAGCACGTTGTCATTCTCATCCACCAAAATGCATCTGCAAATATTTAACATGCAAAAAACATCACTATCGAGATAAATCTCATATCTCAAAATGTGAAATCCAGTAATCCAAAAAAAAAACTAAACTTACAATTCCATATCTTTATGTAATAAAGGATTTTATCAACAAAATTAACAAATATACCCTAGTGACAACACTTGACACTTTCAAGTTTAAAATTTATATAAAACATTATATAAATTATTTTAAGTTTTTTTTTATAGGGTTAAGTGCATGAAAGTGTAATAAAATTAGTCCATTTTGCTATTGTGTGTATCAACTCTTCTTATTTATTTTTTTACATATAATATAATGGGTCCGATTTTTGCTGACTTGTAACCGGTTTACTTATCGGTAAATCCGGTTCTTAGATCATTTGTAAAAAAAATAAAAGAGTTAAATACACCCATTGATCATTGTTTGCATAATATTTTTTTTTTTTTTGTCATATTTAATATGTTTAATGATTGTGAATCACTATGTTGTCAATTGAATATAACATATACCAAAAACATAAAGCGAAAAGTAGGTAAATAATGATGAGAAAGAGTAATGGTTGTGTTTTCAGATCTAAAAGTAATTTAAATTAGCAAATGTGTATCTCCTAATCGGTCAACAATTAGTCAAACAAAAGAGTTATAGAAAGTCAAAATTGGTTGACACGATAGATAAATAACAACAGTATAGTAATTAATCGAGTAAAGAAGAAGATTATAAATGATAATCCCAGTGAACTTACTCATCGTCAAACATGAGACGTCTCTGGACAGCATCCATGCCGGAATCGTCACCCATGGCGGCGGTTATGGAGGAGTAAGAGCGGCGGCGGCCGGCGACAGAGGAGATCTGAGGAGGAAATTTCAATCTTAATGAGGAATGAGAATGAATAGGAAGTGAAGTGTTGGAGATGGTTTTAAAGGGGGAAATTTTTAACATTTTTTGCAGACACCCCTTTTAGAGATTTGGGTACATTATGCTTATTTATAACTTATGTCTCTCACATGTGGCCACTTTTTTTATTTTTATATAACTCAATGTTTTTGTTAACACCCTCCTTTCATGCTTAAAACACAAATTTCAATCCTTGGACTCTCATTTTTTAAATTCCAACCTCTTAACTTATTACTTACGTCCATATAAAGTTACGAGATAGGTTTACATGCATACAAGTGTTTGGAATACCATATAACGGCATGGACAGTGGGCAAACGTTGAAGGCTTCACAACTCAACTTCTCCACTGATCCATGAATTATCGGTTGAGTTTTGTTTATAATTGAAGTTTTCCTTTTTTCCTTTCCTCTTTAAAACATTACTTTTGTATAATTGTATTGAACCCCTTTTTTAAGTTAGCCGGTGTAATGTGAGAGTGGAATACTAACGTAGACTCAATTGCGTGAGTCTAAGTTTTAAAATACATTTTAAGGAGGAGTTTTTTTAATTTTGAGTGGTGTAATAATAATTTCTTAGAGAAATGCTTTTGTATTATGATTATGAAACGTTAGATATAGCTATTAAAAATAAAAATATGGATAATCGCAACGAATGAAATATAAGTTAAAATGAGACATGAATTGTTTTGCCAATTTGTGCAACCAAGCTAGTTATGTATACCGGTTCCATTAGTAGTTATTCCATTCATTGAGTAATGTTACAATTTCTGATGATTTTGTGAAATGAAGTAAATAAGGTGGCATATGTGATTAACTAAAAAACCTCAGGGTTTTTATTTGATATAAGAACCATGTATTGCTTTCATAGTCATGATGATCATTAGTCAATAATATGTCAAGGATGGCAGGTTCTTTCATTAAAAAAAATTTCAAAAATGCACCCTAATTGACCATCCCTACAAAAAACCAAAATTGAAACTTTGGGTTTTGAATAATATGTCAAGGATGGCGGGTTTTTTTATTCAACCTTTAAAGTAATATATTTTTTGTTTTGGTTTTTAGGTTTATATCATGGAGTGGAGATGTGCACTTTTTGTAATATTTTCTTCATCTAGATTTGGTTTACATATTTTTTATTTAATTTTACATCATTAACTTTTGTTAAAATTGCCCATTTTGTTTCAACCTTCAGACTGACATAATAATTTTTGTTGGTTTTTATGTTAATTTGAATTGTTTATATATAGTGGCAAGGCTTTGAAACTACATGAAGTTCTTTGCAAGATTAATCTTTTAACAAGATGTTTTTTTCTTTTTTTCCAAGACATGCCATGATCTCGAATTTTCACTTCTCATATCTTGTCTTTTAAGAGTATTTGTCATTTTTTGGGTTTCAAGAAATCATATCATATTTTCTAATGTATGATATAATTATGAAATATCTGCTTATTAGGTTTCTGCGATAGAAAGAGAGTTGAAGTAAATGTTTGAGATTATGATGATTTTATTTACATTACAAACAAAAGAATACAACGTTGCTCTTAAGTCTAGACACCTTTGCCACGTTAATCTTTTTCTTTTCCTTCTTCCTTAATATCTTCTTCTAATGTTATTTTTCTTACTTTTTTTGATTAATATAATATTTTTTACTTAATTATGTTTATAAGTGAATCATAAAAAGATAATCAACCATAAATTAAGTTTGTATATTATTAATACCCTTTTAAAAGCAGTTATAGTTATCTTTATATGTCTGGTTATGAATCAAGATGTGGTGGAGGAGCAATATATGGTAGAAACTGGTTGTGAAATGATGACAGAGGTGGTCATGGTTGAGTGGGTATATGAAGTTGATGAAACAAAAATTTGTGATTATTTATTTATATTTTTGTATTTTAATATGTATTTATAATATTTAGATATAATGCATATTTATTTTGCAAGTTAAACCGTAGATTAACTTACTTCTATTATCGGTGATTCCAAAATTTTTATAACCAATTACATTTGTTATTGTACAATACAAGTTTTATCTGTTAAAGTTTTTCTTTTTTTTAGAACGGCTATGTTAGTGATTCGGGGTCACAATAATATCCAATTGGGAAGTATGCGACCCACGAACATTACACCAATATTGGAGCATAATAAAAGTGATGGTTGAAGCTTCCAAAAGTTCATCATTAGTGTTTTTATATCTAAGGAATTAGTTCGGGTGAACAATGTTCATCACCATAACTAAAACTTAGATAGTCAATTCATGAAAACTTTAACTTGGATGAACTAGTCTTTTTACCAGAGTTAACTGAAGTTCACCAGAGTTAAAGTTAAATGAAATGTTTACATATTTTGTTCACCCGAAGTATTCTTAAATGAATATAAGGGTTGTATAATGTAATAGATTAGTAATAAGTCTTAGCCTATAAATAGTGAGTGAGGTGTAACTTGTGAGGTGTGCCTTTGAGTGTGAAAACCTTCATGTAACATTTTACTCGCCATATTTGGTTTTGAATGAAATCACCTTTCTTATTTATTTCTTGATTATGTGTTTGATTAATCAATTCAACTTCTATTCGTGATTCCGCAACCAATTATAAGTTCTAATCACCTAGATTACTAACTTTTAGAGAATTATAGACATGTCAATTGGTATCAGAGCCGTTAAATCAAATTTGATTTAATTCAACTCAGATTTCGAGTGACAGTGAGCGATTTATGAGGTATTTAGAAGAATTATAGAAGATTAGACAGTAAAATCAACAGGTTGAGTAAGTTTGAGTTTGAAATTTGGCGGCAAAAGTAGTTACCGAAGAAATTCCTGGTTAATTGATGATTTGTGTTAGATTTGATTGTTTTGGAGATATACTAGTGTATGTTTGTGATTAGATTGAAGTTTGAAGAAGATAATTAAAATTTATTGTTCATCAATGGCTGCTTTAGTTGTGAATTACGATAACGAAACATGCTTAGGTGGAAGACCTCCCAAATTCCTTCCTGAAATTCAATCGGGAATGGACCACATCGTCCTAGAGTGCAAGAGACTAGTGGTACTTGAATGGTAGATGTTGAACCAGAAAGGTACACTGAAGCAGATAACAAGCTTATTGACAGAGATTTTCGAGCACTTGGAGCTGTGATTTTGACATTACCTACTGAAATTTATAACAATTTCAAAGACTGTTCTTCAGCTAAAGAGTTAATGGATGCTATGGAGTTGCGCTATGAAGGTAGTCTAGAGCTAAAGGAAAGCAAGAAGGACATGTTGAAGAAGTTGTATGAGTCGTTTTAATATGTGAGAGGTGAGAGTTTAGCTGAACAAATTAGTAGGTATACCTTTTTGGTGCGTGATTTAAAAAGTGTTGGAGTTGTGATGAAGGATGGTGATATTTGTAAGAAGAGTTTGGGATCTCTTCCTACCAAATGGTCCGTTCAAGTTATGATCATCAAAAGAACTGTTAATCTTAATGCAATGACCTTAGTGGAACTGGCTGGGATTCTACAGTCTTATGAAGTGGATATGAAGATTAATGATAAGAAGCAAGAAAGAAACACTTATGGATGTGCTGTGAAATCTCAAACTCCTGTGAACTCAACTCATTATCGTAATCAAGCTCAATCTCAATCTCACAAGCCGTCATTCTGGAAGTTGGTATTCAACAAATCAAACACCAGTTGGATACAATGCTACTAGCTATGGAGGATATTCTGGTCAAATTAGAGAATCTAGTGCATATCAGTCATCAAATTTGAATGCAAGTATGGGTGGATTGAATATGAATGAGTTAGGAGACAAAGTCATGTTTTACAGAGCATTTGTGACTAATTATGAAACGTTTTTGGCTGCTAGTTTGACTCAAGTTGAGTTAGCTAGAGAATACCTAGAGCAAATACATCCTGAGGACTTGGAAGAAATTGACTTGAAGTGGCAAATGGAAATGGTGAGTGTAAGGGCAAACAAATTCTTCAAGAAGACTGGAAGGAACAACTTTCAGAAGGATAATGGCATTAGAGTTGGATTTGACACGACCAAGGTGAAATGCTTCAACTGTGACGAGCTTGGTCATTTTGCAAGAGAATGCAGAGCACCTAGAATGATGAACAACAACTATCAAAGGAACAGTTATCAAGTGAAAGATGATGCAAAGAAGCTGACTACAGCTGAGGTTAAAGTGGGAAATGAATATCCAAGCTCAAGTGGACAGAAACAAGCCTTTATCACATTTGATGAATGGGATGGAGTTTAGGAGGATGATTTCAAGAACAAAAACGTTCAAGCTCTCATGAGTAAGATTGATTCAGTTTCAGCTGATGAGGTACTTTCAAAATCTTGTTCTATTGAATGCTTAAATACTCTTAAATACACTAGGGAACACAATCAAAGTTTGATAAAAGAAATTGACTTGATTAAATTTTATCAAAGAGAATTTTTGAAAACAGAAAAAGTTCATAAAGACAAAATGTATTCGCTTTCGAAATATATTGATGCATACAAGGATAAATTGGGAAGATTGGAAACTCAACATGAAAACTTATTTGACAAATTAAATAAAATATCACATGAGTTTAAAAATTCAAAAATTCAAGTTGATAAATTCAATTTGTCATCTAAAACTCCGAATGGGATAACTGAAAGTCAGATTGTGTGCAAAGCAAAGGCTGGTATTGGTTTCAATGCAGTACCACCACATTTTAATGATAATTATTCTGTTAAACCTAAATCTACGAGCTTTGAAAGTAGTTTACATGAGTTAAATAAGTTTGATGATGTTTCTGTGTTACAATCTAATGTTGATTTAAAAATGACACAAATTGATGAAACTTGCTCTTCTGTGCATAATGTGAATGATTTGAGTGCTATTGCTAGTTTTAATGTTAATATTAATGTTGTAGCAGGTCATAATGTAGATGAGTCAAGTAATTGTATGTTTGGTGAAGATTTATGAGAAGAGAAGAATGTTGTTAAGAACACTAAGGAGTTTAATTCTGAGTCTGTTGGTGTCTGTAATTTCACTAAGAACAATGTCAATTTGTGTAATAATTCAGATTTGTTAGAAATTGAAGAAGAATTTGTGGAATGTGTTCATTATTGTGTGAATGAAAGATGTTATAATTTTCATAATATGAATGATTATGTGTTTACTAGACATGAATTGATTATGAATGAAATTGATGTTAGAGAATTTTTGACTGTTGAAACAAAGAAAGTCAAACTTAGGAAGTCAAACAGGAAACTAAAGTGAAATTTATGCAAAAAAAGACACAAGTTAGTGGAGTGTTGGTTGAAATCAAAGTTTAAATGTGTGTCTGAATATGATAAAATGCATGTTAAACTGCAATTTGGTAGAGTAAATTTTCAAGAATGCATGATTAAATATGAAAAATCAAAGTGTGTGAATGTGATTAAATTTGATAGAATTACTATTGAAATATTGTGTGGACAAAATGTGCAAAAGATGGCAAAAGTATCATCTGAGTTAAATTCTTTAAACTCTACACCAGAAACTTTTAGTTCGGGTGAAGTGAAAATCAGTGCTGATAGTAAATTTTAGTCTAGTATTGAAAATATTAACTCGGAGGTTAAAAATGTTAAGTCGGGTAAACAGATTGTAAAGACTGATAAAATTTTAATGTCAAAAATTAACTCTGGTGTAGAAGAGTTTAACTTGGATGATGAAAGTCTTAGTTCAGACTATCAAACTTTTATGCCTGAAAGAAATTTTCATGATCATTTCAAATTCAACAAGTTTAAAAGATTAAATTCCAAGTTTACAAGAACTTGGGTACCCAAATCTCATTAAGAAATGTGTTTTTGTAGGAGCAAGATAACATATGGGTTGTAGATAGTGGATGCTCTAGACATATGACTGGGAACTTCAAGTTACTACAAGAGTTTATTGCTTTCGTTGGAGGACATGTTTCTTTTTGATGAGATATGGGAGGCACAATAACTGGTCAAGGGGAGGTTTCAAATGGTGAATTGACATTGGATCGGGTGAACTTTGTGAAAGAGTTAAATTATAACTTGCTTTCTGTGTCTCGAGTATGTGATAAGAAGTACACATCTACCTTCACTTCTGAATATTTTTACATTCTAAAACCTGAATTTGTCATACCAAAGGATATGATAGTGTTGCAAACTCCAAGATGTGAGGACACGTACATTTTAAATATGACACAAACTTAAGACAAATAATTATTCTAACTGTTTCATATCCAAAACCACTAAAAAAAGAGTCTGTTTTATGGCATAGAAGGCTTTGTCATGTAAATCTTAAGAACATGAATAAATTGGTCAAAGATAATTCAATTACTTGACCACTTTATTTCTTGTTTAAAAGGTAAACAACATAAATTAAGTTTTAAATTCAAGACTCACAATTTAGCAGATACAGTCTTTCATCTTTTACACATGGTTTTGTTTGGTCCTATTAGTGTAAAAAGTCTTGGAATGAAATCTTATTGTTTAGTCATCACAGATGATTATTTAACATTTTCTTGGGTATTATCCGTTTCTCACAAACATGAGTCTCCTGAGATTATCAAAGATTTTGTTGTGCAAGCTGAGAATTTATGTAGTAAACAGGTCAAAATATTAGATGTGATAATGGTTCAGAGTTTAAGAATGCCAATTTGAATGAGTTTTGTGCACTTAAGGGAATTACTAGACAATTAAGCTTTCCTAGAACACCCCAACAGAATGGTGTAGCTGAAAAGAAAAATAGGACACTAATTGAAGGAGCCAGAGCCATGCTAAGTGCATCTTTTATACCAGTTTCATTTGGGGCACATGCTATGATATGTATTATGTCAATAAAAGAATTCATGTTGTTAAGAGTTTAGGAAATAATTCATATGAATTCTTCTCAGGGAGAAAACCTTTTATAGGTTTCTTTAAAGCATTTGGGTGTCAATGTTCCATTTGAATACGAAAGATCACTTACAAAAGTTTGACTCAAAGATTGATGATGGATATTTTCTTGGCTATTCTAGTGTTTCAAAGGCTATTAGAATTTTTAATCGAAGAACTAGGTCCATAGAAGAATCCATCAATGTGATTTTCAATGAATATACACCAATTGTTAAGAATTCAGGTGCTGATTGGTTATTTGATTTAGACACTTTTGTGAATTCTTTTAATGGTTTTTGCCAAGAACATGTTTCAGAAGTTGTACAGGATTCTCAAGTGACTAATACACATGCTGAAGATATTGATGATTTTGAGATTGGTACAAGAAAGGAAGCATGTGTTCAAGCAAGTTCAAGTGAAGTGTATCGGAATTCAGTCAATGATCAAGCACATTCATCTGAAGCTACAACCTTTGTTAGCCAAGAATCTTCAGAAATACACACTGATGCAGACATTCTCAATGGAGAAGACATTCCAGTCCAAACTGAAGATCAAGATACTGATATGGCCACTCAAGGCTTTAACTCCGGTAGAGAACAACTTAACTCGGGTTCAAAAATTGAAAATCAAGACAACTCGGGTGAAGAACATGTTAACTCGGGTGAATAAATTGAACCTCAAGAAATCTCGGGTGAAGAACAAGTTAACTCAGGTGCAGATATTGATCAAAGTGCAGAAAGTGCAAAAAACTCTGAGGATGAAAGCCAAGAACAGTCCAGTGAATCAAATCCTGATTCTTTATTCTTTGATGGTCTTGATTTAAATCATACAAATCTTTCTGATAATATTACTGAGGATATTCATTCATTTTTGAAAATTCACAAAACACATCCTATGAGTAATATTAAAGGAAATTTGTATGATGGCGTCAAGACAAGAAGTAGTCCAGGTTTAGCAAATTTGTGCTTGTTTTCTTTCACAACTTGAGCCTAAAAATGTGGACATAGCATTGACTGTAAATAGTTGGGTAGAGGCTATGCAAGAAGAACTCTCACAGTTTAAGAAACCGGAAGTAGGAAGTTTGGTAGAAAGGTATGTAGGAGAAAACTTTTTGGGAGTTAAATGGATATTAAGGTTACAAGAGATGATAAGGGGATTGTCAGGATCTAACCAGATTAGGTTTGTATAAAAGACACAATTAGATCTAGATCTATCAAAGGAGTTGCAGCGGATCAACACCTTGATATTACAAGATAGTAATTAACAAGTTATGAATATGTATAACTATTAAGAATACTAGATTTCCACCAACAGTCTCAATCTATTAGAATTAGGGTTTCGTAATAGACGTATATTTACAACGATATGAGGATCTATATTTATAGACCTTGAGGCTAACTAACCCCAGACATAATAGGGTTACAATATCTAATTGAATCTACTTTTTAATTATCACAAATCTGTTACAAATATAACTACTACTAAATCGTAACTAACATTATCAGCTCAGCAATAGTAACCTCTCCTATGCAATCCATGTAGCAACAGTAGTAATAATGATGACCAATAGTAACATGACCAGTGAGCAGTACTAACCATCTTCACCAGTAGTAATAGTTACCAGTAGTAACTTGACTGATGACGAGTAGACAATATTCAAACTGATGACGAGTAGACAATATTCACTAGTAGTAATACACTATAACCCAACAGTCTCCCCCTAAACTTCTGTTTCTATCATATACATAAGTTTCTTCAATCAATCAAAGGGAATGCTGCCAAAAACTTTATACCTCTTCACGTGGAGTTTCTATGATCTGTCAGCTGGCATCTGATCTTCCATAATAGCTGAATAGCTTCTTCAGAATCCCGATGAGAGTTCAACTTCACATTCAACATGTTGATCATCACATTAATTCCATGTTTTTACTTCCTCTTCACCAAGAATTACTCTGTAGTACTATCAATTCTACTCAGAGAATAAACTCCACAGTTTCATAATGGATCCATTCCAAAACAAGAGTAAATCTTGAAATCTTCTCATGAACATTCTCTGGCTCAAACATGATCTATAGTAACCCAAAGAATAAGTCATAAAAGTCTGGAAAATTACCTTTCCCTTGAGAATATTTTTGCTTTCCAATTAAGAACATATCCACCAAGTCTCTTTCGCTTATATCTCTGAAGATCTCCAAGGAACTATTATACACTTTGAAACTCTTGGAATCTCTAACAACCTTATAGGTATTTTGACCCTTGATCACCACTGCATACCAATCAATGATAGGCATTTTAGTGAATGTTGAGGCACGCTTGATATCTTCAGAATGAATGATCAAGTCTTTCATGTGATCAAAGATTTTGTCAGCAACTTCATTAACTTTTTCATCGTTCAGATACACATCCAAACTCATATTCCCCAGAGAAATCTCCTATTTTCACCTTCATGACCTGTGGTTTTTGGTATTCTTTCTCTTGTTCCTGAGCTTTCTCTTTAGTAGATTCAGATGTCTTAGTTTCCGATTTCACCTTCTTAACACCAGTATTAACCTGCTTACCAGTACTTTCCTTCCTTTTACCACTAGTAACTGTTTCTACTGTTGATTTTGTTCTTTTAGCGGTAGGAACATTACTAGCCTGGTTTGTCTTTCTTTTTAAAGGTTCAGGCTTAGGTTTATCAACAACTTTCTTCTTTCCTTGCTCCCTTATGGTCTGTTTATCTCCAAAGTGAGAAACCTTATATCTTCTGTCCAATACAGCCTTCAGAGCTCTCTCTCCTTCTCAAACTGAGCCATGTCTGCTTCTTCTTTCTGTAGTTTCTTCTCTTTAACATACAAATACAAAACTGTGTCCAAGTTCATAGGCCCTAGCTGTTTTCCACTGTACTTTCCAGTGGATTTCAGAAAGTCAATGTAATTTATCTTATCTTCACCTCTTGTAATGTTTCGTTTTATTGTTTTTTGCTATGGCCTTCTTCTTCTTTCTTCTTTCTCTGCTTAGCTTCATCTCTTTCTTTCCCATGTAAAATCCCATTGTTCTTCTTTCTATTCTCAGAGGAATGACAGGCTATGTTGTTTCAATTGTAGGACCAGCAGATTCACCAATATTAAGTGTAACCGGCTTCTCCTTTGGTCTACTTGCAGCATCCTTTCTCTGTCTCTATACGACATCAGATATTTCTATCTTCCTGATTGCTTCTTGTTTTAGCTTCTCTTGTTTCAGTCTCTCCAAGTCAGCAGATATTGCTGTATATATTCTTAAGTGAATGATGCTACTGGTGGATCAGCAGTAGAAACCTCTCTATCCTTTGAAAGACTCTCACCAATTGTATCCTGCTCTGCTTCTTTCTCTTTCTCTTCACCAGTAGTAATAGGTGGAACAATAGTAACATTTGGACTCTCTATTGCCCAGTATTATCATTCAATCCCTCTTTAGTAGTAGGAACCTTGGACTGCTCTTGATCTTGCATATCAGTACCAAGATAAATATTCTCCTGCTCAAACTCCTTTTAAACAGTAGTGTCTGCAACAAACTTATCTATTTTCTCCCCTTTTTTGGTAGCATTTTGTTCAGACCCGCCAGAAGAGCTAGAGCTAGATGGAGTTGGCAACTTGTAAGATATGTTCTTGGAACCAATCTTCTTTGCCACTTTAACATGCCTCTTCATTAAAAACCTGTAGTGTTTACCTTCTTTCATCTGCTTAAAAACCAACTGCTTAAGTTGCTTGATTCCTCACCTTGTGTAAGCACCTTTTTAGTGTATTTGAGGCACATATCCGTCAATTCAAGGTTAGAGTAAGTATATCTTTCCTTCCCACTTTTCTGTTGAGTACCAACAGCTGACGGTTCGTTGGAAGTAGTTTTAGAAGGTTCCTCCTGCCTAACAGGAGCATCACCCTCCCCCATGGTTTCTTGGCACCTGGGTCCTCTTAGCAATGATTCAAAAGAATTATCATCATGTAGAGTTGCCTTTGGTTGGATCTTAGTGCCTGTCACACTGTCCTGTGCACCACTAGGTGGTATATTAGTAGTGTGAGCCCTTCCATCATGGTCTCCCCCTCCTTATGGACCACCTTCTTTTGGAGCTTGGGTGAGGGCTCAGTTGTACCCATTTTCATTGTATCAGTAGGAACTGATTTGAAAGTATTATTATGAATTTTTGGTTTTTGTGCTTTTGGTTGGCCTTTAAGTCGAAGAGGTGAAGGAACCCTCTTAGAATTTCTAACATAATCTCTCAATGGAGCTTCTTTGTTTGAAATTATAAGTTTTTGGTTGTTGTGCTTTTGGTTGTTCTTTAAGTCCAAGAGGTTAAGGAACCCTCTTAGAATTTCTGACATACTCTCTCAATGGAGCTTGTTTGTTTGAAGCTGAAGGTGCATGGGAAGCACTGGATGGTTTTTCAGTAGCAGGAACTGAAGATGAAGCAGGAGGTGTGTGTTGGGATCCAAGTGGATTTCTTGATCCTTCACCTTGAGGAACTGTGACACCCACCATTGTAGAGAACAATGGGGTCACCTTGCCAGAAAAGGTATTTACTTGCCTCCTCATGTTTGAAAAAGTTTTCTTTGAGTAAGAATCTATGAGCCTCATGTTTGAAAAAGTTTTCTATGAGTAAGAATCCATGAGGATGACCTTTCTTTTAGTTGAATAACTACCAATATCTTTATCCAAGATGATTTGTAAAAAAAACGTGGATATATCAAAAATTTGTTGTCTCGATTCGCAAGGTTCCACTTTAAATCGTTAAAAATCATGTTTGAAAAATTAACATCCTTCCTGTTGATAAACAAGCCATAACAATAGCTATATTCTTGTTAAACTCATTCCAGGTGTATCATTTTTTAGATATACATTGTTGCAATACATGAACAAAATATCTCCATTGGGGAGAAAGAAGCGCCTTTTCAAAGGTAAAGTTAGTTAAGCTTCCTTCAGACCCCATTCTTTCAAAAATTTCGTTATTGGGAAGAGATGTTATACCAAAGTCGTCTTGAAGTTCAAGATGAGATCTAATGGTGGACTCTATAACAACAACTTCCCTCTTGTCTACGTGTGCCTAAATTGTTGAGCGCCATCTACCTCCTCAAAAAGAACCGTATTCCAGAACGCTCTTATGTGCTTTTCATAAACCTTAGGGTTAACCATTAAAGCATAACGTATTCGTGATTGACGAAGAAAGGTGATGATGGGGTGAAAATCAATGGCTTCTGGATGAAGATCTAGGTCGGCAATAATGTTATGGGAGGCTATACTGATGCTAAATTTTTATGGGAGGCTTTGGAGAAAAGATTTGGTGGAATTGCAAGTACAAGAATCAAAAGGATCTGCTGAAGCAACAGTTTGAGAACTTCATGGCCGTGAAGGGTGATACTCTATCTCAAACCTTCGACAGATTCAACAAAATTGTCCAGCATGGGAGTTAATACTGCTCAAGACGAAATCAACAGGAAGTTTCTGAGAGCATTATGAGAAGAATGGGCAATGTACACAGTTAGTTATAAGCAAGGAATCACTCTTGACACAATGGAGATTGACGAGCTATACAATGAACTACGAGTGTTTGAACATGAAATCAAGAGACCAAGTAACCACTCAACACAAAATGCAACATTTGTTTCTACTGGTGGAACATCTTCTGAAACTGGGTTCATATCAAGTGAATCTAAAGGAAACAAGAATGAAGAAAGTGTTAGAGAAGCTTTTTTTTGCCAGTCATGGAAATTTTGGTTTAGTCATTGAAGACTTGGAACTAGTGAATGCTGGCGATCTGGAGGAGATGGATTTAAAATGGCAATTTGCCATGCTCAGTGTTCGAACAAGAAGGTTCATGCAACGAACAGGAAGAAACAACTTTGCAGTACCAAAGTGTGACAGAACTGGTATTGATAAAAGCAAAGTAAGATGTTTTGACTGCAAACAGCTAGGTCACTTTGCAAGGAAATGTCCAGAACATCAAGATGATCAACAGAAGCAGACAACTCAACACAATTCCTCTGGATCAAATAACAATTATTAAGGAAGATCATCTACTTCAACTGCACTAGTCACTCAAGATGTACTAGGATTTGATTGGATTTTTCAAGCAAATGAAGAAAAAACAAATCAAGCTCTCATGGCAGACACTCCTAAAGACGATATTCCATCTGAGGTACTTTCTGAACTATGTACTCCTGCATGTATTAAACAAGTTAGGGAATATAGAGAACATAATAAACTTGTGTGTGAGTCTTTACATAAGTTAGAAGAGAGAAGAAGAGAATTGGCCACAGTAATTGCTAGTTACGAACAACAAGTAAAAGCTTATGTCAAGAATGAGTTAAAATATCAAGAAGATTTAGCAATGGCTAAATGGAAAAGAGACAATTCTTTGGCTAAAGTTCTTAAGGTAGAAGAACAGGTCGAGGAGATCAAAATAGAAAATGATCAAATCAAGCTCAGTATCAAGAAGTACGAAAATGCTTCTAAAACTGTTGATCAAATTCTTCGATCTCAAGTCTATGGGAACAACAAACAGGGGATTGGGTACAATAGTGTGTCACCACCATATGAAAACAACTATATCCCACCTAAGGCTGAGTCTAGTGAAGAACTTAGTGAGGAAGAAATTGATGTTAATACAAACGCTAATGCAGACCCCATGAAAAGTAAAATCCTGTTAACTAGACCTAGAATTAATGAACAAGTCAATGAATCACCTGTAAAACAGGAGAAATCTAGTGATTCTGAGTCTAGTGAAAGTCCAACGTTGAAAAAAGGTCGAAATCCAATTGTTTACAAAAATATCAGAAACCGACCTGAAGTTTATAGGGAACGAAACTGGCATTGGGGTCAAATGTCACAAGGAAAAACGTGTCAGTGTAGGTGTCAAACGGAAAGTACAACTCAAGTAAGGGGTAATGTGAGAAACCAGAATCAAAAGATCACTCAACAGAGAGGAAATTTTTTTTTTTATAAGTTGTGATATTTGTGGGAGGAATATTCATCTGACTGTCGATTGTTTTTATAATAGAAATCATCATCATGGAACTGGATTTAATAAGAACAAATCAAATGAAACACCTAGATTTGGTAGGACAACTCAGAAATTTGTAAGCTCAAAGAATGTGAATGCAAAGAAACAAAAATCAAAATTTTAAAATACAACTGCCAAAAGAAACTACTGGAGAGCTACCAATAGTAATTCTACCAGTAGAAACTACATGAACTCCACCAGTAGTAACTCTGACAGTAGTAAATCTCAACATGTTCAAAACAAGAATCCTGCATATCAGTTCAAACGTTTTGATTATGTCAATGAAAAAGGTAAACCCAAGACTACCTTGGCTTGGGTTCCTAAAAGAAACTAACCTCTTTTCCATGTGCAGAGCAAGACAGATGTCAAGCAAGGAGAGACGTGGCATGTGGACAGTGGCTGCTCTAGGCACATGACAGGCAACAAGCTGCAACTCAAAGACTATGTTGAGTATGATGGGGGATATGTTGCATTTGGAGGAAATCCACGCGGAGGGAGAATTACTGGAAAAGGCACAATTAGCAATGGTACCATTACCTTTGAAAATGTTCTCTTTGTTCAAGGATTGAACTACAATCTGGTTAGTGTTTCTCAAGTTTGTGATAAGGAGAACAAGGTATTGTTTACGAAAACAGAGTGTATCATTCTTGATCCTAAGTTTGAAATAGCTTGTGAAAGTATGATTGTTATTCGAACACCTAGGAAAGAGAATGTATACTGTTTAAACATGGATCAAATTACCACTAACGGTAAAGAAAACTGTTTTATCTCAAAAGCATCACAGGATGAATATTCTTTATGGCATAGAAGAATGTGTCATATGAATTTCAAAAACATGAATAAATTGGTTAAAAATGGGTTGGTTAGGGGTTTACCGCAAAAAGAATTTACTTGCTATGATCACTGTGTTGCATGTCTAAAGGGTAAACAACATAAATCTTCTCATAAAATCAAAGACACAAATTCTAATCTGTCAAGTTTATACTTATTGCATATGGATCTTTTTGGTCCAAGTCATGTTATGAGTCTAGGAAAGAAATATTACTGTTTAGTTATTACTGATGACTTTACAAGATATACATTGGTTTTCTTTCTTGGTACCAAAGATGAAACAGGTGATCATCCGCGATCTTTCATAACGCGTATTGAGAACAAGACAGAAAAGAAGGTGAAGATCATTCAATGTGATAACGACACTGAATTCAAGAATCAAGAGATGGATGAATTTTGCAACATCAAAGGAATTGAAAGTCAGTACAGTGCTCCTCGTACTCTTCAACAAAATGAGTGGCAAAACGTCCAAACAGGACTCTCATTGAAGTAGCATGATCCATGCTTGCGGATTCCAAACTTCCTGTTACATTCTGGGCAGAAGCAGTTAACACTACATGCTATGTTCAGAATAGAGTATTGATTGTCAAATCTCAAACAAAGACCCCTTATGAGCTCTTTAATGAGAGAAAGCCATTCATAAGCTTCTTTAAACCATTTGGGTGCCCGTGTACAATCTTAAATACTAAGGAATATTTGGGGAAGTTTGACAGCAAAGTGTTTGACGGGTTCTTCGTAGGGTATTCAACACAGAGCAAGGCATACAGAGTTTATAACATCAAAACCAGAATTGTAGAAGAAAACACCAATGTCTCTTTCAATGAGAAGACTCTAAATGCCACAGGAGAAGGACCAGATTGGTTGTTTAATATTGATGAACTAACTCGATCTTTGAATGCTCATTTTATTGGTCAACAGAACGATGAATCGGGAAAAGGAGCTAATACTGTTGAACCAGATACTAACGGGGAACCAGTTAATACTGGTCACTCAGTTAATACTGATGAAACAGTTAATACTGATGAAACAGTTAATATTGGTCATCCTGTTAATACTGGACATTCAAATGTTCCTACTGGTTCCACAGTTAATATAGGTGATCCCATTTCTACTGGTTCAAATGACAAACATGGTCCTACTACTCAACATGATCAATTCGTATACTTTCCATATATCAACATTGATCCTCCTGGTATTTTTAAGCCCGACACCACTGACGCTGCAAGCACCGTGGATTCACATGATGATGATGATCATTCGAGTAACCCTAAGGACGACGAGAATTCACTTTCTGAAGATGAGGACCATTACATCAGTCCTACTCCAGCAGATACTGCTCAAGAAGAGGCAACTATTCCTACTCCACAATCCAATTCTAATGACCTTCCTGAGAAAAATGATTCAATTCCAGTCGATCCATTTCAAACCCATCGCATTAACATGACTCATCCTTTGGATCAAGTCATTGGAGATGTTCTCTCGACAGTGAAAACAAGAAAACAGCTTCATCGCAGCTTTAATGAATGTCTATTTGTCTGTTTTCTCTCTCAAATGACTCCAAAGAAGATCGAGCAAGCCATCAAGGATCCTAGTTGGGTTGAAGCAATGCAGGAAGAACTCTTACATTTCAAATTACAAGCAGTATGGACACTTGTTGTGCTTCCAAGTGGAAAACGCGTAATTGGTACCAAATGGATCTTCAAGAAAAAACCCGATGAACGAGGAATAGTAATCAAGAATAAAGCACGGTTGGTTGCTCAGGGGTATACACAAGAAGAAGGAGTTGACTATGATGAAGTCATTCGCATTTTCTTGGCCTTTGCATCTTTCAAAGGATTTAAGGTCTATCAAATGGACGTCAAGAGTGCATTTCTTTATGGCAAAGTTGAAGAGGAGGTATATGTGTGTCAACCTCCAGGTTTTGAGGATCCTGAACATTTTGACATGGTTTACAGATTAAACAAAGCTTTATATGGTCTTTACCAAGCTCCTCGTGTTTGGTATGATACTTTATATGTGTATCTTCTTAATCACAATTTCAAGAGGGGTGCGATTGTCAAAACGTTATTCATCAAGACAATTGGGGGTGACATTATGCTTGTTCAAATCCACGTCGACGACATTATCTTTGGATCTACTAATGACTCATTATGTAGAGAGTTTGAACAAATCATGCATAAGAAATTCAAGATGAGTTCAATGGGGGAATTGACTTTCTTCCTCGGATTACAAGTCAAGCAGAGCCCTACTGGCATTTTCATACATCAAGCCAAGTATGTCAAAGACATTCTTGAAAAGTTTGGTTTTCAGGATGCCAAACATGCAAGTACTCCAGTCGAAACATACAAACATCTTGAGGCCGACTCTGATGGGGAGGATGTAGATGAACATCTTTACAGATCAATGATTGGATCATTAATGTACCTAACAACATCTCGTCCAGACATCATGTATAGCGTGTGTGTATGTGCACGTTATCAGACTCGTCCCAAGATTTCACATCTCACTGCTGTAAAGAAGATCTTTCGATATCTAAAGGGAAAACCAAATTTGGGTTTATGGTACCCACGAGATTCTCCATTTGAGATCATATCATACACATACAGTGACTATGGAGGGGAAAATCTTGATAGAAAGTTAATATCAGGAGGATGTAAATTCTTTGGATCACGTTTAATCTCATGGCAATGCAAGAAACAAACGAACGTGTCCACATCCTCAACGGAAGCAGAATATGTTGCTGCATCGAGTTGCTGTGCACAAGTGCTCTGGATTCAGAATCAGATGATGGACTATGGTATCTCTTTCTTACATACTCCCATTTTTATTGATAATAGGAGTACCATTAGTATAGTCAATAATCCAGTCAAACATTCAAAAACTAAACACATCAAAATTCGCTTTCATTTTATAAGAGACTGCAACGAAAAGAAACGTATTCAGGTAGTCATTGTCCATACTAATAATCAGTTTGTAGATTTGTTCACAAAAGCTTTTGATGGGGGAAGATTTACATTCTTGATCAACAGTATTGGGATGATTAATCCTGCTTAACTCTTACTTGACAAAATGACGAATTTAAACATCTCATGTTGTAAATTGTTTGTGTAAAGTTAATCATGAAAGTTAATAATGTTACTAATTAATTATGGTATATGCTACATGTATCAATAATACTGGCAGTAATCAACAAACATATTTTGACTACTGCGAATAACATTGGTACTGGCAACAGTTAATACTGGTAACCATGTTTGAACAATTACGACTGATCCTTTCCATTGGCTGTCATTACTACTGCTAGTTGAAATAATTTGGAGGGAAGTTAATACTGCCAAGTGGGAAGTTGGTTATTCTGTTTTGTATGCAGGGGGCAGTTAATATAAATGGGAAATTAATGACTTATTAAATTCCATTCGAATTGAAATTTCGCTCTCTCTCAAATTAGAAAACCCCAAATCAAAGGAAACCCTCTCAAAACAAACCCGCTTCTTCCGCAAAACCCTAATCGCTCATTCATCAACTACAATCACACTCAAATCAATGGCATAACAACAAGAACTTAGTTTCGGACTTGTCCATAACATAGCCACTGATCTTACACTTTATAAAGACGCCTCAGGCTTTCATCAAATCATTAGATTCTTTCAAAGATCTTACATACGTTATGCTTTAACGGTAAACCCTCCGGTTAATGAAAAGCACATTCGGGAATTTTGGGCAACTGCCACTCTTGAAAACATAAACAACCAAGAATGCATCCGGGCCATCATTGAAGAAAAGGAGATAGTTGTTACAGAGGAAATCATTCGAGCGCATCTAGTCCTTAACGATGCCTCAGGTATAACTTCTATCCCCAAAGATGAACTTTTTGAATTTTTTTGAAAGGATGGGGTATGAAGGAAGCCTAACTAAATTTACTTTCCAAAAGGCGCTTCTCTCACCCCAATGGAGATATATGGTACATGTTTTACAACAATGTATCTCCAAAAAGAGGTATATACCTGGAACGAATTTAACACCACCATAGCTACTGCTATGGCGTGTCTTGCTACAAACACGGTATTCAATTTTTCAAACATGATTTTCAATGATTTAAAGTTTAATCTTGCCCACGTGGAAAACAAGTTTTTAATGTATCCAAGATTCTTAACTGTCATTTTTAATAAGGAGATTAAAAATCTTCCCATGGAGGGAGATGTTCTCATAATGGACTGTCACACTCTACAAACATCTTCTAACATAAGGAGAACATCAAAAACATTTTCTGGGAAGGTGACACCACTGTTCTCAAATATGGTGGGTGTCACCGCTACATCTGGTGAAGGATCAAGTACCCCACTTGAGTCCCAACCCACACCATCCTTTTCCACTGCTAAACAAGTAACTGAAACCGAAAAGAGTTCCTGTAGAGCACCACCTCCATCAACTCAAAGTACACCTCCGAAGGAGTATACCCCAAAGGCCAAGCAGGGTCCTTCACCTCTTGGAGCTAAAACAAAACCCTTTAAACCAGTGGTGAAACCGGCTAAAAAGGTGGACTGTAAGGAGCGGGGAGACCATGTTGAAAGGGCTCATACTACTGATGCACCACCTCGTGGTGTTCAGGGCAGTAAGATAGGCAATATGACCCAATCAACGGCAACTCTAAAAAAGGATGTTTCTCAGAATCATTCTCTAGAGGTACCTGGCGCCAAGAAACCAAGGGGGGAGGTTGATGCAACTGCTAGGCAGGAGGCACCCTCTACATCCGAGGAACTGCCCACTATTGGTACTCAACAACAGGGTGGGGAGGATAGATATAACTATACACCACTTTGAATTGATGAAATGTGCCAAAAGTTTATTTTGAAGGTGGAGGGACAGGAGGAAAAGATTAAACGTTTAAAGAAGCTTGTATCTCGCTTGGTTCAGGAGGTCAAAGTTTGCAGAATAGTAATGAAGAAGAGAATTGGTAAGAAAGTTGGTAAGAAAGTGGGAAAGAAAGATGGGAAGAAGGGTAAGTCACAGTCAAAGTTGCCTACCCCCTCTAGTTCAAGATGAAGCTCCAGTTCTTCCGGGAAAGATGTGCAGAATGTTGCCACTAAGGGGGAGAAATATGCAGAGAAAGAAGGGGCAACTGAAAAAGAGGTCCCAATTTTTGAAGCAGAAGTAGAGTTTAAGGAAGAAAATGGTGATCAAAAGGAAGCAGAAACAGGATGGACGGCTGAAGACCAAGAAATTCATGATATTATTCTGAACATGGGAGGGTCCGAGGCTGAAATTAAACAAGCCAAGGAGAAAGTAGATGAGATTCTGCTTGGAATTGCAAAGATCAACATTGAAGAAGAAGCTGATAAAACCAAGGAGAAGGAAACAGTAATTGAGCCACCAGTTAATACTGGTGAGGAACCACCAGTTAATACTTGTGAGGATCCACCAGTTAATACTGGTGGGGAGCATCCAGTTGATACTGGTAATGTAATGACAGATGATTCAACCTTAGCCTCTCAACTTGACAAGATCAAAGAAGATAAGGCTAAACAAGAAAAGGAAAAGGCAGAAGCATTAAGAAAAGAACAAATAGCTGCTGCAGTTGCACGCCAAAGAAAAGCAGCAGCTATGCAACCAAAAGAAAAACCAGTTACTTTTGATGCATCTGCAGGTACAAATGATGATCCTCCTCATGGATCAAAGAAAAACGTTGGCTACATCACAACCAAGAAGGGACTTCAGAGGATTAATCTTGATGACCCAGAACACAAAGGCAAAGGCAAAGGAAAAGGAAAAGTGATTGAGAAGTCCAAGAAACAATTAGAGGAGGAAGATCTGAAGAAGAAGCAAAACCTAGCATAAGAGAGAGATGAGAAGATTCGACTAGCAGAGTTAGAAAGAGAAAGAATGGAGCAAGAAAGGGCTGAAACAGAGTTGTTGAAAAAGATGGAACAAGAAGGTAACTATGAAGATCAAGCAACTGCTCAGGCTGAGAGGGAAAGATTGCAGAAAATCGCTCAAGAATATGCCATTCATGCTCAAAGAATGGCTGATGAACAGATTCAAGATGAGCTAAAACACAAAGCTCAAGAAAGAACAGGTGCTGAATTGGCCCAAAGAATGCTCGAAAGGGATGAGATTTGGCTACAAAAGAAAAGAAAAGAAGAAGAGAGAAGCAAGAATGCCATTAAGAGAAACAAAACAAGAGCAGAAGACAAGAAGAAGTACACTGATTTCCTAAAGTCAACTGGGAAATATAGTGGTAAGCACTTGGGGCCGATGAAGCTTGATAATGTCTTGCATTTGTACATCAAAGAGAAACGAATTATGAAGGCCTGCCAAGAACAAGCAAAGATGGAAAGGGAAAAGCAAGAGTTGGAAAGGGAGCGAGCGCTCAAGGCTGCTCTTGATAAGGGATACAAAGTTGTTCACTTTGGCAAAAAGAAGGATGTTGAGCCAAGAGTGGAAAAGAAGAAAGCTCAACCACAGTTTGTGCCATCAAAACGAAGATATCCAGATGATGTTCCTACTGCTAAAAGGTCAAAACCAACAGTAGAAACAGCTACTTCTGGCACAAAACGAAAGGCAAGCACTAGCTCTACTGATCAAGCTGGTGTGAAGAAAACTAGAGTTGAGCAACAAAAGAAATCTACAAATGAACATTCTTGGGGCAATGATAAAGATAAAGAAGTTGAGAAAGAAGATGAGAAACCAAAGAGTCAAACTAGAAGATATCTTTGGAAACTTTGTTTTTGGATGCGTGCCTGAGATCTCAGATGATCAGGTAAATGAGGCTGCTGACAGAGTTTTTGATGACATGAAGACTCTGGTCATACCTTCTGAAGATATAAATTGTGCAACAAACTTTACTGAAGTACCCATAGTAGATTAGTTTGCTGTGGTGGTAAATGGTAAAAATGGCTACAAGGTTGTTATGGATGATAAGAGTTTCAGAGTGTTTTACAGTCATCTTGAGATCTTCAGGAATATAAGTCGAACGGACTTGGTGAATCTCTTTCTCATCGAATGCAAGAAATAAAACTATGGCCAAGATACCGTTTTAGATCATAATGATATTCTTATGGAAGTACTAGAGGTCATGTTTGAACCCGAGAATGTACTAGAAAAGTTATCCAAGTTTACTCCTGTGCTTGAATGGATAAACTATGAGAGTTGCGGAGTATACTCATTGAGCAAGATTGATGGCTCAACTGATTACTTTTTGGTAGAGAAGAAATATAAGCATGGTATTAATGTGATGATCAATATGCTAAATTTCAAGTTGAAAGCCAATCAAGATTCAGAGCAAGCTGTTCAATTACTTTGGAAGATCAGGTGCCAGCTTACAGATCACAGAAACTCTTTGTAGTCAGGTAGAAATATTGACAACATTCTCCAGGTATAGTGATGAAGAAACTTATGCAGTTTGGAGGAATGCAGAAGTTTAGGGGGAGATTGTTGGGTTTATAAATTGTTAATACTAGTAGAATCAGTTAGTACTAGGAAGTAACGTTGTTAATACTGGTGATCAAGTGTTGAAGATTAATACTGGCGACTTACTACTACTGATTAATACTGGTGAATGTTTATACTGTCTGCATGGATTTGCATGGCGAGAGTTTCTACTAGCGCGCTCATTAATGCTGCTTATGTGATATGGTTTGTTAGCGCATTGTAAGGAGATAATCATGTAAACAATATATTGATAATTATCTTCATAGATTTTTTTAGATTTAAACTAATCGTAATTAGGGTTTCCTCAAGGTCTATATAGATAGATCTCTGTGTCGTTTTAAACACACGTCTGTTAACGAACAATATTCTTAATAGATTGAGGCTTTTGGTGGAAATTCTTGTGTTCTTAATTGTTAACATTTATTCATTCTCATATACATAAACTGTTAATAAATTAACCCTTGTAAATATCAAAGTGCTGATCCGCTGCAACTTCTTTGATAGATCTAGATCTACACATTTGTATTTATACAAGTATAGTTCGACAGATCCTAACAAGTGGTATTAGAGCACAAGGTTGCTCTAGATCTACGATCAACAAGGAGTATAAACAAGTTTTTCACAAAACAAAAACAAGATGTATGATCTTACTGAAGGCGTTCAAGCAAATAGGGTTCCTGTTCTCACATCATCAAACTATGATATGTGGAAAAGTCGCATATATCAGTACATGCTACAAACCAACTACTCCATGTGGCAAGTGGTGAAGAATGGCGCTAAACATACTCCTTTACCTGGACCAGATCTCAAGAACAAAGCAGCAGCAACAGCTGAAGGTTCAGGCCAACCAGTAACTGAGCAAGAGATAAGAGATACTCACAATGAATGTCAATCTTTGAGCACTCTCCTGATGTTGACTTCATATCTATATTTTCTTCTCCATAGTCATTGTTCGTATATGAAATGAATTCAAATGGAGAGTCTCTTGGGTACCACAGTCCCAAATATGGCTTACCCTCCAGGTATCTGAAAATTCTCTTTACTGCTGTCAATTGTGAAACTTTAGGACTAGTATGATATCTTGCACACACACATACATTGAACATTATGTCTGGTCTTGAAGCAGTTAAGTACATCAAGGATCCTATGATTGATCTGTATAAATGTTCATCCACATCCTCCCCCTCAGGATGAGTCTCTAAATGCTTGTGAGTTTCTACTAGTGTACTTGCACTTTTGCAATCCTGAAATCCAAATTTCTCTAGTATGTCGTTAACATAATTTGCTTGATGGATAAAGATACCAGTTGGTTTCTTCTTTACCTGTAGCCCTAAAAAGAAAGTCAGCTCTCCCATGGAGCTCATCTTAAACTTCTTATGCATCATCTATTCAAATTCCTTGTACAACTTGTCATTAGTAGACCCAATAATAATGTCATCCACATAAATCTGCACCAACATAATTTCATTCCCAACATTCTTGATAAACATAGTTTTATCAATTGCACCTCTCTTGAATTTATGGTTGATAATGATAATGTGTCATACCAAGCTCTGCGAGCTTGATGTAGACCATATAATGCTTTATCCAGTCTGTACACCATGTCTGGATGTTCAGGATCTTCAAATACTGGAGGTTGACACACATAAACTTCTTCTTCAATCTTCCCATACAAGAAAGCACTCTTTACATGCATTTGGTACAAACTAAACCCTTTAAATGAGGCAAAGCTTGAATTCTTGCAAGTAGGGCAAATATCTCATCATAAGCAACTCCCTCTTACTGAGTGTATCCTTGTGCTACTAATCTTGCTTTGTTTTTGATGACAATACCTCTCTTATCAGTTTTATTCTTGAATATCCATTTAGTCCCAATAACTCTTTTTCTACTAGGAAGTACTACCAATGTACAGACTGTTTAAAGCTTGAACTGTAATAATTCTTCCTGCATTGCTTCAATCTAAATTGGGTCTTTAATAGCTTGTTCTATCTTCTTTGGTGTTAATTGTGAGAGAAAACACACAAATAAACATTCATTGAAGCTTTGGTGTAGTTTTCTCCTTGGTTGGACTTTAGAATTCAAGTCACCAATGATTTGTTGCAATGGATGATTCTTATTGATCCTATGTGTTTGATAATGATATTCTATTATTTCTTGAGTCAAATTTGTATCATTTTGCTATGGAAATTCATCATATTGTGATTGAGGTGAATTTGCAATATTACTACTTTCGTCTGAGTTACTACTGGCAATGATTTCTTCTCCATCAGAATTATGTACTTCTTCATTTTTCTTACTGCTCAAATCACCATCATCAGTATCTTGAGTATTTGGGCTGAAACACTCCAGGTGGAGCAATGGTGATATATGGAAAATAAACAAATTTTTCATTCTTTTCAGATGAAGCAATAGTAACTGAATGACCAGTCTTAACAGAGTCACCAGTAGAAACTGAGTGAGCAGTCTTAGCTGATGTATCAGTAGAAACAGAGTGACCAGTCTTAACTGATTGACCAGTATTAACTGATTGAGTAGTATTAACTGATTGACCAGTATTAACTGATTCACCAGTATTAACTAAATCACCAGTTTTAACTGATTCACAAGTATTAACTGAATCACCAGTTTTAACACCATCTCCAGATTCCTTTTCAAATTGACATGTAAAATGAAAATTCAAAGACTTGGTTAGTTCATCAATATTAAACAACCAATCTGGTCTCTCTCTCCAGTAGCATTCATGGTCTTTTCACTGAAAGTCACATTTGTGATTTCTTCAACAATCATGTTTTTGATGTTATATACTCTGAATGCCTTGCTTTGTGTTTAGTAACCTATAAAGAATCCTTCATTTATCTAGCTGTCAAACTTCCCCAGATGTTCTTTGGTATTCAAAATTGTACAAGGACACCCAAATAGTTTTAAAAAGCTTATGGGTAGATTTCTCTTGTGAAAAAGCTCATAAGCGGTCTTTGTATATGCTTTTACAATTAACACCCTGTTTTGAACATAATATACAATAATCACTACTTCTGCCCAGAATGTGATAGGAAGATTTGAATCAGCTAGCATTGATCTTGCTGCTTCAATGAGGGCTCTGTTCCTCCTTTCTGCCACCCCATTTTGCTGAGGAGTTCTTGGTACACTGTACTGTCTCTCAATACCCTTTTATTTCAAAACTCATCCATTTCCTGATTTTTGAACTCAGCGCCATTTTCACATCTGATGATCTTCACTTTCTTCTCTGTCTTGTTTTCAATTCTTGTTATGAATGTTCTGAGAATTTCACCTATTTCATCTTTTGTTCCAAGAAAAAACACCCATGTATATCTTGTGAAATCATCAGTTATAACTAAACAATAAGACTTCTTTCCTAGACTCATGACATGTGTAGGACCAAAAAGGTCCATGTGCAATAAATGCACACTTGAGTGATTTGAATTCGTATCTTTGATTTTGTGTGCAGACTTATGTTTTTTTTCCCTCCAGATATGCAACACAATGATCATTGCATGTCAACTCCTTTTGAGGTAAACCTCTTACAAGATCATTTTTTTACCAAGATGTTCATGTTTTTTAAAATTCATATGACACATTCTCTCGTGCCACAGTGATGATTCCTCAAGTGATGCTTTTGAAATAAAACAATATTATTTAGTTTCAGAGTCATTACTTCCCATGTCTAAACTGTATACATTATCTTTCCTTGGTGTTCTTAGTAGAATCATGCTTTCATCAACTACTTTAAACTTTGGATGAAGAATGATACACTCAGTGTCTATAAAAAGAACTTTATTCTTTTTATCACACACTTGAGAGACACTTACTAGGTTATAATTTAATTCTTTGACAAATAATACATTTTCAAAAGTAACTTTACCATTGCCGATTGTTCCTCTACCTGTAATCTTACTACCTCTTGGATTTCCTCCAAATGCAACATTGCCTCCATCATATTCAACAAAGTTTTGAATCTTCAACTTGTTGCCTGTCATGTTCCTAGAGCATCCACTATCTACATGCCATGTATCTTCCTTTTTCATACCTGGCTTGCTTTGCACATGAGAAAAAGATTAGTTTCTTTTGGGAACCCAAGCCAAAGTTGTCTTGGGTTTACCTTTTTCATTTACACAATCAAATCTTTTAAAATGATATGCAGGTCTCCTAGTCTTTTCATACAGAAAATTACCACTGTCAGAGTTACTAATAGTGTAAGTTCCATAGTTTCTACGGTCAGTGTTATTTTCCTTGAAGTTTGGTTGTTGATATTTTCTGTTGTAATTCCTCCTGCTCACAAAGTTCTGAGCAGTTCTACTAAAGCTAGGTGGTGAGTTTAAGCCATTCCTATTTAATCCAGTTACATTTCTGTTATTTATTTTGTTATAGAAACAGTCTTCAGTTAAATGGTTTGATTTTCCACACACAATACATCCTTTGAGAAACAGTTGGACCCTTTTGTTTAGTGACACATTGACTCCAGTTCCTTACATCCCCTCTTACAGGTAATGCATGTTCCTGTTTACTCATACAGTTGCATGTCTTGACATGTTTTCGTTGTCCTACATAGTGCCAGTTTCTTTCTTTATACAAATTTGGTCTGTTTTTAAGATTTTGATGAAAAGTATGACCTTGATTAGAGGTAAAAACAAATTTTTTGTCTTGTGGGACAGTTTGTTCTTTACTTTTCCCAGTAATTTTAGATTATGTTTGAGGAGTATTTCTTATCATGGGATCTGCATTAGCATCTATGTTAACTTCAATTTCTTCCTCACTTAATTCTTCACTAGAATCTAGACTGGGAGGAATATAATTGTTGTTAAAAGGTGGTGACACATTATTATACCCAATCCCATTCTTGTTGTTACCATGCACTTGAGATTTGAGAATTTGATCAACAGTTTTTGAAGCATTTTCATACTTTGTGATTATTAGCTTAATTTGATCATTCTTAATTTTTATTGCCTGAAGTTGTTCTTCTGCTTTAATCACCTTAGCTAATGCATTATCCCTTTCCCATTTCATAATTCCTAATTCTTCTTGATATTTAATCTCATTTTTAACATAAGATTTAACTTGTTGTTTAAAATTAGCAATTATTTTAGACAATTCCTCTCTTCTTTCTTCTAGCTTATGTAAAGATTCAAACACAAGTTTATTATGTTCTTTATAATCCCTAACTTGTTTAATGCATGCAGGAGAAAAAAGTTCAGATAATACCTCAGTTGGAATGTCATCTTCTCGAACATCAGCTATTAGAGCTTGATTAGTTATTTCTTCATTAGCTTGAAAGCTCTAGTCAAAACCTAATCCATCCTAAGTAACCAAAGCAGTAGAATTGAATGACCTTCCTTGATAGTTATTGCTTGATCCTGTTGGATTGTTGTGATTTGATTGCTTTTGATTGTCATCTTTGTTAGCATTTGGACATTCCCTAGCAAAATGTCCAAGTTTCTTGCATTCAAAACACCTCACTTTGATTTTCTCAAACCCAGTATTATCACTTCAACGAACATCAAAGTTGTTTCTACTATTCCTTTGGATAAACCTTCTAGTTCTCACACTTAACATTGTAAACTGCAACTTCAAGTCCATCTCTTCCAGATTGTATGCATTAACTTGCTCCAACTCTTCAATTACTAGTCCATAATTTTCATGACTAACAAAGAAAACTTCCCTCACACTTTCATCTGAGTTTCCAGTTTGCTTCCCTTTTGTTTCTTTAGAGACAAACCCAGTTTCTGATGATGATCTACCTCCCATAGTAGTAACAAATGCAACATTTTGGGTTGAGTAATTTGATGTTCTTTTAGCATTTACTTCATGTTGAAAGACACGTAACTCATTGTATAGTTCATCAACCCTATGGTATTAAGAGTATTCTTTTGTCTATAACTTACAGTATACATAGTCCACTCTTCTCCTAGATATCTGAGAAAATTCCTGTTGATATCATCTTGAGCAGTATTCACTCCCATACTGTATAGCTCTCTAATCAGCTTGTTGAATCTGGAAAACGTTTGAGACAGTGTGTCTCCTTTTACAGACATAAAATTTTCAAACAGTTGCTTTAGCAAGTCTTTCTGGTTTCTCCATGTACTAGCTGTTCCACCAAATCGTTTCTCCAAAGCTTCCCATAGCAGCTTAGCATCAGTAAAATTTTAAACTGATGTTGATAATCATTATGTATAATTATAAGCAAGGTGCTTAAAGATTGACATTCATTATGAATATCCCTTCTTTCTTGCTCAGTGGCTGGTGGCTCAGATATACCTGCTGCTTTAGATTTGACGTCTGGTCTAGGAAGTGCAACAGATTTAGCACCATTCTTAACCACTTGCCACATAGAGTAATTTCTTTGAAGCATGTATTGATACATACGACCTTTCCACATATCATAGTTGGATGATGTGAGTACTGGAACACTATTTGCTTGAACGCCTTCATTGAGATAAGACATCTTCGATATGTTTGTTAAAACTTGTTAAACGTCTTGTAGATCTTAGATCTAAAGCAACCTTGTGCTCTGATACCACTTGTCTGGATCTAACGAGATTAGGTTTGTATAAAACAAACAATTAGATCTAGATTTATCAAAGGAGTTGCAGCGGATCAACACTTTGATATTACAAGAGAGTAATTAAAAAGTTATGAATATGAATAAACTATTAAAAACACAAGATTTCCACCAACAGCCTCAATCTATTATAATTAGGGTTTCGTAATAGACGTATATTTACAATGATATAAGGATCTATATTTATAGACCTTGAGGCTAACTAACCCTAGACATAATCGGGTTACAATATCTAATTGAATCTACTTTGTAATTATCACAAATCTGTTACAAATATAACTACTAGTAAATCGTAACTAACATTATCAGCTCAATAGTGATAACCTCTCCTACGCAATCCATGCAGCAACATTAGTAATAGTGATGACCAGTAGTAACTTGACCAGTGACCAATATTAACCATCTGCACCAGTAGTAATAGTTACCAGTAGTAACTTGACTGATGACCAGTAGTAACCATCTTCACCAGTAGTAATACACTATAACCCAACAGGGATTATTGTGAGAAACAAAGATAGGCTTCTGGTTCAAGGATATACACAGGAAGAAGGTATTGACTATGATGAGGTGTTTGCTCAAGTTGCTAGAATAGAGGCTGTAAGATTGTTTTTGGCCTATGTTAGGTCTCAATAAGATCTCAAACAATGGCAAATCAATCACAAATAAGTATTTAGACGTTAATTGTTATTAATCGATTGATTACTCAGTTTCAAGTATTATTATAGCGGAATTATAATAACGAACCAGTGAAAATAACACACAGTTATATTTCGTTCAAAAGGTACAAAGTATACAACGTTCAAGCTCACTATTTATACACAATAATAGTGAGCTTGATAAGGATAAATTTTAGGAAATATTCTAAATAGATAGAAGATTTTATCTAACTAGACTGCCTAAAATTACGCCTTGCGTCTCTTCATGAGTCTGAGTAGTCAGACTCAGTCACTCAGACTCAAGTCACTCAGACTCAGTCACTCAGACTCATGTCACTCAGACTAAGACTTTAATTAACAGATTTATTAACTTGGGTTAAATCATTGTTTTTCCCAACAATCTCCCCCTATCTGTTTCAATCAAAGTCTTTTGCAAATGAAGCACAAAAATAAACACAAACATAAAAAGTTAAAAACATTGTTTGTGAACAAAAATATCCATCATTCAAATCACTTCTTCTTCTTGAGAGTTTTCTTCTTCTTCAGGGAAGTCTCAAATGGCACAGGCTTCTGTACTTCTTCTAACCACTTCAACCTTTCTGTTTTCCAAGCAAGCAATCTCTCCATTTCTTTGTCAGATTTGTGAAAGTGCATTTGATATTCTTTCTTGATTAGCTCCACTTTGTCTGCTAAAGTTCCAATATCTTCAATTCTCCTGAGATTATTGAACAACCAGCTAATCAGCTTCATTCTGAATGGCAGCCACTGAGCAGACTCACATTCACTGAGCAAGGCTATGCAATGATAAATTGAAGCCATGTTGAGTCTTTCTTTTGCTTGGAAACTTTCCTCTCCCCCACAATCAACATAACACAGACCCACATGTCTTTCAGTTTCTATATAAGTCCTGTTTTGAAATGTGACATCTTTGGGAACAGGATGCATGTTGCTTGATTGCAGACCCAAAGATTTAGCCCCAGCTCTTACTTTGTGCTTAGTACAGAAAGCTCTGTAATCTTCATCAGGCATTAGATTCAGCATGTGAGCTACATTCACATTGAAGACAGCTTCTCTTTTTATAGCCATTCCTTGAGCTATGTCAGTTATGTTTGAGCTCAGACTTGCTATTTCTTTCCATTCTTCCAAGCCCAGGGTGTGCATTCTTGTTAAACCGACTCTGAAAGATCCACCTTTGTGTTGGCATGTGAGTAAGAGGTCAGTTCCACCATGACTTTTGCAGTCCAAGTGTTGAATCTTATGCTGAAGCTTTCTCATTGTGAAATTTGTTTCAATGTAGTTGAGTCTTGCTTCTTCTCTTAGCACCTCTTTTGCCATCATTTTGTCAGCTTCTATCCTCATTTGTTCTTCTTCAATTGCCAGATCTTCCTCTGCTTTCATCTCAGCTTCAAGGTCTTCAGCTGCCTTTGATGACTGATCATACGGATTGACCTCAAACTTCTCCTTGTATAACCCCTACACATATTCTTTGTATTGCTCCACAGTCATTCCAGCGTTGTGAGCATACCGTTGAAGTTTGGCTAATTTCTCAATTTCATCTTGTTTCCTTTTTACTTCAGTTTCAAGCTCATTCTGAGCCTTTTGTTTTTCAAGTTTCTGTTCAATCTCAGCTTGATCTGATTCACTTTCATACCCCACTTTACCCTTTCCCTTGATCTCTTCCTTCTCAGCCTCATCACTTGAAATGTCACTCCAGTCAGTTTCATAATATACCTCAGACTGACCAGTTTTAGTGTTGAACCTGGTAGTCTTATAGTATCTTTTCTCCCCCTCTTCTCTTTTCCTTTTCAGACTCTGCTTGGGGATCTCAGATTCATCAGTTGCAGCAGCTATTTTCTCCCCCTGAATCTGAGAATCCTCTGCAACAGCCTTGCCTTTTCTCATCATACTGACTTCAGAGGTCAGTTTCAAAACCATCTCCTTTAGATCTTTCAGCTCTTCTGCATTTTGTGTTCTCAAAGCATGAACCTCAGTCTGCATTGCCTTCAGTCTGTCATCAAACTGAGCTGACACGTCCATAAGGGCTTGTAACAGCACGGGGACAGTCAAGGCAACCTCAGACTGGGTTGAGGTAGTAGAAGTTGAGGTTGTAACAGGTGGCACAGCTTCACTCCCTCCCTGTGATTTAGGAGAATGATCATAAGCCATAGAAGATGAAGTTTGTACCTCACTCAGTTTGGGGAGTAAGGCATTGGCGACTAGTGTAAGAGAGTGAAAGAGATTTGAGGGTGGTACCTGATCGTGAACCAGCACAGAGCTGGTGAAAATAGCCGTTGGAACTGGCTTTGAGGCTGAAGGGGGTGGTCCCATACTAAGTACAGGGATGTCCAGGAGTGGGACATCTTCTTCAATGCTAGTCACATGTGTCTGTGTGGTAGCAGCAACATGTTTCTCCAAGTTTACTACCCTAAGGGGGCTTTGGGTAGTCAAAGCAGTCAGATCCAACTCATGCTCTAGTAGAGAGAGACTGGTCTGAACTGCAGCACTTGAGAGGAGTGTAGAACTCTCAGCCTCATGGAATAGTGAGTCCATTAGTGCTTGATTTGCTGTGGGGCTTGATGTGAGAGCTTTATCAAATGAACTTGGTGAGTTCATCAGTTGGGTCGCTTGTGTAGCCAGTACATCAAGATGTGGAGTGGACTGCTCAAACTGAGATGGGATACTCTCAGACTGAGGTAAAGAAAGAGTAATATCCATACCTTGGGTAGCTTCATCGTGCCCAGCCCCACCCAGTTCCACCTCAGCATCTGCAGCAGGGATATTTCCCTCATGCCCTCCGTCAATTCGTTCAGCTTGGACCTCTGAGTCTGAAGAGTCAGACTCAGTCAGTTCCTGATCGATGAAAGGATTTGCAATCCATTCAAGCATAACAGGTGTGAGCTCAGTTTCATCCGCAGTGATAGTTATATAAGTAAACATTTTGGGAGTCAGCCTGGGAAGTTCACATGTATAAAAGGTTTGCTCAAGCTGATCATAAGTTTCCTTCCCCAGAGCTTCCTCAAAGCAGAGTGAGAGAACACGAATGAATGGGACATCATTCATTCGTTTTGTTTTCAGGGCTAGGGAGAGAATCTCATCAAAATAAAGTTGTGAGAAGGAGATTCGTCTACCCGTTACCATAGCATGAAACAGATGAGTTTCAAATTCATTCATCTGATCCAGACTGCCCGATTTACCCCCCAAGCACCTTGTAATCATTGAAAACAAGAATTTCCATTTTCCAGTGAACAAATTGTATTTAATAACCCCTTGAGTTTCAGGCTGACCAATAAGGGGAAAAGCTTCATCTCTAGCTTGCTGTTTGCTCCGTCTGGGCTGAAACCCACCTTCGCCAGCCTCAGCGAGGGTTGGGAGTAGTAAGGCAATACGAATGGTGTCCCCAGTGATCGTGATTGTTTGGCGCCCATCATTGTATGTGCCAGTGAGGGCAGTCCTGTCAGCATTGGCGGTGCAAGTGTACCACCATTCACATAGAACAGGAGGACACATGGTATTTGCGCAAAAGAAAGCGTCGTAGAGAGGGTGTGCCTTCATATATTGAACCAGTGTCTCAAATCCCATGTTTCGACGATTGGCAAGAATTTCAGCAGTTGCCACTCTGTTATTATCCGTGATTTGAACCCTATGTTGAAAATCTGCACCAGGAATCATTCTTGGAGTAACGTGAAGAATCATATTAGCATTCGCCATCAAAGATACAAGCAAGCAGAAGATTAGTAAGAGAGAAAAAAAATTAGGTTAAAGTTTGAAATTCAGTTACTTTTAAACTAAAAGAGCGAAAAACATGTAACTAAGTTAGGAGACTTTCAGTTTAGACCTTTAATGTTAGCAGATTGACACTATTGACCCTTGACTGTACATTGACTCGGGAAAAAAAAATAAAAAATATATGTAATAAAAAGGAGAAAAATTTGTAAGAGATATACAAAAAAATAAAAATGTAAGAGACGTCAAACAAAATATGTTCTAAAAATACAATCAATCTGAGTACTGGGTCAGACTGAATTAGATGGAGCTGACTATTGAGTCAGACTAAAAATTCACAAGCTGACTGACAGGTCAACCTGAGATTTATGTTTATGACAGATTAAGGATTTAGCATGCCTAGTTCTCCTAACAAATAAAAGAACCTTTCCTCACTTAGGGGCTTTGTGAATATGTCTGCCAATTGATCATTTGTTACCACAAACTCCAGTCTGACCTTTCCGTTCTCCACACAGTCTCTAATGAAATGATGTCGAATCTCAATGTGTTTGGTCCTGGAGTGGAATACTGGATTCTCAGTAATTTGGATTGCACTCTTGTTGTCACACATGATTGGTGTGTGGTGTATTTTGATATCAAGATCAGCCAATTGATGTTGCATCCATAGAAATTGTGCACAACAGCTCCCTGCAGCTACATACTCAGCTTCAGCGGTGGACGTTGCTACTGAGTTTTGTTTCTTACTTGACCAACTGACTAGCTTTCCTCCTACAAGCTGACAACCTCCTGAGGTGCTCTTCCTGTCAAGTTTAAATCCTGCATAGTCTGCATCTGAGTAGCCAATTAGTTCAAAACCAGAATCTTTAGGGTACCATAAACCAAGGTTTGGAGTACCCTTAAGATATCGAAAAATTCGTTTGACAGCTCTAAGATGGGATTCCTTGGGGTCAGCTTGATAACGTGCACATAGACATGTGGAAAACATGATGTCAGGTCTACTAGCAGTTAAATAGAGTAAAGAACCAATCATTCCTCTATAAGTGGCTTGACAGACTGACTTACCAGATGAGTCTTTGTGCAATTTTTCAGAAGTACTCATTGGAGTTTTCATTTCAGAACTTGTTTCAAAACCAAATTTCTTGACTAAATCATGAACATATTTACTCTGGTTTATAAAAATTCCATCTTTCTTTTGTTCTACTTGTAGACCAAGAAAGAAGTTAAGTTCCCCCATCATACTCATTCTGTATTCACTACACATGAGTTTTGAAAACCAAGTGCAAAGTTTGTCATTCGTGGAGCCAAATATAATGTCATCAACATATATTTGAACCAAAATGACATGACCATTTTCCTTTTTGATGAACAATGTTTTATCAATTGATCCCCTTTTAAAATCATTTTTAATAAGAAATTCAGACAAGGTTTCATACCAAGCTCTAGGAGCTTCTTTTAGACCATATAATGCTTTGTTTAACTTATAAACATGATCAGGAAAGTTTGGATCAACAAAACCTGGAGGCTGTTTCACATAGACTTCCTCCTGCAAATGTCCATTTAGAAAGGCACTCTTCACATCCATTTGATAAACCAAGAAATCTTTGAAGGCTGCATAGGCTAGGAATAAACGAATTGCTTCAATTCTGGCCACTGGAGCAAATGTTTCATCATAGTCAATGCCTTCTTCTTGTTTGTAGCCTTGAGCCACCAGTCTGGCTTTATTCCTGATCACCACTCCATCTTGATCATACTTGTTTCGAAAGATCCATTTAAGGCCAATAATGGTCTTATACAGGGGACATGGGACCTTTGTCCAGACATTATTTCTAATGAATTCTCCAAGCTCCTCTTGCATGCCATCCACCCAGTCTTCATCTAATAAGGCTTCTTTAACTCTCTTTGGTTCCATCAGACTCAAGAAATTTGTATAGAAACAGAAATTGGCTGTGGCATTCTTTCTTCTAGTTTTGACACCTTCAGTTAAGGAGCCAATAACAGATGAAATAGGATGGCCTTTGACAGTCTTGATGTTGCCTGAACCAGTATCAGGGACCTCTTCGTCTTCAGTCTGAACACTATCAGTCTGAGTTGTTTGAAGCTGACCTTGGTCAGTCTGAGGTATCTCAGGCTGAGTATCATCAGTGCCAGTTGATTTTAAAGTTTCTAATTCTGGAGCATTCTGGATAGATGGTTCATCAGTTTCACTTTCTGATTCTTGATGTTAAGGAGTATTTTCTGCATTCTGAGCTCCAATCTGATTGTCAGATTCAAATGAAGTCGCAAGTAATTCGTCACAAAGTTGGTTGATGGTGGCTAGGTCAGTCTGTGATGATGATTCATCTTTGTCAGACTGGGTAGTATCATCAAAAGTGACATTTATGCTTTCTTCTACCACTTTTCTTCTTTCATTATATACTCTGAATGCTTTTGCAATGCTAGAGGATCCAACAAACAGCCCTTCATCAGCTTTAGGAGACATTTTACACAACAAGTCCCTTTGATTGAGAATGTAACATTTACTTCCAAAGATATGAAAGTAATGAATAGAAGGCACCTTGTTGTGATACAATTCATATGCTGTTTTTCCATGCCTCTTCACAATGATTGATCTGTTTTGTGTGAAGCATGCAGTGTTCACAGCCTCAGCCCAGAATTTTATCTTCATGTTTCCATAACACAACATTGTTCTGGCAGCTTCAATTAGTGTTCTGTTTCTTCTCTCTGCTACTCCATTTTGTTGTGGAGTTCGAACTGAGGCAAAGTTTTGAACTATGCCTAATTGATCACAGAAGTCTATTAAGACTGAGTTTTTGAACTCAGTTCCATGGTCAGTTCGCATTTGACGAACAAGAGTATTTTTCTGGCGCTGTTCTCTTTTGATCAGACTGATAATCTCCTCTGCAACATCACTTTTGGCTCTTAAGAATATGACCCAAGTAAATCGAGTAAACTCATCAACAATGACAAGTGTGTATTTCTTTCCTCCTTTACTTTCAATTCCAATTGGTCCAAATAGATCCATATGTAGCAGGAACAGAGGTTCATCAATGGAATGTAGCATTTTGGATGGAAATTGAGACTTCGTTTGCTTTCCAAGAACACAGGCTGAGCAAACTTTATCTTTGGTATAGGTCAGTTCTGGCAAACCTCGTACTAATTTGCTTTTGGACAAAGCATTAATGTTCTTGAAGTTTAAATGAGATAACCTTCGATGCCATAGCCAATTCAATTCTTCCTTTGTCTCTGTGAACAGGCATGTCTCAGCTTCATCATTTGCTCTACTCAGATCCAGAAAGAATACATCTCTTTCTCTCTTGGCTAGCAGTAATGGTTTTCCCTTGGCACTATAGATTATCCCAGCTTTTTTCCTGAATCTGACTTCATGATCTTCATCAGTAATTTGACTCACACTTAGTAAGTTATGTTGTAATCCTTCCAGCATGAATCTTTCCATATCCACGAGTCATTGATACCCCATTATCACCATATCTCACTTGAGGTCCATCTTCTTCCCTATAATCCTGTAGAAAGGACTTCATTCCTGTCATGTGCCTTGATGCTCCACTATCTAGATACCATTTTGTAGAGTCCTGCACATGAAAATAGAAGATATTTGTTCCTTTTGGGTACCACTTTAGAGTGGATCCATGAGTTTCAGCAGTCTTGAGTTTAGATTCAGTCTTGCAGTCAGTTTTGGAGCCAGTGTAGTTCCATTTGTTTATTTCATTCATGCAATTAACAGAATAGTGACCTATGACACCACAGTATTTACAAGGAGTATTTTTGAGACTGACTCTAGATGTGACTGACTTAATTTGAGGAGGTTGTACAGATGTAGTCTTTGATGGAGAAGTGTTTCTCGAAGAGGAATCTGATTTTGATGATACTGATCTGGATTTTGATGAGCCTGACTTATGTGAAGCTGACCAATGTTTTGATGAGACTGACTTTTGAAAATAAGTTTTCTTAGGTCTAGACTTAGTCAGTAGTTTACAAAACACAGCTTCATGCCCATTTCACCACAGTTATAGCAAGTTCTCTTAGGAGGAGATTTGGGCCTTACTTGATTAGGTGATTTATTCCTGACTAGAGTTTTTACAATGTTGGTCAGTTCCAGTAATTGATTTCCTAATTTATCAATTATTTTGATTCAGGACTTTTATTATGGCCTCTGGAACTGACTTGAGCCTGACTCTTAGGTTTGCTCATAACTTTGGGAAAAACTTTGTTCAAGGATGGATTTCGTTTCAATCTGCATATTTACATCAGTCTCAGATAAAGTAACACATTCAGATTTAGAGGAAGATGAAGGCAAAAGATCATTTTTATTCAAAACTTGAGAAATTACAGGTTTAACAAAGGCATTTGACATCATTATTTTATCTCCTTTCAAATAAGTGAAAGTGTTTGGAAGGATTTCTGGTTTAAAAATGATTTTTTCTCTTTCAGCCTTTTCAGCTTCTTCTTCCTCTTCTGTCATGTACTTCTTCAAAGTGAACCCTTCACCCAACACTGCTTGAACTTGTTTGGGTACCTGTCTGCTCAAACAATCTTCATTTTTTAAAGATGATATACACCATGATTTACAAATTCTTTTATAGTGCTCAGTTACTTCTCTAAGTTTGTGATTTTCTTTTGCAAGATCATTGTAAGTTTCAGTCTGAGCATTTAAAAGTACTTTATAACTTTCTAATTCTATTATTTTATCATCTTTAATTTTTAAATTGTTTTCAAGATCTTTGAATTTTTGTTTGAGTTCAGTTTGTTCTTCTAAAGTGGTGGTAAAGTCAACATAAATATACTCAAACATTTGAAGTTTTTGTTCATTTGTGTAAGAGTTGAAATTATGTACCTTATAAAGTTTTGACTTGTTCCAGTCTGAGTTGCAGCTCATTCTCTCAGCTTCCTTTAGATCCTTGTCGAACTGAGAAGCAAATTTCTCAGCTTCAGTTACTTCCTCCACAAATGCCATCAGACATTTGTCCTCTACTTCCTCTTCATCAAAGGACAGTTCCTCATCTAACCATTCTTCAGCAAAGAATGCTTTCTGCTCAGTTTGAGGTTTTTGTGAGATCGAACTGTTGCCTTTCTTATACTTAAGATACTTGTTTCGGTATCTTTGGGCCCTTTTAGCAACTTCGTCCATGTGCTCAGTCTGAGCATTCTTTACTTTGCAATCAGCAGCCATGTGACCATTTTCATTGCATTTAAAGCATTTTACCTTTTTTAGATCAAAAGGTTTCTTTCCTTTGTAGCCTGTCTTCTGTTCAAGCTTTATGGTTAACAGAGCAAGTTGACTTTTCAGTTTCTTAACTTCCGATTCATCGTCAGACTCTGAGTCTGAGTGTGACTCAGATTCAGATGAGTCAGCTTTGGAATAAATTTCTTTATTCCTTTTGCTAGTTGCAACTAATGCAGCTTCTGGATCCCTTGCAGTTCGCCTATTGTTGATCTTTTTCCTTTCTTGAGATTCCTCAAAGTTTAACAATAAGCCAAATAGTCCTGGCAGCTTGTAAGTGGACAGTTTTTCGCTAACTACAAGAGATGTAATAACAGATTCAAATTTGTTAGGTAAGATGTCAACAAATTTCTTACATATTTCATCATCTTCCTTTGTCACTCCCAGAGCTGACATATCATTCAACATGATTTGGAATCTTGTGTGAACATCAGCCAAAGTCTCCTTTTCTTTCATATAGAAATTATCATAATTTCTTATGAGACTGTTTAGTCGTTGTTCTTTCACTACTGGAACACCTTCATATGACACAATTAATGTATCCCATAGTTCTTTTGCAGTTTTGCAGCCAACAATTTTTGAAAATATTTGTTCAGACACTGCATTTCCTAAAATGCTTCTGGCTTTAGGATCAAGATTGTACAACAGCTTGTCTTGATCTGTCCATTGTGCTTTGGTGGTTTGAACCCATCTGGCATGTTGGACAACTTTATCACCTTCCTTTACTTCATCAATGATCTTTCCAGGAATTATGGGTCCTTCAGTGATGATTCTTAACATTTCTTCATGAATTCCTGATAAATGCCATTCAGCTTTAAGCTTCCAATGGGCAAAATTATGACCAGTAAAAACAGGAATTCCTTTTCCAGCCATTGCTGTTATATTTGAAGATGATGACATTGTTTTGAGATTCTAAGTATTGATCGTTTAAGATTTATAAATTTATTAAAATTTAAATCTTATTTGCTCTGATACCAGTTGTTAGGTCTCAATAAGATCTCAAACAATGGCAAATCAATCACAAATAAGTATTCAGACGTTAATTGTTATTAATCGATTGATTACTCAGTTTCAAGTATTATTATAGCGGAATTATAATAACGAACCAGTGAAAATAACACACAGTTATATTTCGTTCAAAAGGTACAAAGTATACAACGTTCAAGCTCACTATTTATACACAATAATAGTGAGCTTGATAAGGATAAATCTTAGGAAATATTCTAAATAGATAGAAGATTTTATCTAACTAGACTGCCTAAAATTACGCCTTACGTCTCTTCATGAGTCTGAGTAGTCAGACTCAGTCACTCAGACTCAAGTCACTCAGACTCAGTCACTCAGACTCATGTCACTCAGACTAAGACTTTAATTAACAGATTTATTAACTTGGGTTAAATCATTGTTTTTCCCAACAACCTATGCTTCTTTTAAGAACTTTAAGGTGTTTCAAATGGAATTTAAATAAGCCTTTATGTATGGAGTTCTTGAAGAGACTGTATGTTAGTCAACCCCCAGGTTTCATTGTTCCTCAATACCCTGATCATGTGATTAAGTTGAACAAAGCATTATATGGTTTACGCCAAGCTCCTAGAGCTTGGTATGATACATTGTCCATATACTTAATTGTGCATGGCTATCTTAGGGGCTTAATAGATCAAACCTTGTTCATTAAGACAATTTACCATGACTCTATTTTTGTGCAAATTTATGTAGATGATATCATTTTTGGGTTAACTAATGATGTGTTGTGTAAGGAATTTGATTCTATTATGCACTCTAAGTTTCAAATGAGCTCTATGAGAGAGATGTCATTCTTTTTAGGACGTCAGGTTAAACAATTGGACAATGGAATTTTCATTAAACAATATAATATGTCAAGGATATGTTAGTCAAATTTGGATTTTTTGATTGTAAGGCTGCTACAATTCCTGTTGACATTCGGATCAAGTTACATCCTGATTTAGATGGTGAAAGTTTTGATCAACATATGTATAGGTCTATGATATGTCACACCCCGCTAAAGCGGAAACACAAGATGTGAAGAGCATCGATATCATAACACGAGGTATAATAAATTCAAACGGTTTCGAGTCATTAAAGAAGTAATAAAATGTTTACAAGTTCGAAAATAACCAAGTGTTTAGCATTTCATTACAAAAAATACATAAGTAAGGATTTCAAAAGTAATTCCCAAAATGTGAAAGAAGGTCTTTTCCCGATTCATGGATCACGTGACTTGCTTGACCCGTCCAAAAGCTATGCACTTCGTGTCCTTACACTGCGTTTCCCGAAACATGAGAAAAAGTGTCAACTACAAAAAGTAGTGAGTGAGATTCAGTTTTCTAGTCCTCGACTAAAAATGATTTACGACAAGTATATATATATATATATATATATATATATATATATATATATATATATATATATATATATATATATATATATATATATATATATATATAAGATTTCTCAACAGACATGAAGCGATTTAGTGCTTGAAAGTGTATATACTTGTAAGGATGTTTCGGCTCCGTATATCTCTATATAAATTAGTGCCCAGTCTTCGTAACACACTATTAGCTTGTTAAGCCGTTTAGTATATGGGTAATGATACTTAGGAAAGGACCGTTCCTTACTTAGATGGAAATCTAAGTACATATTACTAGTTCAGAATACTCCTCGTAGATAGTGCGGGGTAAGGGGCCTCACGGTCGGTTAATCGGTTTAGTGTGAACACTTATTGTTATATTATGCCAAGAGGTTGCTATACAATATTCCAATGAATAGTTTTATTGATACGCATATCGAAGAACCACTTGAGGTTGTGGACCGAGAGGTCAAGCAACTCAAGCAAAGTCGAATTCCTATTGTCAAGGTTCGGTGAATTCCCGACGAGGTCACGAATTCACGTGGGAGCGTGAAGACCAAATTCGGAAGAAGTATCCACATCTATTCAAAGAATCTTCCACTCCCAATGAGGCGAACTAATTTCGGGACGAAATTCCTTTTAACCGGGGGAGAATGTGACATCCGTCCAAAATTCAGGTGAATTCCGTAGTCTTTATCTTCGAGATATATGTAATTACTCTTAACTCTACTTATACCGTAAACGTGTGTGTGTCGGAATCGAAATCGGAATCAATAAATGAATCCTAATACCAAGAAAACACATAATGAACTTGCCTAAGTTCATTGCATAACAAATCGTAAACTTTCAACGAACGAAAATACTTAACGATAACGAAAACGAAAGACTAAAAAGGCTGAAAAACTGCACGGTGCGCAACCCTAGAAGCTTAGGGCGACGCCCTCCTTTACAGATCAAGTTTTGTTTTTTTTTTAACTTTGATGACTCAAACTTGCATGTAATATAACACTAACACCTGTCCAAGCACGAGAGGACCTCCCTATGGTCCAGAGCTCCATTTCTCTCTCATTTTTAACAAACACACAATTCACTCCTTTTCTCTCTAGAGCTCCATTTCCAGTCACTTTTGGCAGAAAACTCACACCATAAACACAAAATCGTCCTAATAATCAAGAAAGAAAGAAGGTGTTCATCCATTGGTTTGCATAAACAATTTTCATCAATTTGAAGCTTAAATCACCAACAAATCAACATCAAACCATTTCTCTCGGGTAAAAACTCTTCTATTTACTGTCTTTGCTCAAATAACTCATTGCATGTTGGATTAAACACCTAAAAATATGTTTTTATTAACTTTCATGGTGAAAAACGAGTTTTTATAAATTATTACATATATCTATGTGTTTGTGGTTAAAAATCCAAAAGAAACTGATAATTAAAGGTATTTTAAGGTTTGTATCAGTTGCATGTTGAAAATCCACCATTAGAATGACCATTTTTAACACGGAAACAATTTTTGGAAAAGTCTGTCAGCAGGGGCGCCGCCCTCCCTCTCCAGGGCTGCGCACCTAGCTGCTGAAAGCTCTCAAAAATCGTTTAAAATCGTTAACATCGTCACCTTGAGCTTATATAACTAGAACCTGAATAAATGAAACTGTAATGAACAAATTCTTGTGTTTAAGGTGACTAAATTGACTTATAAACATTGTGTTGTGTTGGTGAATATAATTAATTATTACTATAAAAATTGTAAGCGGGAAAGTGTTGGAAAATTTGGACTTAAAAATTATAGCGCGGAAGCGCTGCCCGGTTTTCGTTAGACCTTAACATAACCTTTAAAACTTAATCATTTTCGTTGACTAAAGAATTTAGAAACTTAATAAACCATTATACTTACTTGAAACTTGGTATGTTCTAGGCCTTATTTAATTCCGACGCGTTCGACTTCTTTCCGCACAAGCTTAACTCCTCGCAATCCGTGAGTTACATCCCCACTTTTATTACTATTTTGTACAACTCTTTTGGGGGAAACATGAGAATTAAACTTTTTACTTACTTATATGCGTATGCTTTTTATTTGCTACAATCGACACTCTTATAAACTTATGATTGATTGTATGTCGTGTAATCGCCACAATCGGCAGCTCTATTGACTCTTGATGAGAATATAACTGCCCGTAAGTGCCTACTATCAGTTTTAAATTAAATTAGTGCCCAGTTTTCGCAACACACTATTAGCTTGTTAAGCCGTTTAGTATATGGGTATCGATACTTAGGAAAGGACCGCTCCTTAGTTAGATGGCAATCTAAGTACACATTACTAGTTCAAAATACTCCTCGTAGATAGTGCGGGGTAAGGGGCCTCACGATCGGTTAATCGGTTTAGTGTGAACACTTATGGTTATATTATGCCAAGAGGTTGCTATACAATATTCCAATCAATATTTTTCTTTATTCGCATATCTTTGCACGTATATAGATAGAGATATACGGAGCCGAAACATCCTTACAAGTATATACACTTTCAAGCACTAAATCGCTTCATGTGTGTCGAGAAATCTTTTCGATATATATACTTGTCGTAAACCATTTTTAGTCAAGGACTAGAAAACTGTATCTCACTCACTACTTTTTGTAGTTGACACTTTTTCTCATGTTTCGAGAAACGCAGTGTAAGGACACGAAGTGCATAGCTTTTGGACGGGTCATGCAAGTCACGTGATTCATGAATCGGGAGAAGACCTTATTGTCTATTTTGGGAATGTTGTTAAATCTTTACTTATGTTTCCATTTGGAATAAAATGTTAAATACTTGGTTATTTTGAACTTGTAAACATTTTATTACTTCTTTTAAATGACTTGAACCCGTTTGAATTTATTATACCTCGTGTTATGATATCGATGCTCTTCACATCCTGTGTTTCCGCTTTAGCGGGGTGTGACACGATAATAGAGAACTCCTCCCCTATAGAGCTTGTAACCTCAACAAACTTTCCCTTATATTTCTCGACTTTGGCTAAATGCCTCTCTTTCCTAACAATCATTGATTGTGACCATGCATCCATAAAGGCTTCATATTTCTCCCCCCCCCCCCCCCCTCCCCCCACGAATTCTTTTTCATTCTTCTCATTCCGGGCATATCTTCTGGTTTACGCTTTTTACTACCACTCCCATAAAACTTATTCTCACCTCCACCGACATACTCTCTCTCTTTCAAGTCTGTTCTCCTCTTATGTCGTTTGGGGGGCATAAGTTGAAGCAATATGGGAAGCATCTGAACTAAAGACTACCCTCAATAATGAATATTGCTTGCAACCTTTTTTCTTGAACCTTTTAAATAAGATATCTTGTTGCAATATACACATTAAAAGTCTGTTTATAGTGAATACAACAAGTTAATTAAAAAGACATACCTTGAAGTATTCATCCCATACAATGTCATTTGCAAACACTTAACCAGACAAAGAATCCCATGTAACACCCGTATTATTAATTAGTTCACCGAATTTGGTATGCGCAACTCTTAATCGATGGTATTTTCCATTCAACTTATCTGGTCCATATTTTAGTCCAAACTTTGAAAATATTTGTGCATCCATTTCAATGCAGTCAATTTCTTTGAAGATTAGGACCCGTTAGGATCTCTTTTGACCCTCTATGTCAGAATCTCTAAATATAATTTCTCCCAATATTCGATCCACTACATAACATCCTCGTGGTTCCCGTTATGTCCACCCAATTATATATCACTCATATTAATAAAATATATAATATCCGTCTAAGCAAATTATAATAAATAATCATACACACACCCACTTTTATATATATATATATATATATATATATATATATATATATATATATATATATATATATATATATATATATATATATATAGTGTTAGTAGGAAATGTGCTTAGTAAACCCAAAACAGCCTAATACAAACACCACAGGGTCAGGGTCTTGCCCACACAAAACCTTTCCCCTTGTGGCAACTCCCGACTCCCGACTGCCCGCACCACGCACCCAGCATCTGGATTCCGGCTCGCAGCCACAACCGGCTCTTGCCTTTCCTTCTCCCGGCTCTCTCACCACTCCTGGTTTTCAAGACCCGAGAGTTTAAGTGAAAATTTAAACGAGTGACATAATGATGAGTAGGAACGTTACTCTAGCCATAATCACTAATACGTTGGAATATTGTATATGGCACTGATGACTTATTAGTCTTTATTGCCAAACGTTTCCCTATATCTGGGAGTGTTAGGTATAAATACCCCAACCCTGGCATACTTTAGGGATCCAACCCATACTTAGCTTTAATACATACTCAGCTATAATCATCTTTATCACATAAGCATATAGCATTATCACATCGGAGTGTTTACTCCCCGTAATAATCATACTCCGATTACCTTCACCACTCAATCTCTTTACCACCTTAGGCTCGCCAATAGCTTGTTAGGTTTTCATTGCTAAGCAGGAGGCCAAGAGATTGATCTCCCAAACCGAGTTACTGAGCCTGCTAATCGTTCCTCAAACATTGGTGCCATTTGTGCGACCGTTTTAGATAACAACGGCGTCCCATTTCATTTTTATCTTTTCATTTCATTTCTTAGTTTCACCAGCAGTTCTTCTTCTCCATGAAAGGCAATTGCCCATCTCAAATAAGTTCACGAAAATAAAAAAAAACCACCACCACCCCATCCATCAAGTCAGCTAATTCCATATATATGGTGATTGACAAAGCCATATATCGCAAAAGGAAAGGATCAATCCTACAGGATTGGGCGATGAAACTAATTTGTTTCCCACCAATTGAGACCCTTTCTATCAATCATGTAGTAATATAGATCAGATTGGCCAACTATGAAGTCAACAAGGCATATATCATTTATGAACATTGTTTCAGGAAGCTCCCTCAAGAAGTACAACATTCAAAACGTCCAACACACAATTCCCCTTGGTGAGATATTCCGACGAGACACATTGGCCAGTCGGAGAGATAGCCATGCACATGACATTAGGAGAATATCCATACTACAAGTTAGAAATGATAAATTTTGTAATATTTAATGCAATATCGGCCTACAATGTCCTATTGGGCAGGCATGCATTACAAAAGTTTGGAGCAATTCCATCAACTATTCATGGCATGATAAAGTTCCCTACCCAAGCTGGCATAGCCACAGTCAGGGCTAGAACCTCATGGCCTAAAGAATGCAAACATGTGAAAAAAACTGGTTGGTGATCCACCAATGGAACTAATAAATGGTCTAGAACATGTAACGGCCTAAAAATGTTAAACAAAAAACTAGAATTGTAATAATTATAGTCAGAAGGACTAATTTTGTTAGAACTGGTCTTAGGGACTAAATTTGAATATTGTCCTAAAGTTTGGGGTTATTTAAAAAAATATTAAAATAAATATATATGTGTAAGTTTCCATGATAAAAAGGAGATTACTTGTTTTCCTCATTGCCACTCGCCAAAAAGGAAAATAAAGAAATATATTTATATATATTCAAAACCGGAAAATCAAGATTTCGAGTTCGTTATTAGTCGGATTAACGAAACGTAAGCAGCATATTACTCCTAAAGTAGAGGGGAACGTTTTGATATAAGCGGAAGTTGAAAACAACGAGTTTTGGCTCGGAGTTATTCGAAGTCGTACTTTATATGGCAATGTAAAACTATTTTAAAAACCTTATTTATAACTTATTTATACGATTTGCTAAGTTTTGGGCTGATTTTGGGTAGGTTTGAATAAGTTCTATAGGATTTATAAACTTATTTTAAATGTTTATTTTTTTAAGTTATATATGCTTTATATAATATTGGGATAGTTTCTGTTAAGTTTGGTTGAATTAGGTTAAGCTTGGAAAACCTGCAATCGTATTTTGCTGAAGAAGACGAGTCAAAGAAACTATTTATAAGAAACTAAGTTCTTACGCGAATTCAGTCCTAACGATAGTAGTTAATAAGTGTTACCTTGATCAGGTTTGTTGTTGCTATCAGTGCGAACTTGTTGGTTGATTTATCAAGGAAATTAAGGTGAGTACAATGTGATTTTCTAAAACGATCATTTAGACAAAATAACATTTTAAAAGTTATTCAAACGTTTTAAAAGATGTGTTGAAAGTAACGTTGTTGTTGAACGACGTTGTTTATGTAAAATGATGTTTTGATCAAATAAATGATTTTTGATCAAATAAAGATGAACCAAAACAAAATAATGGAATCGTGTGGTATGGGTAATCGTTTAGCTACCTGTATATTTGGATCACAGATGGTAGTAAGCCACATGGATCCTTATTGTAAGTGTGATTTGTTTTAATTATATATGAGTATATAATTGTTGTTGATGTTTCTGTTATGCATTATAAGGAGTATGCCTTAGTTTTGCATAAAAAGCCTTCACTTAATTACGGGTAGTGTACATGCTCGTAAATAGACAGTTGAACCTAATGTGACCAACTAGGTAAAGTGTTAGCCAACTTGAGATATTTTATTTTGTATGCATGGGGTGTAGACTCATGTTGAAGAGTGTGTGAGGTGTAGACTCATACTGAAGTCAAGTTGCGGGGAATTCTAGACCTCCTTTGCAACACGTGGTAAGAGGTGTAGACTAATGCTGGAATGATACGGATGGTATGGGGTGTAATATCGTATCGATGGTATGAGTTTTAGACTCATATTGGAGTCATATTGATGGTATGAGGTGTAGACTTATATCGATAGTATGAGTTCTAGACTCATAATGACAGTATGGGGTGTAGACTCATACTGGAGTGTGATATTGACTCGCAATGGACTCCAAACGTATCATGTCGGAGTGGAGAAATGTTTTGCAATAATACGTTATTGATCCCTCCTTAACGACATTGCATTGATATGCTATGGGAGTAGTGAAAGCCTACATTTCGGGTTATTATAGAGATTGGGAGTTGCGCCCAAATGCTTATAATAACATGCAGGGATGTGCGAGTATCGAATGTGGTGGTAGCCCCTACGGAAACAGTTAGACCCTTGTGAAAGGATTATGTAAGACATCGACGGAGCAGATAAGTAGTATACTTAGGACATCGATGGGCCAGATAAGATGAATACTTAGGGAACGATGGACCCTAGTAAAATGTTAAAGTTTTATGCATTGATTTTGAATTGATTATGTGATGTGAATTAATTTCATATGCAGTTGTACGATGTATGTTTGATTGTTTAACATATCTGCTTACGAGGTTGTGGGTAGGTGGCTTTAGACGTGCTTGGTGAGGCGGGATGCTTTAGCTGATACTCTTTACCCAAATGTGTCTTTTGCTCGTAGGTGGCTTTAGACGTGCTTGGTGAGGCGGGATGCTTTGGGGTAGTTTTTTGTCCCCAACTTTTAATCATTGCCAAATGATTATGTTCAAATATAAAATGATGTGAGTTTTAAAGTAACGAATGGTTTGATTAATAAATAGTTTTATGAACCGCTTCACTTTTTACTTAAGTCATTCTGCTGTAATATTTTATAAAAAGTTTTTGAAAAAGGTGATTTTTAAAAACCAGGTCGTTACAGAACAAAAAGTTATCATTAACAAAAACTTCCTTGAACAACCAATGATCGGGGGCTCACAACTCCCATCACAGAAAAAAAAGTAAACTTATTACTTTACTAGAATCAAATCTAGATTTCTTTGGATGTCAGACATCAGACTTGACAGGTGTCCCAAGAGATCTAGCTGAACTCGCCCTAAACGTGAATCACAATATTGTACCAATCCGATTAAAAAAAAACGGTGCATGGACCTGGATAGAAGTAACTCTGCATGCGATCAAGTAAACAAAATGGTCGAAGCATGGATAGTCAGAGAGGTAAAATACCAGATTTGGATCGCTGATCCAGTCATGGTAAAGAAGTGAGATTGAGCTTGGAGATTATGTGTTGATTTCAAAGACACCAACAAAGATTGTCATGGATTTAGACTGAAATGATTTTTAGACGCATACAAAGGTTATCACCAAATTTCTATGAAAGAAAGTGATGAAGACAAAACAACTTTTCTTACAGACCAAGGTATATTTTGTTTTCGAATAATTCCATTTGGATTGAAAAGTGTTGGGGCAACCTATCAACGTCTTATATATAAAGCTTTCAAAAATCTAGTAGGTAGAAACACAGAAGCCTACGTGGATGACACATTCATCAAAAGTAACTCTGAAGACATCATGTTGGCTGACATCATGGAAAATTTTCAAACATTATGTAGCATCAACATGAAACTTAATCCATCCAAATGAAGTTTTAGTATGGAATAGGGAAAGTTCTTGGGATATGTCGTTACACCCAGAGGGATCAAAGCTAATCCAAAGAAGGTTCAGGCAGTCATTGACATGCCATCTCTTACCAAAAAAAAGAAAGTCCAAATCCTAAATGGCAAGCTGGTAACACTTAGTCGTTTCTTCTCCAAGGTTGCAGATCGATCCCTTTCTTTCTTTAACACCCTAAAGGGCTGCATTCGGAAATGGACTTCTCAGAAATGGAATTTTAGGAAATGAAGAGATTCATGGCCAATCTCCCAACACTCACGTATCCAATAGTTGGGGAGACACTAACTATATAATTGGTTGCTTCCAAAGAATGTGTTAGCGCAATTTTAGTGGCACAAAAGGGGAGCTTCACAAATGCAGATCTATTTCATCAGTCGGGCATTAGAGGGCTCGGAGGTCAATTATCCATGTTAAGAAAACTTAGCACTATCCTTGGTTCATGCATCTAGACGCTTGAGAAGGTATTTCCAAGGAATCCCATCCAAGTGCTGACAGATAAACGAATTAAACAAGTATTGGTAAAACCGGAAGTGTCAGGACGATTAGCAAAATGGGCAATCAAATTTGGAGAGCACGAAATTTCTTTCTAACCTCGAAACTCAATGAAAAGACAGATCTTGGTCAAGACTTCTTGGCTATAATCGAAGGAATGGAAGACACAAAGGATCCATTACTGACAGACGGTCCTCCTCTGACCCGCTTCACATATGGCGCTTCCAGCCTAGAAGGATCGCATGATACTCACTATTCCATGTAAGAATGAGTATACCTACTCACTTAAGTTTGACTTCCCGACAACCAAGAATGAAGCAGAATATGAGGCCCTCTTATCTGGGCTAAAAATAGCCAGGAAAATGGGATTCCAAAGTATAAAAGTCTTTGCGGATTCCCAGTGGTTGGCTAACCATATCAATGGTAGCTTCGAGACAAACCAAGATTCCATGCAACAATACTTGTAAGAGACCAGAAAGGTCATTTCAGAATTCTCAAAATTTACCATAGAACAAGTACTAAGAAACCGTAACAAAATAGCCGATGCATTGAGCAAGCTCGCGGAATCTTCCGTCGCCCACCTCAAGAAGGAGTTATTGGTAGAAGTCCTAACTGAGAAATCTATAGTTCTGGTAAAGGAAGTGGTCACAATAACAGAAGAAGATTGTCGAATGACTCTAATAACAAACTTTCTTCAAAATGGCCAACTCCCGGAAGATAAATAGTTAGCCAGGAAGGTCAAAATTTAGGCACCAATGTACCTCCTCATAGAAAACCACATGTTCAAGAAGTCGTTTTTGGGTCCACATCTGAGATATTTCGGCCCAACGAAATCAAAGGAACTTATCAAGGATGTACATGCTGGGAGTTGTGGCATTCATGCAGTCCCTCGGTCCGTAACCACTAAGGTAATGCGAACTGGATACTTTTGGTCATCCATGCATAGAGATGCAAAAGAGGAAATTGAAAAATGTGAGTCATGCCAAAAACATGCTTCAGTCTCAAAAATGCCAAAGCAAAATATCTGTGTCAACCGTCAAAATTTCAGGTGCATTTTACACTCTATGTCTCTCATATTGAATGTCGTTGTCTTTAACTGTACTTTTACCGGAAACGTGTCCGCGTCGGAATCACATTCGGAATCATTTATGTAAGTCCTAATACCAAGAAAACACCTAAGGAACTTTCCTAAGTTCATAATGTATCATAATTAAGAACTTTCAATTAACAAAAAGGTCAAACGAAACAAAACACAAAAATGAAAAAAAATCAGAAAATACTGAAAATTGGGGTCAGTGCGCCGCACAGGCAAGCAGTGCGACGCCCTGCCTGGGCAGATTCAATTTTTTTTTTTTTGTTTTAAAGTCTTGCCTCGTTTTCATACAACCACCAACCAATCAAACATGATTTTTATCCATCATTTACTGCATTTTGGCAGTCCCAAACTCATTATTATTACCCTTTACCATTTTCTTTTCATTTTTACAATTTATAAAACAAACACACACACACACACACACACTAACATTTCCTCTCAAACTCATCTCAAGAACACATAACACCAGTGATTTCCAGCCCTTTTAATCCATTTTTCAACCATCTAAAATTGTCCAAACATCGAGAGGAAGCAAGGAGGAACAAATCTTTTCGGTTTCAAAGCATTCTCAACGTTTTTGGAGCTCAAAACTCGTCTAAAACAACATCTAAGCTATTTCATCCGGTAGAAACCTTTTTCCTATCTATATTTACTGTTTTTACATGTTGCATGTAAGATCTAAACCATAAAAACGAGTTTTTATGAAGTTTCATAACACATTATATACAAAAACGGATTTCTATTAAAATAACAATTAGATCTATGTGTTGGGAAAAACAATGATTTACCCTAATATTAATAAATCTGTTAATCAAAGTCTCACTGAGTGTGAGTGACTCAGTCTGAGTGACTTGAGTCTGAGTGACTGAGTCTGACTAACTCAGACTCATTAAGAAACTTAAGGCGTAATTTTAGGCAGTCTAGTTAGATAAAATCTTCTATCTCTTTAGAAGATTTCCTAAGATTTATCCTTATCAAGCTCACTACTATTGTGTATAAATAGTGAGCTTGAATGTTGTAAACATTGTACCTTTTTTCCGAAATATAACTGTGTGTTATTTTCACTGTTTCTTTATTAAAATTCCGCTATAATAATTACTGAAACTGAGTAATCAATCGATTAATAATAATTAACATCTAAATACTTATTTGTGATTGATTTGCCATTGTTTGAGATCTTAGTGAGACCTAACAACTGGTATCAAAACAAATAAGATTTACATTTTAATAAATTTATAAATTTTAAACGATCAATACTTAGAATCTCAAAACATTGTCATCATCTTCAAATATAACTGCAATGGCTGGAAAAGGAATTCCTGTATTCAATGGTCATAACTTTGCCCATTGGAAGCTTAAAGCTGAGTGGCATTTGTCAGGAATTCATGAAGAAATGATAAGAATCATAACTGAAGGACCCATAATTCCGGGAAAGATCATTGATGAAGTCAAAGAAGGTGATAAGGTTGTCCAACGTGCCAGATGGCTTCAAACCACCAAAGCTCAATGGACATATCAAGACAAGCTGTTGTACAATCTTGATCCCAAAGCCAGAAGCATTTTAGGAAATGCAGTGTCTGAACAAATATTTTCAAAAATTGCTGGCTGCAAACCTGCTAAAGAACTCTGGGATACATTAATTGTGTCATATGAAGGTGTCCCAGTAGTGAAAGAACAACGACTAAACAGTCTCATAAGAAATTATGAAAACTTTTACATGAAAGAAAAGGAGACTTTGGCTGATGTTCACACAAGATTCCAAATCATGTTAAATGATATGTCAGCTCTGGGAGTGACAAAGGAAGATGATGAAATCTGTAAGAAATTTGTTGACATTTTACCTAACAAATTTGAATCTGTTATTACATCTCTTGTAGTGAGTGAGAAACTGTCCACCTACAAGCTGCCAGGACTATTTGGCTTATTGTTGAACTTTGAGGAATCTCAAGAAAGGAAGAAGATCAACAATAGGCGAACTGCAAGGGATCCAGAAGCTGCATTAGTTGCAACTAGCAAGAGGAATAAAGAAATTTATTCTAAAGCTGACTCATCTGAGTCTGAGTCACACTCAGACTCAGAGTCTGACGATGAATCAGAAGTTAAGAAACTGAAAAGTCAGCTTGCCCTGTTGACCATGAAGCTTGAACAGAAGACAGGGTACAAAGGAAAGAAACCGTTTGATCTGAAGAAGGTAAAATGCTTCAAATGCAATGAATATGGTCACATGGCTGCTGACTGTAAAGTGAAGAATGCTCAGACTGAGCACATGGATGAAGTTGCTGAAAGAGCCCAAAGATACCGAAACAAGTATCTTAAGTATAAGAAAGGCTATAGTTCAAATCCTCAAAAACCTCAAGCTGAGCAGAAAGCATTCTTTGCTGAAGAATGGTTAGATGAGGAACTGTCGTCTGATGAAGAGGAAGTAGAGGACAAATGTCTGATGGCTTTAGTGGAGGAAGTAACTGAAGCTGAGAAATCTGCTTCTCAGTTCGAAAAGGATCTAAAGGAAGCAGAAAGAATGAGCTGCAACTCAGACTGGAACAAGTCAAAACTTTACAAGGTACATAATTTCAATTCTTATACAAATGAACAAAAACTCCAAATGTTTGAGTACATTTATATTGACTTGACCACCACTTTAGAAGAACAAACTGAACTCAAAACAAAAACTCAAAGATCTTGAAAACAATTTAAAAATTAAAGATGATAAAATTATGGAATTAGGAAGTTACAAAGTACTTTTAAATGCTCAGACTGAAACTTATAATGATCTTGCAAAAGAAAATCACAAATTTAGAGAAGAAACTGAGCACTATAAAAGAATTTGTAAATCATGGTGTATTTCATCTTTAAAAAATGAAGATTGTTTGTGCAGACAGGTACCCAAACAAGTGCAAGCAGTGTTGGGTGAAGGGTTCAGTTTGAAGAAATACATGACAGAAGAGGAAGAAGAAGCTGAAAAGGCTGAAAGAGAAAAAATCATTTTTAAACCAGAAATTCTTCCAAATACTTTCACTTATGTGAAAGGAGATAAAATAATGATGTCAAATGCATTTGTTAAACCTGTAATTTCTCAAGTTTTGAATAAAAATGATCTTTTGCCTTCATCTTCTTCTAAATCTGAATGTGTTACTTTATCTGAGACTGACATGCAGAAATCTACATCCTTGAACAAAGATTCTCCCAAAGTTGTGAGCAAACCAAAGGGTCATGCTCCAGTCAGTTCCAAAGGCCGGAATAAAAGTCCTGAATAAAAAACAATTGATAAATTAGGAAATCAATTACTGGAACTGACCAACACTGTAAAAACTTTAGTCAGGGATAAATCACCTAATCAAGTAAGGCACAAATCTCCTCCTAAGAGAATTTGCTATAACTGTGGTGAAAAAGGACATGAAGCTGTGTTTTGTAAACTATTGACCAGGTCTAGACCTAAGAATTCTTATGTTCAAAAGTCAGTTTCATCAAAACATTGGTCAGCTTCACATCAGTTAGGGTCATCGAAATCCAGATCAGTCTCATCAAAATCAGATTCATCTTCAAGAAACACTTCTCCAGCAAAGACTAAATCTGTACAATCTTCTCAACTTAAGTCAGTCCCATCTAGAGTCAATCTTAAAAATACTCCTTGTAAATACTGTGGTGTCATAGTTCACTATTCTGTCAATTGCATGAATGAAATCAACAAATGGAACTATACAAGTCCCAAAACTGACTGCAAGATTGAATCTGCACCTAAACCTGTCTCAGTTCATGGATCCACTATAAAGTGGGTACCCAAAAGGAACTAATTTCTTCCTTTTTCATGTGCAGGATTCTACAAAATGGTATCTAGATAGTGGAGCATCAAGGCACATGACAGGAATGAAGTCCTTTCTACAGGACTATAAGGAAGAAGATGGCCCTCAAGTAAGATATGGTGACAACGGGGTATCAATGACTCGGGGATATGGAAAGATTCATGCTGGAGCTGTTACGTTCAAGAGAGTTGCATATGTGGAAGGATTGCAACATAATTTACTCAGTGTGAGTCAAATTACTGATGAAGATCATGAAGTCAGATTCAGGAAACAAGCTGGAATAATCTATAGTGCCAAGGGAAAACCATTACTGCTAGCCAAAAGAGAAAGAGATGTGTTCTGCCTGGATCTGAGTACAGCAAATGATGAAGCTGAGACATGTCTGTTCACAGAAACAAAGGAGGAATTGAATTGGCTATGGCATCGAAGGTTATCTCACTTAAACTTCAAGAACATTAATGCTTTATCCAAAAGCAAGTTAGTAAGAGGGTTGCCAGAACTTACCTATACCAAAGACAAAGTTCTGGGAAAGCAAACGAAGTCTCAATTTCCATCCAAAATGCTACATTCCATTGATGAACCCCTGTTCATGCTACACATGGATCTCTTTGGACCAATTGGAATTGAAAGCAAAGGAGGAAAGAAGTACACACTGGTCATTGTTGATGAGTTTACTCGATTCACTTGGGTCATATTCTTAAGAGCCAAAAGTGATGCTGCAGAGGAGATTATCAGTCTGATCAAAAGGGAACAGCGCCAGAAAAATACTCTTGTTCGTCAAATGAG